>CM062816.1:1872847333-1874047333 GCA_031772625.1 Pinus tabuliformis
TGATCAGTTAATGAACTTTGTCGGGGTTTGGGTGAATTCGTAGTGTTTTATAGTCGAAAACTAGTCTGGGTATTAATGTAAGCTATTTAATATATACACATGGGAAAGGGTATTAATGGGAATTAACATATAAAAGTTAGAAGTTAATATGAAAATGACGAAATGAATTGCACTAAGCATAATGTATTTTCTGTGATTTGTTTGCTTTTTGTACATATGCATTATAACTTAGGCTAAATTGTTTTTTTGGGTTTTTTTGGGAAAAGGGGGTTTACATGGGGGTGATTACTTTACCTAGGTAAATAGTGTTTTTTAACCTTAGGAAAAGGGGTTTCATTAGGGAAATGAGAGGGAATGAAGGGAGATGAATTTTTTTGGGGGAATTTGGTACTTAACATCCATAAGTCATTCAGCTGAGGGTCTGGTCCCTCCAAAAGTCAGAGAAATCCTTTGAGCCTCTTTGACTTAAGGTTTTTGAGCACTTTGAACTTTATTTATGGGAAATTAGTTAAGTAAAAGGTGAAATGAATGGGGGAAGTTAATTAACTAACTTTTAAATCCAGTTGCATGCTTGATTTTCCATTCATGTATAGAAGATATGATGGAAAATGATACATATGCTTTTGTCTAATCAATCATCATACTTCTGCAACCTTTCTCCTACTTACCCATCTACGTTTCCAACCATTTTCACTTCACTTTATTAGGGTGCATTTGAGCTAGCAAACCCTTATCAAATATTTTTCTTTTTCTTTACAGTAGTAAGCTAACTAAATCAAACCTTATTACATCCAAGGGCTCAGATTAAATAGCTGAGCTCCTTTTATTTACTCTACCTATCTAATTATCTGCTAAGGTTACACTGTTTGGCCAGATTTTTATTCTCTATCTATAGACATGAAATTGAAAACATGAAATAGCCAAGTTTAAACATTTTGATTATCATGGATTGTGGCAAGGATCCCAAGCTACACATAATATTTTATTATGCATAAAAAAAAATAAGAGTGGCATTTTGGCTTGCTCAATTTCATGGTTCTTTTCCTTTTCTTGGGGTTCAAATTTTTCATCGTTTTTGACCTTTTTGTTCTTGTCCTTGGATTATTCTTTTAGGACATACCCTCTTTACAATTTTTAATTTTTGAATATGGAAAACATTTGCAAACGCAAAGGTATGTACAATATTACAATGTTTAATCTCATTCATTCAAAATTATGACTACTATTGTTATAGGAACCTGACAATGGCTCCACTTGGGGATGGCATTTCCTGGTGAAATGTAAAGAACTTTGTAGATCAATGGCCTTTTGAATTGCTCTGATATTACTCTGCAACATTTCCCTTCTAGGATTCTACATTTTTACTATTTATGACAATAAAACTTTTAAAGTTTAGGGCCTTCTTTCAAGGCTTCAACTTCAAAAATTACCATCCAATCAACTCTAGACTTTTGAAAGTAAAGTATGAACAAATGATAAGTGAAATTATTAAATAGGTTCAATATAGTGTTTGAGCATTCGACCACTCACTGGTCCTCCTTCTGCTTTTGTGCCATCCATTTCTCTTTGGAATAAAGCATTATTACCTCTGAAAGCATAAATGACATATGTGCCTTTCCACAGGGAATCAAATTTCCCATGTTTACCTTTATCTTCTCTCCTTGAATCCCATTTTAAAACTTTTGTACCCTAGGTAAAAATCTTCAGCCTAGGTTCTTTTACCAATAATCTTCTTGATCCTTTCCTGCACAACCTGAGATTGGATGTACACCTCTTCCCTGTTTTGCTGCAAATGAATTGTTTGGTTGATTCTTCTTTGGATGTCATTTGGTTCAACCTACAATTATTGGAGCATCTTCATCACTGGTGTTCCCAAGGAAGACGGAAAAATAAATTCCATTCCATAAACTAATTGATAGGGAGAAGTACCAATTGATTTCTTTGTGGTTAGCCTGTCTGCCCACAAGGAATTTACTATCTTTTTGTTCCATGTTTTCTTGTTATCCTCTAACAATTTTTTGATGATATTTACTAGACTTTTGTTTGAAGATTCTGCTAGTCCATTTCCTTGAGGGTAATAAGCTGTGGAGTTGCCATCTCCTCTTCATTATCCATTTCTGCAATAAAATTTGTATCTGAGGCCTGACAGTTCGATTCAACCATGAGCTTGGCTAAACCTTGGCCTTTGATTAACTTTGTTGGTTTGATTTCTAGGTCATATTCCAATATAGTAGCGATCAATTTCCCTCTCTTTCCATCTGGACCTTCCTGAGTTAGGATGTCCTTGACTACTGAATTAGGGACATAGGCTACTATATGAGAATATAAAATGTAAACTCTGAAATCTTTGATAGCTTTGACCAAAGAAAAGGCTTGTTTTTCCAATATATTGTATTCTAAAAAAGGCAATAGTTTGTTCATAACCATGATCATTTTTCTGCAGTAGAACTGCAACAATTGTATGTTCTGAAGCAAGGGAAAATAAAATGAAATCTCTATCAAATTTTGGACTGATTAAAATTGGTGTTTTAGTTAGGGCTAGCTTAATGTCTTCAAAGTATTTCTTAGCCTCAATGGTCAATTTTATGGTTGAATATTTTTTCAACATATTGTTCAATGATGTAATTAATTTTGCTAGGTTAGAAATAAATCTCCTAAGAAAGCTAATTTTCCCTAAAAAGGCTTGTAATTCCCTAATGTTCCTAGGATGTTGTATCTGTAAGATGGCTTCTATTCTTGCAGGATCTATTCGGATACCATCTTTTGAGATTATATGCCCTAATAAATTTCTCTCTTCTAACCAAATAACGATTTCATGAGATTTAAAGAAATTCCATACTTCCTACATCTAATGAAAACTTGCCTTAGATGATCTCAGTGTTGATTATCAGATTTTGAGAATACAGTGATGTCATGTAAACATATTACTAGGAAGTCATGAATTTCCTTGGCAAAATCTATGTCCATGGCTCTTTGGAAAGTGGCCCCCGCATTCATTAATCCAAAAGGCATCTTCACATACATGAATGTGCCCCAAGGAGTAGTAAATGTAGTTTTGGATTTCTCATTTGGGTGAACTAAAATCTGATTGTAACTAGAAAGCCCATCCAATAATGAGATTCTGGTTGACCCAACTACCCTTTGTAAGATATGATCCATTTTAGGGAGAGGGTAATTTTATTTGAGTGAAACTTTATTAAGATTTCTGAGATCAACAGAAAGTCTGATCTCACTAGTTTTCTTCCTTGTTGGCACTAAATTTGAAACCCAATCTGAGAATCTGATTGGTGCTATTATCTTGGCCTCATACATCCTTCGGATTTCCTTTTAAATAGAAGGTAATAGGATGGGATTAATCCTCCTAAGATTTTGTCGGAAAGGTTTATGGTTTTCTTTTATGGGGATGGTGTATTGTATGATGCTGGTGTCATAGGACTTGACGTCCTCATAACTCCAAGCAAAGACATCTTGGAATTATTTTAATAATTCAAGGTATTTCATTTTTTCGGTAGGAGGTAGTGGCTTCGAAAGTTCGATTAATTTTGGATTTTCCTTAGTGCCTATATTACACTCCTCTATATTAGATTTTAAGGGTTCCATCTTAGGTTTTCTAGGGACATCATTTGAGTCAAAAAAGTCTTCCAAAGGGATTAATCCTTTCAGAAAAAAATTGTCTTTGAGATTAATGACTTCAAAGTCTTCGTTAATTATCTCATCAATCTCAATTTCCTTTAGGATTTCTATATCTGATCTTGTAAATTTAGTGGGATGAAATCTATCTATCTTTTCATCTTCTATTTCATTAATTTCTATTTCATCTTTAAAATTAGGGTCTGATGTTATGTCAGTATCTATATACTATTTACAAATTCTTCTTCTAATGTTAAAAAATTGTTTATCTGTTTGTCATTAGCAAATACTTGCCAGTTTTTCAAGTTATCTGGGACAGCAGGTCTATGCCTGACCTCAGTAGTATACTGATGGTTAGGTTGAAATGGTAACTTACAAGTGCTGGCAAACATTGCTAAACTATGAGCCTACATATTATGTTTCCTTGGGATGACTGCAAGCTTAGTTTCTAGGAAAGTATTCATTATTTCTACAATTGTCCCTCTATAAAAACTTAATCTAGGGTCTATGGTCATATATACAACATTAATTTGTTTTATAACTAACTTAGAGTCTCCCATGACAGAAACTCTTTTGGCTCCTAAATTCGTAACTAGTTTGAGACCTAAAATTAGGGTTTCATACTCAGCCATGTTGTTCGTGCATTTAAAATTTAGTTTGTAAGCATGTCCCTCTGAGTGATCATTCTCCAAATTGTATATCCATACTCCTGCTCCTGCTCCTAACTTATTTACTAATCCATCAAATTCAAGATGCCATAATATCTCACGTTCATAATTTTCACTATCTCGTGGAACAAAATTTTCATTGTCTGTCGTATTTTGATTATCTTGTTTATTGGAACGCTCTTGAGTTTGGACAGTTTCATTTTTAATTGTAACTACAATTTCTTTTGGTTCTAAAACAATACTATTGGAAGTAGTTTGTTGTGTTTGTTCAACATTATACAAAATAAAAGAATCAATGTCCGAATGAATGGAGTAGATACGAAAGTTTTTAGGCCTATCCTGGCTACTCACTACATACTTCATTAGGGTCTCTCTGTACAACTTTTTAGGTTGTCCAAAAACAGAGATTGTGGCATATGACATGTCAAGTTGCAAAGATCCTTGGAGTTTAGCTCCCCATGATCTAGAATATAGCATGCCATATTTTGGTGGGATGTTAGCGACTACTATATCCAGGAGAGTGCTTTTAGCAGGATATTGTACTAAGGTAACACATAGGTCTTTGATTAACCCTAGACACTTGACTTGAGTTAAATGAAAATAAGTCCTTGTAAGGTCTTGTAATGTCTAAATTTAACTTTTCCATAACTGATTTGGCCATTAAATTATGTGAGGCCCCAGAATCTAACATTTCTTTGTGTAAGATTTTATCATGAATGCAAAGGCTAATATAAAAGGGTGGTACCCATCCTTCTTCTGGTTTGTTGTTAACATCAGGACCAAATATAAGTTCTGGCCTATCATCAAACAAGTTGACAGAATCTTCATTCTCAACAATGTTTAAGGTTTGGTTTATTTGAGACTTATAGGTTTCACTTTTAATTAGTTCTGTTAAGGGAACTAAAATTTTTAGTTTATCTACCTCTGCTCCAAAATTGAAAGGAAAAGGGGCTTTTTCTGTTTCAGGGCTTGGAATTTTACTAGCAGCCATTGGAGGAGGTTGCTCTTCTTTTTCTGTATTTAGGGTCTTTTTATGTGGCTTTTCTAATATGTAGTTTGGAGATTTTTCCACTGTTTCCTTGGAGGGGATTGAAGTGGATGGTTTATCATTAGGGGGTTGATTAGGGCTTATATCTACAATGGTAGGACCAGGAGGGTTCTGGTTTGGTCTAGGGAGGATTTGGAGAGTTTTAGTAACTGGAGCTGCTTTGATTTTCTTGGGTTGATTTGGCACTGTTTTCTTGGTTTGGTCAGGAGTATCAATATTCTTTTTACTCCTTAAGTTATATTGTTTGTGTACTTCAAAGATGGTAGAATCATATCCTTGTTTATAATCAAATGATTCTTCAGATTGAGTTTGCAGTTGCTGCAGCATATGCAGTTCCTGCTGATCTTGGGTCAAGAAGACAGTATCCTCATCATCCAATCCCATCAAGTTAATATGTGTGTCTTCTTCAGGGTCATCTGAATGAGATGTTTCAGCATAGTTTTCTTGAAAGGGAGGCCTAATATTTTGATCAGGTCCATTCTTTCTAATGTTTTGATTTTGATTCTTTCTAAAGTTTGGGTTTCTAACTGGAGGTTCCTGTTGATTATCCCATTGAGGCTTACTCTCCATATTATCTATCTTGCCCATAAGTTTTTCCATACTCTTGGCCAGAACATCTATTTTAAGGTCAGAGGGTGAGACTTCATCTTTCGCGGATCATCTCCTTTCATTCCTAACTCTAGCTCTTTTTGCTAGAAAATTGGCTTCTACACTAATTGCTACACTCTGCATGTCTTCTAAAGTTGGGGGATTTATCTCTCTAAGTTGGAATGACATATCAGTATCAAACCCATCAGGAAATTTTATTAATGCTAAGTTAGGTAGGGGTCTAATATTCACCGGTATTGCATTATATATATTGTTAAATCTGGTGCAATAATCCTGGACTATTTCATTAGGTCCTCTTTTAATATTTTCGTACTCTTAAAGGATCTACAAAGGGTTCTTTTTATTTTCCCATCTATTCAAAAATTTCTAATAAAATATATCTAGACTATCTATGCTATTAGCAGGTAATGCTCTGAACCATTTCCTAACATCTCTGGCTAGAGTCTGAACAAAAAGTCTCATTTGAACATCTCCAATATCAATTTCATGCAATTCAAAGTAGTCAGTCATTTTGTTTGCAAGATGTTGTGATGTATAAGATCCTATGCCATCAAATTGGACAATTTTGTTTGGTAGTCTTGTGGCATGGCACCAAGTGGGGTAGGTAATACAAGAGGAGCATATCTATTTGCCATGGTTCTAAGATGGTTAGGGCTAAGACGTGGGGTTGAGGTACTTGGAGATGATACAGTTGTCAATGGAGAACTAGGAGTAATAGATGATTGATGGGTAATGATAGGTTGGTAGCGAAGTGAAGGTATAAATGGAGGTGGGGAATGAACTTCAGAGGTTGAAGGGAATAATGGTGAACTAAGAATAGTGGAAACTGGTTTAGAAAGCTTGGGGTTCTTGGCAATAGTAAGGGATGATTGTGGGGAATTCAGAATATATTCATCAATTGACTGGTTTGCCTTTTGGACTTCAAGGTCTACAATAAACTTTGGATCTAGAACTATGTTGTCAAGTGCACTTGTAGACCTACTTCTAAATAGGGAAAGGTCAAATGACACATCAAAGGTAAGGTCTTCTAAAAACAACCACTCATGAGGGCATGAATCTGCTTTGATTGAAGGTGTCAGATTGACTAAACTTTTTTGTATTTTAGGTCTTCTCGAAATCAAGTTGGGATTATCCACTACTGGGGCGGGGTTTGGATCTGGATTAGCCCTAGTATAGTGAGTTCTCCTTGAAGCCATAATTTCAAGATTTTTTAATTACTTTCTTTTTTGTGAAATTTTGTAAATAACTTCTAATGAACCCTTCAAGAGGCTTGAAATAAAGATTTGAAATTTTCTCAAAGGTTTATTAAGATTGAGGATTTGAGGTCCCTAGTATGGTTGCCACTGTGTTATCACTCAGAATTTTCCTCAGAAGTTATCAGAAGGAGGAATAAACCAAGGTAACCACAAACCAATCTTTTAAGTATAGGCTCTAGCCAACCTATGACTCATAGAGGGCTCTCTCTATATAATTTAGCTTTGTTTTTATGGGATTTTAGGCTAGTTCTTAATGTTCGTTGGGGTTTTGGTTTTGAATTGAAGGTTGGGTGGTGGAATTCTTGGAGCAGATGGATAGAGCTAGGTCTTCAAGCCATTGGGCTATGGAGTCAACAAATAGATAGCATGACTTGACTAGATCATTAAAGGGAATGTTCACAAGGCAGTTTACCAAAAAAAAATGCAAATCTTTAGGCCTAATGGGTGAAGTAATTCTAACCAAGGTGAAAAGGCACTTAAGAATCCTTGGACCGAGATCAGAATGAATAATATAGGATGATCATGAACAAAGGGAAATTAAAAATCCTTTGCTATAGATGGCTAGTGGTTATCTAAACTAAGGAGTAGTCAAGAATTCTTTAACTTAGATTTGTGAAGAAAACACATAATAATGCATAACAGTCAAGACAGAGTGCATTTAAGCAATTTCTAAAATATCATTCTTGGATATACATTTAGATTTTAGAAATTTACACAAAAGATTATGGAAAAAAAATAAGGAAAAACAACATTGAACACGGGAGAATACTTTTTTGTATTTCGCTTTACACAAGAATCCTATAAAATATCTGATCTTTATTCCTTGGTCCAGCAAGCCGATCCAGTCATTGATAGAATAGAATTTTGATTTGAGAGGAAAAGTCTATAGAAATGTCTTGGAATCCACCCCCATACTTCGAAATATGAAGTATATATACAAAAAAAATTACAAAATATCTTAAAACAACTTGAGACTTAATCTAGGGAATAAAAATAGCTTCTTGCATGAAGATAGAGACAAATGTTGAACTACTTCATGTTGTCCCTTTTATTGTGGTGTCACTGGCTATTTCAGTTGAGTTGGATCCCTTTTAAGCTGCCTGATATTTGTAGCATTTCTACGTTGGAATCTTTTTTACTAATTTCATCTTTCAATTGATACTCTTTGACCCTGCTGCTTTGCTTTTACCTATTTTAACTGGTTTCCTTCATTTACTATGCAGTAACTTTCTGATGTAAATTTATTATAGTAAATCTATCATTTTTTCCCACCATTCCGCATCAGGTAATTTTAAATTCACCATCCTTCTATATATTTCATCTGTCTTTGTGTACTTTACAAAATTTGGCTTCGTGAGGAACAAATGTTTGACCTCATGCTCTAGGAAAAACAAGTTCTCCAATATGTCATATAACACTTTGCCTGTTGGCAGGGCTTTAATGGCTGAAGAACTTGCTTGTTCCTTAGCCAATTTTCTTAGTCTATCTCCATAGTCCATTTAGCCCATGAGTTTTTCATTGATGACCATAGGACTGGGAAGACCCTTCTCCCTCAAAATATGAAACTTAGCCATGAACCTATCAATGGCTACTTGCATGTTGTGGCACTTCTCTTCCAAATTGAGTATAAGGTTCCTTTTGGAAAGAACCTTCCTAATCTCCACAATGGCCTCAGTCCTATCTCCTATGTTAAGATCATGGAGCCCATATCTATTCTTCCTATTTAGGAAGTGGATGAGTCGATTGACATCCTATAGTTTATCCCCTAGTTGCTCCTTTACCTTTTGGATAGCTTTAGTAGCTATATTTACTAATTCTATATTCTCAAAGATTACCTGGATTGATGGACAAATATCATTGACAAAGTCAATGATATTGGCCCACAACATCTCCTTGGTTTTTCCAACTGGTTTTTGTAGTGTCAAATCTTTTTCTAGGATTTTGATTCCCTCACCCATTCTCTAGGCCTTCTGTGTTTCTTCTTTCTGCTTAAGTTGGGCAAGTTTGCAGTCAGTTTCCAAACTTGCCACCTTTTCTTTTAACTTTTTAAGCTCTGTAGCCTAGATGGACATATCTTCCATGGCTTTCACAAGTTCTGCTGCTTTATCTGCTGGTGCTCTTGTTGTTGTTGTAGGCTCTATGGTAACTGGAAAAGCTGTGGGAGGTGGAACTGTGGGTGCTAGTGATGTTGCCAATGTAGATGGAACTACTCTAGATACTGTAGGGATGATAGTTCTAGAAGTTGTGGCCATGTCACTTTGCTTCGACTGAATTAAAGTGTCCAACTCCTTATCTGTCTCCTTAAGTTGATCGTTTCAGCTTCAGGACCAAGTCCATGAGCTCTTCATGTCCTTGCTGTGCTTCTAGGACTTCCCTTGTATGTGGGTGATGTAGCTAGGATATCTTTAGCTACTTCTTAAGTGCAACAATGTCATCATTTTTCTTTTTAATTAGCTGTTGTGTAGCTTTTACAACTTTGGAATCGTGTCCCAATTCAATCACTAAGTCCTCTAGGGACTTAATTCTAGTATCCTTAGCCTATGAGTAGGCCTTCTCCAACTGAAATTGTGTTGATATATTGTTTATGGAGTTCTTAATTGGTGGGCAACAGTGGTTTTCCCTGTATGTGGAGTATATCATCTCGCATGTTTGCTTGTGTAGTTCAATCTGATCAATGGGATGAATATCCCTTGCCAGTACTTCAAAATCCACCTTTTTGAAATCAGATGCTGCTCTTAGCTGCTGAGAGTTTGGCTTGATGAAAGTCATCTGCATTTTCTCCTCTTTGATATCAAAGACTGACATTAGCCTTGTTTGATTAGTGGGGTGCATCTTCAGATATTGGGCATATGTTTCGGCCTTAAACCTCTCATTTCTGGCTTTGATCTCTTTGTATCTTTCCTTAATATCTTTTTCCTTATCTACACGCATTATGAAGGAAGATACCTCAACACTTTTCTACCTCACCAACATCTGAGTTTGTGATGTGGGAGGCTCATGCACACTCTCAGATGGAGTGGTGGGCTTGTTTCTTTCAACCTCTATGTTGGTGACCTCAGCTAAGTCTTCAGTGAATTCTTGCTCAGAGGTTGGATTGGGCCTTTGCCTTTTGTTTGATTGTTGTTGTACATCAGAAGTAGGCATTCTTGAAGTGGAAGCCCCTTCTCTATTCCTTTTTTGGATCTTCTCCTAATTTTGAGGAGTTTGCATCACTGGATGTATATATGAAGTAGTTTTTGGTTGTTTTGATTGTTTTGGCTAGTCGGACTTCTCAAGCCTGCTTGATTGTTTTGGCACCTGTAGGAAAGAACCCTCATCAAGTTGTTTTTCAAGATCTATTAGAGCATTCTCTATATCTATCTTGGTGCTATCCTGATCAACTAATTTTCATTCTACCCATTCTAATTGGTTGGCATAAGATTCAATCTCAGGTATGGGATGGTGGATGAAAGGCCCTAGCTTGACCTTTTGTCTCTTCTTGGATATGAATTCCAAAGGGTCATATCTCCAAAAAAAAATCCTTTGAAATTTTATGCTTTGTAAGATAGCCTCTACTTCATGGCCTGCTTCCCTAGAGATGAAGATGAAGGGGCCTAGTTGGTCTTTTATTTTGGAATTGGACTTCTTCTTAGCATTGAAAAAATTTGTCTCATCAGCGTTAATAATATGTCTGTAGTATTCTAGAGCAAATAGCCTCATTGGGATGTATCTTGGAAGTTTGTATGGTGCTAGAATGCAACCATAGATTTTGATTTCTGTATGGTTTTGGTACAAGTACCAATCACCCACCTTGGTCTATTTTGACAATTGAAGGACCCTTTTAATGTCTGCACTGATTCTTGGAGGAGAGCTTCCTATTAGCATTGTCATAGTTGGATGTAAAAATAGGTCAATGAAGTTAGCATATGAATATGGGGAGTGATATTTATGGATCAATGGAGTCCAAAAAATGACTAATGTGGGTTGACCCTTTGTGTCAAGCTTCTACAGGGTGAATGGAAACTTGTCTAACTAGTAATATAGAAAAAGGTGATACAACATAGAGGAATACTTAAAAACTTTTTCATTATTTAATCTAAGGAACAGGTCATGCATCCTATTAGCTATAAACTGGGCATAGTCATAGATAACAACAGGAGGTTGCCTTGGAGTATAGATGGACATGAAAGACAGGACAATCTCATCAATGTATTCACTAGTGGTATAACCTAGGACACTAGATATCATATCCACAATATTTCTCCCCCATGAGGAGAAAATGGTAGATACATATGGAGGAGGATCCTTTGGGATGCGTTTTTATACTCTTATGAAAGTTTGGAACATTTCTGCCAATTTTGCAGTAGTAAGCTTAGGGAACTGGTCTAATAAGGCTCCAATTGAAAGAGGAGTCAAGTTTTGACTAGGCTGGAGTTGTAACATCTCATTTAAAGATTCTGTAGTGATAGTGAATAATATTTTCTGGTTAGGGGACATGACTGTTCTTTGCTTGGAATATAATTGGCATGGCAATAATGCACAATTTTTGGGAAAATGTGATCTTGAGGAAATTGGTACTTAGGCAAATTGGAATCCCGTAGACCAATTTCATCTGCATGGTTCAAGTACCTATCCCTACTTTGGCAATATACTCTGAGCGAGGATTCTTGGACAGAGGTGTCCTTTATCTAAAAATATTTGTCAGCTAGGGGAAGGTGGTCTAGGTCTAGATGGGGAGTGGTGATAGGTCTTACATCCATGGCAATTGGGGCGACCATTCTTAGTTCTTGTGGATTTGAGTATGGGGGGTAATTTGTATTTTTAGGGCTATGGTGTTCAAAACGAAGTAAGTTTGAGTCGTTGAGATTCTTTGATTAATTTTTAGCTTAACTAAGAAAACTCAGTAACTGGTTTCTTTGAATTTGACAGGGTAGTGGGTGAATACTGGTTTAAATACCTGGAAATGGGATGAAATGGTTCTGAACAGGACGACTGATGACTGCAAATGTTTGAACGGTTTTTGTATAGGCTAGAAAGCTGACTGGGTGGTCTGCTACATCTTTGGAGTGCAATTGGACGTGAGTTGACGTCTTCGACATTCATAGCTGGCGTGCATATGTTCGAAGGTTTACAGTTGAAATTTCAGAGAAAAAAAATGATTTGGGGCTTTTTGGCTTTATGCGCAAAAAGTCAGTTTTGCTGGGTACGAGGTGAACGGTGGTCATTTTGTCATGTAGCAGGTGGGTGGTAAATGGTTTCTATCGCACCACTTTTGAGCGCTCGGTGGTATTTAGGAGGGGTTGCCCGATTCCATTCATCGACTGACACATAGCATCGGAGGCCGGGGAAGAAACCACTTTATCAGGTGGGCAAAGGATGGACGTGGGGTTCGCTCGATGTTGATAAGGGTCGTCGGATGCAGAGGGAGATGATCGCACGGTGATTGGGTGGGGAATGAGCGTAGAGGGTAATGGGGGGGGGAGGGGGTCCGATGGGTTAATTGTGGTGGTATGGCGATTGAGAATGGGTTAATGATGAACTTAGGCAGCGGGGGTGATTTGTAGAGTTTTACTTAATGTAATCGCGAATCGATCAGTTAATGAACTTTGTCGGGGTTTGGGTGAAATTCGTAGTTTTTTAGTCAAAACTAGGTCTCGGGATATTAATGTAAGCGATTTAATATATACACATAGGAAAGGGTATTAATGGGAATTAATATATAAAAAGTTAGAAGTTAATATGAAAATGGTGGAAATGAATTGCGCTAAGCATAATGTATTTTCTGTGATTTGTTTGCTTTTCGTACATATGCATTATAACTTAGGCTAAAGTTTTTTGTGGGTTTTTCTGGGAAAAAGGGGTTTTACATGGGGGTGATTACTTTCCCTAGGTAAATAGTGTTTTTTAACCTTAGGAAAAGGGGTTTTATTAGGGAAATGAGGGGGAATGAAGGGAGATGAATTTTTTGGGGGGGAATTTAGTACTTAACATCCATAAGTCATTAAGACGAGGGTTCGATCCCTCCAAAAGCAATAGAAATGCTCTGAGCCTCTTTGACTTAAGGTTTTTGAGCACTTTGAACTTTATTTATGGGAAATTAGTTAAGTAAAAGGTGAAATGAACGGGGGAAGTTAATTAAATGACTTTCATATCTAGTTGTATGCTTGATTTTCCATTCATATATAGAACATATGATGGAAAATGATAAATATGATGTTGTCTAATCAATCATCATACTTCTGCAACCTTTCTCCTACTTACCCATCTACTTTTCCTATCATTTTTACTTCACTTTGTTAGGGTGAATTTGAGCTAGAAAACCCTTATCAAATATTTTTCTTTTTCTTTACAATAGTAAGCTAACTAAATATGATATTATTACATCCAAGGTCTTAGATTAAACAGTTGAGCTCCTTTTATTTACCCTACCTATCAAATTATTTTCCAGGGTTACACTATTTGGCCATATTTTTATTCTCTATCTATAGACATGAAATTGAAAACATGAAATAGCCAAGTTTAAACATTTTGACTGTCGTGGATTGTGGCAAGGATCCGAAGCTTCACACAATCTTTTATTATGCATAAAAACAAATAGCAGTGGCATTTTGTCTTGCTTATTTTCATGGTCTTTTTTCTTTTCTTAGGGTTCATATTTTCATCTTTTTTGACCATTTTGTTCTTTTTGTCCTTTGATTATTCTTTTAGGACATAACCTCTTTACATTTTTTAATTTTTTGAATATAGAAGACATTTGCAAAAGCAAAGGTATGTACAATATTACAAGGTTTAATCTCAGTCATTCAAAATTATGACTCCTATTGGTATAGGAACCTAACAGGGGGGATTCCATGCCCAACACTAGTGCTTTCTATATCATCAACATTTTGTTCAACATGTCTACATAGAATATGGAAATGCATAGAGACTTGGTCAAAATGATAATATTCACTCTTTATTTCATTTTGTGCAACAAATGTGTAATTCTCTGCAAAATCAACTATTGACAAAATGATCACTGGTGGAATTTTTTCATGGGATTTTTTGAATTGCAAGTCCTACAATCGATCTCTATGCGAATGCTTGGTGTTCTTATCAATTTATGTCTCAAATTTCTTCAAAAACTCTATCACATGAATTTCTTCTTCTTGTAAATCATTCCTTTTTAGCACTTGTACTATTATTTGAACTAATCGATGTATGTATATATTCATATCTCTTCCATTTCACCTTTAGGTTAGACAATAATTGATCATTTATATCAATAAAATATTTCCACAGTGATCACTTTTTTTACCACCAAAACATTTCTTTTGGTAAAATAATTCATGAATTTCTCTTTCACATAGAATTTTGAATATGAAACCATGGATAGTGGAAGGAGGAGGTAAATTTTTTCAAGATATTTTACCAAAATTAAGGAAGGTGTCATAATATAATTGAAATTCAACATGATAACAACAAAAACAAGTGTCGTGCACAATGATAGGTTTAACATACCATGGTTTCTGTTGCACAAAAGTACTGATTGAGACATTAATTCCACGATTCTCTTCTATGAACTTATTGAAAAACTCTATCTGAGTGGTGTCTAAGATATGTTTTGTGTGTTCTTCATATTGATTTCATGTTATTCTTCGCCGCATCACATCCCTTGCTTTTGGTGGAAACAAACTATTTTTCATCCAATATTCATATATTATTTTTTTTAACATCTTCTCAAAGTCTATCTTTGTATGGTTGCCTACAAATAACTGCCTAACAAGCGAGCTCATCATTTACATCTATTTGCAATCGAAATTTCCTATGCTTGTGTAATGTTTTTCATGAGGTCCCTAATATTTTGCCATAGATTTTACCAAATGATTTTATTTAGTACTCGATGAAACCACTTCCATTTGTATTTCTCTACGTACATTTACATTGTTTTTCTTTCTATATATTCCATTTTTTTAAGAGCACTATTTATATTTTGAATCACATTTTCCTTCACCTTTTTATCTTTCGTTGATTTTCGAATACCTAATAGAGTTGTAGTGTCTTCTAATTTTCTTTGATGTTAACAGACCTCTCAAAATTTGAGCATGACATGTCACACTTTCATTTTTGAATAACTTCTCAATAATGACCTTAACATACTATCATATAACATGGTCATCTATTTTATCTCCATATATGTCAATGTCAACATTTTTTAACATCTTATAATTGATATTGATTTTATCTGTACATATGAAAATTAAATGTAAATGGGTATAAATATTCATTAAATAATAAATTGAAAAATAGAGTTTGAACGAAATTGAAATCAATAAATATGTATAATTACAATAATACAAAAGACATATATATATATACTTGATGGTGATTCAACTTCTTCATTTGAATCTCTTTCAACATCTTCAACAACATCATCAATCACTGGTTCATTATCTTTTTTCACTTTGTCTTTCAACATTTTCAATATCATCATCAATGTTATGAGGAATATCTCTCTCTGTTTACATTGCAAAATATTTTTCAAATTAGTTCATCAAATAAAAATTAAATTTCACAATACACTAGTTAAATTTTAAATATCATTTATAATATTTATATTTACATACCTGCTTCAAATTCTAGTTGAGATTGATTTGGGCTTTCAATATTTGCACACTCTTCCTTCTTTCTTTTGTAATAGTTTCTTTCGTATTCTCTATGAGACTCAATGTCTCTTGTTTGATCATATTTTCTCTTGCAATTTCTTTGATTTCCCATGATAATTCAATCTATGTAGATTTTTAAAATCCAACCCAAAAAAGTCAATTTCAAAATCTTGCAGAAAAAATCACTTTGAAAATTTAGAGCAAAAGACTTACTTTAAAAATTCAGCACAAAAGACTTACTTTAAAAAAAACTCATTTTAAAAATTCAACTCAAAGGACTTACTTTAAAAATTCAACCCAAAAGACTTACTTTAAAATTAAGCCCAAAATACTTACTTTAAAAATTAAGCTAAAAAAATCTCACTTAAGAAATTCAACAGAAAAGACTTACTTTAAAAATTAAGTGAAAAAATCTCACTTAAAAAATTCAGCGCAAAAGACTTACTTTAAAAACTAAGTGCAAAAAATTTCCTCCAAAAGCTTCAACCCGAAATATTTAGCTTAAAAGTTCACTCCAAATAAAGAAAGAGTGTGAAAATAATGTTTGAGCTCCATTTATTTATATCGTTCAGGGGAAATTTTTTTCAGAGGGTCACATTGTTTCATTTTTGTGTCTGATGGAAAATATCGACACATTTTTGGCCGAAATTTTAAAAATAATTTGGTGGAAATTTTAAAGTAATTCGGCCGAATTAATTTTCCGTTTCTTTTAACAGCCGTCAACGAGAAACACAATTTTGGCGGAAAGTGGTTTTAGTTCGGCCAAACTGTTTTAACCTGTAACTCTGTAACAACTTGGCTTTGGCCACCTTTTTCTAACTTCTGAATGCTTAAACTCCATCAAATTTGGTGAATTCACTATCGAAACCAATACCAACATTTGCAGAATTGAATCTACTTTCAGTAGATATAAATTTTATGGAATTTCATAGAAATTTGCTAATTTTAATTAATTTTCTAAAAAAATTAATGTAAAAAATTTCATAAGGTCATCATGATTTAATGAAATAAAAAAATACGTATATTTCAAAATACACTATAAAAAAATATGAAAAAGGTATGGTTCATTACATTGGTCCGTCTTGTGTAATGGGTAGTTTTTGGCTTTTTACTTTATAACTAATATGTTGAGAAATTGGATGTTCAACTAAACATCTTTAAATCTGTAGTTTTTTTGTATTGGTTTAATTCAAAAAATTCTAATAATTATGATGTGCATCAATTGCTCTTGTAAATATAACGATATTGAAGTAGAGTCTATCTAGTATATTGCAACACATTTTTTTTCAAAAACATCAAGTTAACAAACAATACACTATTGCTCAAAAATATGATGTGTTATGAATCCTTTCTTTTTTAAAGAACGAACAATCAAGAAATTGCTAAGTTGACATATCAAATGTGAATAAAAAAATTCCAAAAAATAAGTAATAGAAATCTAATAAAATTTTAGACAATTTTTCTTTTTACTCTAAAATGAAATTCTAAACAAAAAAATTGCTTTTCCTTGCCGAAAGTTGAAGAACTTCTGAAAATGATATTTTTTTCTCGCAAAAGGGCAAGACGTGTAATCCAACTTCACATTTTCAGCCTGCACCTCTATCAAATCCATGATTTCCACCTCGAGTGTAACATGCACAAGCACAAAAAAAACACACCTAATGAACTTACACAAATTAAAAAAAGACATACTCCAATGACATCATTGCATTCAATCTCGTGGTCTTCTTGTACATGTCTAGAGTACTTACATTTGTTATAAATGCTAGGAAGATATATTTAAGTCTAACACATTTACATTTGGGTCATAATTGAATAGTTAGGGTATTACTCCTCCCCCCAAAACACTTGTCGAGCATATCATTCCGCTACCTCTTCAGCTTATAGCGCCCCTCTATAACAAATCATTGCTTCTCCTCCTCCACGTTTACATAGGCCTGGAATCTAGTTCCTTAGCATTCTGTTGTCACCCAGGTATGCTTTAAATGTGATTTGAGACTTTATTAATATGTTTCCCTCTGTTTCCCACTATTTTCGTAAGTTTTACCCACGAATTGCAGGTGGCTATGGTCGACAATCTAGTTTCTAGAATTTTTGCACCGTAGGAAAGTAATCCATAATGCCAACAATCGAGTTGTAGGTGTGGTAAGGCGGAAACAACCACATATCGTGTAGGTGCAAGATTATTTTTCTAAAATGTATACTAACAAGTTTTCTTACCAAATGTACATGTTTGGAGTGATGAGATGGGAAAAACATCTTACAAAGGTAATCCCTGCCTCATCAGTAAAAATGTTCACTATGTTTATGGGGTTTTCTTTTAACTATAATTTGTGTAAGTATAATTTCCCTAACAAAAACTTGTCTGGCTTCTAGTTGGTTGCATGTATGTCTCTGCGTTATTCGGTGATTCTATTTATATGTAGACAACCCTTCTATAAAAAAGGATTAATTCAATGACCTTCTTGTCCAGGTATTCTTGGAACCCTTGTGTAGTTTGTTTTGACTGTTTCTAACCCTAGGTACCATGTCGAGGGTTTGACAAGGAATTGAATTGGTTGTCTTAAAATCTTGGTTAGGGTTCGAGGGTTGAAACCCCTTATTATTAGTTATTTGATAAATCTTTTCCAGGGTTTGTTCCCTGCATACCAGTCTATCTGTTAAATAGTTTAATTTTGGGCTATGACTCCTTGTATAAGTTATTGTACATATAAACTTAGACTCTGGTCTTCTGCTAGGACCTTCAGACATTTAATGCCAAGTATGTATATATTATTGGCCAATCTACTGTTTAAGACATTTCATTATCTCTATGAGATGTTTTGATACTTTCCATATGTGTAATGTTGATTTATATATCGCCTCTGTTATGGTTGTCGTTCTCATAAATCTATGGAATGTTCTTGTGTTCTCAGTCTTCTGATTTTTTTTAGGTGTTAGACTACCAGTCGATTAAAAGAAGGTTAATTTACTACAAAATAGAAACTACATGTGATTTATGATGTCTTCTATAGTTTTTATGTATGCATTATCTAATGTGAGGAGTTTAAGCTCTCATGATCTTAAATTGGTTCTTATTTCGTTTCTTGTTTCCTGATATCAGTATGTCAGTATATTATGGAATTGATTTGTTGTAGTTTTGAATAATTTTGGGTTTTCTTATGATATTCACTCTATTGTCTATTCTGAAATTAAATAATGACTTAATTCCTCATAATTACTTGTTGTAAAATTTAGATAACTTTCACCATAATTTCATAATGTTTTTTCTAAGTTGTTGTTTGATACACAAAGCTTTTGTTCTTCTCGTTTACCTCTAAGACATTGGATTGTCTGGGCCTCAGACATTGTCTGAGGGTCAGACTAGCTGATGCAAATAATATAAACCTTCCTAATTTACTAGCCGACCTTCCTCCTAAGGTGATATTGGGTGTTTCCATGTTGTATCAAAGCTACAGTCTACGGTCCCTTAATAGTCATAACCTCCTTCCTAATTTACTAGCCGACCTTCCTCCTAAGGTGATATTGGGTGTTTCCACGTTGTATCAAAGCTACAGTCTACGGTCCCTTAATAGTCATAACCTACATAGGCTTGACTCACTTATTCGACCAATATAATTGTATACATAACCTCTAATATAATATTTCCAACAATATTATTGTAACCTTTTAAATACAAATAGAGTTCAGACGAGTAATACTTACTTTCATAGCGCTATTTTTATCAATCAACTTAGGAAAATACTTATCTGCTTAGTAGACAGTACAAAAAAGCTCAAATGGAAGAGCACCCTCCATCCTTCCTATGAGATCAAACATCACATATGAGTATCCCCCTTAGCTTTCCCAACTACCAGAGCAGGTTTTTGGTGACAATGACCACCTAGGTCAGCTTACATTATTCAAGGCCCTCACAGTCCACTATGAATTTTGTCGATGCCAACTGTTCCACTGGGTCTAGCCCAACTCAAGAATTATTCTCCACCTGCAGTGTATAACTGCACTCTTGTGGTCTTGTTTCTCTTTATTCTCTTGGTAGATTTTTTTGGAAAACGAAAGAACCTCCTTACTCTCCACTGAGATCCATTTATCTCCAAGGAGAGGAAACCAAGAATCATAAATACTTAATTATCTGCTAGTTAGACAGATTCATTTGGGGTTTCTCCCTTTTAATTTTCCAATCACATCTGTATAACTATATACATGTATAATTACATACATATGTAAGTGTAATATATTCATGAGTAATTAAATAGTTTCTTTTCTTTTAGTTTCCGCAAGATTTTCTCTTGAGCACAAGTATTAAAATCTCATAATAAAAGTAATTGACCAGAATTATAGTAACCAAAATAATTACCAAGTACTTTATGTATTGGGGTGTGGCAATGGGATCATTGTTACTGGGTTGGAAAGCTCACTAACACCTGTGAATTTTGGTGTAATGAAAAACTTCTTTAGATATCAGAGTGTCGACCGAGGTTTGATTCCCCCAAACTACGTCTCTAGAGAAGTGTTGAAAAGATTATCGCACCTCTATATAATCCATAATTTCGATCATAAAAATCCTAGTCACCAATTTTGAAAGTTTACCAATAACTAAAAATTTTAGTGTAACAACAACCCTTTTCACTCACAATCACCATCGATAATAGTTCAACCAGTTCTCCTCCTCCTCCCGACCCTACCACTTCCTCGTCTCCTCCGAGCATAGGAGTCACTTCATACCGCATGGATTGTGTCGTCCTAGGAGCAACCCTTGTGCTCGCTATGGCCTTGCTATAGGTCGTCAGAGATAATCATGCCATTAATTTTACTAAGTGTGTGTTTGTCTCACACTTGCGTGGCTGCATATAGATAATTACCACCTTGGTTACTCTTAATTATTACTATTACTGTGAGTATGGTTGTAGAAGTTTAATTTTTATATATAAAAAAAAGATAATATGAAATATTTGAGTATGGTTGTAGAAGTTTAGTTTTTATATATAAAAAAAAGACAATATGAAATATTTTAAATCAAATGTATGTTTTTTTTAAATATAAAATTTAATTTTTATATTAAATTAAAATGGTTTTATTTTTATTTTTATTTTTATGTTTATGTTTATGTTTAGAATCAGAATGAATGCACGAGATTTTTTTTACTTTAGTCATTGTAAGTTAGAGTAATTAGAGTTAGAGATAGGTTGGATAGAAGAATCACTATTAAATCGGCATTAGGAATAGGTTGAATACAAGAATGATTTGCTCATTAATAAAATGTTTTTGGATCATGTGAAACTTTCAATTAAATTAAAATTTTTTTAGAAAGTGTAATTTCACAATTGATTTTACTCTGAATTCCTTTCATAATATTTGAATGAAAACTTAATTTGCATATACAATATATTCAATAGATTTTATAATGGAATGTTTTGCATTTTAGGAAACTAACTTTCAATTAAATTAAAATGAACCCCACCATTAATTCCCACACTCAACTCCTTTCATAAAATTCTAAGCAAAATTTAATGTATATTCTAACCAAAATCTAGTTTACATCCTAACAAACTACTTTTGAGTAGTGAAATTTCGAAAGTTTCACTATAAACATGATATAGGGAAATTTTGAATTTTAAATAATTAAATGAGTAAATAAACTTCTTTTGAGTAGTGGAATTGGGAAAGTTTCACTATGAACATGGTATAAAAGGAAATTTTGAATTTTAAACAATTAAATGAGTAAATTAATATAAGTGTGTTTTTATTTATTTTTTTAAATATTATATTTATTTTAAAAAATTTAATATTATATATTTATATATAAATTCTAATTTAAAATATTTTTGTGTTAAGAAGATTTCTCTGACCAGTATGCAAATGAAGGAATATAGTTGTACGCTCAATTTTATCACATACAGCCTCACTGGAGCTGCTAGACGTCCAGCAAACAGGATCTTTGGCCTGATGAGCTTGTTTGAGAGCTTGCAGGTATGGTGTTAAGTCTTTATTATTATCGTTTTTCTCATGTATCTTTATATTGTTATTATTTTGTGTCATACAAATTTATTATTGTTATTATTGTGTCTTACATTATTATTATTATTATATAGAGTTTCATTATATTGTGATTTTTTAAATTTTTATAAATATACAAAAAAAAAAAAAAAATCTTTTTATTTGTATCATTCAAAAATTTTTCATTAATATAATTTAAAAAAAACTTTTCTCAATAAAAAAAATTATTCATTTAAGTTAGATAATATTATTGGAAAAAAAAAGTGTTAAGAAAAAAAATGGTTTAACCAGATATTCCATCGCCAGATTTAAAATTAAAATTTGAATTTCCCTCGCGAAATAACAGAGAGACAGAGACTAAGACAAACAGAGCACGGAAAAGATGGGCCGCCAACATGCCGAATCAGGGATCATTTTCCAAGAATCTTTTTCTGACTGACAATAATTCCCGGGAAAATTTGTCGCCGGGGTAGACCACTCCAAATGAGTTTGTTATTTTTATAATATTAAAACTATTGGAATTGAAAAGAGCACATTCTTTGAACACATTCTTTTAATAATATAGTTTGTATTGTATATCTTTTTAAATCACAATTACAAAACATTTCTTACAATGTTTATGCATTTTCCTAGTAAATATTTGGAAAATAATTTAATTTTTAAGTTAACCAATTAATTTACTTCTTTTTAAGCGTCCAATAAACAAATTTTAAATTCAATAAATGTTAACCATTATTATTTTTCAACACGGTGATCGCTCATTGAAATTAAATCTAAAATGTAATAACTTGTAAAAAAATAAAAAATGCTAATTTCAAAAAATAATTTTTTATAAAGAAAATTAAAACAATTAGACTGAGTAACATATGTTTTTTTTAACAAAATTTGCTTATAATTGATTCATATTATCCCTAATAAAATATTTAATTGTTATTATCCCTATTAAAGTATTTAATTGTTATTGATAAAAGATGAAAAGAAACTGTGAAATACCTATGAACTTGTCAGGTCAACTAGACACGATTTTATAAAGCCGTTGTTTACCGAAATTAGAATTCAGAATTAGGTCTTTTTTATCTCAAAAAAATTAATAGCAGAAGTTCTTGAATTCGTCAATTTAATAATAGAAATGTTTGAATTTGTCGAAATAGATTCACCACGATTAAAAAATGATGTGGTATTCAAAACTAAGTAATTTTTTTAGAGAAAAAAATTATTGTTTAGATAATCTTTGGCAAAATCACATAACCAATCTTTTGTCGACGCCTTTCGAACCAACCAGTGTGGTTCATCGTCAGGACAAGTTGAAGAACAGATCCAGCTTAGCCTGTTTAAATAGCTAGAGTAGAGACACCAACGGTTACCTGGCCAAAGGTTGACTCAGGGAGCAAGGTCAAAATTAGTTATATAAGGTAAGAAATACATAAATATATCAATGATAAAATTATAAATAAATCAAAAATAAATAAATATATATAAATTTAGTTAAAATTAGGTGTGAGATAACCAAATTAATATATAAATATATAAATAAAGTAATAATAAATTATTTATTTATTAAAAATATATAACTATATAAATTTATATTTATTTATTTAAATAAATAAAATTAATAATAATTTATATTTATTTATTTATTAAATAAAAATAAATATAAAATTAAATACATAAATATATAGAATTATAAATAAATCAAAAATAAATAAATATATATAAATTTAGTTAAAATTAGGTGTGAGATAACCAAATTAATATATAAATATATAAATAAAGTAATAATAAATTATTTATTTATTAAAAATATATAACTATATAAACAATAATTTATATTTATTTATTTAAATAAATAAAATTAATAATAATTTATATTTATTTATTTATTAAATAAAAATAAATATAAAATTAAATACATAAATATATAGAATTATAAATAAATCAAAAATAAATAAATATATATAAATTTAAAATTAGGTGTCAGATAACCAAATTAATATATAAATATATAAATAAAGTAATAATAAATTATTTATTTATTAAAAATATATAACTATATAAATAATAATTTAGAGAGGCCCTGGAGATTGAGAAAAGGCCAAACAATCTTAATAGGGATGATGGCTGGAGGATTAGCAGTTGCTGGGTCCCAGCCTTGGCTTCCTAAGCCTCCTCATTCCCCGTTTGTTAGGTCTTAGGGTTTCTGTCTTCCCTCTCCCTTAGTTTGTTTTTGGCGGGTTGGTCCTAATATTGTGGAGTGTTTGAGTTTTTTAGGTTATTATTAATTTCAGGCTAATTAGTGTATTAACCGTATCCCGTTTATGATACTATTGGGTATATTTTAGTTAAATTTGAATTTTTGTTTCCTTAATGTCAATTGTTTATGCCTTTATATTTAGTTCTTCTATAACTCTTTTTAAACCATATAAGTAATAATTTAATTACCTAATGACATAATTAACTTTAATAATTTTATTGGAATATTTATCTAATATAACTATCTTTTGCCCAATTATCTTACACCTAATATAACTAAATTTATATAGTTATTTACCTCACTAATAATTACCATTTATATAAATTAAATAAATAATTTACTATTATAATTATTAATTTATAATTTTATATTTATTTATTTATTTAATAAATAAACAAATATATTTTTATTATTGATATATTTATTTAAAAAAAATAAATAAATAAATAATTTACTATTTTATTTATATATCTATATATTTAGTTATCTCCACCTAATATAACTAAACTTATATGTTTATATATGATTTTATATTTATTTACCTCACTAATAATACCATTTATATAAATTAAGTAAATAATTTACCTTTGCTATTATATGTATTAATTTATATTTTTATATTTATTTTTATTTAATAAATAAATAAATATAAATTATTATTAATTTTATTTATTTAAATAAATAAATATAAATTATTATTTATATAGTTATATATTTTAATAAATAAATAATTTATTATTACTTTATTTATATATTTATATATTAATTTGGTTATCTCACACCTAATTTTAACTAAATTTATATATATTTATTTATTTTTGATTTATTTATAATTCTATATATTTATGTATTTAATTTTATATTTATTTTTATTTAATAAATAAATAAATATAAATTATTATTAATTTTATTTATTTAAATAAATAAATATAAATTATTATTTATATAGTTATATATTTTTAATAAATAAATAATTTATTATTACTTTATTTATATATTTATATATTAATTTGGTTATCTCACACCTAATTTTAACTAAATTTATATATATTTATTTATTTTTGATTTATTTATAATTCTATATATTTATGTATTTAATTTTATATTTATTTTTATTTAATAAATAAATAAATATAAATTATTATTAATTTTATTTATTTAAATAAATAAATATAAATTTATATAGTTATATATTTTTAATAAATAAATAATTTATTATTACTTTATTTATATATTTATATATTAATTTGGTTATCTCACACCTAATTTTAACTAAATTTATATATATTTATTTATTTTTGATTTATTTATAATTTTATCATTGATATATTTATGTATTTCTTACCTTATATAACTAATTTTGACCTTGCTCCCTGAGTCAACCTTTGGCTAGGTAACCGTTGGTGTCTCTGCTCTAGCTATTTAAACAGGCTAAGCTGGATCTGTTCTTCAACTTGTCCTGACGATGAACCACACTGGTTGGTTCAAAACGCGTCGACAAAAGATTGGTTATGTGATTTTGCCTAAGATTATCTAAACAATGCTATGTATCACAGAAGTCTAAATTCCTTAAAAAAATTATTATAGATTTATATTAAGAAAATATAAAGGTCTTCAACACATATGCTGTTGGATTGAGCCAAATGCCTAGCAACCTTTGCAAAAATTGGATACAGATAGTCCGAATCTTCCATATCTAAAAAGGGAAAGCATATACGTCCCATCTACAAAGCCCGCTTGTCCAAAGTTACTAACAGATTATACGATCATTTGAAGAAACAAATTCAAAACCAGGTAATTTAGATTTTTATAAATTTTTACTAAATTTTATCAAAATCTTACTGAGAATAATGAAACATTCAAAACCTTGAAACGTAAAAATGGTAATTTCGATTTTTATAAAATTTTACTAAATTTTATCAAAATCTTACTGAAATTTATTTACAACCTGGCAAAACTACCCTTCTAAGATTGATTATATGCGTATGAAACAAACCCTCGACATTCAACTTACCCAGACAATAAAAAAAAAATTTACTTGGTAAACATGTGTGCCTAAGCGAAAACAAGCCAACTTTGGTATATAGATGGGGTGGTAAATTATGTAATCCTTTAGAGATATACAATTTACCCATATTTCCTTGTTGATGTTTTTCACTCAATTATATTCCAATGGTTGAAGCTTTGTTGATACAATTGTTTCCATTTTCTAATTCAATGCATTTTTTGTGATTTGACTTAATTGTTAAGTTAATTATTTCCAGTATAACTCCTCTTCCCGTATGTGTTACAGGTCGAAAAGAGACCCAACCTTATCGGGGTTTCGGCTAGTCTTTACTTGCTCCAAGGGGTTCTTTCTTTATAATGAGTCGATTAGGGATGATGACAAGGCTTTAGCCTTGTGTCAAATTTGAAATAGAAGTTGTTTGATCTGTTGTGCACAAGATTATTAATCCCTCAGGTTTGAGGGTTAAACTTTGTTAATTATATGTTTTTCTTTGGCTTTCAATTATGGCCTTGCGGCCCCACAATTACTGTGTTATATTCTTATACAAATATTAAAGGTATTTTAAACTCTATTTCTAATAATTCACTCATTATACAATCGTTCACGTGAACTAAACAAGAATATTAGTTTCTCATAGAGTGAATTTGCATTATTTGTTTTATTGGCCAGGGGTTGTTCTAGTTTGTATTGAGACCATTAGAATATTAGTTTCTCAAAGAGTGAATTTGCATTATTTGTTTTATTGGTGAGGGGTTGTTTTAGTTTGTATTTAGACCATTATGACTACTCTCTTTAGAACACTATTCACTTTGTTTCCTTTAATTTTTTTTCCACGGAAACCATTTACTACATTAGATACTAAATGGGTTTGCCGAAACTAGTTACAAACAATTCTCCATCGCAAGACATAATTTGTAGAAAATTTATAGAAATAATTATTTGTTCAAGATTAGGCCTACCACATTAGATACTAAATGGGTTTACTGAAACTAGTTATAAAACAATTCTCCATCGCAAGACATAATTTGTAGAAAATTTATAGAAATAATTATTTATTCAAGATCAGGCCACCACAGGGAATCACTAGAAATGGGAGAACGATCCTCCCAATCATCGATCATGGTATCCCATCAAAGCTCCCCCTAGCCAATTTCTCCTTCAGAACAATTTTCTCTTGGATAGAGACTTAGTAAGGTTTGTTTTCCAACATCAAGACCACACAAGCCCAACCACGAAATTACAGACTCACAAGTCTACCCCAACTCGCAGCATCCTTCCTGACCGTAGCAATGTCCTGTTTAAGGTAACAATTTTGGGTCTCCTCTTTCTTGTTTGTCTTAGGTTCCACTCTCGACCCTCTTGGCTTTCTTTTCCAAATTGAGATATTTAGCTCTATGGAGAGAAGTAGTTGTCCATTAACTTTCTGATGGGTGAAATCCTCATTTAACATTTCCACCTTCCCGTAAATCCTTGGCTGACCATAGCTAATGTTCTTAATTTAATTAAGATAACCATTCAAGTCTAACATTACAACAGACCTTTCCTTAACCCATAGTTTGCCAAGTTATTTTTAGTAGTAAATTAAAATATTTACTTATTCACTGAGGGGTGTTCCATATTTCCCCCTCGAGTGAGACAACATTCGTAGTGTTTCCTGGATTTTTAAACAGGCGCACATAAAATCTTCGAGCTTCCATGTTGCCTTTTTCTGGTTGAGGTGTTCCCTTTGCACATTATCCTGGGTTATTTCCTTCTTCTACATAGAGGCTAGACCAAGAACACTTCGTTTGGTTGGACCTACATTCACAACCATCATGTCTGTCATTAGTTTTCATCAATCCTTTGTTTTTTCTAAAACATATCTATATATAATTTCAAATTTTATCACAGACACTTCCAATTGTTACTTGTGTATTTCACAAAAGTTATCAGTAGGTATCACAACTGAATTAGGGTTAGCAACCTGCACTTAATAAGAACCTATTGCATCATGGTAAACTTATCAATAATAGAGATACACCTTTTTACTTATCCTATATCTATGTGAATCGACAATAAACTCACCATGTTGTCCCATTGTAGATTCCAACAATGGAAGTAATAATTCTATTCGCATTATTTTCATAGTTATATTTCAGAGACAATTTATTGTTCTCACCTTTATGATGGATTACAACTAGTTCATTGTCATATTAGCTAACACTATTATGCCTTTGAATTCATTTTGAGAGAGGAGTCACAACTCCTATATATTTCCTGAGATACTTAGATGGTTCTCTTGCAAGTGGCTTGGTAAAGATATCTTCCAGTTTCTCTTTAGTGGGCACCTATAAAAGTTTAACAGTATTGCATGCAACTTGTTCCCTCGAGAAATGATACTTGATAGGAATGTGCTTGGTTTTTGAATGCATGAGTAGATGTTTTGAGATGTTGATTGGACTAGTGTTGTCACACATTATTGGAATGGGATTATGCAACTCTACCTATATATCCTTAATATTTTCTTCATCCATAGAATCTGTGTATAGAAAGTCGCAACAACAATATATTATGCTTCAACAGTTGATAGAGAGATGGAGCCCTGCTTCTTTCTAACCCACGATACCAAGCAGTCACCCAAAATGAAAACTGCACCAAAAGTACACTTCCTATCATCTAGACTTCCAGCCGAATCTACATCTGTGTAGGCCTTCAAATTGAAGTCTTTACTCCTAGGATACCACAACCCATACTTTGTTGTACCTTGAAGATATTTGAAAATCCTCTTAACAACCACTACATGATTGTTTTGTGGACAAGCCTGAAATATTACCACAATTCCCACTGCTTGCATGATATCTGGCCTTGCAACTATCAGATACAGTAAGCTTCCTATCATCGATTTGTATTTAGTCTAATTTATTGTGGATTTACCCGTGGCGTTGCATATTCCTTGCACATTTTATAGCTTGTAGTCATGGGTGTGCTGACAGGTTTGTAGTCCTCCATTCCAAATTTCTTCAAAGTTTCCTTGAGGTATTTGGATTGAGATATAAAAACTCCTTGTGGGGACATAGTAATTTGCAGACCCAAGAAGAAGGAAAACTCACCAATCATGGAAATTTCAAACTCTATTTGCATACAATTTGAAAACCGATGCCCCAACTCCTCCACATCACTACCTAATATGATTTCATACACATACACAACCACTATCAGTAGATTATCATCTTTAGATTTTACATAGAGATTGTTGTCAACCCAGCCTTTCTTAAAACATTGTTGTTGGAGATACTTATCCAGCCTTTCATACCAGGATCGAGGGGCTTGTTTCAAACCACACATAGCCTTCTTTAATTTTCATACAAGCCCTTCATTAGAGGAGAGCGCAAAACCTTCATGCAGCTCAATATAAACCTCCTCTTCTAAGTCTCCATTGAGAAAGGCATACTTTACATCCAGCTGATAAAATTTGATGATCTTGTGAATAAAAAGAGTAGGGAATATTATTCTGGCTTCTGGTTGGGCTACTGGTACAAAGGTTTCTTGAAAGTCTACTCCTTCTATCTAGGAATACGCTTTGCAAACCAATCGATATTTATTCCTAATTACTTGACCTTTTTCGTTCAACTTATTCTTGAAAACCCACTTGGTTCTAATAACATTTTTCTCTTTTAGTCTTGGGAAAAGCTCCTATGTGTCATTCTTTTCAGTTTGGTCTAGCTCTTCATTCATGTCTTTCACACAAAACTTATCTTCACTTGCTTGATAGAGGTTTTTGGGTTCTATTTGTGATAGTAGAGCCAAATTTTCATGTTTTGTATTTCCCAAAAGTCTCCTTCTGCTCTGGAAACCCTTTCTTTGATATCCAAGAATATGACTCTCAGGGTGTTACTTTTACACATACCTAGAAGGCATTCTCGTCCTTGAAGATGTGCTTGCTTTCTCACCTTCATTTTCTGAATTTGTTTCATTCATATCTATGCCCCTAAACTCTAAACTCTCTTGATCATCTGAGTCCAAGTTACTTAAAGAGGTTCTATTTGTGATCCTACTTCGTCAACCACTGTGTTAATGCAGTCTTCTATCTTCCTTCTCCTCTTGTTGTAGAATATGTACCTTTTGATTTTAATACAATATCCAAACAATATTCCTTCATTAGCGCGTGATTCAAGCTTCCCAAGGTTCTTTTCATTTATTTTAATGAAGAACTTGCTTGCAAAAACCTTGAGGTGTTTAACTGATGTAGGTCTACCCTTCCATAACTCATATGGAGTTTTGTCACAGTCAGGTATGAGATTCATTATGTTTGACAAGTATGCTGCCTGAGCGGCTTCTCCCATAGAAGTGGTGAGCCACTCATGCTTCAACTAACATCACTTTGGCCATTTCCTTGATTGTTCGATTCTTCCTCTCCACAAATCCATTTTGCTGAGGAGTTCTGACCACTAAGAACTACCTTATAATACCTTTCTCTTCACACAATTCTTCAAACTCTTTTGAGGTGAACTCTCCCCCTTTGTATGATTTCAAGCATTTTATCTTCAAATCTTTCTCATTCTCTACCTGAGCCTTAAACTTCTTGAAGTACTCACATGCTTCCAACTTTTCTTTTAGGAGGAGAATCCATGTTTCCCTTGTGTAATAATCAATGAACAATAGGAAGTATCTTTCTCCTTTTGATGTTTTTGTTCTTGTGGGACCACAAATATCTGTCTGAATAAGCTTCAGAGGTTTGGATGAGGAGAACTCTTTCCTTTTGAAATGAGTCCTAGTTTGCATGCTAAACTTACATGACTTGCAGATGGTGTTATCAGGCCTTGACAATCTAGGTAATCCTTTTATTGTGCCTATCTTGCTTATCCTTATCAAGCTATCAAAATTCGTTTGTTCCAGCCTCTCATGCCACAGTCATTCTTCTCTGGTTTTTCTCACGTAACAACTGACCCTTGAGTCACCGAATACATTAACATTATTGTGAGTCCGGACTACCTTCCCCACTAGTTTTCCATTTTTTATATTCTGGATCTCACAGTCTTTAGATCGAAATGTCACATCATAGCCGATGTCACACATCTGGCTAACACTTAGGATATTGTTTTTGAGGCCTTCCACATACAACGCATTCTGTACTTTTATCTTCTAATCAAGACTGACCAATCATTTTCCTTTGATTCTTTCTGGAGCGTTGTTGCCAAAGGTGTCATTGCCTCCTCCTTCATTTTATTTTAGTGATATAAAATTTCTCTTGTCTCCAATCATGTGCTTGGAACAACTAATGTCTACATAACAATTTTTTTCTTTATCATGCACTAATAAGGTGAGCCCACATGGCATGCTCTTTTTTGTATTTCATTTCCTACTTCTTTTATCCTTTTGTATTTGAGTCTATCTGTCAGTTTGAGATTTAGATAGGTATTCAAACCTGCTTCTACATTTGTAGGCCTTGTGCCCGAAATTATTACATTTAAAATATTCAAGTTAGTGTTTTAGGGGAGTGAAGGCATTCCGATTCCTGAAAGAGGATTTTTGTGACTTAGCATTCTAGCATGAATTAAACCTGATATTTTCATCTCTTTCAACTTTGACACTTCTACAATTAATAGATTTGTGTCCAAATATATGACACTTGTATCAGTGACCAAAAAATAAGTAGGCACTCCTATTGTCAAAAACATTATGAGGTTTAGCAAAGAATACCTTAGTCGACTGTCTATTTGAATCGTCCTCCATTGGTAGTCTCCTCTTTCTTCGGGTTCTCTTTTGTCTTCATGAACTCTTTCAAGGTGATTCCTCTTATGAATTTTTGGTTCTTCAACTCTTGAGGACCTGAATTTTATCTTCTTCTTCCCTATAGAATATTCTTCTTCCTTTGAGTACCCCAGTCTTGTTCTCATTTTTGAAGGCCTTTGACAACTCAGAATCTGATCTAGTCTTTTAGTCCCTTTAACAAATCTCTCACTTAGAGCCTTATCGGTCTTTGCTTTTGCAAGGTTAGTTCTTAGAGATACCACCTTTGCTTCAAGATACTGGCAATTTTCTTATCATTCTTGAATCATATCTTGCAGTACCTCTTCTTTTCATCTAGATTCCTCCAACTCAACCTTTAAAGATAGAAAATCATGTTTTCATATTTTTGAGGTCGTTTCCCTTTTCAACTTGAGAAGCTCCCATTTCAGCTGCTTGTTCTCCTCTTCTAGATTCTCATGATTTCCTTGTTATCCTTTCAGCCGAAGAGCTATAATATCCTTGCTCTCGATAGCCTTTTCAAAATTTTCTTTTTGATATGCAAACTCCTCATTATCTGAGTTATACATTCCTTCTTTTGCACACTGCAACTATTCCTTCAACTGCTTGTTTTTCTTCCTTTCTTTCTTCAACTCATCAAGGGCACTAATGATTTATCCCTCAAGGTCTACCACTCCTTCCTCTTATTCCTCTTTAGAGTCCATAAGGCCCTATTTCTTGGATTCTATTTTGAGGGTCATAAGAAGATACTCATTTGACTCATTTTCTGATGAGTCTTCACAGTCTGATTCTGGGTTTGAACTATCCTCTTTGGAATAGAACCCCTTCTTCTTATAGGGTTTCTTCTTATGAAATTTCTGAGACTTATTTCTAAATTTCAGACCTTCTTCTCTTTCAGTCCCCTCTTTGTAAGGGAATTTGGAAGAGGAATTTTCGACTATTCCATAGTCAAAACACTTAAAGAGAAACATCCCTTTATATTTACCACAACCTCGATTCAGTTTTCTGGCTAGTCGAGACAGATCCTGATTAGATTCACTGCTGGAGCAGTGTTAATGAACTCTGTTTTCCTTTCCCTTATTGGATACTCTGAATGCAGCTTCCTTTGGTTCAAATTTATCCATTCCTACTCTCATTTCATAGGCTGTGAGAGTACCATGTAGATGATCCATGTTGAGATCCTTCAGGTTGAACATTTCCTCTATAGCTGCGATTTTGGAATTAAATCTCATTGGTAGAGATATTAATACCTTTTGAATGACCAAATATTCCTTGACTTCCCCACCAAGTCCTGTAATCAAATTAAATACTTCATCAACTCTTAGGAAATACTTGGTTATTCTCTCATTCTCAGTCATCTTCAAGCTTTTAGAGCTCATTCTGAAAGTTTGAAGTTTTGCTTGCTTCACTTTGTCATCTCCTTCATATACTGGTTAAGCTTCTCGCACATCTCATGAACAAACTTACAGTGCATAACCTTCACAAGTTCTGACTAACTGAGACCAACAAGAATGGCATGCTTGGATTTACCATTGCTTATATACAATTTCTTTCCATTTACATCTATGGGAGGAATATCCGAGACATTATAATTTACTAGTACTGTGTTCCAAACATCTACCCCCAGGGAAATAAGATATTGCTCCATTCTTACTTTCCAAAAGGCATAATTGGCTCCATCAAAGGTCGATACTCTACTTGAGTAAACTTCTTGAATCTCTTGCCTATTCATAATTCCTTAAGGATCTACCTTCGAGTGGTTAAACTGTTACTAAAGGAACTTGGATTTGATAGCAATTGTTGGAAGTAAGGAATTGCTTGGGGGGGGGGGTGAATCAGTAATTTAAGAAACTCTTAATTTTATTTTCTTACTATGCTTATAGTTCTTTATTATGTTCTTTCATTTGTGAAACAATTCATTCATGTAGAAACAAATCTTATAAAATGCCAGCACAGATACTCAAACAATAATCTCATGATCAACATACATTTGACACACTGTTTTCACGTGGAAACCTAGAGGGAAAAAACCATCAATTTATTGTTTGTTTTATCATGTAAGTTAAGCACCAACTTAATTACATTTGTTTGTTTTTTAGTACCCACCCACTGGAGGCACCAACCCCCTTTGTTTAGCAAGCACCAACTTTCCAAGAGGCACCAATCTCTTTTGTTTAACAAGCACCAAGTTTCCAAGAGGCACCAACCTCTTTTGTTTAGAAAGCACTAGCTTCCCAAGATGCACCAGCCTCTTCTGTTTAGCAAGAACCAACTTGTGAAGAGGCACCAATGCCTTTTTTCTAGAAAGCACCAACTTTCCAAGAGTCACTAACCTCTTTTGTTTAGAAAGCATGAACTTTCCTAAAGGAACCAATCTCTTAAGTGTGAAGACATCAACCCGTCGTTGCCACTATTTTACTATTTCATACAATTTTTATACTAAAAACAGAGGCATACAAATTACAAGTAAAATACCAACTTAATGACTCTCTGTTGACTCAACTTTTGCACTCTTCTTTCTGAACACTTTTTCCAGTCTTCCTCTTGCTGCCCACTGCAACACTTTCTCTATGCTCTACTTTCTCTACTCAGGGCTCTCCATTGTTTCACCACAACACTACCCTTGCAACACTCTACTCCAATTCACAACTCACTCTTATGCTATCTCACAAGTATGATCCCACACCCCATTAGCTCAATGTAGGTTCACACTTTTGTTCCTGTGTCTCTCTTCGCTCAATGTAGTCACTCTCATCATCAATTATTCCCACGCATGTGCCCCAGGCATGGGACCCTTCTATTGATTTAGGAAAAATCCATTTCATTCATTGTATTAAATTCATAAGGATGGGTGACAATCACTTCTCTGTCATACAATGGACTCTCCACGTTGTGTATTAACTCTCAGTCCTCCTTACATATTTCAGAGAGTCTCCCCATGCTTCTTTATGTTTTGCATAGATCTACCTGTACATCGTCATGGAGTATCTATTTTTCATTTATTTACAATGCTTGCAAGGGAGGTCTTCGGCCATCAAACTTAAAATTCTGCATTCAAAACCACAACTATCAATTCATACATATTAAAGGCATGATGTACCATCATATCAAATCTTTTTCGATTTCCAACCTCTGATCAAGTCTAGCCCCTTTTGCATTATACCCCTGCTATATCTCCACCATAGGATTTGGTTTGGTGATCAAGCACCAACCATATCAGAGCCCCCTATATCAGTGTTTTTCATTTATGGTCAATGTTCCAGCAACAACAAACGTGCGATCATTGATCTCTGATTTTTAAGCTCCTTCCACTTAGCCCTTACCACATACTTCTCACCACAGGACTGAGGGCGGTGACTGGAGGCTTGGCCTTAAGGTGCTAATTCTTTCAACACTCTATCGTGGGCCTTTGGTTCCCTTATAAAGTGTCGCTCCCATCATTTCTTGTCTTTCCTCTAGACCATGCGCTTACCACATCAGAGACCCTTATTGGTGATTTCCACTTTGTAACAATGCATTTTATATCACAAATCATTGATCATCGATTGCTGATTGGTCCCTCCTTTCATCCCTAGCCCTTTGTTCCCTTAAGCTTTCATGACCACCTGCTATCCCGAATCCCAACAAAATTTCATTGTGGCACATGAGCCAACCAATGTAAAACTCCGATTGCTGATTGGTGAAGTGACGTCATCTCATGCCACGTGGCATCTTCTAAACAGTGACATGTGTAAAAAATATATGGCCCATTAGGCCATCCATAAACACCAAAACAACCTGCCACGTGTTCCTTTGTACTGTGACATCATGGTGATGCAAGCAACCACATGTCCCTTATAATAAGCAATCAAATCCTACCACTTGTCCTCATTGGAGCTCCTTCGATGTTGCCCTCTGTCCATATTGGAGCCAATTGGATGGCTCTACGTGTCCTCGCTGGAGGAGAGAGAAAGGGACCTCACCTACTCCAGTTGTTCACCAAATTCCTTTGTATTTTCCTTTTTTTCCTCCTCAACGGTTTAACAAGGAATGCACAGTCTCGGCTTACCCCCTAAAATTGCGAGAGGACCAACATGCAGGATCGCTGATATGCAATTCTCTGGGGCCTTCGATATGTGATTTTTTGGAATATCTGATTTGTTGGGACCTCCAATTCATGGGGACCTATAATTGTGATTTTTTGGGACTTGTACACTGAGCCTTGAATCCCCTGATCCTTGATATGCTAGGACTTACGATCTCTGATATTCCTCACTACACAAGGCCTGAGTCATGCTAAACTTTAGCAAGCCATATCTCTCAAACCACAAGTCCATTTCTGGACTTTCGTATACCATTGGAAAGGTCTTCCATAACACTTTCAAATGAAACGAGTCTGACTAGCCACTAAGCCCATATTATACCTCAAAATATGTCTCCAAAGTATCTACCTAGATGGAATCACAACCACCAAGGCATGAAGTCCCATCATTAGGCTGAGCCTTGTCTGACATCAGTGCCAACACTTACACAACTAGCCACCTTCATACCATCAAATTTACAACACTCTCTTCTTACTGGGAAGCTCTAACACATACTTAGTCAATTTATGCCTCTGCTTGAGCCCCTATTGCCTTGCATAATTCCTTGAGGAATTAACCTGCTATTATTTAGGAATTTTTTCAAAGTGGATTTCCTAATTCCCTAGGTTGATCATCTGACTGCATGCAACACCTGTACACTCAAGACTAATCTACAACTTATGTTACACTACCTTGCAATGTCCTTCACAGATGTGGAATGTGAATTCTCTACATGCACTAGCTATTTTAGGTTTTTTTATTAGTTATCTCAATGATCACTGAGTTTGAAGGATGTCCCACTGCATAACTGACCTTCCACTAGTTCCTCCAACAATTAGAACTAATTTAACTTAAAACAACTTGAAAAAGCTGACCTTGATTGCTACAAATTAGAAATCACAAATGCTTAATTGAACTCTATCTCCTCTAACTCAAATTTACTGAGCTAACTGATTGAAAAGAGAAATGTAGCCTCAGTTAATTGTATCCAATTTGTCTGTTGATGTGGAAATTCAAATTTTCTCAATTTAATCAAGGAAAAATCAAATTGAGATTTTTTTGCTACATTTTTCAACATCATGTGTAGTTGTATGCATGAGATGCAAACTTTGTGTATGGGTACATGATTGAAGACGAGATAAGTTTATTGCGTGCTTGCTGGGTGTGGCAACCAATCAAGTGTATGTATGGAAAGGACAAATAACTAAGGCAGAAGCAAGGAATCATTTAAAGGGTAAGTATCACTATTTTGTTTTATTTTTATTATTAATGTGATCTATGACTCTAATTCATGATGTTTACATGTGATTTATGATTAATATTTATGATGGTTGTGTTTTGAGCTAACCAGATGTGATATGTTTATACATGATGATTTGGTCAAATATCTTGTTGACTTGTTGTGACAGGAAGTAAACAAAATTTTATGTGTACCTTATTGACGAGACACAGATGAGGTATGATTTAAGTTTATTTCAATTCGTTTTGAATATAATGGAATTATGTTCTTGGTACAAGAAAGCATGTAAATGCTCGGTTTGGGGAGGTTGAAACTAAATCCAAGAAATAGTTGCAAGAACAAAAGGAATTGGTACAGGAAATAGTATGTTGGTAAAGCACTTCAGGAGAAGGGCCATTGTGTGATAATGGTACCCAATAGTGTCAATTGATTTCCATGAGCATGCTGTTACTGGTATGATGGTTTTGAGGCAGGGATATGCCTTGGCAGAGAAGAGGGTGATCGCATAACTTGGAAGGTGTGTGACTGCACGCAATGGGGTCACTGGATTTCACGAGGACCTATCTAATAGAGAAGGGGTGACCAATAAATACATATATTTTGGTCATTATCATTTCCATATTGAATTAAAATCACATTGGGAGTGTGCCCTAGACCAATGAGTTGGTAACTGTTCAATAAGAGAATAAGAAGTGCAAGATTGTAGCGTTGGAAATTTGGTGTAGGTTTGAGTTTGATAGTGGATTATGGACTTCCTAAGAAGGAGGTGAATCTTGGTACTACTTTTGAGGGTGGAGGTGTGAGCCTTTGGATTCCCTTGTTGTTGATGCAAGCATCATATCCTTTTATTTCCTCCTCAAGAAAATTTTTGTGTATATGGGTGTATTATTGTAAATATGTATCGAGTTATGTTTATAAAGCTCCATATACAATATGACTATTTATTGGTTGAAGCAAATGCGCATTAGTATATGTGGTTGTTATTGTAAATACCATAGTGAGATTTGTTCTAAATGTTCAGTAAATGGTATGATTGTCATGTTTTCAACAATGGCCATTGTAAATAATGCAACATGCCATGTTATAATCCTCCATATGTAGTATGTTATTTTTTTCAGTTCTTGCTAGTTTATAGGTATCATTGAACACCGAGGACAGTGTTCCACCAAGCGGGGGGTTTCAATAATAGCCCCTCATTGAACTTCCATGTAAAAAACATATAAGTCCAAGGTCATGGGACATTTATTCCAATTTCAATGGCAGGAAAAATATCCTACTCAGTGTCACTATGGAAAGGCAAAGAGGCATTAATTGGCATATTATTTATGAAAATAATGGGAAATAGGGGAAGAGGAAGGTGAAAGGTCATAGATTTGCATGAGGAGTAAATTGAAGGAAAAATAGAGGAACTTGAAGAAAATAGAGACCTGAATGTTGAAAATGCTTCTGAGGATTAGTTCATGGTTTTTTTTCAGTCTTAGTTTTCGGAATGTGGGCTTCTAAGAGTTATATGGTAGAGCTCTCTATATATTCTCTCACTCTCTCATACTCTTGCAAACTTGGAGAAATCTTGAAGAATTGTCAGAGCATGCTTACAACACTCTAGTTTTCATTGTATTTGGAAAGGAAGGAAAAGGAAAGTGATAAAGCACAAGGAAACATGTGGATTGACAACCACAACTATATTGATTTGCAGGTATCGAGTTGCATGTATGATTTTATTGCTATTTTTGGCAAGCATGGTATATGGATGTGGATATTTGGTTATGATTTGTCATTTTCATGGAGGATTTCCTATATTGATAATGATTTTTCCTATCCTTACCTTTTCTTGGATAGCCAGGGTGTTGTGGGTTTTCTAACTTTTTTTTTTCTAATTGTTGCTCAGAGTTGTGGGATGAGTTACTAGTTCTTAGATCCTTGGTTGGAAAAATGCTCTGGAAGCCTTAGAACAACTTGGGTTGAGTTACTAGTCTTGGAATGTTTGGTTGGACAAAAAATCTTGAACCCTTGGTGGGTTGAGTTACTAGTCCTAGAGCCTTGGTTGGACAAATGAACTGGAGCCCTATGATAGCTGTGGGTTGAGTTACTAGTCCTAGATCTAAGTTCGAACAAATACTCTAGAGCCCTAGAAAACTTGGGTAGATACTAATCTGGTGATGGTTAATGATGTCCAACCATGAGGTGGAATCATTGGTTTAGGGTTGAGGAGTTTTGGCTTCCAAAACCCCTGGTTTGGTTGTAGTTGATTTATTCCATGAGATCCCACATTCATGCTTGGAATATGTCATGGGGGTGATTGGCTGAAAGAGATATTTGGTTCATCCCAATCTATGGTCGGGTGGTACATGGAAGTCCCTTACTTGGCTGGTAATTTCATATCTTAATAAGAGATATTATTCTATTGTGATTCATGTATATATATATTGATTATGATGGTGATATTATTGTTTAGTTGCCATGGTTTATATATAGGTTATTTTTTTGGGTTATATGTTGGTTATATGTTGTTTATATGATTTAAATTATCTATGGATCTTGATATTTTATGAATATATAAATGGTTGATGAATTCATGGACTAACAAATTTTATTGTAGCTATTATGAGAGGGAATTTTACTTTCTTGATGATTCTTGAATAAGTATCAAACCCATATGTTCAAATATGCATTCATGAACCATACATTACATGTCTTCTATATGTTTGAGGAATGTATATCATGGCTAGTCTTGGTTAGGTTAATTCCTTGATGAAATTTTGTGGTAGAGGCTTTGTCCTTGAGTCTTTTTTTTTAAGAAAGTCTCATCAAATTCTGGGCAGTGATTAGGAGTCTATCCTTGAAAAGGTGGCACATATTTCACACTTGCAAGCAAAGAACTACGAAATTGGGACTAAAATCACTACCTTGTAGGATTATTCATGTGATTGGAGGCCTATAGTCGCATGGATGCAAGATTATGCACACTACTGGGACTCCACGTTAGTTAAAATACAATCTAGCTTAGGGTTAGGGCAACTTGAGTGGTTTTTTAGCTCATGGATGTTCTGTAGCTCTTGAGAAGGTCAATAACATTTTTTTTTTAATTCCACTTACTTAATTGTACTTATGAGGTTGATTAATATCATAGCAACTCTTTGTCACATATTTACCTTGGTGGATGGGTGAACTTGGATAAGTGTGGGAGGAGGTGGTTACAAAGATAGTTCTCTGATAGAGTCCGTACCAGGTCAAATCGGGAATTCCATTGGCTAGCCAACTCAAGAATTCCAATGACCAAATTGGGTCCAATATTAGATTCCTCTTGGAAGCATCCTTCCTATTACTCCGATAGTGTCCCATCTATCACGAATTTTGGGCTCTGAAATAAATAGAGTTTCCTCAGGCATTTTCCACTATTCACCATCTTGGCCAAATCTTTTCCCTTACTAATATCATCTATATCTAGGGAGAGGAAATATGGATAGGAAACTGCCATCAACGCTTTTGGGAAGAAATTTTCCATCAACCCAAGGCCTTCTGGCCTTTCAAAACTATCCATAACTATCTAGCAAGTGAAATTCTCTTTAACACCCTTTTCTTTGTGTAATTTACATAACTGACCATTTTCATATTATTGTTAAATCAAAGGAACATTTATGTACATCATGCATTCATATTTGACCCTCAGCATGGGTCCCACAGTATGTAAAATTAAACTGATAGGAAAAAATAACTGAAAACACGTCATACATGTAATATTTATTTCAAAATAACCATCATGCAATTTAGAAAAGCATTACCATATTTTTTATATCATAACATTATGATTTCTAATTTGTAATCGCTAATCACATTGCAATGTTTTACCTTTCATAGGTCCTTATGTTGCCACTAAGCCACCCCTTCTTAATCACATCAGCAACATTACCTACAATTATTTTTAGTAAAATCATACCTTCTAGAAAACATTGTTATGCACAAAGCATTTGTTAAATACATTCAAGATCTATTTCACTTTCACATGCATCTATGTTATCAATACTTCAACATAATAGAAGGTATCAGTCCTATTACGCTTCATAAACCATATTTATGTATTAAAATTAATATAACCAATAAGGATACATCCTCCATATGTTAAAACTATGTTTCCATAAAATTTACTTTCCAAAACAACACTTAAGGGATGCATACTTTAATCATTAACATTCCCATAGTTTTGGCTCATGCAACATGTCATTTCATTTATGCATATGCATATAATCAAAAAGCATTAACGTGTACCATCTAACATCAACATTGAATCATCAATTAGTAGATTTGTGAAGTTTAAAAAATAAGGTAATCAACATCATCTGTTCACTACTATCATTAAACTAATGGAACCATCAAAACAACCACTTTAATGATAATATTATATCATGATCCAAGTTCTTGTCACCTTCAAGAACTTGTAGTCATATCTATATATATATATATATATATATATATATATATATATATATATATATATATAGATACATTGTTTAAATAAGTATTTATTTTCACAATCATTTTAGTTTCATGCATACAATATTTTCATGCATAAAAGTATATGCAAATATTTATTCATATAAAATACTAATTTATCATCAATGTGTAAGTGTCGATAACAATTGTAGTAACAATCTAAATATTCCTAGTTTGCCACAACGTATTGTTAACAGTCTGTCAACAACATGAAATAAACTACCACAATTACTTATTTACAACCTGTAATAAGTTTCAATCAAATGGATTCATGCATATAAGTTTTAATAGTTAGTCATGCAATACTAACTAATCAATGCTACCAACCATCTTAAATTCAATCATGATAGGACTCAATCATCAATTATCCATTACAGTCAAGTTTTACCACTTGACTCATTGTTCATTTTTAACATCTAAAGGGGTTCTTTCAATGTCCTTTAACGTTCTATTTTCCTCTTCAAGGATAAACCCCACCTTTCTCCATTCGTTTGTTTCACACAAAATCATTATATACATTCATCCTTTATAAGTAGTGCATGATAACTTTAGTCGATTTCATTATATATCATTGATATTGTCATATTTGCAAATGTTTGCAGTCGATTCTCACTTTCACTAGTGAGTGCTATGGATTTTTCATAGGTGGAACAAATTTTTAATTGTCTTTCATCCTCATCCAGATTCAAATGTAATGAGAAACATTTTGCAAAAAAATTTATTACTTACTCCTCTTCAATGTAGTTATAAATATGCATCACACATCTCATGTCAAAAGTAGTCTATGACATATGTCGATATGTAGTTTATGAGAATGATCCAGGTCGATATTGGTGGCCACCCACCTATCCCACCTAAACCTCTAGTCCATTTCATTTTTTTCCTTCCTTATTTCAACATTTACTATTTTTAGTAGTTTTTCAGGTCTAGAACTTCCAAAGCAGTTTTAACCCCCTAAATGGATTTTTTTTAGGTTTATTGCAAGCTTGTGGCCATAGGAAAAGGCTTGTAACAACACCTCTACTACTCAGAGAGACCTCTCCAACAAGCTATCGTATGCACCAAACAGGGATAATATGACCAAGTTATGACCCCAAGAAGTTGGCTGCCCAACTAACCCCAACGGGGCCCACAAAGCCTTGGTGTTACATCTCCTCGGGTTAGGGTTTTTTTTGTTTAGTGTTTTCTCGTGTTTTCCAATAATAGGCCCTTGAGCCTCATTGTAACACAATTCAAAGGCATGTAGCCATCACATCTCTTCTAAAATATAAGCTACCACTGACCAAGATAGTTTTATTTCCATTCTGTTTGTAAACATATTTTAGTATTTGATCTTAATGAAATGAAGTGTTATTTCTGTTGCATCTTTGCATTTATTGTTATATCTATAGTTTGTTGTGTTCCTGTTTCAATTTGGATCAGTGGTATAAGAGGGGTCTTCTCTTTCTCTATTTTTCTTTGCATTTCCCCAACGAGGTTAGAATATAAGGAGTAAGGGCTTGAACTGATCAAACCTTTGCAAGACAAGCCTCACAAATCCGGATGGCCCTCCATGGGGGAAGAAAAGAAAGGTGACAAGGTAGGCGATTCTTTCAAAATCTTTCTTGAAAAAGCCCTTAAGTGATAGAGTAATGTGATGATGGACAACTTTGCCCAGATCCTTTAGTGACTACACAAGGGCAACACATCTACTTCCAGTAGATACTCTGGAAGCACCACACCCAATAAGGTACAAGTTAACTCTGACATTCCCATAATTGAGGGTCAGATAGATGCGAACACCATAGATAAATGATTAAATCTGCTAGAAGGATATTTTCATGTTCATGATTTTTCCAAATGGTAAAAGATTACTTTTTCTCTTCTTAAAGTCGCCCCCCACATTAAGGACTAGTGGGAAACCCACCATGAAAATAAAGACGAAAGTAAGCCCTCACTATTATTGGTTGCACCCACTTGGGATTCATTCCGGGATGCCATCAAGGAGCAGTACTACCCTATCGGGAGTTATGAGGATAAATGCATAAAGTGGACCACGCTGTGACACGGAAGGGGCCAAGACATTCCAAAGTTTACCAATGTTTTCCATACCTTTCACACGAACTTGGGCATCAAGTATTTTGAGAAATGTTTGGTACTCAAGTACCGCGACTGCCTACATAGGTACATCCAGGATAATATGGAGTTCCTAGACATCTCCTCACTTGGCATGACATACAGATACTCAAAGAAAAGGGAAAATCCAAGGTGGGGTGGCCAAGGACAACCCGCCGAAGCCCCAAGAAAATAAAAACACCACAAAGACAAAGAAGGACGTGGGAAAGTTGTTTGAGTTCCATAAGAGCTGCACTAACAACACAAGTGAGTTTCAGGCCAGGTAGTCATTAGTGGCCGAGTCAAAGGCTTTTGAGTTTGACGCACGTTTCGACTCTGAGTTAGAACCCAATAGGGGGGATGAAAAAGGGAAGTAAATCATTGATACAGAGGCCAGTGCCACTATGGCAACCACTAAGATCCATAAGATTAAGCCTGAAGGTCTAGAAGATGTGGGTGAATGGTTCTCTGTCGCAGTTCATTATCGGCATCGGGAGCCAAAAGAACCTCATTTTAGTAGAGGTCATGAAGCGGCTGAGCCTATCGACTACAATGCATCTATAGTCGTATACCATCAGGTGGCTTCACCAAGGATGCGATCTTCACGTTAGCCAACAGTTTTGCCTTCCCTGCAGCATCAAGTCCTTCATGGATGAGGTACTATATGGCGTTTCTCCTCTTGAAGTTTGTGATTTATTATTAGGACAACCATACTTATGGAAGCAACATGTTCTATATTAGTCTAGACCTCACTCTTTTATTATTTATTTGGGTACTAAGTTATGCAAGATATTGGAGGTAGCCCCACCTACCGCCATCTCTTTAATATATACTAAGAAATGCAGTAAGGTCATCTACCAAACCAAGAATTTTTTTTTCTTTCTGATTCTCTCTTAAAGTAATGGGAAGGTCATAGCCACATCCATGGCCCCTGGGAAGGGTTCTTCCAAGTAATAGAAGCAGGTGGATGTAGTCGTGGAAGAATACAGGGACAACTCCTCATCACCCATAGGGGTACCCTTGCATTGTCAGGTCAAGCATTCAATCGATCTGAATCCCGAAGCACCTCTACCAAACAGGCCAATATATCACCACTCCATTATGGAAAATGAAGAGATCAAGTGGAAAATCTAGGAGTTGCTGCAGAAAGGGATCATCCGACCAAGCTCCTCACCTTGTGGGAGCCTGATTATACTTGTATAGAAGAAGGATGGGACCTGGAGGATCTGCACTAATTATTGGACACTAAACAAAATCATTGTCAAGAATAGGTATCTAATCCTATAGATTGATGAACTTATGGGCCAACTAAAGGTAGCTAAGTACTTCAGCAAGATCGATTTGAAGTGTGGTTATCACCCGATTCTAATAGAGCCCACAAATGTATGGAGAACCACATTTAAATCCAAGGAAGGACTTTTTGAATGGTTGGTTATGCCCTTTTGGGTGTATAAATTCACCTGCTACTTTTATGAGGCTAATGGATCTCATATTGCAGCCCTTCACCAACTCGTTTGCAGTTTTTTATCTGGAGTTGGGATGAACACTTGCAACACATTCGACAGGTCCTTCAAACCCTTTAGCAGCACAAACTGTGTGCCAACTTGGATAAATGCACCTTTTGCATGAGCCAAGTCCAATACTTGAGTTACACCATATATGAGTGTGGCATTCATGTGGACTCGACTAAGATCTAAGTCATTTAGGATTGGCCAGCCCCGACCACTCTAATGGAGATTTGCAGTTTGGGCCCTGCAAATTTGTATCGAAGGTTTGTGTTGGGATCATCCCATATCACTTGGCCTTTTAGTCATATTACGAAGGGTGGGGCGAAATCAATTTTTTCCTAGTCTGAGTCCCAACAGAAGGAATTTGTTGATTTGAAGCACTGCCTCTATTATGCACCGGTACTCATACTATGAGACCTCCAGTAGCCACTTTAAATTGAGATATGCCTTAGACTATGCTATTGGTGCAGTCCTCACCCAGCATGGGCATCGAGTGGCCTATCATTGTGTGACACTTCTAATACAATTTGGAAGTACCTCACCTATGATGAAGAGATGTATTCCATCGTGGAGGCTTACCAAAAATGGAAGCACTACATTTTGGGGAAGGAGATGGTCATCCACACTGATCACCAACCTCTTAAGTTTATCCAGACACAGGGGAAGCTGGTGAATGGTCGCCATCTGAAGTGGTTTACATATCTGCAACAATTCCACTTGAACATTAAATACAAAGAACACCTTACCTGAGCCCATCGGAAGCTCAGACCACTCTGATATGGTTTGTACATCATTACCAAGGTTGTGGGAGATAATGCCTTTGAGCTCAATGTTCCCCCATTCCTTCTCTTGCACCCAATGTTTAATGTGAACTGCTTTCGATCATACTTCCCGCCATTGTTGGACACATCAGACATTGCAGAACAACTCACACCAATAGAGTTAAACCCAAACTACATGGAACAAGGCACAAGTGATCAGATTATGGACATATAGGTCAAGAAAACTCAGTAGCCAAATATCCAGATATATTGGGTTGTCAAAGATGGCCAACACCTACACCAAGGAAAGTGGCTCACGAGGGACCAGGTTCAACAGAAATTTCCTCCCCTCATGGAGGTTCTACATGCAATGGGGACCATTTCTCCTTAAGGGTGGAGGAATGATCCAAGTAGATATTGGTGGTCACCCACCTATCCCACCTAGAACTCCAGTCAGTTTCATTTTTTTCCTTGTTTATTTCAACATTTACTATTTTCGCACTTTTTCGGGTCCTAAACTTTTGGAGCAGATTTTACCCCCTAAACAACAGTTTTTTTGAGGTCCAATGTAGGCTTGTGGTAATAGGTAGGGCTTGCAGAAAAACCTATAGTACTCGGAAAGACCTTTCCAATGAGGTATTGTATGCACCAAATGAAGATAATATGACCAAGTTATGGTCCCAAGAAGTTGGTTTTTCAACTAACCCCAACAGGGCCCACAAACTCTTGCTGTTACATCACCCAGGGTTAGGGTTTTCGTTGTTTAGGGTTTTATCATTTTTTCCAATAATAAATAGGCCCTTGAGCCTCATTCTAACACAGTTCATAGGCATATATCCACCACATCTCTTCTCAGAGAAAAGCTATCATCGCCCGAGCTAGTCTTATTTCCATTCTGTTTATAAGAATAGTTTAGTATGTGATATTAATGAAATGAAGTGTTATTTATGTTACATATTTGAATTTATGGTTATATCTCTAATTTTTTGTGTTCCTATTTAAATTTGGATTAGAGAATCATACATGACTTGATGCCCACTAGTATCATACCTTGACTTCTTTTTCGCTTGCCGATACCCAAAAGGCACTAGTGCTGCAACTTCCATCTTTGATACCACTTGTAACATCCCCTAACAACCTCGCATAAAAACAAAAAGGATTATAATTTTTTTACTAAATTACAAACGTGTAACTTTATGAATTACTATTCCATATTCCTTCATTAAACATTAGATAGAATCTTCATCATTTAATAGAGTAACTTGAGTAAAGGAATAGTAAGTTACACAACCAATAACTACCATTGTTGTAGCGAATTATCAAAAACTTCTTGATGTAACCTTGCACCATTTCCATGGCTCTTTTAACTCGGTTAGTTAATCACATTATTGATAATATAAAAATGAAATCATCCAAGGAATCAACATAAAAAAAGTGTCGAAATAGACAATCACATCATTAGACACCATATACACTAGAAACCACATAGGGTAAAAACCATCAAACATTTCAATTTTGTTGGAAATAATACTGAGAGGGGGGGTGAATCAGTATTATCAAGCAAAATATTCCCTTTTAAAAAGCAGAGGATATACGCTACTTCAGTTAGTAAAACCCGCGTATATACGCAACTATGTAGAAGGAAACCCGCATATACAATGCAAACTTATGATTTACTTTATCTTTCAGATGTTGATTATTAATCTGTGTATCTTAGTGAAATAAATAGTAACCAGACCAGTAAAATAGAACAAAAGATAGTCACAAACAAGAACATAAGATATAAGGTGGAAACCCAATGTGGGTGAAAACCACCTGCTGCAATTCGTCTCTATCTTTCTTTAATTAGAAGCTTCCTTTTACAATGTACTGGTGCATTCCTTTACCAGTACGCAGGCTACAACCTGCAGAGAGCTACAACCCTCTCTCGTTTTCCAGCTTCTCCTGAAAGGGAGCTACAACCCCCTTAGCTCTTGTACTATCCAAGATACTAGTACGTAGGTGCTGGCCTACTGAAGGCTACAACCTTCTCTTTCTTCCAGGGACCACGTTTCATAAATTTTCAGACTGGATCCATGAACATCAATCAATCATCAAGATTTCTGCTTCAACCAATCTCCTTTCCACCGAACAAAATTGATTCACAATAAACACTTCTCTAACAGCTGTACCCAGAACACAACAATAGTAACCATATACCAAATTCTGAACCTAGAACACTGCAGCAACAAATAGAGGCAGCTAGATCACAATAAAAGATGTATACGCTACCTAAACAACCTGAAACGTGCGTAAATGTGCTCCTGTGTGTGGAGAAACCTGCGTATACGCAGTTTTCCTTTACTAAACTTGTGTGTATACGCACCTTCGCTTCACTGAACCTGCGTACAGATCTATAAAGGAGAATTTACTCTTTCAAATAGTCAAACGCTAAATACCCCATATTATCAGATTTATAGATCAAAATCATACAAAGATACTATCATTCAAGCTTTAAATATTATGACCCATCAAGATCTTATCCTTCTTTATGCGCTTAGGTTCCTCCTTCATTCAGATCCAGATCTGCACCATAACCCCAATCACAAAAGTTTCAGATCTAGCACATGTTAGATATTCAATTGATTCCCAAGATGCTTTGCCAAATGATCTCCTTCCTCTTTTATAGTCTTAGGCCTTTCTCAATACCACGGTCCAAAACCATAATAACACAATACCACATGCCCAATACTTGGGATCAACACTTCTGACGAGATACCATGGTCTAAAACCATAGGTTCAAGTACCAAGGACTAACTACCATGGACCAAAGGTAAGTTTTCCAACATATACGCGCTTTTCCTTGCGTGAAAGTGCGTGTATACGCATACGCGCCTTTGTAACATCTAACCCGCGTGTATACGCATCTTCGTCTAGATGAACCTGCGTATATGTCTTTTCCTTCATTCTGAAAGCCTGAACTGAGATCTATTATCAAAGAGAGTTGCCATCAAGGACAACACCTGTGCCATAGCTCCAAACCTGTGCCATAATGCCAACAATCTCCCCCTTTGGACTTGATGGCAACCCCAAGATCCTCAAAGTCATTCTCCCCCTTTGTCATCAAGGGCAAAGGGTTGTGCTCCCCCTGAGTACATGATGAAATCTCTACCCTGTTGTGCTGACCATGCTCCCCCTGACTGTAGGCAAGATCTACAAAGGATATTGGTACTTGAAGATTCTCTTAACTGCCTAAAGATGAGTTTCCTTAGGATTTTCTTGAAATATTCCAACTATTCCCACTGCATGCATGATGTCTGGTCAAGTACCTATCAAATAAAGTAGACTTCCAATCATAGATCTATAGGTTGGTTGATGCACTGTTGCTGATTCATCATTTGCACTGAGGCTGCATCCTGTAACCATGGGGGTACATACTAGTTTTGCATCTTCCATGCGATATTTCTTCAAGATCTGCTTGAGATACTTGGTTTGTGACAAAAAGATACCACCTTCATTTTGTTGGATTTTCAATCCAAGAAAATATGTCAGTCCTCCAAGCAAAGACATTTCGAATTCTTTTTACATCACCAAGGCAAAGCTTTGACTCATAGCTTCTTCATTACTGCCAAAGATAATATCATCTACATACACAACAAGTATTAGCAATTTGTCATTTTCAATTTTTATATAAAGATTGCTATCTGATGATCCTTTTGAAAAACCTTGTTGATGAAGATATTTTTCCAAATGATAGTACCAAGCCCTTGGAGCTTGTTTAAGACCATAGAGGGCCTTCTTAAGTCTGCATACAAGATTTGGATCATTCCCAAGAATGAAACCATCTGGTTGCTTAATGTACACTTCTTATTCTAAGTCTCCATTCAGAAAGGCTGATTTCATGTCCATTTGAAATCTTTGAATTTTTGAGAGCTTGAGAGAGCAAGGAACATTCGGATGGCCTCAATTCTAGCAACATGAGCAAAAGTTTCTTCAAAGTCTATTCCTTCCTGTTGAGCATACCCTTTACAGAAAAGTCTGGCCTTGTTTCTAATAACTTCCCCATTTTCATTCAACTTGTTCTTGAAGATCCATTTTGTTCCTATGACATTCTTATCCTTTGGTCAAGGTACCAACTCCCAAGTGTTATTCTTTTCAATCTGCTCAAGTTCTTCATCCATTTCCTTGACCCAGCATTCATCTTTGCATGCCTCTTTTACATTTTGTGGCTCAGTGGAGGAGAGAAAAGCTAAATAGCTTGAGGCTTCTGCAATTGTTCTTCTTGTTTGTATACCTGCCTCTTTCTGCCCCAAAATTTGAGATTCTGGATGATTCTTCTGAACATACCTGGATGGAGTTTTATCTTCTATCCTTATCTGTTCCTCTGGTGCCTCTTGAGGTTCTTCTTCATCATCAGTCTGATTTGGAGAGTAGTCTTCATCCTCTTCGATATTTTCATAATTTACTTGCTTAGGAATGTATCCTTTTTCATCAACCACTACGTCAATGTTGTCAACAATTCTTCCAAGTATTTTATTGTAACACTTATATGCTTTGCTATGGGGAGAATAACCAAGGAGAATGCCTTCATTTGCTCTAGGTTCAAGTTTGCCAAGCTGTTCATCATTACTCTTAATATAGCATTTGCTTCCAAAAATTTTGAAATGCTTTACCGAAGGAGTCTCACTATACCAGAGCTCATGAGGAGTTTGAGTGTTGTTCACTCGAACATTTGTTTTGTTGAGAATAACAGCTGCAGAAAATGCAGATTCACCCCAAAAGGTTGCGGGAGTTCCAGACTCATCAAGCATAGCACGAGCCATTTGTTGGACCGTTCTGTTCATCCTTTCCACCACTCCATTTTGCTGAGGAGTCCTAGTTGTAGAGAATTCCCTTCTTATTCCATGTTCTTCACAGAAATCGAAAAATTCATTTGAGGTAAACTCCCCACCTCTGTCGGACCTGAGGCACTTAATTTTGTGATCTGATCCATTTTCAGCCAAGGCTTTGAAGGATTTGAATTTTTTGAATGCTTCGTCTTTATGATTCATATGTCCTAACCAAACCATCCTGGAGAAGTCGTCAATGAATAATATAAAGTATTCTTCTCCTCAAGGTGACCTTGTCCTAAATGGACCACATACATCTGTATGGACTAGCTCAAGAGGCCTGCTAGCTGATCCTTCCTTCTCAGGGAAGTTAGTTCTGGTTTGCTTACCAAACTGACATGATTTGCATATTGTGTTGTCTGGAATTTTGATATCTGGAAGACCACGAACTGCCTGGTATTTGCATGCTTTCCTTATTTGTGAAAAGCTTAGATGCCCCAACCTCCGGTGCCATAACCAGTGTTCATCATCCTTGCTCAAATAGCATTGTTGTTGTCCTTCTTCAAATATGTATAAATTATTTGGATTTCTTCTACCTTTGATCACTGTTTTTCCTGTATCAAGATCATGAACACTACATCCATTTGATCGAAATATTACCTTGGTTCCTTGATCACACATCTGACTGACACTCTGTAGATTATGCTTCAAGCCATCAACATACAAAACATTTCCAGCTTTGATCTTTTCTTTCAACTGAGCAGTGCCTCTTTCTTTTATGACTGCAGGGGTATCATTTCCAAAAGAAACTTTCTTTCCCTTTTCTGAAACACTATATGATTCAAGTTTTTCTTTATCACTTGTCATATGCTTCGAACATCCACTGTCGATGTACCATAGATTTTCATGTCCTTCTACATAAAAAGCTATCCCACATCTTTCTGGTTTTGGTTCCTTTATTCTCCATGTTCTGGTGCTTGAGGCTTGTTCCTTTGTCTGCCGAAACCTGCTCCTACATTCAGAATCTTCATGACCGAAGTTATTACAAATAGAAAATTCAATTTCATTTTCAAGGGCTGAAAAGTTGTTATAGGTCCTTTTCACAATCCCAGTCATACTTCTTTGTTTTTGAGCTTCTCTAGTCATGATTGTCTTATAGGCAACACATTGAGCTGCTTTGTGACCAAAGTTATGGCAAGAGAAACATTGGCCATTGAAGCAACTTCTGCGATTATCAAATCTACCACCCAAATGATTGTAGTTTCTATTGTCATCCATTCTTGAAGCAAATTGAGAAGTTTGTACCTGTGGCTGATTGTAGCTTTTGTTCACCCTTAAGATGGATTGCCCCTGATTTACCTGGTAGTCTTTGTTTATTCTTGATGTAATTCGTCCCTGTTTTACCTGGTGATCCCCATTGGGCTTTTGGTCATTCCTCGTTGCTGCATCAAGATAACTCTTTGAGGTGGATGCTTGAGATGCTTCTCCATTATACCCTAGACCTGTATTGATTAGTGGAGAACGTTGTACATTGATAATCTCATCCAGAGTTTCAGATCCTTTAACAAATTTAAGATTAAGAGCCTTTGTTTTCTCAATTTCTTTTCTAAGGCCAACAATTTCACATTCTAACTTCTCAAGAAATTTTTCTTTTTCATCAAGTTGGAATTGTAGAGTATCAATGATCATATCCTTTTCTTCTAAACATGTTTTGAGTCTAGAAATCTCTTCATAAAAACCATCTACATCTATATCATCCATGTAATCATCATCTTCAAAAGCCATTAAAAGTTCATAATCATTACCTCGTTCATCTTCGTCACTATTTGATAGGCCATCACCATCTTCATGAGTGTAGTAACTTTTCTTAGTTGCATTCTGTTTTTTGTTCCATCTAACAGGTTCCTTCCCTTTGTCAATCTTATCCTTATGAGGACACTTGGCAGCGTAATGACCGACTCTTCCACAAACAAAGCATTTGAAAGGTAACTTACCTCGAAATCTTCCAGCACCCCGTTGAAGATTCTTGACAAAATTTGATTCTTCTTCTTCTTCTGACACGTGTCCTGACTCATAGTAGTCTCCTTTGCCTGAAGCCTTGAAAGCAGCTTCCCTCCTATCCGATGGTCCTCCTTTCCTCATTTCATAAGTAGTTAGAATCTCGTGCAATTGTGACATGGTAAGGTTTCGTAGATTCTCTTTTTCTTCTATTGTAGAAACTTTAGATTCAAACCTAGGGGACAAAGATCTTAGAACTTTTTTAGCCACAGCAGCCTCTTTTATTTATTCACCCAAGTTTTTCATACAATTAACAATCTCATCTACACGAAGGAAATAGTTAGCCACACTTTCATCATTGTGCATTAGATTTTCATACTAAATTATGAGGGTTTGAAGTTTTTCTTGTTTTACCTATTCATCTCCTTCATAGCTCAGAAAAATCTTGTCCCATATTTCCTTTGCGATTTATACTGCATAACCTTGATGAATTCTGATTGAGATAGACATCCTAATAGGGTATTGACTGCCTTTGCATTTGTTTCATATTTCTTCTTCTCAGTCGGATCTATAGGAGTTGCTGATGGAAAAGTGTACCCTGTATCGATGATATCCCAGACTTCTATACCAAGAGATTGAAGATAAGCAGTAACTTTTACCTTCCAATATACGAAGTTTGTCCCATCAAAAATCGGTGGCCTAATAGATGCTTCTCTCTCATAGTTGCTCATGATGATGGATCTTCCTCCAAGGGATCAAGCTTCTTCAGAAGGACCTGCTTTGATACCAATTATTGGAAATAATACTGAGAGGGGGGGTGAATCAGTTCAGTATTATCAAGACAAATATTCCCTTTTAAAAATCAGAGGATATACGCTACTTCAGTTAGTAAAACCCGCGTATATACGCAACTATGTAGAAGGAAACCCACATATACAATGTAACTTATGATTTACTTTATCTTTCAGATGTTGATTATTAATCTGTGTATCTGAGTGAAATAAACAGTAACCAGACTAGTAAAACAGAACAGAAGACAGTCACACACAAGAACACAAGATATAAGGTGGAAACCCAATGAGGGTGAAAACCAGCTACTGCAATTCGTCTCTATCTTTCTTTAATTAGAAACTTCCTTTTACAATGTGGTGGTGCAGTCCTTTACCAGTACGCAGGCTACAACCTGCAGAGAGCTACAACCCTCTCTCGTTTTCCAGCTTCTCCTGAAAGGGAGCTACAACCCCCTTAGCTCTTGTACTAGCCAAGATACTAGTACGTAGGTGTTTGCCTACTGAAGGCTACAACCTTCTCTTTCTTCTAGGGACCACGTTTCATAAATTTTCAGACTGGATCCATGAACATTAATCAATCATCAAGATTTTTGCTTCAACCAATCTCCTTTCCACCGAACAAAACTGATTCACAATAAACACTTCTCTAACAGTTGTACCCAGAACACAACAACAGTAACCATATACCAAATTATGAACCCAAAACACTGCAACAACAAATAGAGGTAGCTAGATCACATTAAAAGATGTATACGCTACTTAAACAACCTGAAACCTGCGTGCATATGCTCCCGTGTGTGGAGCAATCTGCGTATACGCAGTTTTCCTTTACTGAACCTGCGTGTATACGCGCCTTCGCTTCACTGAACCTGCGTATAGATATATAAAGGAGAATTTACTCATTCAAAAAGTCAAATGCTAAATAACCTAGATTATCAGATTTATAGATCAAGTGTGCGCCTCACAGAACATATAAAAATCATACAAAGATACTATCATTCAAGCTTTAAAGATTATGACCCATCAATAGATCTTATCCTTCTTTATGCACTTAGGTACCTCCTTCATTCAAATCCAGATCTGCACCATAACCCCAATCACAAAAGTTTCAGATCTAACACATGTCAGATATTCAATTGATTCCCAAGATGCTTTGCCAAATGATCTACTTCCTCTTTTATAGTCTTAGGCCTTTCTCAATACCACGGTCCAAAACCATAATAACACAATACCACAGGCCCAATACTTGGGATCAACACTTCTGACGAGATACCATGGTCCAAAACCATAGGTTCAAGTACCAAGGACTAACTACCATGGACCAAAGGTAAGTTTTCCAACATATACATGCTTTTCCTTGCATGAAAGTACGTGTATACGCATACGCGCCTTTGTAACATCTAACCCGCGTGTATATGCATCTTCATCTAGATGAACATGCGTATATGTCTTTTCCTTCATTCTGAAAGCCTAAACTGAGATATGTTATCAAAGAGAGTTGCCATCAAGGACAACACTTGTGCCATAATGCCAACAATTTTATTATTAAAGATTCATGAGAGTGTGCACCGCTTATTCAATGTCTTGTAAGGGAATCCATCCCTTAACCATTTCCATAAAATATTACAAATAAATATCATTTAAATACACCATATCTAGCTAGAAGCTATTACAATCATTATGATATCATTTACCCACAAATACTCAAGCTTTATATCTTTGTGGCTTGGACGAACGCATCAATGGATCATCCTGGAGCTGATATTCCCCAATCTGCATGGATCTTTTATGTAACACCCCCCTACAACCATACATAAAAACACACATGATTAGATTTTTTTTAACGGAATTACCAACTTGTAACTTTCCTAATTACTATTCCATATTCCTTCATAAACCATTAGATAAAATCTTCATCATTTAATAGATTAACTTAAGTAAAGGAATAGTTAGTTAGACAACCAATAATTGTCATTGTTGCAACAAATTATCGTAAACTTCTTGATGTAACACTACATCATTTCCATGATTCGTTTAATTCAGTTAGTTAATCACATTCTTGATAATATAAACATCACATCATGTAATGAATCAACATCATAAAAATTGCACAACAAGCAACCACATAATTAGACACCGATACCATAGAAATCCCATAGGGTGAAAACTAGAAAACTAGAAAAGTTTTAATTTTATTATTAAATTCTCATGAGGGTGTTTACCACTCAGTCAATGGCTTTTAACGTAGTCCATCTCTTAACCATTGTCATAAAATCTTACAACAAAATATCATTTAAATACAACGTATCTAGCTATAAGATATTACAGTCCTCATGATATCATTTACACACAAATCCCCAATCTTTGAATATCTTTGTGGCCTGGTTGTACTAATCCATGTGGATATTGTTGGCCACCCACCTATTCCACTTGGAGCCCCAACACTGTCTCTTTCATACTTTACTATTTCTAGTAGTTTTTCGAGTCCTAAACTTCTGAAGCCATTTTGAAGCCCTAAATGACGTTTTTTTGGGAAAACCTGAAAAACATGAGGCTTTCACTCAATTTTTTTTTTGAAATTTGTATATCTCGAATAGATCTTTGTAATGAGGTATTGTGCATCTCAAATGAAGATCGTATACCAAAGTTACGACCCTAGGAAGTTGATGTACCAAATTACTGAAATGGGGTCCATAGTTTTGGTACTTCATCTCCTAGGGTCAGTTTTTTGGATGTTTAGGGTTTTCCATTATTCCTCAATAATAAATAGGCCTTCGAGGTTCATTATAACACAATTCAGAGGCATGTAGCCACCACATCTCTTCTCAGAGATAAGCTACAATCATGTGAGCTAGTTTATTTCCATTATGTTTGTATGAATATTTAAGTATTTGATATTAATGAAAGGAAGTGTTATTTTCCCTACATATCTGTATTTATGGTTATATCTATGATTTTTTGCCTCCCTACTTAAGTTCAGATCAGTGGTACCAAAGCGGTCTTCTCTTTCTCCATTTTTATTTTGATGTCCCCAATAAGGTCTGGATATAAGGAGTTAGGGCTGAAACTCATCAAACCTTTGCAAGACTAGCCTTGCAAATCCCGATGGCCTCCCATGGCAGAAGATAAGAAAGATGAGGGGGTAGGATATCCTTTCAAAATCTTGCTTGAAGAAGCCCTAGAGTGACATAGGAATGCGATGATGGGAAACATTGCCCAGATCCTTCCGCAACTACCCAAAGGCAGCACATCATTTTCTAGTAACAACTCTGGAAGCGATACGCACTTTAAGCTACAAGTTAACTTTGACATCTCCATATTTGAAGGTCAGATAGATGTAGAAACCATAGATAAATGGTTAAATCTTCTAGAAAGATATTTTTTTGTTCATGATTTTTCCATTTGGGAAAATACTACTTTTGTAATTCTCAACGTCATCCCTGCACGTCAAGGACTAGTGGGAAACCTCACTATTTTCATCCACACCCACTTGGAGCTCGTTCTGGGATGCCTATCAGGAGCTACGAGGATAAATAAATAAAGTGGGCCACACTACGACAAGCACAAAACAAAAACGTGTTGGAGTTTACTAATGCTTTTCATACCCTTTGCACGAATTAGGGCTTCAATGATTTTGAGTCACATTTTGTACTCAAGTACTATGGTTGTCTACATAGATACATCTAGGACGAGATGGAGTTCATAGACATATTCTCACTCTGCATGGTGTACAGATACGCTATGAAGATTGAGAAAAAAATTAAATAGAAGAAGCGAGACTTAGGATCTGCGAATCTAAAGTAAGGGAAACACACCTGCAAACTACAGAGCAAAGGATAAAGACAAGGAGGGGTAAATGAGGACAACCCGTCGAAACCGCAAGAAAAGAAAAACACCCTGAAGACAAAGAAGCACACGGGAAAATGGTGTAAGTTCCATAAGAGCTCCACTCACAACACAAGTGAATGTTGGGCCAATTAGTCACTGGGGGCCGAGCGGAAGGCTTCTAAATCAGACACATGATTCAACTCTGAGTTAGGACTGAGTAAGGGGAATGACAAAGGGAAGCAGATCATTCACGCGAAGCCTAGTCATACTGTGGCCACCATCAAGATCTAGAAGAATGAGTGTGAAGATCCAAAGGAGGGGGGACGTCTCTTCCACTCACATATGTGAGCGAATGGTTCTTCATTGCAGTTCATTGTCGATAGTGGGAGCCAAAAGAACCTTATTTCAACAGAGGCCATGAAGCAGCTGGGCCTACTGACTACAATACATCCATAGTTGTACACTGTTAGTGGCTTCACCAAGGAAGAGATCTCCGCTTCATCCAATAGTGTTGCCTTCCCTACAACATTAAGCCATTCACGGATTGTAGGTTTCAACCCCATACAGAAATTAACTACATATGAATTCTAAAAAATAGAAAATAAACAATGGCGAGAGCATAACAAATAAAACAAATATACACAAAGATTTTCCCCTATATCCCAAAACCGGGACTACCAGATTGATTTTTCATTATGTTCCTTTAAATGTTACAATACATATATATACATGTCGAAGCATCCAATACCATGGACCAAAAACCATCGTGCCCAAAACCATGTGTGAAAACCATGCACAAAACCATGGGTCCAAAAAAAAAAAATTCCCCCGAGGTGCTGCCCCAGACCCCATAGAGGGGGGCTAACCGTCCCCCTCAAACCCCCTGTGACCCCCTCGCTATGGGGGCTAGTCATGGAAAGAATATAACACAACCCAACATGGATGAGGTACTATGTGATGTTGTTCCTGTTGAAGTTTGAGATGTATTATTAGGACAACCATACTTGTAGAAGAGACATTTTGTATATGAGTCTAGGCCTTGCTCTATGACTATTACTTTGGGAAATAACTTGTCCAGGATGTCGAGCCATAAAAAGGGTCTTTTTCACCTCTAATTACCTCACATTATCTTGTCAATCTACGAATGATTTGTTATCTCAAAGAGTGTACTCAATCTGAGGCGGTCATTTGTCAGAGTAATGCTAGTAGTATAGTGCTCAGAAAAAACAAGAGTAAACAGATGCTTGAAAGAAAATCTACTTACAACAAAATACCTTGAAGCCTAAATCATTCATTCAGAAAACTAAGTAATTTATCAGTCAAGGGTCCAGTCACAATAACTCATCCCTTTTGAAACTGATGTAACTAAAAGTAATCAAGGAACAGATCATCAATCTGGGGACTAGACAGCAAATGCCAATGCCCACTATAGTTTCAGATCGTTCTACACACCGAAGCAATCAGTAATGCAAATAACTAGAAATATAACAGCAACTAGAAAACATAACAACAACTAAGTCTGAAGAACAACGACACTTTAATCTATAGAAATGAGTATAACAACCTTATCCTATAGGAATCAAATATCAATCTTTACTCAAAGGATAAATCGGACAGCAGATAGAAATGGAATGGCAACCAAATACCAATGAAATATAGAACAGCGTATAGTACCAATCGTAGATACACGGTGCCGGAATAGACAGTACACACAACACACAGAAATATTAGGGAAAACAGTAATCTGAGTCTGATACCACAAGTATTGATCTTAGCTACCAGGAATAACAATTGTAATTCGTAATGGAACGACAATGTCAATTGAATTGCAATCGCAATCAAATGTAAACCATATATGAATGCAGCGATATAAATGTTACAACACAGTTACTCTGTAGTTGAACAACAACAATATTCTGTAAAGACCAGCAATATCGTATCAACAATTAAAGGAACAACAATGCGTTATAGAGTCGATATGACGTTTCTGTATCGGAAAATGATATTACCCAGTCTAACATAAATCAAATGTAACAGAGCTGTAATGTAAAATAACAGAACATATCAGATTACCAGACAAAGCTGATAAGTAAAACCACGCACAAACCAAAACTAATAGTACAGGAGCAAGTGTTCCACCAGGGCCGGGCCCTTAGCCTCCAGGGATACACCGCTTGAGATTACTCCAGGATCAAGGATGAAACAGTAACCAAGTTTGTATTAATGCATTAAACAGAATTACAATGGATCACTTCTCAACTAGAGTCGATGATCAAAGTCTCGAATTCAAGAAAAGTTACATAGAAAGATCACAAACTATCCCCCGGGCTAACGAAGCTGCCCCTTTTTATAATGGCGAAGGTGGAGATGTCTAGGTGAAAAAACAGTTAAAGCAGCGATCCCTTAGGATTAAAGGTTCCTGAGGGATTCACCAAATTGTTAACTCTCAGTTATCCAATTGCTTTCTTGCGCCAAGTCGAGATCTCCATTTCCTTTCCCTGGCTGATATGCTTTAATTTGGATTGCCTTGTTTGCATATGGTTCCCCACCAAAGGGACAACAGTTAATTTGGCCCTATCTGTTTCCTTGGAACGACAGTCTTTTGTTTTTCCCTTTTTCTGCATGAAAGATGAAAATTATTAGTATTTTTGTATGGAACTCCCGCAACCTTCTAGGGTGAAGCCGCATTTGCTGCAGTTGTTATTCTCAACAAGACAAATATCCGAGTGAATAGCACTCAAACTCCTCATGAGCTCTGGTATGGTGAGACTCCTTCGGTAAAACATTTCAAAATTTTTGGAAGCAAATGCTATATTAAAAATAATGATGAAAATCTTGGCAAGTTTGAACCTAGAGCAGATGAAGGCATTCTCCTTGGTTATTCTCCTCATAGCAAAGCATACAAATGTCACAATAAAAGGCTTGGAAGAATTGTAGACAACATTGATGTAGTGGTGGATGAAGAAGAAATCACTCCCAAACAGGTAAGATCTGAAGACTTTGAAAATGATGAGGACTATCCATCAACATCAAATCAGATTCATGATGAAGAAGAAACTCATGAGGCACCAGAGGAACAGATAAGGATAGAAGAAAAGGCTCCATCCAGGTATGTTCAAAAGAATCATCCAGAATCTCAAATTTTGGGGCAAAAGGAGGCAGGTATACAAACAAGAAGAATAATTGCAGAAGCTTCAAGCTATTTGGCATTGCTCTCCTCCGCTGAACCACAAAATGTAAAAGAGGCATGCAAAGATGAATGCTAGGTCAAGGCAATGGATGAAGAACTTGAGCAGATCGAAAAGAATAACACTTGGGAGTTGGTTCCTAGGCCAAAAGATAAGAATGTCATAGGGACAAAATGGATCTTCAAAAAAAAGTTGAATGAAAATGGGGAAGTAATTAGAAACAAGGCCAGACTTGTTTGTAAAGGGTATGCTCAACAAGAAGGAATAGACTTTGAAGAAACTTTTTCTCCCATTGCTAGACTTGAGGCCATCAGAATGTTCCTTGCTCTCTTTAGCTTTCAGAAGTTCAAAGTATTTCAAATGGATGTGAAATAAGCCTTTGTGAATGGAGACTTACAAGAAGAAGTGTACATTGAGCAACCAGATGGTTTCATCCTTGGGAATGATCCAAATCTTGTATGCAGACTAAAAAAGGCTCTCTATGGTCTTAAACAGGCTCCAAGGGCTTGGTACTATCGCTTGGACAAATACCTTCATCAACAAGGTTTTTCAAAAGGATCAGCGCATAGCAATCTTTATATAAAAATTGAAAATGACAAATTGCTAATACTTGTTGTGTATGTAGATGATATTATCTTTGGCAGTAATGAAGAATCTATGAGTCAAAACTTTGCCTTGGTAATGCAGAAAGAATTCAAAATGTCATTTCTTAGAGAGTTGACATAATTTCTTGGTCTACAAATCCAACAAAATGAAGGCGGTATCTTTTTATATCAAACCAAGTATGTCAAGCAGATCTTGAAGAAATATGGCATGGAAGATTCGAAACCAGTATGTACCCCTATGGTTACAGGATGTAGCCTCAGTGCAAATGATGAATCAGTAGCAGTGCATCAACCAACCTATAGATCCATGATTGGAAGTCTGCTTTATTTGACAAGTACTCCACCAGACATCATGCATGCAATGGGAATAGTTGGAAGATTTCAGGAAAATCCCAAGGAAACTCATCTTCAGGCAGTTAAGAGAATCTTCAAGTATCTTCAAGGAACTCAAAACTATGGCTTATGGTATCCTACAGATACAGATCTCACACTTCATGCTTATACAGATGCATATTGGGCCGGAAGCGTGGATGATATAAAAAGCACTAGTGGTGGTGCATTCTTCATGGGTTCCAGATTAGTATATTGGTTGAGCAAGAAACAGAGTTTAATAGCATTATCTACAACTGAAGCAAAGTATGTGGCTGCTGCATCTTGTTGCACACAACTTCTTTGGATGATGTAAACTTTGCAGGATTTTCAAATCACTTGTACTCCACCTATCTCCATCCTATGTGATAATATAAGTGCTATCAGCATTTCAAAGAACCCAGTCATGCATTCAAAGACCAAGCATATACCTATAAAATATCATTTTCTTCGGGAACAAGTGCTGTCAAGTTGGAGTATGTTCCCTCTAAGGAACAAGTTGTTGATATACTCACCAAACCACTACCCAGGGAGACCTTTGAATACCTCAGACAAAAGTTGGGGGTAGTTGATGCATCATCCTGCTGTTGAATCTTGTCTGTTTCAGAGATTGTTGGTTGTACACGAGTTTCATATGGGGTATACACGTACATTATGATGGTTTATGGATTGGTTAAAGACCAACTGGCACAGGTTCAGGGGGAGCATATAGTCTTATAATAATGCATTGTTGGAATTATTGTAGGAGATCTTGGAGGAGTAAGTATAAAAGGAGAACATGGATGCTAATCTGAATATTGCTGTTAATGTTTTGTCTCTATGTCTTATATTTCTTTTGTCAAGTTCATGTAACGGCCTATTTTGGTTTCCCCTCTATGCCTGGGATGAATGATATAATGTACTTGGTTGTCATATGTAAATTTCTGATGTAACCCCACTTGGTTGGGTGGATGATCCCCACTTGGTTGGGTGATGAATGTATGCATAGAGTCTTTTGGTGATAGGAAGGTCATTTATGGTGTATGGTGGATTATGGATCTTCTTGAAGAAAATTTCTTTTGCAGATCTGGCGTACAGTCAGGGGGAGCATGATCAGCAAAGCAGATTAGAGTTTTCATCATGTTCTCAGGGGGAGCATAACCCTTTGCCCTTGATGACAAAGGGGGAGGATGACTTTGAGGATCTTGGGGTTGCCATCAAGTCCAAACGGGGAGATTGTTGGCATTATGACACAGATGTGGTGGTATGGCATAAGTGTTGTCCTTGATGGAAACTCACTCAAGTGGAAAATCACTGTTCAGGCTCTCAAAATGATAGAAAATGAGATACCCACAGGTGCGCCTAACAAAAGCTATGGACCCGCAGGTGCCCCAAAAAAAAAGTGCGGACATACCCGCAGGTCCTCTGAACAAATGGTGCGGACGTCAAATTCACTCACTTTCATGCAGTGAAGGGCGCGCACGTGGGAATTTTTTTATTGATCCATGGTATTTAGTCTGACGTTTTTGATCCTATGGTTTTGGTCCGTGGTATTGCATCTAAAATATTGAACCCCGGTTTTGGGTTCCTTGTGTTGGCCTTTTATGGTTTTGATCCATGCTTTGAGTAAGGGCTTGCCTATAAAAAGGAAAGGAGATCAATTGGCTAGGCACTCATGTGTTTAATATCTTAAGATGAACAAGATTTGAAATAATTGTAATCGGTTGGTGAATTATAGTTGAACCTGAGCATGAGAAGACAGATCAATTGAGGGGTCGCGATCTACTTTGACGCATGATCAGATCTGTGGATCTAACAGTCTGGGAAATATTGGAGGACTGATAATTTGGCTTCATTCAGAGGACCGCAGGTGAACCACAACAAAAGTGCGGAGGTGCACAGATCAGAAGACGCACCAGGTGTGGAGGTGCGTGGAGAAGCCAACAGTGCAGGTGCGGAGGTGCACGGAGAAGCCAACAGTGCAGGTGCAGAAGTATGCGGAGAAGCCGACAGTGTAGGTGCGGGGGTGTGCTAAGCACAGACAGCGCAGGTGTGGAGGTACACAGGTCACTGACAGAGAAAGTACGGACATCCGCAGGTTTCTATTGGTGAAGTTGCAGACTTTTCTCTTGATATATGTTTTAGCTGCTTCTGTCTATCATTGCTGTGTTCAGGGTTCTGAATTGGTGTCTGATTACTGGTACTATGTTTTGAGAAGTTCTTAATTAAATATTTGCACAAGGAAGTTGGTTGATTATAGGTCTAATTGATGTTTGATTGAGATTCGTGGATCTAGTTTGAAAATTTATGAAGCATGGTCCATGGAAGAAAAGAGAAGGTTGAAGCCTTCAGTAGGTGAGCACCTACATACTAGTTGCTCAGCTAGTACAAGAGCTAAGGGGTTTGTAGCTACCTTCCAGGAGAGTCCGGAAAGCGAGAGAGGGTTGTAGCTCTCTGCAGGTTGCAGCCTGCGTACTGGTAAAGGACTGCACCAGTACAGAATCATTGTAAAAAGAAGTTTCTAATTGAAATAAGATAGAGACACATTGCAGCAGGTGGTTTTCACCCACATTGGGTTTCCACCTTATATCTGGTGTTCTTTGGTGTGACTGTCTGTTTTTCTTGTTCCTGTTCATTATTATTCAAATTAATGGTCAACATCTGAAGAATAAATTAAATTATAAATCTAGAGGGTATATTGAAAAGAATTTGATAATACTGATTCACTCCCCCCTCTCAGTATTATTTCCAACAACAGGAAGCTCCAATTTGTATGCCATAGTACCAATCATTTGCAGCGCTTTATAAGGACAATAAAACTTTTGTGATAATTTATTATACTTCTTAGCTTTCATTAGGGACATTTGTTTGTATGGTTGTAGTTGTAAAAGTACCCAGCCGCTTATGTCAAAACTTCTTTCGCTGCGATGTCGATCTACCTATTGTTTCATTCGATTCTACGTGAAAGTGAGGTTATCCTTTTTCTTATTTATATGTCATTTTATCTTTAGAGTTTGAGGAGTGGTAATTCCTACCAATGCATTACAAGATATGGTTGAATTCATTTCTTCTTTCTCTGGGCTTGGTTCCTAGTGTATATACTCTTCTTTTGATGTTTCTTGATCATTTTATTCCTCCTCTTCACAATCAATGTAAAATAACTTCTTCTCGGCACACTTAAGAACTTTAGTGTATTTTCTATCACAACTGTAACAAAGGTCATTTCTTATTGTTTCTTCCAATTTTTGTGGTGTCAACCTTGTAGGTTGTGGAAGGCTAGGAGAAACAACACTTCCATATTTATAATTGTGAGTGGTATGATTTCTTGATGCTATAATTTTGCTTTCAATTTTTCTTGCCAACCTAAATTCCTTCTCTAATGAATCGGGTTCCCAAAGACAAACCTAATCTTGAATGTTATCCTTTAAAGCCCCTATGAAGATATCAATCCTCTACTTCTTTGGAATATCATTTACCCTTATGTTCAATTTTTGGAAGTACTCAATGTGCTTTTCCATTGAACCCTTATGTTTGATATTTATCAATTGGCTAAAGAAGGTGTTGCTCTTTGTATCCTCATAATGTGTTATCATTTCCTCCGTGAAAATTGACCAGGTGACAAGTGGTTTACAAGAAAAAAGCCCTTTATAGCATAAAATTGATTCGGTTCTAAATATAAATATTCAATACATACGTTTTGTAACAGTTGCATATCATGTAGATCAAAATATTTCTCAATCTGTAGCATCCATGTTATGGGATCCTTGCCATCAAACTTCCTCATATCGATATTTGGAATATGGTGGGTCTTCAATTCAATATTAGATTCTCAAAAATCATGATTAACATTTATTTTTTTCTCATCATGAGTTTCCTCTACTACCTTTTCGTCATTAGGAGGCCTTTATTGTAGCAGCTTTGTCCTACCTTCCTTCAAACCTTCGATGTGTTTCTTCAAATATTCCATGCCTTTATTCAAATATCATTCCCTACCATTTCTATTAGCTTCCATTGCACATATAGAACTATTTATCTTAGCTTTAATCGCATTCTTAAAATCATCCATCCAATTTTTCTTACTAGGTGTTTCTATTTTTCTTGATTCGAGTCATTCTTTTCTTGCTTTTAGCAGTGCGATATTGAATATATTTTATCTCTGAATTTCGTATCTCCAAGGTCTGTAATTGTGACCTGTAGTAGCCCTTTGTGCCTTCTTTCCAACACCAGCAGTCTAATCAAAATTGGATTCTCCAAGAAAGAGTTATTCCCAATCTCCCAAGATGATCAGATTATAGACTTATTCCATAGAATGCACTTGCCCGAAGTGCCACGTGTCATTGTTTCAACCTTAGGACCTGAAACCAATAAAAAATAAACTATAGTCTGTCCTCTTTCTGTAACCTCTGATGAAATTTCAATCTAACGCTCAAAGAGAAAATTATGACCATTTTCCCGTGGTCACCTATTTTGGATGTAATTCAAGAGCCTGTAGAAACCCTAAATTTCTTGGACTTTATCTCCGAAAATATAGTGAAACAAGATCTGAAATTTGGGCCCACGCTTCCCCAGAATTTTAGCTCAAATGGGTGTTAATTTTAGAGTCTAAAGCCTCGTATAAAAAAAATTATAGTGAAATATCCACGATGACCTATTTGAGATGGAATTTTGGAGCTTGCAAAAACCCTAACTTCCTCAGATCATATCTTCGAAAATATAGCGAGACAAGATCTACAATTCAAACCCGGGGTTCGGAAAGATGTCAGCTCAAATGGGTGTTTTTTTAGCTTCTGAAACTTCGTAGAGAAAACCTTATAGCGAAAATTCCACGATGACATGTTCAAAGCAGCGAAACCTTAGAATCTAAATCTTGGATACTAAATACTATGAAACTAGCTAACAAAAAGATAGAAAAAATAGATCAATGACTTAAAAACCAGCCTCTTCAAGGGGGCAACCTCCTTTACAATACAAAAATGAATAATTCATGTATGATACAAATGAAATTACCTCCTTTCTATATATATGAGTCTATGTGGTCCTAATATAATCAGAGCCTACATAACAATAATATTGTAGGGGCACAACAATAACAATAGTGAGATTTTATGGGGCACAATAATAACAACAAGGGGACTACATGGGCAGAACAATACCATAAGGGGGTTGCACTAATAAAAATAAGGGTCTATACTAGTAGCATAGGGACCTAACATATAAACCCCAAAATAGACATTGTTGACCATGGTTGACCACAGATGATTTTCATAGTGGCATGATCGTTATCACAATGCAATGTTGGACTATAGTTTACCATGATTTATTTTCATATTGAGACAACCTTTGGCACAATGAAATGTTGGACAATGGTTGTCCATGGTCTTCCATGGTTTATTTTCATGTTGACACAATCTTTGTCACAATACGATGTTGGACCATGGTTATCATAATTCGACATTGGAATATGAGACAATATTTGTCAAAATGTTACCATAAACCCCATAATAAATATGGTTTACCATGGCTGATTTTCATATTGATACAATATTTCTCACAGTGTGACATTGGACCATGGTTGACCATGGTTGTCACAATGTGACATTGCACCAATGGATTGATAATCCCAAGGGATATGAACACTTCTATTGATAAACCCAAGGGATTAATTCTAAAACCCCAAGGTATGATAAACCTAAGTGAATAATATTAAACACAAGGGTTTAATATTATAAACTCAAGGTATATAAACCCTGAGATAAATATTATAAACCAAAGGGAATAATAAACCTAGGGGATTAGTATTAAAAACCCAAGGGAATAATATTAAACCTAAGGGATACATATTATAAACCCAAGGTGTATAAACCCTAAGATAACTATTATAAACCCTAAAATAAACATGGCTGACCATGGATGATTGTCACAGTGACACAATCTTTGTCACAATACGACGTTGTACTATGGTTTACCATGATTGATTTTCGTATTAATACAACCTTTGGCACAATGTGATGTTGGACAATGATTGGCTATGGTTGACCATGGTTAATTTTAATATTGAGACAACCTTTGTCACAATACGACGTTGGACCATGGTTGACCATGGTTGTCACAATGTAATGTTGGACCAAGAGACAATATTTGTCACAATGTGACCATAAAATCTACAATAAACATGGTTGACCGTGATTGATTTTCATATTGAGACAACCTAAGTTCTCACAACATGAGGTTGGACCATGGTTGACCATGGATAACCATGGTTGTCACAATGTGATGTTTTCCCAAGGGATTGATAAACCCAAGGGATATGAACACTTTGATTTACAAACCCAAGGGATTGATAGTATAAACCAAAGGGATTAATTCTAAACCCAAATGTATTATAAACCCAAGAGAATAATATTAAAACCAAGGGATTAATATGATAAACCCAAGATATATAAACACTAAGATAAACATTATAAACCCGAGGGAATAATATTAAAAACCTAAGGGAATAATATTAAACCCAAGGGATAAGTATTATAAACCCAAGTTATATAAACCCTAAGATAAATATTATGAACACTAAAATAAAAATCGTTGACCATGGAAGATTTTCATATTCACACAATCATTGTTACAATGCGACAATGGACTATGGTTGACCATAATTTATTTTCATATTCAATCAACCTTTGGCATAATGAGATCTTATAAAATGGTTGGCCATGGTTGACCATGACAGATTTTCATATTGGGACAATCTTTTTCAAAATGCAATATTGGAACATGGTTGACCATGGATGACCATGGTTGTCATAATGTGACACTGGACCAAGAGAAAATATTTGTCACAATGTGACTATGGTTATTGACCATGGTTGACTATGATTAATTGTAATGTTGAGACAATATTTACCACAATGTTACTTTGGACCATGGTTGATCATAGTTGATTTTCATATTGAGACAATCTTTGTCACAATGCAACATTGGAGCATGGTTTATCATGGTCCATTGTCGCATTCATGCACAATGCAACGTTGAACCATGGCTGACCATGATTGATTTTCATATTGAGACAATATTTGTCACAATGTGACGTTGGACGATGGTTGACCATGGATGACAATGGTTGTCACAATGTGACATTGGACCGTGAGACAATATTTGCCACAATCTTAGCATGGTTCACCATTATTGACCATGATTGATTGATATATTCAGACAATCTTTGACACAATGTGACGTTGGAACATGGTTGATTTCCATATTGAGACAATCCTTGTCACAATGCGACATTGGTTTGTTTCATATTGAGAAAATATTTGAGACAATGTGACATTCAACCATGGTTGACAATGATTATAAACCCAATGCATTTATATTAAACCCAAATTTTAATATTATAAACCCTATGAATATTATTATACCCTAGGAATATGAACATCTAGATTAACAAACATAAGGGAATAATAAATGCAAAGGATTAATACTAGAAACCAAAAGATTATAAACCAAAGAGATAAATATTATAAACCAAAGGTATAAAAAGCCTAAGATAAGTATTATAAACCCTAAAATAAACATGGGTATATAATAACTTGGGGTTTTATAATTAATCTCTTGGGAGTATAATATCAATCCTTTGGGTTTATCAATCTAAGGGTTCATATTCCTAGGGTATAAAATTATTCATAAGGTTTATAATATTAATCCTAGGGTTTAATATAAACCCCTTAGATTTATAATCATGGTCAACCATGCAAAACCATGGTCCAATGTCACATTGTGACAAAGATTGTCTCATTACCTTGGGGTTTTAGAATTAATCCATTGGGTTTATAATATCAATCTCTTTGGTTTATCAAAGATACTATTATCTCCCATTTTAGGGACAAGATGTGGGATGCTAAGGAGTTGGAGGGTAAAAGGAAGCTAAGGTACTATAAGGAGGTGATCAACCCCACCCTTGATAACCATAATGATCTCTATATGTTGACTAGCACTAAGAAGAAAATTTACATTTCTAGGATTAGAACTCACTCTCATGAGCTTGGGAGTGAGATTGGGTGCTGGTCTACTCCCAAAACTCCATGGGATGATATAATTTTTCAGATTTGTGATACTAAGAAGGTGGAAGATAAAAAGCACTTCCTTTTAAACTGCCATACTCTTGCCCACATCCACTCTCAATTCCCTATCATTAGACACACCCTCAATCTTCTTGACTTATTAAGGCAGCCCAACTATAACAATCTTGGAACACTTATTTCCCTACCCCTTGATCACAAAAACAAGATTTTGAAGAATGAAAATTAGAATCTCTTTACTTGAGGTCTGATAGACGACTTTGGTCTTAGTCGACATTAATCATCATCATCAATAAATAATATAGTAATTAGTTAATTCGTATTATTATTTATTAAATAATAATGAAATGAATTAATTATTAATCATTTAATTAATTAATTAATTAATAATGAATGAAATAAAAAATGAATTATTACATTAATTAAAAATATATGGATTCAACGCCTTGAAAAACCTTTAGGGAACTTCGATTTTGCAGGGGTTATCCATCAAACTTGTGATTTAAATAAATTCCTACTGGATTTTAGAGAAATTAGACCAGAAAAAACCCACCAGAAAAACTTCCAAAAAGCCGCACTGAAAAAAACTCTTATCTATCTATCTATCTATCTATATATATATATATATATATATATATATATATATATATATATATATATATATATATATATATATATATATATATATATATATATATATATATATCTATCTATCTATCTATCTATCTATCTATCTATCTATCTATCTATATATATATATATATATATATATATACACTCCAACTTCACATCTCAGTGGTTGTAAGAGTTATCCATCAAACTTGTGATTACAATAAATTCCTATCGGATTTTAGAGAAATTAGACCAGAATAACCCACCAAAAAAACTTCCAAAACATTACACTAAAAACATCTCATGTCTATATATATATAGATAGATATATACACACTCCAACTTCACATCTCGGTCGGTGTAAAACATTATGACACACCTCGTAGGTTCGGAAACTCTTTACTCAACAACTTTTAAGTTGCACCTAACTACATGCCTCAGTTTGGAAATGTGGCCCCTACATAAATTGGAAACTATTTACTTGACAACTTTTAAGTTGCACCTAACTACATGCTTTGGCTTGGAAATGTGGCCCCTACGTAAGCTTTAGTTCAGATGCTAAAGCTTTCGGTATGATTTCAAATGGAAAAACATGGTTCAAAAACTTTTGAAACGAAAAGTTAGTTTGAAATATTTTGATTTCATAAATGTGATTGTGCATACAATGAATAATATTTTACGATGGAAAATGTTTAAGGAAAATATTTTTATTTTTTTAAAGAAAGGAAATTATGAAAATTCTATTCCAAAACACTTTCAATTAAGTTTACACTATCCAAAAGGCTTTTTAAATTGTCAAAGGAATTTAAGTAAAACGATGTATTTATATTTTGAATATATTATCTTGATTTAGTAATCATACAATTTTTTTGGTAAGTTGGTACAAAAATGTTTTTTATTAATATCAAAATGATGATTTATAATGATAGTATATAAAAGTCCAAAAAAACATTTATTATGGAGTATAAAATCCAACTAGATTTCCACAAGTAAAAAAAAAAGATATAAGTCAAAACTCCACTTAGATTGTAAGAAAAGACAGGGCAATGCATAGAGTGATAGGTAAAATTTAGAAGTATAATCTTAAAAAACAAAACTAATAGACTTTAGTATTGCTTCGTATTCCTGCTAATATCTGTGGAAACCTTTAATTGAACCATCTTTCTTATCAGTTGGAATGCCCCTACACCGAGAGACAATGTAGAATGGAGAAGACCACAACGAAAAATGAACCTTCTTATTACTTTTTCAATGATAGAAAGCAAAGACCAAAGGAAGAACTTCAATAAAAAATAATGAGTGGAGAGAGAGGCGATCCGTTTGATCATGGAGAGATAGAATTTGGTGGACCATTAATGTCATCAGTAGGGTTATTAAGTGGTTGAGCATTAGAATTTGGTTGACTATTAATGACAGTAGGAGGCCATATAGAGTAATCTAAATTAGAATCAAATAAAACATACTTCTCCACTCTTTGCACTTGAGATATGATATCATCTAAAAAGAAACAATCATACCTTAAGAGGCACTTAATGTCCTCTTGCACCAAAAATATTTTATAGCTGTCAACTTGTTTTCCTCTGAGAATAAGACAAAAAAGAGTCTTCAGTTTCTAATGAACCACCATGGAGTGTAAAAAATATAATCTTTCTCTCCTGAATTTTCCATGATCTGGAATGCACTTCAGATCTTCAACACCAACCTCTGAATCTGAGTGATAAGGCCTATCACTAAACTCTCTTGACTCCAGATGCCTAATTTCCTTTCTAATTTCTAGAGGGACTAAATCAAACAAAGGTAATGCTACAAGAAAACAAGAACATTTTGAATAAGAAGATGGTAAATGCCTTATGGACCGATAGAGTGAGCACTAAAATATTAATTGGTATGTCCCCTTTCAAGGTAGTGTATGAAGTAGATTCTACTTTCCCTTCTTATTTAGGAGTTTTGGTGATGAAGTTGTTGCAGGAGGCTAAAGTGGAACCTAGTGATGTACAAAGGAGGATTAATCAAATGATCCAATTGTAGCAAACTAGGGAGGAAGTTTTCAAGAATACTCACATGATAAGACATGGTTAAGAAGATTTATGACAAGAGAACTAAAGAAAATGATTTCCAGCTTGGAGAAGTAGTGCTAAAGTGGGATGATAGGAATGAGGATAAAGGTAAACACGAGAAATTTGAAAATTTATTGAAGGGGCCTTTTAGAATCAGCACTTACAGGGGAGGCAATGCATGCATGAAAGATTTGGCAGGGGAACTTCTTCCAGGAGGGCCTGTTAATGGCAGGCTGCTAAAAAATTATTTTACTTAAGATCAAGTTGATCTCAAAATTGCATTGTACGTACTATTTTACTTTCCAAGTATTGCAAGTGTGGGTGAGTATCATTGGAAGCTCGAAGCCTGAAGTGAAAGGTCGAATATTCCTATGATCTGCTACCATATGTAATAAAATACTGAGCCAGTCAAGTCAGTTTTAGTTGGTCAAGAGTCAGTAAAGCCCCCAAAAGATAAGGCCACTATTATACGACATTCTTGGCACCTCACACGAAGGTTTCCGTACCCATTGGAGCCAATGTTAGGGTCCTATAATATAGGGATCATAATTTTTCTACCTTACTATTCATGTGTGGTCTTGTTGTAGAAAGTTAGCTTATGTAGGGAAGGGCCTTTGTACAAAAGAGTCACTTTGGTCAGTGTGGTCCTTGTAAATATTTGTGTCAAAAAGGAGTCTATTAGCCTTAATTCGAATTTGTAAAGTAATAAAGGGTCCGTGAGGAGTCATCATTAAAAATTAGTAGTCGTGAGTGGTTAAAGCTATTATGAGAGTGGAAGGGATCATTTCATACAGAATTTTCTCACTATAAGTCAGTTCAAGAGGTCATGTTAGTCATATGAGTATTTTAGAGTTAGTTATGAATTCATTCAGTGTCATGTCATATGAAATTTTCTCATTATAAGTCAGTTGAGGAGGTCATGTTAGCCATATGAGTATTTTAGATTTAGTTATGAATTCAGTCAGTGTCATGTCCTACTTATGATTGTAAAAGTACCATCTCATGTCATCATTGAAAACCACCATCATGAAAATAGAAGATTTTTGGGGCACATAAAATTCAAATTTCTTTGAACCTCTCTCATTTTCCCTCATACGTTATTCATTCCAATCTTTGGATCGATGTCAAGGTGCAAGAAGGTTTTAGAAACTAAAGGAGAACATTCAAAGCTCGTGGGAAACAATCGCTATGAAACTGTTACACAAGTAAGTAGTGCTACCTAACCACTACACAAGGATGTCAAACACTCTCAAGTCTCTGAGTAAAGTTATTCCTCTTTTTTGTTGCCTCTTTCACATTGAGTGAAATCATTGTAGCACATTTCAACCAACCTCAAAGCCTCAAATAAGTCGGATATATGATAACCTTCAATGTGCATTTTCCTCTGCTACGCAATATTGTGTATCAACGATTTGTGCATGTACTGTTGTTTCAGGTCATCTTATTGGTTAATTTTCATTTTAATTATCGTCTTTTAAAATTTCAACTCTCTAGCCACAGTTTAGAGTGAGCCAAGTCCCCCATTTGAAACCCTCCATCGTCCTTTTGTGAATTTGCTATGCAAAATACCTTGTTTCACCGAGACTCTTTTTTCCACTTTTATGGCACAATTTTGTCTTGAGGGAGGGTTTTGGATCCTGCATAGTCAAGATGGAGACTCTAGAAAAAAATAAAAATAAGTCCACAATAGGAGATGTAGTGCATTATGAACCACAAAATCTTGATCTAGTCAATGCAGACCCAACCATTTGGATTGCTTTCAAACAGATAGGTTGCATTAATTTTTGTGAGAGATTTCAAGTCGCACGTCATCATTTTCAACTCACTAGACTCTTTACATTCAGTTTCAAGGGTAATGAACTAAAAGGTGGGAGATCTTGAGTTCCTTCTTTCAAAAGAAACCATCTCACAAGAAACATATATACCCTTGATAGGAGAAAAAAGGTTTAATGGCATGGAATTGGATGTGTCACATTACAAATACTTCCTCAAATCTCAGTGTCAAAATAAATTTGACCCTACTTTTCCAAGAAGCTACCCATTTGATCATTATAGGAAACTCCTTAAATTCATACAAATGTACTTCACTTATGAGGGGTGTTTCAGCAGGATATCTCAATATTACATAATGATCTTGATGCATTTACTGGAAAGAGAAGTCTAGATTTGCATCATTATCTGTTTAAGAGCATGTGTAAGATGGCTAGTAGGGTCCAATCAAAAGGATAAAATCATGTGCCCAGATTATTCCATTTTTATTTAGTAAAATTGTTAGTTTTAAAGGAGCTTGAGTAGAGGAATAAGACTTTGGATAGTTTCTTCCCACCCTCTGGCCTTTTAGCCCACTCTGACACTCTCAAGACAGAAAATGGAACTCCTTATGTGGAAACACATGAGATCTCGCCAGCAACAAAAGAATTAATTAAGAAGTAAATGATGAAAGATAGGACAATATATAGGAAGAAAGGTAAAAAATTGCAATTTACACATGAGGAAGAGAAAGTGACTCACAGACCAAGAACTAGATTTGTAGCAAAGAAGATAATTGAGGAATCCACTCTTAGAAAAACCACATAGATATCATATGATGTACCATAAGATTTTGAGGTAGGTGACCAAGGAGTTGAAATGGAAGACAAGGACCTGAGAATTATGGAGTTGCAAGACCAACTTGAAAAATCTCATTTCATGGTGGCATGTTTGCAGTAGGAGAACAAAAAACTTAGGCAAAAGGCATTCCAAGTGGTCGTTCAACATGGGGAAGGAGGATCATCCAGAAGAGATCTAAGGCTCACTACTCAAGACAAGGGAAAGCATATTTTATATGTGTTGGAGGTGAAAGTGCCAAGTGAACAACCAAGGAAGCCCAAAACAAGGTCAAAATATAGAATAGAAGAGGGGATGAAATACACTCTTTCTGTAGAGGAAAAGGAAATATTTGATGAGCAGTAGGAATATGATCAGTTATTGGAATAACTTGAAGGAGTTTGATAGTGGGTGGACCAGCTTGCAAAAAAAGATCACAGGGTAAGTTATATGTGTTTAGGAAATTAGAAGTTGTTGATCTTGTCCTTAACAAGGCTAAGCATAAGCTGAAGTGGACCTTGCCTCTGCATAGGAAATGGAAAAGCTTGTATGTACACAATTTGGTATTAAAAAGAAGACTCAAATTAGTTAAGAAGAATTTTGTTGAAGCCAAGGAATCTAGAAAAAAAAGGAGGAGTAAACTTGATATTCTTGGTGAAGCTACCCAAAAATTAATTTTGCAACAAGAGGAAAGTTATCAGTTTTGTTCTTTGAAATTTTTCTCATGTGCCCTGTTTAGTTAAGTTTTTGTGGAGTTTGCACCTGCACAGCAAGGTTCTGCGATGAAAAGTTGCATAGAGCTACATTTTGATGAATTGATGGGAATTTTGGAATTTTGAAGCATGTAAAAGGTGTTATAAGGTGTATGTAGGTGATAAGTATGCTCCTAAATCAGTTTGAAGCAGAAAAATCAATTGCAAATCTGAAGTTCAGACTCTGTTGCGCAAATTGAAGTCAACTAGCTTGAAGGTCTGTAAGTATTGGAATGACTAGTTTAGGGGTTCTACGCCATCAAATTGTCATTCCAGACATACTCATTTGCTTTGTTTTCCCAAGAAAGTTCTACAACCATATCAACCATGGAGGTCTGCTACACTCTGTTGCACAAGTAGACAGTAAGCTATTTTCTTTGCAAATTCAAATTTTTGAGCTTCTAGAAGTAGTTTCGAGTAGTTGAATAGGTTTCTAGTAGCATTAAATCATGTAATTCAAGTTTTTAAACAAATATTTTTTTTAGTTAGTGTTTTGAAAATGTATTGGTCAATAGTCATACTACTCTTATTTTTTAGCTAAGTGAGTAGGAATGCATTATATCTAGCTCAGTTTGACTTCTATGAAGAAAATTCGACCACATAGAGTGGTAATTCCAATTCCATATTGTATATAACAATGTAAAAACATGAAAAACGGTATTGGTTTCTAGTGGAAGGAAGCTAGTCTACATTTTCTGCAATTTTGTATCATTCTCCCAAGTGAAAAGAAGAAGATAGATGTAGTTTTAGCAGAGATTCTTGTGCCAATGCTTATTGGTATATGTGTTCCTTTGTATTATGTTTCTAATGTATATTTCCATGGTGTAAACATTCTTGATGCTCAGTTGGATAACTCATAATTCAGTTAGTGCTTTGTTTTATATCAGCTGACCATATGTGTTTTATTTTCTTCTATGGAAATATGAATTCATCAGTATTTTGATGCTCTATTTTTCATCCTTTCTGATGTTGCACTCATCCACTCACTACAATGAGATTTGGTTAAATATCAATAGGCCTGCTTATCTTACCTATACTAAAAATACCGTCATATCCCTTATTCACTTGAACCTAAAAAATAGTGGTCTAATTTGAGGTATATGTGCTTTCTTCCACCTATTTTCAAACAAAAACATAAATCTATCTTTTTAATCTTTATATCTAGCCTAAAGTCAAGATTTTTCAGTCACTAGATTGACAGAAAGAAACCATGGTGAGACCGCCCTCTCCAAGGCTAGATTAATAAAAGTTGCACGAGAGCCTCCTTATTCCCTAATCGATGTGTTGCCAGGCTTATGCTTTGGTTCTTCGATACGAGAGGTTTACAAAAATGAGAGGTTTATGAAAATGCTGAGTATAGCCAATGCGTTATATATCCTAGATAATGAGTAGAATTCTTATGTGCCGGCGCCGACACGAGCCATTAAATGAGTTAGCCAAACCCTGATTTGTCTCATTAGTACTTCGATTTCCCAATCAAGTAATTGAATCAGTTTCCAATGCGTTATATATGCTAGATAGTGAGTAGAATCCTTATGTACCAGTGCCGATGCGAGCTATTAAATGAGTTAGCCAAACCCCAAGTCGTCTCATTAGTTCTTCAATTGCACAATCAAGAAATTGAATCAGTTGCTTCTCCTTGTTAGGTAAGCTATTAGCTCACTAGCATTCATGGGGAAGGTAAGAACACATCACTATTAAAGGATGGTCTTTCACTTTGCGAAACTACCTCTATTTAGTAAGAAAACAAGAGATACTAATGGAAGGTGACTAGCACTATGGCCTAGGTGGAGTAGTGGCTGTTATTGATTCATTTTCCATCATTATTTCTTTATCTGCCACTTTTAGTACTGAATTTACGACGTTCCTATAGCGAGAAAGTGAATTGACATTTAACCCTTGGCATAATTACGTATATGACTTTGTTTGTTTTTATTGTATGGTAAGAAAAGGCTTTAAGAATATAAAGGTTTTAAGGCCCAGTTTTACTCTTTCAGCTTGTCAAGCAGATCGGTACTAATAACTATAAACACATAGTTATACCTCCTGATACTTGGTTTGACCTACTTACGCAAGCACCTCCCTGTCAGTAAAATGAGAAACACTTTTGTTACCCCGTGAGGCATACCTGTGACATGAGGTGCCTCCTCGTCTGTGATGCGATTAGATGTTTCTCCATCCATGGGATAATGTGCTTCCCCTAGTGCACCATGATAGGAGCGTGATTCCAATTCTTGATAGCGAAATCCAGTTCGTAACCGTGCTTCTGACCTTTGTTAGCCAAATTCTTACTTTAGTTAATCTTGATGATTGTGATCGTGATTCATATTTTTGATAGAAAAACCTAGAAGTAGAGATAGACAGCTTGCCAGTAGCAGGACCAGTAGAAACCTTACCCTTCGTAAATTATGAACTGTGCATGAAATATGTTAACACAGATTCTCAACGCTAACACAGTTTCTTAATTTTTGAGATGATGGCACGTGTTTTTTCATTTCGTGGACAAAAGTAAGAAACACACGATAGCGCTTACATTAAATGCTCACCACTTGTGGTTTCTCGTTACCTTACCCTTAGCATCTAAAGATATACTTTCAGCGTGTGCTTATCAGTTTTCTTAATGCCAAATCAAGAATGAAAACACCATGTTTCCTACAAAATCAAGAATGAAAACACCATGTTGCCTTCAGGTGAACTATCAGGGCAAAGGAAAAAGCCTCAAAAACTCCCCTTGCTTCAATTCCTGGTTCGATGAGCTCCCCTTGGTTCAATTCTTGGTTCGATTCCAGTGCCCCTTGGTTCGATTCCTGCAGAATTCGTTGCTAAATCCAGACAATTTTCGCAATGGCCAAGGCGACTGGTCCTGTTTGCTTCCCATGATCGCTACATGGACCAAGAAGGAACGACAATAAAGCATGGGCAGGTAATTTCTCTAACACGTCTATGCGCGATGAAGATACTTTCCTCTTTAAATTATAAACCTCTTTAGATCCTATTGAGTGTTGGAATGTCAATCTAATTAGTAGCCGGGCCACTTTCATATTTCTATTGCCATGTATTTCTTCCCCTCAAATCATAGTCATCCCAAGCTACCAGGTATTGTTTCACCATACTATAGGCTCCATTTCAGGTAACCCTAATCAGTTTCAAATCCTCGGGTTAAGACCTGAAATGGCTATTCTGAACCCTTAAACCGAAATGGGTATTGTGAACCCATTGAACTCTTGGATATCTATCGGTTTTAAACCCTTGGTCTTGCCTCCAACAAACCAATTAGGTTCCCTTCTAGACAAATATCTCAAAGTGCCCCTCTAAATTCAATGGGAAGAACAGATTAACTATAGAAAATAACCTAACTTCCTTCCAAGATTGTATGTTAGGTCCCTATAATACTAGTGATTCCCCCATTACTATTGTAGTTGTATCCCTTATTAACATTGTTGTGCCCCAATTGTCCCCATATTGTTATTACTGCGCCCCATAGAATCCCTCTATTGTTATTTTTGTGCCTTTATATTATTATTGTTAGGTCAACTTGGTTATATTATGACCCCATAGACTCCTATATATAGAAAGGAGGTTTTTTCATTTGTATCATCCAAGAATTGTTCATTTATGTAATGTAAAGGAGGTTTCCCCTTGAATAGTCTGAATTCTAAGGCGTTGATCTATCTTTTCTATATTTTTGTGAGTTGGTTTCATAACATTTGGTATTATAGCTTTGGATTCTAGGGTTTCAATGCTCCAAACAGGTCATCATGGAATTTTCAGTATAAATTTTTTTATGCAATGTTTCAGATGCTAAAACAAAACCCCATTTGGTTTGAAATAATTATAAACCTTGGGTTCGAATTTCAAAGCTTTTTATGCTATATTTGCAGAGATATGATCTGAGGAAGTTGGCCTTTTTGCATACTACCGAATTACATTCCAAACAGGTGACCTGGGGAAAATCCTCATAACTTTTGTTTTGACCATCAGATTAAAATTTTGTAAGAATTTACAGAAAGAGGACAAACTATAGTTTCCTGTATATATTTCTTAGATCCAAAGGTCAAAACAGTGACACGTGGACCTTCATACAAGTTTGCTCTTCTGCAAAGTTATATAATCAGGTCACATTGGGAGATTGTGCATAACTCTTTCTTGGAGAATCTAAATTTGATCAGATTGGTGGCATTGGAAAGAGGACATATAGGGCTATTACAGGTTAGAATTTCAGAACTAGATGATCCAAAATTACAGCGATACATCAAATTCAATACCGAGCTCCTACAAAGTGAAAAAAGGTGTGTAGTTTTTTTTAATTTTTGCATATGCTTGGTTTGAAAAATTAGTTTGAAGGAATTCAAAGGGAATAGTAAAGAATTATTATCAGTAATTGATGCCTCGAGGAAAGAAAATGAAAACACCTAGTAACCAACCTGAAAGCTCTAGCATGGCTCATGAAGAAGAGGAAGAAATGCAACATGATATATCAAAATTATGAGACCAAGTGCAACAAATGTCACTCGCACAAAAAATAACAGAATCTAAGATGGATGGTTTAAATAAAGATGTAGAAGCTAAGATGAATGACATGGAAGCTAAGATGGACGATTTGAAGATAGATTTGAAGACAGGCATGGAAGATTTGAAGACAGATTTGACAAAGTTTCTACAAGAAATGCTTACTAATGGTGAAAGGGCAGTAAAGGAAACTCATAATGAGAACAAAACAAATCTTAATCATGATTTCATAGACGCTAATGTTGGATCGAAGAACCACCATATTCCAAAAATTGATATGAGGAAGTTTGATGGCAAGGATCCCGCAACATGGATACTACAGATGGAGCAATTTTTCGATCTTCATAATGTGAAAAACACACAAAAAGTATGTATTGCAACTTTATATTTGGAACCAAATTAGTTTGTATGGTATCGATGGCTTTGCTCTCGTAAACAAATTGTCACTTGGGCAACTTTTACAGAAGAAATGACAACACATTGTGAGGATACAAAAAACAACACCTTTTCTAGCCTATTGATAAGTCTCAAACAGAAGGGTTCAATGATGGAGCACATTGAGGACTTCCACAAATTGAACATAAGGGTAAAAGGTATTCCAGAGGAGCAAAGGATTGATGTTTTCATAGGGAATTAAAGGATAATATCCAACATGAGGTTCGCCTTTGGGAACCTAATTCATTGGAGAAGGCATTCATGTTAGCAAGAAAAATGGAAAGAAAAATTATGGCAACCAAGAATCCTACCACTCACAACTATAAAGATGGAAGTGTTGTTGCCCCTAGCCTTCCACAACCTATAAGGTTTACACCACAACAGTTGGAAGAAAAAAGATCAAAAGGGCTTTGTTACAGTTGTGATAGCAAATACACTAAAGGTCATAAGTGTGCTAAGAAGAAATTATTCTACATAGATTGTGAAAAGGAGCAAGAAAAGGAACAAGAAATGTCAAAAGAAGAGGATATACTCCAGGAACAAACCCTAGATAAAGAAGTAATGAATCCGACCATATCTTGTAATGCATTGGCTAGAGTTACCACTCCTCAAACTATCATTATAGAAGGATATATCAAGAAGAAAAAGGTAATAGTGTTGATTGATTCAGGAAGTACCCACAATTTTATTCATTGTAAGATAGCAAAAGAATTGAATTGCTTCCTATATCCAGCACCAGAGTGTCAAGTGATGGTTGCAAGTGGAGGAACCATAAACTGCTCTGGAAAGTGCCATAATATCAAGTTATCGATGGGAGAATATGTATTGAATAGCCCAATGCTTTCCATTCCAATGGGAGGTGTTAATGTTGTACTAGGAGTCTAATGGCTACAATCCTTGGGTACAATAGCTTTTAATTCTCAAGAACTTTTCATGAAATTTTCTGTGGAAGGAAAGAAAGTTGAATTAAGGGGTATTGCAGGGAAACTGGGAAAGATAATCAGCTCTAATGGTATGACAAAGCTTCTAAAAAGGGAACAACGAGGTGTAATTGCACAACTATGTTCGCTAGATGTTTCCACATCGAAATGATCTATTTCTCTAGATCTCCAAAAAGTCTTGGACAATCATTCCAAGGTATTTGAGACTCCCAAAGGTCCCCCACCTATTCGTGATCATGATCATGCTATTCATTTGATTCCAAGAAGTGTTCCTCCAAACATCAAGCTGTACAAATATCCCTATGCCCAAAAGAGTGAAATTGAACATATGGTTGCAGAAATGTTAGAGGTTGGTATAATTCAACCCAGTCAAAGTTCTTTCTCTACTCCAATAGTATTGGTGCACAAGAAGGATGGATCATGGCGCATGTTTCCGGATTATAGGGAGATCAACAAGCTCACTCTAAGGATAGTTTTCCCATTCCTATCATTGATGAATTATTGGATCAATTGCATGGATCAATTTACTTCACCAAGTTGGATCTTCATTCAGGATATCATCAAATCAGAATGAAGATTGAAGACATTCCGAAAACAACATTTAGAACTCATGAGGGTCATTATGAATTTTTGGTCATGCCTTTTGGCCTTACTAATGCACCTTCTACATTTCAATGTTTGATGAATTCCATTTTCAAAACCTTCCTTAGAAAGTTTTCGTTAGTATTTCTTGATGATATACTAATCTACAGCAAGTCTTGGAAGGATCATGTTGAACATGTTAACGGGGTGCTACAACTATTGGAGGAGAAACAATTATATGAAAAAAGATCCAAATGTTTCTTTGGAGTAAAAGAGGTGGAATATCTGGGTCATATTGTATCTCATGAAGGAGTTAAGGTAGACCCTAGCAAAATTAGAGCCATTAAGGAATGGAAAACCCCCACATCCATAAAGCATCTGCAAGGATTTCTCGGGTTGACAGGGTATTATCACAAGTTTATTAAGAACTATGGGAGAATAGCAACACCTCTAACAACATTATTGAAGAAAGATACATTTTCATGGACTCTAGAAGCAACAAATGCCTTCGAACATCTTAAAGAGGTAACGTGCCAGGCACCGGTCTTAGCTACACTGGAATTCACAAAAACTTCTATTGTGGAATGTGATGCTTCAGGAAATGGAATTGGTGTTGTTTTAATGCAAGATGAAAGACCCATTACTTTCAAAAGTTGTCCAATAAAGGGAAAGTATTTACAAAAGCTATTTATGAGAAGGAAATGTTGGCAATACTACATGCACTTAAGAAATGGCGACCCTACCTAATGGGAAGACACTTCAAGGTAAAAACGGATCATGATATCCTTAAATACTTTTTAGAACAAAGATTATCCTCTAAAGAGAAACGAAAATGGTTCGCAAAGATGTTGGGTTATGACTTTGAAATCATCTACAAAAAAGGGAAGCAAAATATTGTGGCACATTCACTGTCAAGAAAGGATGAGGATGTGGAAGCATTGTTATGCGCCATTTCTATTATCCAACCAAATTGGATAAATGAAGAAGTGTGGGCACTTATTTGAAAGTTACAACAAGATTCCAGTACATCTGATACATTTAGCTGGAAAAATGATTCATTATGGTACAAAGATCGCTTATACCTCTGTAAGAATTCCCAACTCAAACAAAAGATTCTTATGGAATTGCACGCTTCTCCCTTAGGAGGGCACTCAGGATTTTTAAAAACTTACCACAGGGTTAAAAATAAATTTTTTGGGATGGACTTAAAGTGGATATTCAAAAGTTTGTGGCGGAATTTTTGGTTTGCCAACAAAATAAAGTTGAAACAATTAAGACCCAAGGTCTATTACAACCTTTATCCATTCCAAGCCAATGCTAGAAGGAGGTTTCAATGGATTTTATCACAAGTTTACCCAAGTCTAAGGGAAAGAGTGTCATCATGGTGGTAGTTGACAGACTTACCAAGTATGCACACTTTTATGCATTATCACATCCATTTAAAGCCAGTACAGTTTCTATTGCATTTATGGAAACAATTCAAAAGCTACATGAAAACCCAAAGATTATTGTAAGTGATAGAGATCCCATTTTCACTGGAAATTTTTGGACAACATTATTTTATTGTTTGGGTACTCAGTTAGCTCATAGCTCATTTTATCATCCTCAATCTGATGTGCAAACTAAGATAGTAAACAAATGTTTGGAAGGATATCTTCGTTGCTTTGTATCTGATAAACAGACACAATGGGTCAAATGGTTGCCTTTGGCTAAATGGTGGTATAACACTTCCTTCCATACTACAACATAAATGACCCCATTTATGGCACTTTATGGATATTAGCCACCATCCATCACATCATATTTAAGAGAAAATTCTAAGTTTCAAGTAGTGGAACATCACATCGAGCATCAACAACAAGTTCTTCAACTGTTAAAGGATAACCTCATGTTGGCGCAGAATAGAATGAAACAATAGGCAGATCAACATCGCAGCGAAAGAAGTTTTGATGTAGGTGAGTCGGTATTCCTATGGCTACAACCATATAAACAAATGTCCATCAAGCAAGCTAAGAAGGATAATAAATTATCACCAAATTATTATGGTCCGTACAAGGTGTTACAAAAGATTGGTACTATGGCATACAAATTAGAGCTTCCTGCAGCTTCTCAAGTGCACCCAGTTTTCCATGTTTCATGTTTGAAGAAAGTTATAGGTGAGAACCACCCAGTTCAAACAATATTGCCAAAACTTGATGAGGAAGGAAAAATTATATTGAGACCTGAAGCAATCACAGATACAAGAACTCGACATCTACGAAATCGATCAATTTCAGAGTATCTCATCAAGTGGAAGAACTCATCCGCTGAAGATTCCACATGGGAGGATGAGAATTTTATACAGAAGCATCCAGAACTACTCAATTGTTGAGGACAACACTTTTTTAAAGGAGAGGGGCATGTTAGGTTCCTATAATACTAATGATTCCCCCATTACTATTGTAGTTGTATCCCTTATTAATATTGTTGTGCCCCTATTGTCCCCATATTGTTATTACTGTGCCCCATAGAATCCCTCTATTGTTATTTTTGTGCCTTTATATTATTATTGTTAGGTGAGCTTGGTTATATTGTGACCCCATAGACTCCTATATATAGAAAGGAGGTTTTGTCATTTGTATCATCCAAGAATTGTTCGTTTATATAATGTAAAGAAGGTTTCCCCCTTGAAGAGGCTGAATTCTAAGGCATTGATCTATCGTTTCTATCTTTTTGTGTGGTGGTTTCATAACGTTGTATATATAACTTCTCTGTTGATTCAAATGATGTATTCTCCCATATGTTTGCTTATACCCGAGAAGAGAAAGCTAGAAAATGGTTTCAGAACATTCCCAACAACTCCATCACACTAAGAAGTTCCATCCATGGAATTATGAAGTTTGATTAACTCTTAACTATGCAACCAAACAAGTGTGAAGGAAAAATGATTATACCCACTGTACAACTGTGGATGAAAACATTAACCTAATTAATGAAAATTAGAATCCTAGACAGGAAGATCAGTGGATCTTACATTTTACAAATACTTGCAGGTACAAGGGAGGCAACATGCATAGAATGAGCTGGAGATGGTCCAGGTTCAGCTAGTTGAAGACAGTTGCACCAGCATGCCCTTTCATTGCAATCAGAGTTGGATAAGACCCCTGATATCCTAGTTCAACACCAGGATGTTCAAGCATAGTTGAAGAAGGCTATGGAGGACAGCAGAGAAAATTCATCTACGGGTTTGCCAAAGTTCATTCCCCTCGTGAAAGTCCTCCGTAAAGCATCCTCGGTAAGTCCGACAATCCGCTCTAGATTGATTTATGAGCAATTTTTAGTTTCTTGAAACTCATTTGTCAAAAACAATATTTGAATGATTTGAGAAAAATGCGGGGTAAAAAATTGAACCCGTAAAACAACCTCTTTTACCTTATTCTAGGATGCACAATTCAGATTTGTTTCTAGAAGTTTAGATTTCTTTCCTCGATTTCTTTGTTGGTTTTCATCGATTTCTTCGTTTTAGTTGGCCAACATCAGGATCAATGGATGTGTGTGAAAGGTTAATGGATATGTGTGAATTCCTGCAAGTAAGAAGAAATTATAAATTATAATTCTCAGATGACAACAAAAAAGAGAGCGATGATCCTTGCAACGAAATGGAACATATCACTTATTGCTGTAAGTTAACCACTAATTTTTCATAGAAAGAAGAAAGCAAAAATACCCTTGCAAATAGAAATAGGAATAGTCTCTTCAATAGAAACACTCTCTTCAAGATTGCAAAATGATTTTTTCAGGTGCGATGATGAGTGGTGAAACATGAAGAATCCCATTAAAGCAATCCCATGTCGTCAAGCGCTGTAAGTTAACGACTATTTTTTCATAGTAAGAAGAAAGCAAACATACCATTGCAAGTAGAAATAGAAACAGTCTCTACAATAGAAACAATCTCTTCAAGATTGAAAAATGCTTTTTTCAGGTACGGTGGTGAGTGGTGAAACCTGAAGAATCCTATTAAATCGATCCCATGTGGTCAAGCACTGCAAGTTAACCACTATTTTTTCATAGAAGGAAGAAAGAAAAAATACCCTTACAAGTAGAAATAGAAACAATCTCTACAATAGAAATAGTTTCTGCAAGATTGCAAAATGATTTTTTCAGGTGCGGTGGTGAGTGGTGAAACCTGAAGAATCCCATTAAAGTGATCCTATGTGTTCAAGCACTGTAAGCTAACCACTATTTTTTCATAGAAAGAAGAAAGCAAAAATATCCTTGCAAATAGAAATAAATACCCTTGCAAATAGAAATGGAAATAGTCTCTACAATAGAAATAATCTTCAATAGAAACAGTCTCTTCAAGATTGCAAAATGATTTTTCAGGTGTGGTGGTGAGTGGTGAAACTTGAAGCATAGCTACCAACATATCAACCAGTAACTGTTCCAACGATTCCATTAAAGCGATCCCATGTGGTCAAGTGAGAACCATATTTTCCAGCACCAACAATTGATGCCATTGCAGATTGGTGCGGTCATGAAACCTGAAGCATATCTACCAGCAACGATCCCATTGCATATTAAGTTGCAAAACTACTAGCAATTGTTCTAGCGAAGCTCCTAAATCTCCTATTTGTTGGTAGATGCTCCTATGTGTTGGAAAATGCTCCTATGTGTTGGTAGATGCTCTTATGTGTTGGCAGATGTTTGGCACATGTCACAGACGCCTTATGCCAGCTCCCTTTGTGCTGGCAGTTGTCACAAAGAAGCAAAGAGCAGATGTCACCTGTCATAAAAAAATGGGCAGATGTCACAAAGGCGGGTAGATGTCACATAGAAGCAGTTGTCACCTGTCACAGAGAAGCAGATGTGAGATAGACCTAGATGATTAATTAAACAAACCTAGCATTTGTTATTAGCAAAGTAATGCTAGCATTACTTTACCCGAAAAAAACTGTTCATCAAAGCTACTGTTTATCCTAGCTTTATCTAAAGTATATATGACGTTTATCTAAAGTGTGCCTCGATATGAGGCCAAATAAGATGAAAAACATGTTGATTGGATCATAATGAATATGAAAGCCTATTCATTCGATGATAACAAATGCTCATTTGAATATTAAGAAAATACTTTGGTTAAAAACTAAAAAATTTCTTTGATTTCTGTGCCCAACTAATAAGGAGACTAAAACCGATTACTATAGTCCGAGCAGCCCCAAAAAGGCACGGACTAATAAGGCTATGATTTAATTTATGAAATGTTTTATTCTTGCAAACCATTAAATAATATAGATTTCATCATTCAATTAAATATTATAATAATGAGTTTAGTCCAAGATTGTTTTTTATGAATTAAATTATTAATAAAATTTTACAAATATTAATTTTTATTAAACTATAATTTATTAATTAAATTAAATATCAATTTACTAATAATCAATATTAAAATCCCAAGCGTATTATATAAATTTTCAATTAAAAAAAAAAAACTAAAAACAAAAAACCTTTGAAAACTATTGAACACAAAACCATAACCATATAGTAATAAGAAACCAAAAATGACCACGATAACTGCTCATAGAGGCACTCGCTCAGAATGGAGCATGAACTTGAGTGCTGCAATAAACGAAGAAGTTATGAATGGAATGAACGGCTTATGCGCAGGGATACTCACCCTTTCACCATTTAATTTCTGTTATTTATTTCAAATTTTGTTTTGGAAGGAACATTTGTATGCCATTATTACCTTTTCTGCCTTTAAAAAACCATTATTGATTTAAAATTATCCTTCGTGTGTATATATATATATAGATACACTCCAACTTCACATTTCGGTAGGTGTAAAACAAGATGACACACCTCCTCGGTTCGCCAACTTTTAAGTGGCAGCTAAGTACATGCCTCGGTTTGGAAATGTGGCCCCTACATAAGCTTTGCTTCAGATGCCGAAGGTTTCGGTATGATTTCAAATGTAAAAACATGGTTCAAAAACTTTTGGAATGAAAAATTAGTTTGAAATGTTTTGATTTCATTAATAAGATTGTGCATACAATGAATAATATTTTCCGATGGTTAACGTTTTTATTTTTTAAAGGATGAAAATTATGAAAGTTCTATAACAAAACGCTATCTAATCTAACAAGTTTAGACTATCTAAAAATGAATTTTAAATTGTCAAAAGGAATGTAAGGAGAACATGCATTGATATTTTGAATATATTATTTTAAGAACACTGCAGTTGTATTTTGAATATATCATCTCGATTTAGTAACCATATTTGTTTGTTAACTTGGTACAAAAATGTTTCCTAACAATATGAAAAAATGATTTACAATGATAGGATTTAGACGTATAAAAAATATTGATCGGGAGTATAAATTCCAACTAGATTTCCACAAGTAATAAAAATCTTCTAAGTTGAAACTCCACTTAGCTGGTAAGCAAAGGCACGAAACAAGGAGAGCCATAAGTAAAATTTAGAAGCATAATCTAAACAAAATAAAACTAATAACTTTAGTATTGCCTGATATTCCTGCTAATATTCACGAACACCTTTAATTGAACCATCTTTCTTGTCGTTCAAAATGGCCCTATACCGAGAGATAGTGTAGACTCGAGAAGACCACAACGAAAGAGAATGATAAAAAGGACTCCACATTAATAGTAGTAGCAGATCTAATTTTCTCTCAAGAAGATAGTGAGAGTAGCCATGAGAGTAATGACATGAAAATCATTGATCTAAAGATACAACATGAGGAAGTCATTAAGGAAAATAATATTTTGTCAAATCAGCTTCAAGTCCGGGAAGCCTATTGTGTAATACTAGAAAAGGAAGTAGACTCTTTGAGATGTGAGCTTGAAAAGGAAAATAATAAGTTATCCAAGTATCGAAATTTGGAGGAAAGCACCAAAATTGTGGATGAAATCCTCATCATTCAAAGATCTCCACTTATTAAAACATGATTTGGCTTTGAATAAGAATCATGCCTTGTGAAGGAAAAGGATTATTAAAACATGATTTGGCTTTGAATAAGAATCATGCCTTGTGAAGGAAAAGGAGAATGTGGTGGACATCCATGTAGCAGACAATTACAAGTCTACCACCTTTGAAGTGAAGCAAGGACCCATGACGTAACGTTATCAAAGAAGCCAAAGAATAAAAAAGGTTATCAACAGAAGAAAATAAAATAAGATCACAATCACAACATGCAGGGGTTCATGAAGATTGGGAAGAAACCAAGTGTCCATGGTCCAAAAAATCAAAGCACACGATATCAAAATTTATTTTATCAGTATTGTTTTTCTTGTAGTCATTATGGTCATTGTGCTAGAGAATGTAAGTTTTTTGCAAGAAAACAGAGTTTGTTAGATAACTGTTGTTTGAAGTGTGGAAAATATGGCCACAAAGCTCTAGTTTGCAGATATGACAGGATCAATCCAAGAAAAAGAGAAATCCCACCATTGAAGACAAGGAAGGTATGTAGGAGAAAAGATGAACTGAAAAGAACTAGCTCTTTAAAGGACCTCAAGGATGAATGTTTTGTTTTATGAAAAGATATTCTACCTAAGGGGAGTAGATCTTTATATTGTGCCCAGTAGAATATGGCTTGAAGAGAAGCCAAACGTGATAGGTTCATGTGATTAAAAGGAGGAAATTTTAGCCTCATGCATCTATTCATTTCAGGTCCACAAGATCATTTTGAGGCATAGAAGGTGTTGTAGTGGCTACAATCACCCTCCAAAATTTTTCCTAAGCTTCGTTTTGGAGCCTCCCTACCAACAATCCTCAGCAACATGTCTTGCATCGTCAATCACATAGGCTTCAACTATTTCATAGAGTCTTATTAGCATGTGCATGCAAGTTTGTTCCACCTCCTTCACAGGCTGCTTTCCAGACTTAGTGTCAGTTACTGGTTGAGTAGATCCCTCTCAGAATTACGCAATTCTGGAGGGGAAACAACCTTTCCTTTAGAAATTTCACAAACCCAGCTAGACACCTAGATTGGTTCCAGAATTCCGTAATTCTTCCTAACAATCTTCCTCTAAAAACTTGTGCAATTCATCCTAGGAAAGTTGCTTAGCCCATAAATTGCGCAATCCCTTTGGGACAGCCAGCCCAGCAGCTAGCAGAAATTGTGCAAATCTCTAAGGTAGCCTATTGGGTTCAGAAATTGCATAATGTAGTCAGACATGCTTCCTTGAGAAAATTGCACAATCAGACCCACGATAGTTGCTTAGCCTGAAATTATGCAATCCTGGGAGATAGTCACATGTTCCTCCCAGAAATTGTGCAATCCCTTTGGGACAACTGGCTCTGCTTAGCCTAGGAACAATGCATATTTTCATCCTAGGCTTGCAAACCAATGCACATGCCTTCAGGTTGACCGATTCCCTCTGAGATCGAGATAAATTGATTTGCATGCATGGACTGTTTTTCCCAAGGCAACATGTAAAGGCATCCCTAGATTTAGGGATCTATTTTTAGCAGTTAGAGGTTACATGCAAGAATCATTTCAGAAATATCTCGCCAAGTGTCACTTTTCCTATATTTGTGGCATGCGCATCATAACCTCGATTTTATCAAAACTTATGAACCAAACACTGCAAAGCTCATTCCTCACATCAATCTTGTAGCTTTGACATCCCACATCGCATCTAGGATTCATTAGCATATTCAACTCATTTGTTTCAAGGTAAGCCCGCTTCCCATGTCATGCACTGCATTTATGTTTCTTTTTGTGTTTCGGCTTGTGTGAATGTTGTATGCTTAATTTATGTGAATTCTTGCTATCTTTTGCATGCATGTTAGCTTGTACAAGCACCGTTTCAGTTTTCGTTCACATCTCAATGTTATCGCATGCATGACACTATTTTTTCACCGACGGTCGCCGTCACGGTGACCCGCTTCACACTCATGCATGTGTCCCCTTTTCTGAATCCTGCACTTACTATTTGCATTCATAATCATTCACTCTTGTTTTCAGTCATCTCATCATGCATTCAAACTTCTCATGTTTTCAGTCACCCATCAGCTGGTCTAGGCTACCTTGGTCAGAACCTTGCCTTACCCATCTAGCATTGCGCATTTCTGGAAGTGAAGACTCTTCCTACCCTCTAGACATTGCGCAAGTCTGGCCCAACACTGACCTCCAAGCTTGTATTGCGTAATTCTAGGAGGCAGTGCCTTGTTGACCCCAGAAACTTAACAATGCAGTTTCTTGGTTTGCATGTCATTGCTGACTGAAATTGCGCATTGCACATCTTCAATACTTAGTAGGCTAGGATGGACTGTGAATTGCGTAGTTCCAACAGTTAGTCAACCTCCCGACAACCCAACTGTGCCTTGTGAAGCTTTGGCAGTTGGTCTCCCGGCCTCCTGGTGAAAATTGCATAATCTTCACAGACATTCACACAGGTATGTTGCATGTCAATCCTTAAGCTTGTTTTGGTTTTCGACTGACAGATTTCTTGTCATTAGTTTTTCTATGTCTGCAACTATCACAGGTTTTCATTTGCCTCTCATCAGCACAGGTACAATAGCTTTCAGGAGAGCAAAGTGGATGGCAACGTTCAGAACACAACTGGGGATGCAGTCGATCAAGTGTCTATGAAATTGCCTATCTATGAAGACATCAAGTTGTTCATGAACAAGGATATCAAGATGAAATAGCAGTGACGGAACTGTGAGTAGCACCATCAACAACAACAGAAGGTAGCACACCTACATGTGACAAATGCAAGAGGAGGGTTGTTGGCAGTGAAAACGCGGAACAATTTTGTGAGATCAAGCAGATCCACCTGTGATGAAAGTAGTTTTAGAGATTGAGGCTATGATTTGATGGTGTGGCAAGAGGATTGAATGAAGGCAGAGAGATAAATAGAGAAGGATTTGCAGGTGTTGAAGCAGAAACTCAAGGAAGAACAGGAGATGCACAGATGAGAGAAGGAGTTGCAGTAGGAATAGGTACAGCAGGAGGTGCAACATCCCCAGACTGATGAAACTATGCACATACAGGCTACAGATCCATTCAACAACCGAAATGGAGCAGACAGGGTGAGAAGTGTTGTTGATCGCATGCAAGGTTATTTAGGAGCATGGATGTCATTGTGCGCACGCATGCGATTCCACCCATTTGGCACACTGATCGAGGCCAAGAGAAGAAGAAAGTCGGACTGGAGTTGAACATGTATTTTGACAAGTTGATGCACATGGTCACCAATGCAGACATGGAGATTAGCACAGACACTATGCATTAGTATGATGCTGGTCTAGATGCACTCAAGATGATGATGCACATGTTATCAGAGGAGTTAGACAGAGGAGCCATATCAGTATACCCGAATGCAATGGAGGCAGGAGTTCGCTTTCAACACGATGTCACCATTGAGTGCACGGACACCGTCATGGATGACTAGGATTGGCATCAGTTCACCACCGTCGACCATCACGAGGATGTCAAAGAGTTGGTCTTCCCACAACTGTCTGAGTCTTAGATGTCTTGCATGGCTTTCTCAAGCCTATTTTTTCTCACATTGGTAGATGTGAAAAGTGCATGTAACATCTTGTCAATTGGAAGTTCAAGTGTCGATAGTTGAATGTAACAGTCATAGAGTAGTTGAAGAGTCATGAGGGTAGGTGAAAAGTCACAAAGGGGAATGTCAAGGGTCACACCACCCTTTCTATATATAGTACCTCATAACTCATTAGAGAGGCTCTTGGTCAGCCAAGCTTCTGATAGGAGTATCTTAGAGAAAGCTTGGAAAGTATTGTAACGAGACTTGGCTTCTCCATAGTACAAATCTAGTACATCTCTTTAAAGGAGCATGCAACATTGACTATAACGTTCCGCTATCGGGACTAGTGGTTGGCCATGGTTGTACTGTATGATTGGAACTTTCACTTCTTAATATAAGAGAGCCAACACATGTCATGCATACATCATTATTGTATTTCAGCTATCTTGTTTACTCTAAATGATATATGTATCTATTTTCTTACTCATGTGTGTATAGACACTGTAGAAATTTGAATAATATAACACTTATTCACAAAGATTATCCTGATTATACATTATTCACGGAATGCATGCATAATACATAACCTCCTCTACCATTGATCATCAATTTGTGCAATAAAAAAGAAATCGCATGCACACATTGAAACATCAATCATACATATCAACACAATATGTAATGGGGAAAGCATACAGCTGAAAACCCCCAACTATCTGTATATTGTAATGATAGAGAACATGTAACAATACATAGTACAATACTCCTCACAAGTACTCAGTACTATCTCCACATGCTACACACAAACTAGCTCAGATCTGAACAAGTCACAGGTTCAAATCTCCTCCACTGTTTGCCTGCCTCTACTGCGCAATCCAAGTTCGAATTCTCTTGGCTTGTACTGTGCAATCCTCATTGGCAATCTCAATCAATGATTATGCAAATCTCATGCATAGCTATAGTCACAACTGATAGTAGTCTCACCCTTTCACCCACCTCTAACACTTGTCTCCACTGAACTGTCCATGTAATGAGTTAACTGATGTATTCTTTAGTTGATTTATGAGTTAATAATTAGTGAATTAATTAATAATTAATTCACATCACTCATCACTAGTGTATTTGGCAGTTAGACTAAATACAACTAGTTCAACTAAGTCAAACTGAACACAACTCCATCAACTCCTCAATCAACTCCACCAAACTCAATCACTTGAGTTCTAACTGAAGTCCATCATGCAATAGCTCAACTAACCAATAAGAAAAGCGTATTTCCTTCTGGCAGTTGCATGTGCCACATCCGTAGCTCGAACTTAAGTGCTGCAAGAGGATAAGATAATGTTTATAGTCCAAATATTATTAAGAGCTAATAATATTCGACTGTTCTATTTTTGACTCGCAGTTTAAAAATAGACTCCGCCCATATGTCTAAAAATAGAGGTCCATCTATTTTTACCAACATGACCAATCATCCATAAATAGCATCCTGCAACTCATAGACCATGATCCATATGTCTAAAAATAGACTTTGCGCCAAAAATAGCCTGCGGGCCCACTTAGTGAAGGTGACTTATTTTCACTAAGCTCCATCATCTTGTTGCATTTTCAACAGACACTTTCTGTATATGTATGAATCTTACTGAAATGTGCTATTGGTATAGCCATCACTTTGGATTGTCATCTTACTTGCGTTCCAGATTGTGGTGCATCCTTGCTCATGTGTTCCCTTCTTGACCACGTGCTTTCACAGGTTTCCAAGGGGCGCACTCACCTCACTCTCCATGTGATAGAACTGTTCATACACCTTCCTTGGCTTGTTTCACATGTCATACTCTTGCTACCAACAGGGACATTTTACTTGCCTTTAGGAGCAACTGTGGTCAAGGCGATATTGTATGACCCACTACTGGGACTCCTACACTAAACGGTCTCAGGTCTAGTTGGGACTTCTTACCAGGGAGATCCCCTGACATGTTGGCAGGTCCAACACTGTCAACATTTTGGCTCTACAAGGAGCTCCAAATGACAGGTTGAGTAATCACAATCTATTTTGAATCTTTGCATATCTATCATGACCACCTACAGAGTTTCTTTTCCAGAGTGTATGTCTTATGGAAACAACTTCGAAATCTTGGAAGAGCTCTGGGATAACTTGTCACATAAAACATATGACGGTGGAGACTACGTAGCCTTGGTTAGGCACACGGTCAGCTTTGTCATGCAAAAGACATCGAATCTTTGAAGAATACATGACCTGCATGCTTTTTTTTTCTACACGCTTCAAGACCACCCAATGCACTAGTGTGCCATGATGTTTGAAAAATATATTCATTCTCTTTCTCATCTAGTCATAGAGATAGACTGTGCTTTCAATCACTTTAACCATAAAGCACTCTACAAAGAAATTCTGGAATTATGAAAAGCACTTGATGAATCCGTTGAACAATTTCACACATGATTTTGTAATCTTGCATACCAATTTCCCAAAGATGAAATTGATTGGGAATTTCTCGATGGAATATTTGAGTATCTTCTTTACATATCCAAAAATCCACAATTATTGAAATCACTTGAACACCACTCAACACACTTCGGTGATGGAGTTGTGCAATCAAAGGAAGGCACAATTGTTGTCATAAGTGATTGTCCTCCTTCACCTCATCAAACAACTCCACCACCACAAAGTGATGTGGGATATCTTGCACACGCATCTGTTGAAATGTCACATCCTCCCACCCACCTTCTCCTGATATCTGCATAGATTTGGCTTGCAAGCCTATTGGTTGTCATGTGGATCCATTTCCTCAACCTCTGTCCCCTCATTCCGCTGATCCTCTGTATTGTATTGTCTCGTACTCTTCTATTTCGAACTCCACACTTGTTGTAAACGAGGATCAATTTGTTGATGGAGTTTGTGTTGTGCAGCCAACCTACACCATCATTCATGATGAGTGTGTGCGGGAATCTAACGAAGAACCCGTTGTGAAGGATGAATCCCTTCCATCCACACCTCACCCACTCTATCTTGACATCCCTTGTGATTCTGCCACTGCTGATTTCCCCTATGAAAACTCATTTCTGGATGTTTCTACTTCTGATCATTCAGGGACATGTCAGATGTCAATTTGTCATTACATTGCGGAAAGGACACATCTTCCTTAGAAAATCAGTCCAATCTATCATCTGTCATTTTTGAAAACATAGGGGGTGAACATCCTTGCTTCTCATCTACCCCTCTACACAATTCATCAAATCATGAGGATGCCGACAAACATCCTATATTTTCTGATCTTGTTTGTCGTGATATTTCTACTTCTTCGTCTGATCACGATATTGATTCAATCATTGTTAATCTGTCTAAGACGTTGGTCTATAATGATCTATCTGTCGAATAAGTTGAAACCCCCAGACTATCGAGGCACTTCAGCCCGAGCTGATGGTTATGTCAGGTCCTCACCGTCCTCAGGTTGGTTTGACTTCCAATCACAAAATTGTTGAAACACGTAAGGCTCCTCATCACTCCCTCCTTTTCATTGAAGATCAATCTAACACTAAGATTTCACTTCCTCCACTCGAACTACATGATCCCATCGCTCATGCATTGGAGGAATCTTACACAACAAGAACACTTGGACAACATAAGTGGTCTACCTTTATCATGTTTTCTTACATTTCATAGTCAAGAGAATTCATACACTCAACATCTGCATGTAGTGTAGCACAACATTATGGAAAGTCCATAGAGTGCATGTCATGCACTTTCACTCATTTTTGTTTTGTGGACGCTTGTAAGCTCGGAGTGTGTACATCTTCATCATTATATCTTTTGTGCTTGATGGTGTGCACAATTGTGATGTTTGAGAACCATGCCTTCACCAACATGGGTTGACCAATGTGCTAGTGGCTACATTGGAAGTATCAATTCACATGAGACAAGCCATGCACCGTTAGGTTAGGAGTAGGAGTAGTACTTTCCTTGAGTTGTTTTCTTGCATGTATGTTTGCTTCTTTCTTTGTGTTTTCTTCCTTGCTTGTTTATTTGCTTACTTTATTTGCATACACATTTTCTTTTGCTTCTTGCTTTGCATTTTTTTTTGTTTGCTTGCTTTCGTTCATAGCTTAGTTTCGCATGGACTGTGTGCGACTCTTGAAACAAGCTTGGGTAAAGTACAAGAGGACTTGTACAACTATTAACATTTGGTTATCTATTTTCCACTCTCTCATGAAGAACTTGTTACTTTCAATCCATGATACATCAATGGAAAATACGTATTGTTCGAAGTGAACCTTGGTGAAAACACAATGCTTGCACGTGAACTAGTGTCACCTACTCTAGTCAGTTGTTTTCTGGTTAAACCTTGTCAGCTTAGTCAAGTAGAGTAAGGTGAGGGGGAAAACCTTAACAAGCACATTAGAGGTATATATAAACTACTTCTCTAAAGAAACAACCTCTTCTGCTCTTAATAAGTCAAGATCCTCCGCCTCTGAAATGAATAAGCGCTATGCACAGTTATGAAAATGAAAAAATGAAAATGTTAATTTTTTTTTTGAAAAAATGAAAAATGAATAAGAAGAAAGAAGAGAAGGCTTCTTGCATAGAGAGGCGATGCAAGTAACTCTGTCGGGGCACTAACTAGGCTCACTGGTAGCGAAGCGATGCTTGTGTTCTTGTGAGACTTTGTCGGGGTACTGTCTAGGGCTACTGGTAGTGAAGCAACACCAGAGATGAAACTAAAAATCTGATGACCAATACGCTTGTGCACCAATATACCCCTCATCCCCACGCAAAACACCTGTGTTGGCTTGGCTTGGAATGTGTGTCAACCAACCAAGAGCTTGGCAGATACTACATCTTACAATCAAGAAAGTGTGGAAACCGAGATGAACATAGAACTGAACAATACTTCCTGAGGTGTTAGACTTGCTTTTCACGAACAAGGCCCATTCAGAGAACTGGAGTTTTACTAGTGTGTTTCCAATTTTTGTAGCAGCTATAAGAACCCTCCAAAATTTCCACTTAGCTTCATTTTGGAGCGTCCCTACCAACCATCCTTAGAAACATGTCTTCCATCGTTAGGCACATAGGCTTTAGCTGTTTCATACAATCTTGTTAGCATGTGCATGCAAGTTTGTTCAACCTCCTTCACAAGCTGCTTTCTAGACATAGTGTCAATTGCTGGTTGAGCAGCTCCCTTTGGGAATTTCGCAATTCTGGAGGGGAACCTACCTTCTCTCCAGAAATTTCACAAACCCACCTAGACACCTAACTAGGCTCCAAAATTGCCAATTCTCCTTGACAATATTCCTCTCAAAAATTACAAAATTCATACTAGGAAGGCTACTCAGCCCAGAAATTGCAAAATTCTGGGGAGAAGACACCTACTATTCCCAGAAATTACGCAATCCCTTCTAGATAGCCAGCCAAGCAGCGAGTAGAAATTACGCAAATTAGTCAGGCAATCTGTTGGGCTCAGAAATTGTGCAATGTAGTCAGACAAGATTCCTTGAGAAAATTATGCAATCAGACCCAGGACAGATGCTTAGCAAAGAAATTGCACAATCTTGGGAGACAGTGACCTATTCCCCCTGAGAAATCATGCAATCCCTCCGGGACAGCTAACTCAAATCAGCCCAGGAACAATGTGTTACCAGGAAATATAGTGTCTATGCAGAGCTGCTAGTCCCACTAAGGCTGGTAGCTACCTTAGAAACAAACAAACTAAAACTACTTTCATTTTCCTTTATGAGAAATAGATAAGAGGGGAATAAAGGAGACCAACCTCTGTCTTACGCTTGGTTCCTTGCTTGATTCCTCTCCCTTCTGATAGATCTTTGCCACGCGCTTCCTCATCTACCCAACATCAAAGGGCACTTGTAGAATCAAAGCAGCATAACACTATTCGAGAACATAGATCTATTATCATAAACAATATAGGACCAGATATATATTGACCACGCAAATGCATATATCACCAATCATACAAGAATTTGGAGGAAAACTTGAATAGCTTTATTAATAATCAAGAGAAGCAAAGAGGATTACAACCAATTGTTCTGACCCATCATCATCCTCTTAGCAAGAAAGCCCTTCTTCACCTCATGAAAAGCGTAGATCACCCGACACTATGATGTTGCACCAAGAAACCATCAACACTTCCTTACAACATACAAAATTCTAGCCTCTGGATCTCTGGGATGAGGGATCCATATATAGATGTTTTCAAGGGGGGTGAGTCAGCTTTTGAGATTTGATTAGTGTCCTCTCTCTGATATTTCTTGATTCCACTTGGAAATTGATGATCTCTTACTCATCCTTGGGCGAATGTAGAGAGGCAAGTGTCACAGGAGAAGTTTCTAGAAGATTCCATGATCCTCCACCTTGCAGATTGACCCTACCATTTGTCCACTCTCGCCCATCCCACCCCATAGAAGGGCTTTTCAAGATGAATCGCACCTCCCGTGTGTATTTAGGTGGGATGCAGTGCACTTTGACCATGGAGTAGGTGAGATGGTCCAGTTTTGACTAGTTCTCAGCAATTTTTCATGGAGAACTTCTGGGAGAAGATGTAATCAGTTGACCTTGTTCTTTTAGAGGTTGGAACAACACTTTTAGAGACTTAAGAGCCCTTGGTTTATGGACATTTATGATTGGGGTTGCAGTGCCCAAAAATGTCTATAACAGTTGCCCCCTAAAGCATGAGGTCATTAATCTGTTGATGTCAGGTGAAATGCTTTATCATGAGGATATGAAGTTCTTTCAAGCTGGAAGGCGACCTGTAATAAGATACAATACAATACATTATCTTCATAATATTTTCATGATCTAGATGAGGCAGGCATTCCCATGCTCAGCATTATAAATTCATTTTCATGTACATAAGATGGAAAATCGTCTAAGTGTAGACTGATGATTCTAGTAGAGCCATCATCCCTTAGGTTGGATGATTATCTGTGTAGTAATGATGTACATTTGATGTCTTTATTTTCCTGAATATATATCGCAGCCCGGATGGATGAAACTAGATCCGAGGTCTTCAATCTCATTCGATCTTCACTCAAAGTACAAGTCGATCCATGTGAGAGATGTTCTGGATTCGAACATGGAAAGACATCGCCTGATTACCAGCCAATGATGTAAGCTATTAATAGGCGAGAGAGGAATCACCGATAATGATGATGACCCTCAAGGTACTACAGTACAATTCACGTGGTGTGAATAAGGGACTTGGCGCTGAATACCATGAAAAATATTTCGGTCAAAGGCCGTTGATGTAAACCTGTCGCTGGAAGTGAGAAACTTGCCATTGAGGCATGCAAGCTTCAAAGTACTGAAAGCGTTGTTCCTAGATCGACTTCTTGGATAATGAGCTAATGTCGACAAGAAGCGATCCGTCATAGGAGGGCCTTAGTGAATCCCACATCAATGACATGGAACAGAGCAAATGATTTTAATGGAGGTGAAAACGATTTGGTGATATAAGGTTCAAGGTGGCGGTCATGAAAAAATGGAGCGTGAATGTATTGCAATGGGTGAGACACAGGTGAATTCTCTGAGCGACTTCTCTTTGAACATATTGGCCACACTGACATGATGGATAGGTAGCATTAATCCCAAATATGGATGGTGTGTCAGAACCATGGTGATGTGACCAGTGAATGGAACAACCCAACCCGACTCGGATGCGGAGTGAAAGTGTCATGTTCAAGAGCGACTTGCTACAATAAAGTTTTTTCAAGTTTCCTTCCCAAATTTTCCCCAGTCATTGCTAACTAGTACCTCTTTATTTTTGTCAAGCTTGAGGAGGATAACATATGCTTGTTCTATAATTTTCCCTTCGGGCAAACCCATCACTATGTTTTAACAAGCCTAGTGATAGTGAAACTCGTTCTTGTCTGTATGGACAAGTTTGTCGCTATTCGGTTTTAACGAGTTTAATGACAAGGATAACTCGGTCCTTTTCAATTTTAGAGAGTCTAAAAAGGGACGTAAAGAAAACTCCAAGAATCCCTTTTCGTCATATAATCTCTTGAGTCCAAAAAAGTATAAAACAATACAAAAAGGATGAATTTTCAGTACTTTTAATGAGCTGAACAAAACAAGTGCTCGATCTTTTTGTGTAATAATCCCTCAAGTCCAAAAAGATTAAAATCTAAAGGAGGGATAGCACTTCAAGTCCCTTTAACGAGATGGAGAGGCCAATCGCTCTGCAATCTTTTCATATTTTACGAGTCAGTTGAAAAGAGCTTAAAGGAGCCTCGTTTTTTGAGGAACGAGTGATAAATTCGAGTAGCAGCTGATTCCAGGTAAGGTTTGGAATTTTCCAATCACGACAGTGTCACAAGGATGGCTAGTAGGATCACTCTTCGCAGCTGTTCCTCAAAAGGAGTAAACAATCAAATGGAGGTGAATGATCCGCCAAAACAAAGTGGAGGTGATGATGCTAACACGATCAAGGCTTCAAAGGGTGATGGGAATACATTCGCAATGGTTATTTACTGGAAAATGGTTCATTTTTTAATGAGCTTAAACTCTGGGGGAACATTTGCTCATTGCTTATGTTTATTTTTTAACGAGCTTGAATTCCGCGTTAAAACTGCTCGATCCAGTCGTATAATAAGGATGTCTCATATAAAAACGACATTTTTCAAAGCTTTTCCCTGCATCCTTTCTTTATGCAAGTTAGGAAACGACCAAAATAAATGGTCACTCTTCGCTTGCACGCTAAAAGGTTTGCATGCCCCCAGGTATAGCGAAGTAGAGTTTCCAGGTTACCCTTCAATTTGTTAGACAAAACATTTGCTTTATCAGGAAAGGCCTACCTTTTCCAAGTTACCCCTCAATTTGTAGACACAACATTTGTTCTATCGGGAAAGGCCTACCTTAACAGAGGTATCTTATTCCGATCTAATCCCATTTTCCAAAATGGACGGGTGTGTCAGCCAGTCATATACCTCTGCGGAAACCTACCCTATACCCAAGGTTTTCCTGTCGAAACAGGCTAGGGTGCATACCCCCTGGGTTTCAGTCATATCCTCCGAATCACTCGCGCTCATCAGGGGGATGGACTGGAGATTGATGAGACATTCCTTGCGTGAAAAGACCATTCAAGGTTGGTATATGACTATTTGCCATGTGTGAACCGGGGAATGAAAGCTGGTCTATGAGCTTGACCACTCTTCCTTCATGCGGAAAACACATTACTCTAAAGAGTGAGGAGACAATGGCTCCCATGCAATAAATATAATCTCGTCCAAGGAATAGATTATAATCCAGGGGTCCTTGGACTACCATTACGTTCATGTGAACGTTTTCCTTCTCAATGTTATCGGCACATTGGGAAGGATCCCTAACGGTCGACTGGTTCCTTTGTCAAAGCTTGTTAGATTTCTCATCTCAAGCAAAAGCGATGGCAAACCAAGCGCTTTCCAGGCAGTTGAGGAAAGGATACTCACATAAGCCCCTTCATCTATGATGGTACCAACCATGAACATTCTATATATTTGAGCAATGATTCAAAATGGTACACTAGCCGGTAAACGGGGTCTGCGTAGTAGATTCCAATCGAAGGAAACAACCAGGTTGCTTGGAGGTGGGACCAAATAGATGGCCAGATATGACTCTGACGAACTTCCTTCCTGAGGTAAAGGAACGGGTAGACTGCCCCCATGTTCATCGGAGTCTGTGATTACGAAGAGAATTTGAATGGTGTCATTCTTGTTCTCTTCTGTGACTGTATCATCTAAAGATGGATCCTTTGAAGGCAAGACCGGGTCAACTGCTGCCTCGACCTTTTGACTTTCGTCTGGTGTGGATTCAGATGGTTTATCTTCAATAATAGATGCTTTGACTGACCACAAGGGCGTGTCAGCTGGATTTTCAACTAGTGACGGACTCGACAAGAGCTTCTTATATCTAGAGGAAGCCATAACGGTGAAAACGGACAGTCGTCCAAAAATCTTTTAGCCTTGTCTAAGAAGGGACAACGGTTGATGGCGTGATCACCTTCACACAGTTTACAAGGAAATTTACATTTTCCTTTTTGTCCAGGGGCTTCACTTTCACTAGTTGACGGTGTACTTTCAACATGATCATTAGAGGTTGACGACACTAGATTGTGCAAACGAGGAGACCAGTCCCTTAAGATTCGAGGGATGCAAGGACAATCTCGATGATAGTGGTCTCCTTTGCAAATGACACATGGTAATTTAGGCCTGGACGGTGCAGTGTGTGGATTTTCACTAGACGATGCTTGGTTGCCCCTTTTCGCCTTTGGCTCCTTCTTCTTCTTCTCTTTCTTCTTCTTCTCCTTCTTCTTCTCGGTTACTTGATTTTTGGCTTTACCAGCTTCATCAAGCGAAGAGGAAGGAGGAGAGGAAGAATTGGACAAAGTAGAGGGTCGGGGGGTAACTCTGGTATCGTTTAGCTGCTGACTTGATTGTTCAGGAATCACGGTGTTCTGAACGATAGAAGTTGAGAAGAGCCATACGGGCAAGCCAATTGTCAATCCTCGAAGCGACAGTGTGGCCATATGGGGCGCACCAACATCTCCCCAAGAGGAGAAGGGACTAGGATTTCCTCCAAGGGGAAATCCTTGGTTGTTGGGCTCCATTTTTCTCAACCTAAGACCAACGTAGGAAAGGTGATACTTATTCCGATTAAAATAAATTTTAGATGCTTTGACATAACTTGTTTTTTCAATTTTTAAGAGTCGAGAAAAAACAAAAGATGACTCTAGTCGCCTTCGATTTTTAATGAGCCTGAAGTGACAAGTGCTTAGATGGACCTTTTCTTTTAAGGAGTCTGAAAAGGAACGAAAGAGATTGCTTTGTAAATCTAGATAGAGGGATTACCAAACCAATCGCAAAACTATAGAATACTTTTTACGGTACGGCAACCAATCTTCCCGAATGCTGTGTTCAGTGCATTGCGATCGATAGGACAGTAGACACGGCTTCCTATGGATAAAAGATAAAGCCTATTGTGGTCTCCCAATATATACTCGATGGTACGTGGGAGCACAAGTCCGTACTGGCACTTATCGTCTCAAGGTGGAGGAATCACCCAACCATCAATGAGAACAACAGTTATTAGGCTTTACGACGCTGGAATACGTCTCTAGCCTAGACTTCTAAATGTTGTGCATTAGGTTCAAAAGCGTTTTTAGATTCATTAAATTTATTTTACAGCTGATCTTGCTTAAGAAATTTTCCTTTCAAGTTCACCGTGTGATGTAGATGTACAATTCCTAAAATGCAATCTAAGATGATAAACAATCGTTTAGTCTTCTTTTTGCAAATGAAAATCCTAGCTACTAAGGAAAGAGATATGATGTTCTTTCAACATAGAGCAGAGAGCACACATTATATGCACTGTCCTAAATCAAACCAACAAATAGTCTAAATGCAAATGCACATGCATGTATTTGTTTTCAGCCTTCTTAATGTGTGAATGATAAAAAGAAAGCTAAGCGCAAATCTGAATTATTTTTCAAAGCGACATTACTAACAAGTTTCTTTTCAAGACAAAATGAAGACAATGACGACACTTTGCGATTTGGAATTGAAAACTTGCTTTCGACACCTGAAAACTACTAATTCAAATCAAATACAAGAGTAACAGTGTAATCGATTATCAAGAACAATCGGATTCTCTTCTATGACTGAAAACGACACTTGCGACACTTTCAAATCAAGAAACGACAGTACAATTACGCTACTTCTTTGTAAAAGAGAACTGAAAATGGCTCAAAATACATAAAAACATTTACAGTCCTTTGCACAATAGAGGCGGAATAATGGCAAGGAAGGGGTTTCAACAGAGGTGTACTGAATACAGGTAGCAAAACTCTTGAATAGAGCTGAAAAGAGTGAACACAAAAACCAAAATCTAGAAGTAGGAAAGGCCTTGTCTGATCAGCGCACCTGCAACATAGTGAAAAAGAGATGCAGTGCACCTACTACACTCGGGAAGTGAGATACATCCAGAATTCATAGAAGAGACAGTGCGCTGGACCAGAGATGAGACTTTAACTATGTTCTGGGTCACAGTTTGCAGCTCAGTTCAGGGATTTAGGCTGAGCAAGCGGTAATCAATAAATCAATCACAGGGGTAGATCTAAAGAGGTTACTAGAGCCACCACAAGGGCAATTAGAGAGCTTGTAAATCAATTGTTTAGTTCATAAACAAAACCCAGAGATAGACTAAAGTAGCGTTGATCTACTTTGCACTTGCATAGCAAATGCAGTTCGAAGGCTAGTTGGCTTAACTTCAGGCTCCATCTGTAAGTTTATAAAGTAAACAAATGTAGATAAACAAACAATCTATTCGCTCCACAGTGGAGTCGCCATTTTGTTACCAAGAAATCTAGTGTCTATGCAGAGCTGCTAGTCCCACTAAGGCTGGTAGCTACCTTAGAAACAAACAAACTAAAACTACTTTCATTTTCCTTTATGAGAAATAGATAAGAGGGGAATAAAGGAGACCAACCTTTGTCTTGCGCTTGGTTCCTTGCTTGATTCCTCTCCCTTCTGATAGATCTTTTCCACTCGCTTCTTCGTCTACCCAGCTTCAAAGGGAACCTGTAGAATCAAAGCAGCATAACACTATTCGAGAACATAGATCTATTATCATAAACAATATAGGACCAGATATATATTGACCACACAAATGCATATATCATCAATCATACAAGAATGTGGAGGAAAACTTGAATAGCTTTATTAATAATCAAGAGAAGCAAAGAGGATTACAACCATTTTTTTTGACCCAGCATCATCCTCTCAGCGAGAAAGCCCTTCTTCACCTCATGAAAATCGTAGATCACCCAACACTATGATGTTGCACCAAGAAACCAGCAACACTTCCTTACAACATACAAAATTCCAGCCTCTGGATCTCTGGGATGAGAGATCCATCTATAGATGTTTGCAAGGGGGGTGAGTCAGCTTTTGAGATTTGATTAATGTCCTGTCTTTGATAGTTCTTGATTCCACTTGGAGATTGATGATCTATTACTCATCCCTGGGTGAATGTAGAGAGGCAAGTGTCACAGGAGAAGTTTCTAGAAGATTCCATGATCCTCCACCTTGCAGATTGACCCTGCCGTTTGTCCACTCTCACCCATTTCACCCCATAGAAGGGCTTTTCAAGATGCATCGCACCTCCCATGTGTATTTAGGTGGGATGCAGCGCACTTTGACCATGGAGCAGGTGAGATGGTCCAGTTTTGACCAGTTTTGAGCAGTTTTTCATGGAGAACTTCTGGGAGAAGATGTAATCAGTTGACCTTATTCTTTTAGAGGTTGGAACAACACTTTTAGGGACTTAAGAGCCCTTGGTTTATGGACATTTATGATTCGGGTTGTAGTGCCCAAAAATGTCTATAACACAATGCAGATTTTCATCCCAGGCTCATAGAGTGATGCATGTGCCTTCAGGTTGACCGGTTCCCTCCGAGACTAAGCAAAACTTATTTGCATGCATGGACTACTTTTCCCAAGGCAACATGCAAAGGCATCCCTAGATTTATGGATCCATTTTTACTAGCTAGAGGTTACATGCAAGAATCATTTCAGAAACCAATCTCCAAATGTCGTTTTTCCTAAATTTGTGGCATGAGTGTCATAACCTTGATTTTATCAAAACTTATGAACTAGATCGTGCAAAGCTCATTCCTTGCATTGACATTGTAGCTCTGACATCCCACATTGCATCTAGGAGTCGTTGACACATTCATTTTAGTTGTTTCGGGGTAAGCCCACTTCGCATGTCTTCTGCTGCGTTTCTATTTATTTTTGTGTTTCGGCTTGTGTGAATGATGTCTGCTTGATTTCTTTGAAGACTTTTGTAGTTTGCATGCATGTTAGCTTGTGCAAGCATTGTTTCAGTTTTTGTTCACATCTCACTACTATCACATGCATGAAATTGTTTTTGCACCGACGGTTGTCGTCACGGCAACCTGCTTCACACACATGCAAGTGTCCCATTTTATGAATCTTGCACTTACTCTTTGCATGCATAATCATTCACTCTTGTTTGTGTTCATCTCATCATGCATTCAAACTTCTCATGTTTTTAGTCACTCGTCAGCTAGTCTGGGCTGCCTTGGCTCCCACCTTGCCTTGCCTAACTAGATTTGCACATTTTTGGAAGTGAAGGCTCTACCTTTGCTCCAGAAATTGTGTGCGTCTTACACAACACTGACCTCCAAGATTGCATTGCATAATTCTAGGAGGCAGTGCCTCGCTGGCCCCAGAAACTGCGCAATGCAGTTTGGTGGTTTGCATGTCACTGCTAACTGAAATTGCGCATTACGCAACTTCAGTCCTTAGTAGTCCAGGCTGGACTGTGCATTGTGTAGTTCTAGTAGTCCGATAGCCTCCCAATAGCTCAGACCGTGCCTTGCATAGTTTTGGTAGTTAGTCTCTCAGCCTCCCCATGAAAGTTGTGCAATCTTCACAGACAGTCACACATTTATGTTGCATGTCAGTCCGTTAGCTTGTTTTCATTTTCGACTGACAGATTGCTTGTCATCAATGCTGCTATGTCTCCAGCTACAAAAGGTGTTTGTCTGCCTCTCAGCAACATAGGTATAATATCTTCCAGGAGAGTAGAGTCGATGAAATCGTTTAGAACACATTTGGGGATGCAATCGATCAAGTGTCTATGAACTTGCCTATCTACGAAGACATCAATTTTTTCATGGACAAGGATATCAAGATGAAATAGAAAGTGGTGTCACATCTAGCAGCACCATCAGTAGCAACAAAAGGTAGCACACCTGCATGTGACAAATGTAATAGGAGGGTTGTCGACAGTGCATAGGCAGAACAAAGTTGCAAGCTCAAGAAGATCCACTTGTGATGAAAGCATTCAGGCAGTCCTGATGATGGATCATAGTTGGGATTTGAAACATTGACGGAAAAATGGTTTTTACTATGGATTCTCTGGTAATTTCAAAAGATATAAACCACAAATGACTTAAATCTAGAAAGAAGGAGTTGCAGGTGCTGAATTAGTAACTCAAGGAAGAATATGAGCTGCACAGAGGAGAGAAGGAGTTGCAGTAGGAACATGTACAACAGGAGGCGCAACATCCATAGACTTATGAAATTGCGCCCATACAGGCTACAGATCCATTCAACAGCCAGCATGGAGGAGACAGGGTGAGCAGTGCCATCGATCGCATGTAAGGGTATTTAGGAGCATGGATGTCATTGTGCGCACGCATACGATCCCACCCATTTGGCACACTCACCAATGCAAAGACAAGAAGAAAGTCAGCTGGAGCTTAACATGTATTTTGACAAGTTGATGCACATGGTCAGCAACACACACCTGGAGATTAGCATAGAAATTATGCATCAGTATGTTGCTGGTCCAGCTACACTCAAGATGATGATGTGCATGTTATCAGACGAGTTGGACAGAGGAGCCATATCAATGTACATGGATGCAATGGAGGCAAGAGTTCGCTTTCAGTAGGATATCACGATTGAGAACACGGACACCATCATGGATGACCAGGCTTGGCATCAGTTTGCCACTGTTGATCATCATGAGGATGTTGAAGAATTGGTCTTCCCACAATTTTCCGAGTCTTATATTTCTTGCATGGATTTCTCAAGCCTATTTTATCTCAAATGGGTACATGTGCAGATTGTATGTAACATCTTGTCAAGTGGAATTTCAAGTGTCGATAGTTGAATGTAACATTCATAGAGTAGTTGAAGGGTTGTGAGGGTAGGTGAACAATCACAAAGGGAAATGTCAAGGGTCACCCCACCCTTTGCTATATATAGTACCTCATAACTCATTGAAGAGGCTTTTGGTTAGCCAAGCTTCTGATAGGAGTATCTTGGAGAAATATTGGAGAGTATTGTAACGAGCCTTGGCTTTTCCACAGTGCAGAGCTAGTACATCTCTTTGGAGGAGCAAGTGGAAGTGATTGTAATGTTCTACTATCAAGACTAGTGGTCGGTCATGGTTGTACTATATGATTGGAACTTTGACTTCTTAATATAATAGAGTCAACACATTTCATGCATATGTCGTTATTGTATTTCAGCTATCTTGTTTACTCTAAATGATATATGTATATGTTTGCTTACGCATGTGTGTATAGACTCTTTCTGTAAATGTATGTATGAATCTTACTGAAATGTGTTGTTGGTTTAACCATCACTTGGGATTGTCGACTTACTTGCCTTCCATTTTTTCATGCATCCTTGCTCGTGTGTTCCCTTCTTAACCACGTGATTTCACTAGTTTCCAAGGGGCGCACTCACCTCACTCTTTGTGTGATACAACCGTTCATACACCTTCCTTGGCTTGCTATGCATGTCATACCCTTGCTACCAACAAGGACATTTTACTTGCCTTTGCGCGCAACTGCGGTCAAGGCGATACCGTACGACCCGCTGTTAGGACTCCTACACCAAATGGCCTGAGGTCTAGTTGGGACTTCTTACCAGGGAGATCCCCTGACATGTTAGCAGGTCCAGCGCCATAAATAGAAGGAGGGAATATGAGTCAAGGGGTCATTCTACGAGGTTTGATGCATTACATATCATTTTAACCTTTTGTCTCATAATTGTTGATGGTTGCAGCCATATTGTGAGAGGAATATTTTTCTATTTATGCACACTAATAGAATTTTATGTAGTAAGAATTTTTTTTTGATCATGAGATGGCATATAATTAGGGGGAGTTTGATATGGCTTTATGTTTTTCCATGCATAACACTTATTTCATGAAGGATACTATGTCTTCCATGGGAAGTTTGCTAATAGTTTGAGAGAGTGATGTTACTCTCATTGAAACCATCACTCTTTGTACTTTATTTGATAGTCATCTTTCACATGAGGAAGGGTCATTGATGCGTGCATGTGTTGTACAAAGTTGGTGGTGGGTTTTGTCAGTTATTTGAATAAAATTGCCACATCAATCAATACATTATTAAGTCCTTATGTTTATGTTTGTAAGGTGGCTAAGAGTCCATTTCATGTGCATCGACATGAGTCATGTATCTCACATTGTACTATGATGAAGCCATGTCTTCTATTTTCATATCATATTATCATGAGGTCGAGATATTTTACTTCTTCCATGTAACACAAAGTTGAATCAACATTCTAGGTACTCAATTTTCTAGTGTTGAATCTTACTCACAAGGATCTCGCCTTGAAAACTACCACATGTATTTGTTGATGATGATGGGGATTGTGCTTGTTGGTGCACATATGCTATCAAGAGAGCATGAATAAATGTTGTATTGCAGACTCCTTACTTTTTTTATGGCCATATTATTCCTAGAGGTTGTGCTACAGAAACATGGTTGCATGGTTATCGATGTTGATTATATTTCAGGATGACTTGCATATGTTGTTTCTGCATTATTGTTTCTAGATCACATTATTGAAGTTGATTCATCGATGATGTTATTTCTTGCGATGTATGTTTGTTTTTAGTCTCAAATAAAGAAAGGTTGTGTTGATGGCATATATATGTTGTGTCATATGATCATTTCCTAATGATTAGAGGCATGTTTCTTCTTTCTATTCAACTGAAGGTTATAGTGTCGATTGATTCATATGGATGTATAATACCTTTTTTCTACTTATTGTTACATGTTGATGGATATTCGTTGCTAGAGTTCATTCATGGAGGCTTGTGTTGTTGGGGCTGCTAACTATTGATGTTGCAGATTGCTAGTTTAGGACATGTTCTGGAAAATTTTTGGAGAGAGTTGTGCACACTCTTTTTGGAATGCAGTTATTCAATTTTAGATCATGATCATGGGCCAAATCCTTGTATTATCACTGCTTGTCTTCATTGTGTTGATTAAGTGATCCATTAAATGGATTGTATGTATGGTCATGAGTCAGGATTGTCTTAAGAGAAAGAATCATGATATGTATTTCAACCTTATGTTAGCTAGTATATGCTATATTTTGTAGCCTTGTGTGGGATTTAATAATTAATATGTAGCCATGTAATATCATGTATCACTTTTGGATCATTGGTAGATTCATATGAGTGATGTTTGAGTATATATGAGGATTCGTATTCCAGCCTTAAGGAAGCATTCTACAGTCACATTCTATCATTCTTATAGCCATGTAACTAAATTATGAAACTTTGTATCTTCATTGCAATATTTCTAAGTCATAGTCCTTGGTTCGTTTGGAGTAGCCTCCTACTTGTTACATGGAGGAAATGATGTGTTGTTGCTCATACTATATTGATGATGATGGTCATCATATGCCTTCCTGGTATTGTTTTCGGTTATGATATCCTGCTATATGGGAGGATGTTGTTGTCATTGTCTGCACACTGTTATTGCTCATGGACGTAATGTAGTCCTACTTTATGAAGGTGATCAATTGTTTTTTTGTTGTTGTTGGTGATGTTGATGGAAAGAGTTTCGCTCATGCTGATGCTTATGATATTGTTACCTTGGCTGAGAGTGATGTTGATGTGGATGAAGTTGTTGGTTATTTTTGTTACTGCCGCTTATGATGTGTTGTTGTTGATGGTTATGTTGTTGTATATGAGGAGGTTGCAACTTCTTACACTATATTGATAGATCTGTTTTCTTCCACTGCCATGATATGGAGATTTTTTTGTTAATGTAGTGGTGTTGTTGATTGGGTTTGTGGTTACTAGACTACATATTTTGTTACTAGTACTTTAGATGAAGGTTGAGATTGTTTTTGTTGCTTCAAGACAAAGTGAGTTACTGTTGTTTCCTTTTGCCATGCCCTCATAGAGGAGTGAGAGTGTTGTTGTTTGATTAGTTATGTATCCCTTGGTTATTTCATTAGAGTGTTGATGGCTTGAATTTTACCCTTTTCCATTTATGTGAAAGGGGGATAAAGTGAGGTGTTTTAGTTATGATAAATCCCTCAAACATTGTTTGGATGGTTCAAATAACGTTTCCATCAATTCCAGAGGGGGAGATTGTTGGCATTGATGTTGTGATGCAGTTTTGATGGTTGGAATTGATGTCAACATGATAGAATGAGTTTTTTCTACCATGTGATGTAGAGGTGGTTTTTTCATTAGTTGCAGGCCTTAGTTCAGTGGTTGCAGATGATGGTGCATGTATTTGGCCCGTATGTTGATGACTTGGTAGGATGTGGAGCCACTAAAACAAGTTGGAAGTGATGGAGATTTTCATGTCATGTTTATGGTACTTGGTGTTTGTGTTGATGTTTTTGAAGGCTTTTGATGAGTGTCATGATGTTACAAAGTCAAGGGAAAAACCTCAGTGTATGAAGTATCTTCTTGAGGTGATGTTGAAAACATCTTTAGAAATCTCAATTTTGAAATGTATACATTTTTTTGGTGAAGGAAACTATTGTGCATATGCTAGTCTTGTGAAGGGAAAGAATGCATGCCACTTGGAGGTGATTTTCCCCGCAATCCTCGAGCTTGTTAGTTATTTCTTGGCTTTTATGGCTATGCTTTTTTAGGATTTTTGATGTGAAGGTAAGAAAAGGTTGAGGAACATCTAGAAGATGATCAAAGTTGAAAATATCAAAATACTAGTGAAGTAGTGGCTTGATTTGGTCAATATTCCTATATCTATAAAATCTGAAGCATGTGAAAAGTATTTGAGATCCAACATCTGAAGAATTTATTGATTTAGCCATTTCAAAAAATTACAAATATGAGAAGAAAGGTTTCTCATTTGGTTGATTTGCTTGTGTGACAAAATTTTTGTAGTGCTTTGGAGAGCTAGTGGTGAGGAGTGTGAATTTCTTGTAGAGCAGTGTGCATGGAGGTATAACAATACTAGAGATAGAGATATGCATGGATGAAGACTATTTATATGTAAAACAAAAGTCACAGGATTACAAAGGATTTCCTAATTCATTTGTGATTGCAGGGGGGAAATTCTTATTTGAGTTTATATATGTTGCTGACATGATTGTGATAGATTAGATGCAATAGTGTGTCATGATTTTATATTGAAATTATATATTTCAGCATTGATTTTATGCATCAAGTTTATTTACAGAAAACATATTGAGGCTATGAGAGTTGAGGCTGATGTATGAAAGTGCGAGATGGCTATGATTTGAGTGCGATTCAGTGATTGATGTCTTGTATTGAGGTTTTTTTTAATGTGTTGTGAAGATATTGATGTTGTGATGTTCATGTTGAGAAACTCTGGGTTCCAGTTTCAAAATGCATGAAAGGTGAAAAGAGAATTGGGGTTGGTTCTCTGGGAAAACATGTATTCATAACATATTTCTTCATAATTCCAATTGGATTTGGGGAAGGCTCGATGGTCATGGAGTATTCTAGAATATGGTGGTCCATAGAATCATTAAATGGAGATTAGATTTCCTTTCAGATGGTTTCCATATTGTACTCTTGATGTAATGAGTTTCTTGACAGATAATAAAATATATTGAGCAGTGCAACAACAACAAGGGTGGTTTTTTACCTAGAGGGGGTTTTCCATGAGATATCTTGTGTCCCTATATGATGTGATGATTTTTGTATCATTGTGCATGTATTTCATATTATATGGTTCTCATGTGTTGATTCTAGTTGAATTTGGATGTTTAGATCTAATGCATATTTTTTAAGTGATGAATTGATTAATATATTGGAGAAAAAGTTTTAATATTTTTGAAATTTTTATCACTACTGATTCAGCCCCCTCCCCCAGTAGTGGTCCTGTTTCCAAATAATTATAAGAACCCTATGTTCAGATATGTATTTATGATGTGTAGATTACATGTTCTCAATGTGTTTAACGAAATGATTGTCATCATTACGACTCATTAGGTCAAGTCCTTGATCAAGTTTTCTATTAGAAGATTTTTCATTGTGTCATTTATTCTTCTGGAAAGTCTCATCAAGTTCTGGGAAGTGATATGAAGACTATCCCTTAAAAGGTCTCACAGATTCAAGGGTTGCACGCTCAGAAATGGGAAATTGGGGTTGCAGTCGCATGGATGTAGTGTTATGCCTGCGACTAGAGTCATATAGTTCCATGGTTGCATTTTTATGCCTATGACTAGAAGCCTAGGTCAGTGAAAAGGTAGTCTAGCTGAGGGTTTGGGCACCTGAAGTGGTTTTTTAGCTCCTGGCAGTCCGGTAGTTGCTCAGGAAGGTGAGTAATTTTCTAGTTGCTATCCCCACTTTCTTAATTGTATCTAGGAGGTCGGGTCATATCATAGTAACTCTTCATAACATGATTACCTTGGTAGACTGGTTAACTTGGGTAAATGTGGGAGGAGGTGGTTACACATATCCTCATTTTTTTATTAAGGATAGTTTAATTGAGGAGGATATGTACGATGAAAGTAGGAACACGTGTTTTTTTTGGCATAGTAACTTCATAGGTGTTGATAGCACATTAAAATTTTGGAGGAAACTATGCTATTATGATTTTGAATTTCTATTTAAAGAAATTAGTATTTACAAATTTAACACTTGTTGGTTTTAGTAAGGGTTATTATGAAGGCCCGTAGTAAGGCTTACTCAGATGAGTCCATATAAAAATTTATTGTTATGTTATTCTCAATTCTAAATTAGTGGAAATATTCTTATAGTAGTTTCACGGAATTTATTACAATTTTTTTTTTCTTTATCCATTTCAATTCTAAAAGTTCATTTTCTATTTATTGCATTTACAAATATTTCAATCATGGTTTTCATCATCTTTCTTAACCTAATTCGAATACGAAGTAATTAATACTAGTAGTATTTTGGATTATCTTATCCATGCTATCTACCCCATCAAAAAAAGAAGTGATAATCATTTCCTGCATGCCATGCTCTTCACTTAGTATATAAGAATGTAGGTCATTGGCTTAGGTAAGTTAAAATATAGAAGCTAAGGGAATAAAATTGAACATTTATTTTATTATTGGATTGAATTTTGCATCCTTTAGTTTCAATATCAATTTAATATGCTCCATATAGTTTATATGCATGGCATTTCAATTGGTTATTATAGTTGGATTATTGTACATAAAGGTGAATAATTTGTTAAACTTATCACATGTTGCCTTATTGCTATTAAGACCTCTACTAGGTTAATCCTACATCAACTAGCTTAGTGACCTTATGGCCTAATATGGTTCTCATGAATAGAGATTATGAAGGTTATGAGAATAATTAATTAAGAGAAAATTATTATAATAAATTCAAGATAGCCTTAGGTTATACATCATTCATCAATCTTATATGTTGGTTTGTACTACTATACTTGAAGATAAAGTGCATAGTACCTCACAAAAGAATCACAACACTATATTGATTACTTAAGGTTAGGAGGAGGATTTTAACTATCTTGCTATAATTGTTTGTCCTACTACATTTTGGACCCATTGTAGGGGAGGTGCCATTTTTTTTTTTATTTCCATCTATCTTTGAAAGATAAAATAAAGAAAGAAAATATCCCATTAGAGTGGGTGTGTTTACCAAGAGATAAATTTGGTAGTTTTTTAACTGGAACACATACCTCAGGTGTGACTAATACAAGTAAAATTAAGAAAAATGTCAACAACAAGAGGATTTGTAAAATAAACATCCAATAAATAATTATACAATTTGTTGAGTTTCCTTAATTAGTAGGAACTTTTTAAAATTTGTCTATTGATCATAATGAGGAGTTTTCATTTAATTATACCATGGATGAAGATGGAGAGAAAAAAATTAATGTTTTTGAGTTCCTTGCTCAAGAAACCAATGGAGAAACAAGGATGAACAATATCAACCCTTCTACTCTACCTCATTTTTATGGACTTAATAGAAAATAATTTGACAGTTTAATTTTTGAATTTGAAGTTGTTTCTATTATGACTATGCCACATATGTTGAAGATCTCAACATGCTTCCCTCTATATTGAGGGAATTGGTCTTGATACAATCTATTAATTTAGAAAGGAACATTGTTATAATTTTGGAGAAAATGAGGGAAAACTTCATTCATAAGTATAGGGACAAATGTAAGGACATGGATACTATAGTGTAACACACCCCTCCTAATCCACACCAAAACACTGGTTAAAAGGAGGTGGTTATTGTGCTGACCCACGATCCAAAGTACTATTATGGAAATGGGGTCAAAAATTTTCAATCCTTTCAACTAGCTCATAACCTCAATTAGGCATCATTGTTGTGTTTGTCTCATTAAGACAATTCTGGTGATTTAAAATTATACATAATACAACCCAAATTGACATGTCTTCAATGATTGTCGAAATTCCCCTTACCTTAGTCCATTACCCTTACCCTTCCTCACTTTTGCATTTACGAACGCTCTAGGGTAGGTCTTCTAGGCTGACCTATAAGGTGGGTCTACCCTTATGCCAATAAACCAATAAACCACTTTTCAGGCTCATGTGTTTGGCACCGCATCCCAGCTTATGCTAGCCCATGCCATTTAACTAGTGCCATAACTTCAAACTACTAGGGACCAACCTTCATGGTCACATGTCCTAACGAGTCCACACATCTTCTCTGTGAATTCCCCAACTCGTCAGCTCTAACGACCTTTGCAATTTCCATGGAAACTAATGCTAAGTCAATCTAGCTCTCCCTTGAGCACTGGACATGAATACCTCTATGAGACAAACTTTGGGACACAAAATTCCCTGTCATTTGTCACACAAGTTTCTCCGTCGAGGTGAGGCCCAACTTAAGTCCTTTGTTCATTGAAATAACTCCTTCACATGAATATCAGGGATTTCCATTGGCCAATATGAGGACTCCAGCTCACCTCAGGTTTCTCCACCTCACCTACTCTACCATGTTATCCCGATGCTGAGTCAACTCAGTATCTCCCATATGTAGTCATTTGTAAGTTTTTGGGACATAGCCTCGAGTCTTACATCATCCAAGGTTTCTCCTCGACCATTGATTTCCTTCACTTATTCCCAACCATTGGTCATACAAGATCTAACTCTAGGTCTCACGCTCTAGTCATATGGATAGCAACCAACCTTTCAAGTTGGTCATTGCATTACCTGATAACCTTGTCCAATATCATTGATAATACTAAGAGGTTGAGGATAAGAGAAGGGTTCTTTCTCCTACTCTGTGTTATGTGATCTATTACTTAGTTGAGGTAATGGTGGTTCTGTGTGATACTTGGGTTGTATAGAACTTGCCTAGGGTCATTTGCAAAGGATTCCGACCATGACTTAGCTGTAGTGGTTCTACAAAAATATGGACTTGTGCTAGAGCATAACCATATACATTAATAGTTTATGTAGCACATTCTGGTGTTATCCCTGCAAACCTTAGTACATGACTACTTTCTCCAAATTCCTTATGAAAATTATACAAGACATAGAACAAAAACTTATCCATTCTGGACAAGGACCTATCCATTTAGAATTTCAGAGGTTAACAACCTCCTTTGATGATCAATCAACATACCAGAACCCATACACATAACAAAAATAATAAAAATGAGTATATGTCCATAGATGAATAGATTCCCATCATATTTATATCATAAAGGAAACATCATGCTCATACTAGGAAGCATAAACCAAGTTATCAAAGCTCTTAAAGTAATCTCCTCCACCAAAAGGTAAACAAGGCTTTATCAGCCTTATACTTGAAGAAGGTAAAAGCACTAACCTAAGAACATGGGTTTGCATCATTGGAAGGCTTAGATAACCTTTATATGAACAAACAGACCAACAAAGCAAGGAGAGAGGTATTTTTGACATGCTACCCTAAATTTGTAATGAAAACAAGTTCACGATCCTACTATTTGTGAATTAGATTTCATATGGGTTACTATCAAAGAATAACATATATATATATATATTCACACTAATAAAAAAAAATTAGTTAAGCACCATGGCTATAACTAGCCATTCAAATAGGGATTTATCACATCATGCCAACACTAAGACCACATAGAGAATATAACACCAAGCATTGATAAATTCACATCATTTTTTGAATATAAAAGATGCAACATTGTGTGATGTGCAGGAACTTAAATCAACTCATTCAATGTCATGAACTGGTACCATCTGCAACACTAAAATAGAAGGTTAACTTCTAGATTGAGCTCTTGATAACATGGAAACATAGACCAAGAACTAGATTATACATTATTGAATACTTGGATAAGGCTACCATATAAAATAAACAAGTTAGTAAGGACAAGAGAGAAAGAAATCCCTAGTAATACCACATAGCCACATAAGTAATGTTACTAAGAGCCTATAATCAACATAATCATGTCACTGCAATAAGGAAGGATCTCCATACTAATTTCTACTGGAACATAACCAACATCAACATATGTTGTTCCAATGCCTTTAAAAGAATAACACAACATATTACTCAATTTTGTAGATAATAATATCACAATCATGTCTTGTGAGTTAATAATAACATTTCAGACCAGAAAGGTAAACATGTTTTTATTATGAATAAATATCATAAGATACACTTATCTTATTTAGTACAGAAGTGTTCCAAGTGAGAGTGACACTTCAACTCTCTACCTAACCATAGACAAGATACAACCACAGTTGCTTGTAGCTTTTACCCCTGAGTCAGATTCCAAAGCTTGAGGTGGAGTGCTTCTGAGGCTTGTACCCAGCAAAACAACTGAAATACGATGCCACCAGGTCACACATCCTTAACCCACTAACTACACATTTTCAAATTACGTTGTTTAGGCATATTCATATCCACACCAACACATCGCACTACAAATAAATTTAGCTCACTTTCAAGAGTAGAGAGTCGACTATAAGGAAGGTTCTTCAATTGTTAAATTGTGGATATGGTAAGGAAATCATTCTCCAAGAAGTTCATCGGTGAGTCAAGTATAACAACCCTGATGAAAATTCCATGTAATAAAAGGTAATAAAGGAGAAATAATAAAAGCGATTGATGGGACATTTATTATAAGTTGAATTTTTCGAAAGACATCCTAGGGGGTGGTCATTTGGTTTATTATGGATAAGGAAATTAACAAAGGAAATGGCTAAGGGTTCGGAAAGGAAAAATGGAATTTTTGGCACATCTATTTATGAAAATAATGGAAATTGGGAGAAAATGGAGGTGAAAGGTCATAGGTTACATGTGAGGAGGAAAATGAAGAAAATAAAGGCCTTATTAATAAAAAGGCTTATGAGTATGAGTTGATAATATTTTGTCAGTTCAGTTTTGGGGCTCTCTCATTATTCTCTCTCTTTCTCTTTCACTCTTTGACACTTATAGTTTCCTTGGAGCACTTTGGCATTGGATCAAGAAAGGCAAAGAAGGCAAGAGGAAGCAAAGATCAAGTAAGGAAAAGTAGGATTAAGTAGCTACAACAAGTTTCTTTACATGTATCGATTTGGATGTGTATTTTCCTAGCTAGATTTGGCATGCATGGTATTACATGTGCTTCTTTTGTTGTTATGGCATGGGCTTTTCCACGTGTGACAATGACTTTCAACCTAGTCTTGCCATTTCCTGATAACCTTGATGAGATGGGTTCTCATAGTTAGGTTGAGATGCATTTCTCGATGGATTCAAAGCTGAGTGGGGTGGATCTCTAAAATGACAAACACATGTCCTATCTTTCCCTGAACCATACTATGGATCATGGTAAATCCACTAGCCTAGTAACCCTTGATCCAGACTATGGGTTGCAGTAAATCCAAGATTTTGTGCCTCGGTGGGTCTAGGAACCCTTGTCGGTGAATCGAGGGACATATGGTAAATCCAAGAGGTGGATTTCTCTCTATTGGTCCTAGTAGTCATGGGATGTGATGTATGGTAAAACCTGGAGAGTGGGTCTCGGTGTAGCGCCTAGTGATCCCTGGATCAAACTATGGATTACGGTAAAGCCTGAGAGACTAGGAGGAATTAAAATTCCTCATGGTGTAGGTGGAGAACTTTGGTAGCATCCATTGTTGTTTGGTTCTTTTCGGTTGGTTATGAGTCCCACATTCATGCTTGGAATATGGCACAAGGGTGATTGGCTGAAGCAATATTTTTCTCGGCCAATCTATGGTCGGGTGGAACATGGTAGTCCCATCCCTGGTTAGCTTCTACATTCACTAATGAGAAATTCATTCCCTTGTTTTTTCATGTGTAAATGTACTCATTTATATGTGAATTCTATGGTTGATGTATTTATGGTGTTTCTGTTGTTACTATGCTGGTTGTGTATATGTTTTATGGCAACAACTATGTATGGATCTCATCATGATTTTACTTATAAATAAATGGACAATGTATCCAAGATCTAATAGAAAATGAAATGAGGGAATTGTGGTTCTTAGCAATTCTCAGATAAGTATGAGATCCCTATTCTTAAATCTGATTATTTACACCTTTGGATTACATATTTGTGATATGTTTGATGAAATGCTTATCATGGCTAGTAGGGGTCTGGTTAATGTTTTCTTCAACTATTTGTTTTTTCATCCTTGTTTCCCTATCGTTTTACTATTTTGGAGATGTCATACAATTTTTGGCAGTGACCTAGGCCTTGGGCCTGAAAAAGTGGCTTAAATCCTCAGGTTGTTGGCACATAACTGGAAAAAATGGTCCCTAAACGGTGGTATGCCTGTATCATGAGAGTGTCTAGAGCCTCCTAGATGCTAGAAGGCCTATGGCATGAGAGCGTCCAGAGGTCAAGTGATCAAAAAATTTTGTGGCACAAAGGGGCAGGCTACCCGAAGTGTTGGGATGGCTCTCGAGGGTCGTGTAGGTTATGTTGAAGGTCTATATGTTATGTTTCTATCAATTCCATTTCCTCAAGGTCACATATGAGGTTGAATCTAATCATAGTAACCTCCCATCACATGTTTACCCCGTTTGGTCAGTTATTTGGGTAGATGTGGGAGGAGGGTGTTACATCAAGCACCAGAGCTTTAGCTCCAAGATAACTTCTGGTGGTTATTTCAATCATCAAAGGTACTAGAGTGAAACATTCCAATCTAGTAAGCTTATCAAGCCACCGACTTCTAGTGGTTTCTTTAGCCTTACATGCAAGCCACACTCTCTGAAATAATTCACCCAGGAATCCTCACTCAGAGGGTTACTTAGCTGGTGCCCTTTCTCTAGGATTCAATTCAGTGTTAAAGATCATTTGATCTCCATCTCAGCTCTTTGTTCTTACACAACAATTCTAAACGGTGTGTTCTCTCCCCATGCCTCTTGCCCATGTGTTAGAGAGAAAAAATGTGTATGCCCCTCCCATGAATGTGTTGATCCCTCTAAAAGCCAACTAACTTCTTCTCACTTCCATGATTTGCATAACAATCCACCTCCTTATACCACAGTCCATGCATTTCTTTAATTATGTATTTTTCTTGCTTATGGAGAGAGATGAAGGACACTTGGACTTGTCCCTATCACTTCAATTATATTTAATGCACAATCAACACATTTAATTCTTTTTAGACAACCAAGATTGATATTTAAAAGGAACCATTTCCTCAAGCAAGTGCCTTCCTCAAGTAATGGAATCCATGTCCCTCTCTCATCCGTTTTAGAAATAATTACAATTATTTACAAGAGGGAAATGTTGACTGGGGGATGCGACATATAGGTTATATATTTGAATGATCCAAGGATAAAATGGATCTCTAGATGGCTATGAATAAATTTTCTAATTCAGTTACAAAAAGTCTCATAATTGTACCCTTGATGATAAATCCCTCGAGCATGTTTTCTTAGAGGAGTAAGAAAGGAATTCATGGATACTTTGAATCTACTTGATAATGAAAACATCTTCCAATTTGAGTGTGAATACATTAATAAAACATTCAATAATTAATCCAAGCCTATAAGGAAGAAAAGTAGGAATGATATAAATGTTTTCCCACAACCATCAAACATTACAAATGTCATGAGGAATTAAATATGAAGCTTGTTAGGATATATGAGAAATAAAATTTTACACTCATTGGCCAAACATGTGGATACAACATAGATAAAGTGGAAGCAAGAAGAACCATAAAAATAGCTCACTATATTTTGTTCTAATAGTGCATAAAACATGCTATAAATGCACTCCCTTCGTGACCAAGATTAATGGTACTTACCATTGAGCTAAGGGGATCATGGAGCCATTATGTTTCATCACCAAAAAGAGGTGAGGACTAGCTCAACCATTTCAGCTAGTTATGCCTTATTCCCATCCTCAATATTTCATTGTATATAATGCAAAAAATGCATGCTCAACCCCACTATTCTCACAATAAACCTACATGAACAAGTTAGAACGAATGGAAGTACCAAAACCATTTGCATCCATTCACATACCCCGTTTGAACATTCTCATCTCAACCTCAAATGAAAAACTATAGGTGGACTAATCCTCCACAATGATGGAGTCCTCCAGCCCAACATCAATAATTATTGTTCCCACCTCCAAAAACACAAATTGGCATTGCAATAAACAACAACAAATAAATGACGAAAAAACCTCAATTATTACTTTCCCAACCAACCAACACTAAATCCAAACAATATGTGGTTCCAACAAATAATATAATAATTAGATGACCACATATTGAACTTACTATTTTGATATTTAAGAGATTAATTTGAGTATGTGGAATGTATTAAAAATCCCATCCATTTGAAATCCTAAACTCGACATATATACAGTTAAAATCTGAATTGAAACAAGATTCAAATTTGATTTCTAAGCAATAGTAGCTAGATTTGAGAACTCTCTAGCATCTAGCTTAATTGCGTAGTACATATATTAAAGCCATAACTCTTGTGTTCATTTTCATTTTACCCTATTAGATGATTGGTGATTTATCAGGTAGAGAAAATAGGTGCATGAGTAACTTGATGGTAGATTATGGAATATTTTGAAAATATGACGGAAAGTAAAATAATTCACTTGACTCATGTCCATCAAATTTATGAAATATTATAGAATTTGTATTAGAAATAATGATGCTAGGGGCAACTTTTTGTAGTGGACAATTTTTTTTGGTGAGTTTTATTTAAGGAAATCCTAATTTTAGGTTGTTAAATATAATTTTTTTTTCATAGACAATTTTTTCTTATCTATATTACTTGAAAGTGATGAAAAGCAAAAAATAAAATAATTAAACAAATATAATTTCAATTTAAAATTTTTACGAATTTCAATAGAAAGATCATTTCTACATTCTTCAAAAATATAGTTGAAATAATGTAACATTAACCTCTTTATATATTCCAAAAAAAAATATCATCTTGTTCATGATAAAAGGGATTACATAAAATATTAGAAAATGGAAACCACATCAGAATTGTAGCATGTTACTTTGCGTCGAAAGTTTCAAAAATCTACAAAGGTAGAGGGCTTGACCACAAAGATCCCTTTGCAGCCTTAAAAACAGATATTGCAACATATTCCCAGCTAGGTGAATTTGTTATCATGGGTGATTTCAATGGTAGGACTACAAGCGAGCAAGCTAGCAATCTTTGATGTAAAGAAGATTGCGACCCTATTTGGCTTACAAAAGAGAGTAATCACCAGTGGGAAATAATTTCAAAGGGAAACGGCTGAAATCCCTTTGGTGAAAAATTGCTTACTAGACTATGCAGAGCCTTTGATTTAGTCATTTTTAGTGGCTTCACTAGATGGCCAAAGTCTGATATTTTCACTTGCAATACTTACAATGGAGCAAGTGTAGTGGATTATGTAATTTTCTCTCATGATTTGTGTGAGAAAATGGAGGAAGTTTTGATTTGAGATCAGATTTGGAACTTAAAATCAGATCACAAGACAATTTATTTAAGTTTCTCTTGGATTGGAAATTAAAAAATGGAGTAAAAAATTCAGCATTTCCAACAAAATCTCCCAAAGGGCTAAATTCTTTTGAAAACAAAAAATTGTAATACTTTCAAAATGACACTAGAGAGGCTCTTCAAGAAGGAGAAAATCTAGCCACATAAGTAATGTTAGTAAGATCATATAATCAATAGAATCATGTCACTGCAATAAGGAAGGATCTCCATACTAGTTTCTTTTGGAACATAGCCAACATCAACATGTGTTGTTCCAGTCCCTTTAAAAGAATGACACAACATATTACTCAATTTTGTAGATAATAATATCACAATAATGTCTCATGCATTGATAAAAACATTTTGGACCAGACACGTAAACATGTTTTTATTATGAATAAAGATCATAAGATACACTTATCCTATTTAGTACAGAGGTGTTCCAAGTGAGAGTGAGACTTCAACTCTCTACCTAACCATAGACAAGATACAACCACAGTTACTTGTAGTTGTCACCCCTGAGTCAGATTCCAGTAATTGAGTTGGCGTGCTTCTTAGGCTTGTACTGAACAAAATAATTGAAATAGGATGCCACTAGGTCACACTTCCTTCACCCACTAACTACACACTTTCCAATTATGTTTTTTAGGCATATTCATATCCACACCAACACATCACACTACAGATAACTTTAGCTCACTTTTAGTAGTAGAGAGTCGACTATAAGGAAGGTTCTTTCATGGTTAAATTGTTGATACGGTAAGGAAATCATTCTCCCAGTGATTCATCAATGAGTCAACTATAACAACCCTAGTCAAAATTCCATGTAATAAAAGTTAATAAGGGAGAAATAATAAAAGCAGTTGATGGAACACTTATTCCAAGTTGAATGTTGGGAAAGAAACTCTAGGGGGTGTTTATTTGGTTTATTATGGCTAAGGAAATTAGCAAAGCCAGTGGCGAAGGCTTCAGAAAGGGAAAATGGAAATTTTGGCACATTTATTTATGAAAATAATGAAATTTTGGAGAAAATGGAGGTGAAAGGTCACAGATTGCATGTGAGGAGGAAAACGAAGAAAATAGAGGCCTCATTAATAAAAAGGCTTATGAGGATGAGTTGGTAATCCTTTTCTAGTTTAGTTTTGGAAAAGTAGGATCAAGCAAGGAAAAGTACGATTAAACAGCTACAAGAAGATTCTTTACAAGTATCGCTTTGCATGTGTATTTTCCTTACTAGATTTGACATGCATAGTATTGCATGTGGTTGTTTGGTTGTTATGGCATGGGTTTTTCTATGTGTGACAATGTTTTTTAACCTAGTCTTGGCATTTCCTGATAGCCTTAAGCAGATGGGTTCTCATACTTAGGTTGAGATGGATTTCCTAATGAATTCAAAGCTTAGCGGGGTGGATCTCTGAAATGAAAAATGCATGGCCTATTTGTCCCTGAACCTGACTATTTAAATTGGTAAGGCCACTCGCCTAGTAAACCCTCAGTCAAACTATGGGTTGCGGTAAATCTAGGATTTTGTGCCTTGATGGGCCTAGGAATCCTTTTTGGTGAATCGAGGGATATATGGTAAAGCCAAGAGGTGGATTTCTCTCTATTGGTCCCAGTGGTCACAGGACGTGATGTACGGTAAAGCCTAGAGAGTGGGTCTCGTTGTAGGGCCTACTGATCCCTGGATCAAACTATGGATTATGATAAATCCTGAGAGGCTAAGAGGCACTCAAATTCCTTGTGGTGTAGGTGGATAAATCCAGTAGCATCCATTATTGTTTGGTTCTTTTTGGTTTTTTAGAAATCCCACATTCATGCTTGGAATATGGCACGAGGGTGATTGGCTGAAGTGATATTTTTCTCGGCCAATCTATGGTCAGGTGCAACATGATAGTCCCATCCCTAGTTGGTTTCTATATTCATTAATGAGAAATTCATTCCCTTGCTTTTTCATGTGTAAATGTACTCATTTTTATGTGGATTCTATGGCGGGTGTATTTATGGTGTTTCTATTGTTACTATGCTAGTTATGTATATGTTTTATGAAAACAACTATGTATGGATCTCATCATGTTTTTACTTATAAATGAATGGACAATTTATCTATGACCTAATATATGATAATGTATAAAATGACATGAGGGAACGTTGGTTCTTATCGATTCTCAGATAAGTATGAGATCACTATGCTTAAATATGATTGTTTACACCTCTAGATTACATATTTGTGATATGTTTGAAGAAATTCTTGTCATGGCCAGTAGGGGTTTTCTTAAGGTCTTCTTCAACTATTTTCTTTTTCATCCTTGTTTCCCTATTGTTTTAATGTTATGGATATGTCACGCAATTCTTGGTAGTGACCTGGGTTCTAGACCTTAAAAAGTGGCTTAAATCCTTAGGACGTTGGCACATAACTGGAAAACATGGTCCCTGGACATTAGCATTCCTATAGCATGAGAGTGGCCAAAGCCTCCTGGACGCTAGCAAACGTATGTCATGAGAGTGTACAGAGGTCAAGTGATTAAAAATTTATGTGGCACAAAGGGGTAGGCTTCCTAAAGTGTTGGGATGGCTCTCAGGGGTGGTGTAGCTTATGTGGAAGGTCGATATGTTGTGTTTCCATCAATTCAATTTCCTTAAGGTCACATAAGAGGTTGAATCTAATCTTAGTATCCTCTCATCGCATGTCTACCCTAGTTGGTTGGTTACTTAAGTAGATGTGGGAGTAGGGTGTTACATCAAGCACCATAGCTTTAGCTCCAAGACAACTTTTAGTGGTTACTTCAATCATCAAAAGTACTAGAGTGAAACCTTCCAATCGAGTAAGTTTATCAAGCCACCAACTTCCAGTGGTTCCTTCAGCCTTACAAGGAAGCCACACTCTCTGAAACAATTCACCCAGGAATCCTCACTCAAAGGGTTCCTTAGTTGTTGCCCTTTCTCTAGGATTCGATTTAGTTGTAAAGATCATTTGATCTCCCTCTTGGCTATGTGTTATTAACCAAAAATTCTAAATGCTTTGTTCTCTCCCCATGCCTCTTGCCCATGTGAGAGAGAGAGAAAATGTGTATTCCCATCCCATGAATGTGCTAATCCCTCTAAAATCCAACTAACTTCCTCTCATTTCCATGATTTGCATAACAATCCACCTCCTTATACCCCAGTCCATGCATTTCTTTAATTATGTATTTTTCTTGCTTGTGGAGAGAGATGAAGGATACCTGAACTTGTCCCTATCTCTTCAATTCGATTTAATGCACGATTAACACATTTAATTATTTTTAGCCAACCATGATTGATATTTAAAAAGAACCATTTGCCCAAGCAAGCTCCTTCCTTAACCAATGGAATCCATCTCCCTCTCTCAACCATTTTAATAATAATTACAATTATTTACAAGAGGGAAATGTTGACAAGGGGATGTGACATATAGATTATATATTTGAATGATCCAAGGAAAAATTGGATCCCTAGAAGACGTGAAGAAATTTTCTAATTCAGTTACAACAAGTCTCATAATTGTACTCTTGATGATAAATCCCTCGAGCCTGTTTTTCATATAGGAGTAAGAAAGGAATTCATGGAGACTTTTAATCTACTTGCTCATGGAGACATCTTCCAATTTGAGAATGAATACATTAAGAAAACATTCAGTAATTACTCCAAGCCTACAAGGAGGAAATGTAGGTATGATATAAATGTTTTCCCACAACCATATAATATTACAAATCTCATGAGGAATTAAGTAGGAAGCTTGTTAGGATATATGAGAACTAAGATGTTACATTCATTGGCCAAACATGTGGATACAACATAGATAAAGAGGAAGCAATAAGAAGCCTAAAAATATCTCACTATGTTTTGTTCTAATAACACATAAAACATGCTATAAGTGGACTCCCTTCATGACCAAGATTAATGGTGGTTACCAATGAGCTAAGGGGATCATGGAGCCATTATGTTTCATCACCCAAAAGAGGTGAGGACTAGCTCAAACATTTCATCTAGTTATGCCTTATTCCCATCCTCAATTTTTCATTGTATATAATGCAAAAAATGAATTCTCAACCACACTATTCTCCCAATAAACCTACATGACCAATTTAGAATGAATGAAAGTACAAAAACCATTTGCAACCATTCACATATCCCATTTGACTATTCTCATCTCAACCTCAAATGAAAATATATAGGTGGACTAATCCTCCACAATGGTGGAGACCTCCAATCCGACATCAATAATTATTGTTCCCACCTCCACAACAACAAATTGGAATTGCAATAAGCAATAAAAAATAAATCATGAAATAGCCTCAACTGTTACCTTCCCAACCAACACAAAATCCAAACAATATGTGGTTCCAACAAAGAATATAATAATTAGCTAACCAAATATTGAACTTACTATTTGAATATTTAAGAGATAGATTTAAGTCTATGGAAGGTATTAAAAATCCCATCCCTTTGAAATCCTAAACTTGATATCTATAAAGTTAAAATATGAATTGAAACAAGATTCAAATTTGATTTCTAGGCAATATTTGAGAAGTCTCTTGGATGTCGTCTTATCGCGTAGTGAACAATATTTGAACTTGACTTATAGGTTGTAGTGACCCAGTCACCAATACTAAGAACTCTCTAGCACCTAGCTAGATTTTGTAGTACATATATGAAAGCCATAACTCTTGTGTCCTTTTTCATTTTACCCTATTGGACGATTGGTACTTTATCAGGTAGAGAAAATAGGTGTGTGAGTTAAAAGCTAAGTGTAACTTGATTGTAGATTATGGAATATTCTGAAGATATGGTGGAAAGTAAAATAATTCACTTGACTCATGTGCATCAAATTTATGAAATATTTTAGAATTTGTAATGGACATAATGATGCTAGGGGCAACATTTTGTAGTGGACAATTTCTTTTCATGACTTTTATTCAAGGAAATCTTAATTTTAGGTTGTTAAATATAACTTTTTTTCATATACAATTTTTTCTTATCTATATTACTAGAAATTGATGAAAAAAAAAAAAATAATAATTAAACAAATATAATTATAATTTAGTTTTTTTCACAAATTTCAAGAGAAAAATCATTTATGCATTTTCCGAAAATATATTTGAAATAATGTAACATTAACCTCTATATATATTACCAAAAAAATATCATCTTGTCCTTGATAAAAGTGATTACATAAAATATCAGAAAATGGGAACCACATCAAAATTGTAGCATGTTATTTTGCACCGCAAGTTTCAAAAATCTACAAAGGTAGAGGGCTTGACCACAAAGATCCCTTTGTAGCCTTAAAGTAGATATTGCAACATATTCTCAGCTAGGTGAAGTCCTTATATTGGGTGATTTCAATGTTAGGACTTCAAGTGAGCAAGCTAGCATTCTTTGCTGTAAAGAATATTGCAACCCTATTTGGCTTACACAAGAGAGTAATCGTCAGTGGGAAGGAATTTGAGAGGACAAGGGTTGAAATCCATTTAGTGGACAATTGCTTACTCTATGTTGGGCCTTTGATTTAGTCATTTGTAATTGCTTGACTAAATGGGAAAAGTTTGGTAATTTCACTTGAAATACTTACAATGGAGCAAGTGTAGTAGATTATGTAATTTGCTCGCATGGGTTGTGTGAGAAAATGGAGGAAGTTTTGATTGGAGATCAGCTTTGGGACTTAAAATCAGATCACAAGCCAATTTATTTAAGTTTCTCTTGGACTGGAAATAAACAATTAGAGTAAAAAATTTAGCATGTCCAACAAAATCTCCCAAAGGGAAGAATTCTTTTGACTTGTGAAAATTGTAATACCTTCAAAATGACACTAGAGAGACTTTTCAAGAAGGAAAAAATCACAATTCACAACCTTCATAGTCGTGAATTAACACATTTAATTCAATGCGCACTTGTAGAGTGCAAAAGAGCAAAACTTAAGAAGTCTGAAACAAATTTCTTTCTCGTTAATTCTTTGTTTGACGAGGAATGCAAAAAGGCAAGGAGAATGTGGAAAGAGTCAAACAAGGATAACATAAAGCTCAAATCTTACGAGCAGTTATTAAACCAGAAAAACGCTGATTGGTTTCAAGGAGGGAATTACTAACCTTCCTTGGAAAAAATAATCCCAAATTATTTTGGAAGGAGCTCCAACAGAGAAAGATACAAACTAGAATTAGTATTACAGCTTCTAAATGATTTGACTATGTGAAACAACACTGTGAATAGGATCCCAAGGTTGACTGTTGGATCCCTATAATACTAGTGATTACGCCATTACTATTGTAGTTGTATCCCTTATTAATATTTTTATGCCCCTATTGTCCCCATATTGTTATTTCTATGCCCCATTGAATCCCTCTATTGTTTTTTTTGTGGCTTTATATTATTATTGTTAGGTCGGCTGGGTTATATTGTGACTCAGACTCCTATATATAGAAAGGAGGTTTTGTCATTTGAATCATCCAAGAAATTTTAATTTATGTAATGTAAAGGAGGTTGCCCCCTCGAAGAGGCTGAATTCTAAGGTATGGATCTATCTTTTCTATCTTTTTCTTGAGCTGGTTCATAACATTTAGTATCAAAGCTTTGGATTCTAGGGTTTCGCTACTCCAAATAGGTCATCGTGGAATTTTTGCTATAACTTTTTTCTGTGACGTTTCAGAAGCTAAAAAAATACCCCATTTGAGAAGACATAGCGCTGAATCTCAGGTCTAAATTTCAAATCTTTTCGCACTATATTTGCAGAGATATGATCTGAGGAAGTTGGTCTTTTTGCAGACTCCTGAATTACATTGCAAACAGGTGACCTAGGGAAAATCATCATAACTTTCTCTCTGAGCATCGGATTGAAATTTCGTAAGAAGGTATAGAAATAGGATGGAATTTAGTTTCTTTTATATCATTTTCAGAGCCAAAGGTCAAAACATGGACACGTGGCACGTCGTACAAGTTCGCTCTACTAAAATAGTCTATAATCAAGTCACTGTGGGAGATTTGACATAACTCTTCCTTGGAGAATCTAATTGGGATCAGACTAGTGGCATTGGAAAGAGAAGATAGAGGGCTACTATAGGTTGCAATTTTAGAACTGGATGATCCAAAATTACAGAGAGACATCCGAGGCAATATCAAGCTCCTACAAAGTGAAAAAGGGTGTGTAGATTTTTTTAAATTTTTGCTTAAGCTTGGTTTGAAAAATTATTTTGAAGGAATTCAAAGAGCATAGTAGAACATTGTTATCAGTAACTGATGCCTTGAGGAAAGAAAATTCAAACACCTAGTAAGCAACTTGAAAGCCCTAGCATGACTCATGAAGAAGAGGAAGAAATGCTACATGATATATCAAAATTACAAGACCAAGTGCAACAAATTTCACTTTCGCAAAAGCTAACAGAAGCTAAGATAAATGGCGTTGAATATAAGATAAAGGGCATGGAAGCTAAGATTGATGATTTCAAGACAGATTTGAAGAGAGACATGGCAGATTTGAAGACAAATTTGATAAATTTTCTACAAGAAATACTTACTAATGGTGAAAAGGTAGTAAAGGAAACTCATGATGCTAACAAAAGAAATGTTAATCATGATTTCATAGACTCTAATGTATGATCGAAGACCCACCATATTACAAAAATTGATATGAGGAAGTTTGATGGCAAGGATCCCCCAACATGGATATTACAGATGGAGCAATTTTTCGATCTCAATACTGTGAAAAACACATAAAAGGTACGTATTGCAACTTTATATTTGGAACCAAATCAGTTTTTATGGTATCAATGGCTTTGCTCTAGTAAACAAATTATCACTTGGGCAATTTTTATGGAAGAATTGACAACACATTATGAGGATACAAAAAGAAACACTTTTTTTAGCCAATTGATAAGTCTCAAAAAAAAGGGTTCAATAATGGAGCACATTGAGGAGTTCCAAAAATTGAACATAAGGGTAAAAATTATTCTAGAGGAGCATAGGATTGATGTGTTCATAGGGACTTTAAAGGATAATATCCAACATGATCTTCACCTTTGGGAACCTGATTCATTAGAGAAGGCATTCAGGTTAGCAAGAAAAATGGAAAGCAAAATTATGGCAACCAGGAAGCATACCACTCACAACTATAAAGATGGAAGTGTTGTTGCCCCTAGTCTTCCACAACCTATAAGGTTGAAACCACAACAATTGGAAGAAAAAAGAGCAAAAGGGCTTTGTTATAGTTGTAATAGCAAATACACTAAAGGTCATAAGTGTGCTGAGAAGAAATTATTCTACATAGATTGTGGAGAGGAAGAAGAAAATGAGCAAGAAAGGTCAAAAGAAGAGGATATAATCCAGGAACAATGCCTGGATAAAGAAGAAATGAATCCAACCATATCTTGTAATGCATTGGCAGGAATTACCACTCCTCAAACCATCAAGATAGAAGGACAAATCAAGAAGAAAAAGGTAATAGTGTTGATTGATTCAGGAAGTACCCACAATTTTATTCATTGTAAGGTAGAAAAATAATTTAATTGTTTCTTATATCCAGCACCAGAGTGTCAAGTGATGGTTGCAAATGGAGGAACAATAAATTGCTAAGGAAAGTGCCATAATATCAAGCTATCCATGGGAGAATATGTATTGACTAGCCCAATGCCTTCCATTCCAATGGGAGGTGCCGATGTTGTACTAGGAGTCCAATGGCTACAATCCTTGGGTACAATAGATTTTAATTTTCTAGAACTTTTCATAATTTTCTATGAAAGGAAAGAAAGTTGAATTAAGGGGTATTGGAGGGAAACTGGGAAAGATAATCAGCTCTAACGGTATGACAAAGCTTCTAAAAAAGGAACAAAGAGGTGTAATTGCACAATTATGTTCACTAGATGTTTCCACATTGGAATCATCTATTTCTCCAGATCTCCAAAAGTCTTGGACAATCATTCCAAGGTATTTGAGACTCCCAAAGGTCTCCCACCTATTCGTGATCATGATCATGCTATTCATCTGATTCTAGGAAGTGTTCCTCCAAACATCAGGCCGTACAGATATCCCTATGTCAAAAAGAGTGAAATTGAACGTATGGTTGCAGAAATGATAGAGGCTGGTATAATTCAACCAAGTCAAAGTTCTTTCTCTGCTCTAGTAGTATTGGTGCACAAGAAGGATGGATCATGGCGCATGTGTCTGGATTATAGGGAGCTCAACAAGCTCACTATTAAAGATAAGTTTCCCATTCCTGTAATTGATGAATTACTGGATGAATTGCATGGATCAATTTACTTCACCAAGTTGGATCTTCGTTCAGGATATCATCAAATCAGAATGAAGACTGAAGACATTTTGAAAACAACATTTAGAACTCATGAGGGTCATTATGAATTTTTGGTCATGCCTTTTGGCCTTACCAATGCACCTTCAACATTTCAAGGTTTGATGAATTCCATTTTCAAACCATTCCTTAGAAAATTTGTGTTAGTATTTTTTGATGATATACTAATCTACAACAAGTCTTGGAAGGATCATGTTGAACATGTTGACAGGGTGCTACAACTATTGGAAGAGAAACAATTATATGCAAAACGATCCAAATGTTTCTTTGGAGTACAAGAGGTGGAATATTTGGGTCATATTGTATCTCATGAAGGAGTTAAGGTAGACCCTAGCAAAATTAAAGCCATTAAGGAATGGAAAATCCCCACATCCATAAAGCATCTGCAAGGATTTCTCGGGTTGACAGGGTATTATCGCAAGTTTGTTAAGAATTATGGGAGAATAGCAGCACCTCTAACAACATTATTGAAGAAAGATGCATTTTCATGGACTCGAGCAGCAACAAAGGCCTTCGAACATATTAAAGAGGCAATGTGCCAAGCATCGGTCTTAGCTACACCGGACTTCACAAAAACCTTTATTGTGGAATGTGATGCTTCAGGAAAGGGAATTGGTGTTGTTTTATTGCAAGATTAAAGACCCATTGCTTTTGAAAGTCGTCCAATCAAGGGAAAGTTTTTACACAAAGCTATTTATGAGAAGAAAATGTTGGCAATACTCCATGCACTTAAGAAATGGTGACCCTACCTAATGGGAAGACACTTCAAGGTAAAAATGGATCATGATAGCCTTAAATACTTTTTAGAACAAAGATTATCCTCTAAAGAGCAACAAAAGTGGGTCACAAAGATGTTGGGTTATGACTTTGAAATCATCTACAAAAAAGGGAAGCAAAATGTGGTGGCAGATGCACTCTCAAGAAAGGATGAGGATGTGGAAGCATTGTTGTCTGCCATTTCTATTATCCAACCAGATTGGATAAATGAAGCAAGGGAGGAATCGAAGAATGAAGAAGAAGTGTGGGCACTTATTCGAAATTTACAACAAGATTCCAGTACGTCTAATACATTTAGCTGGAAAAATGATTCGTTATGGTACGAAGATCGCTTATACCTCTGTAAGAATTCCCAGCTAAAGAAAAAGACTCTTATGGAATTTCACACTTCTCCCTTAGGAAGGCACTCAGGATTTTTAAAAACTTACCATAGGGTTAAGAAGGAATTTTTTTGGGATGGCCTTAAATCAGATATTCAAAAGTTTGTGGCGAAATGTTTGGTTTGCCAACAAAATAAAGTTGAAACAATTAAGACACCGAGTCTAGTACAACCTTTATCCATTCCAAGCCAACGTTGGGAGGAGGTTTCAAAGGATTTTATCATAGTTTTACCCAAGTCTGAGGGAAAGAGTGTCATCATGGTGGTAGTTGACAGACTTACCAAGTATGCACACTTTTGTTCATTATCACATCCATTTAAATCCAGTACAGTTTCTTCTGCATTTATGGAAACAATTCAAAAGCTACATGGAAACCCAAAGATTATTGTAAGTGACAGAGATCCCATTTTCACTGGAAATTTTTGGACAGAATTATTTTTTGTCTTGGTACTCAGTTAGCTCATAGCTCATCTTATCATCCTCAATCTGATGGGAAAACTGAGATAGTAAACAAATGTTTGGAAGGATATCTTTGTTGCTTTGTATCTGATAAATAGACATAATGGGTCAAATGGTCGCCTCTGGCTGAATGGTGGTATGACACTTCCTTCCATACAACAACAAAAATGACCCCATTTATGGCACTTTATGGATATCAGCCACCATCCATCACATCATATTTAAGAGAAAATTCTAAGGTTCAAGAAGTGGAACATCACATCGAACATCAACAACAAGTCCTCCAACTCTTAAATGATAACCTCGTGTTGGCACATAATAGAATGAAACAACAAGCAGATCAACATCGCAACGAAAGAAGTTTTGAAGTAGGTGATTGGGTATTCCTATGGCTACAACCATATAAGCAAATGTCCCTCAAGCAAGATAAGAAGGATAATAAATTATCACCAAAGTATTATGGTCTGTACAAGGTGTTGCAAAAGATTGGTACTATGGCATACAAATTGGAGCTTCCTGCAGCTTCTCGATTGCACCCAGTTTTCCATGTTTCATGTTTAAAGAAGGTTATAGGCGACAAGCTCCCAGTTCAAACAATATTGCCAGAACTTGACGAGGAAGGAAAAATTATATTGGAACCAGAAGCAGTCACAGAAACAAGAACTCGACATCTACGAAATCAATCAATTTTGGAGTATCTTATCAAGTGGAAGAACTTAACCACTGAAGATTCCACATGGGAGGATGAGAATTTTATACAGAAGCATCCATAACTACTCAAGCGTTGAGGACAACACTTTTTTGAAGGAGAGGGGCATGTTGGGTCCCTATAATACTAGTGATTACCTCGTTACTATTGTAGTTGTATCCCTTATTAATATTGTTGTGCCCCTATTGTACCCATATTATTATTACTAGGCCCCATAGAATCCCTCTATTGTTATTTTTGCGGCTTTATATTATTATTGTTAGGTTGGCTGGGTTATGTTGTGACTCCTTAGACTCCTATATATAGAAAGGAGGTTTTGTAATTTGAATCATCCAAGAATTGTTCATTTATGTAATGTAAAGGAGGTTGCCCCCTCGAAGAGGCTGAATTCTAAGGTGTGGATCTATCCTTTCTATCTTTTTCTTGAGCTGGTTCATAACATTGACCCTGCCCCCTTGGTCAACATTGATACTGAACTCTCCATGGTGCAAGAGGTAGATATTGGTATGTTGGGTGTTGGAAAAGAAAAATACTTAATTGAACTCCAAGAAAAATATCTAAAGTGGAGCTCAAATATTCTTGCACCTCACATTACAAAATTTTTCAACAACCTCATATAGTCGGGGCTCCCCATATTTAGGACAACTAGTTTGACATTACCTCTTTTAAAGAATGGTGACATCAATAAATCCTCCAATTATAGGACCATAACGATAAAACCTCTGTTTGAAAAGCTATTTGGAAGTGTGCTAGAAAATAAAATTAGCAAGTTGGAAGAAGAAAGAGAGCGTGCTAAAGGTCAAGTAGGTTTTAGACCTAAACATTCCAAATTTTATCATTGTAGAACTTTAAGGTCAAGTAGGTTTTAGACCTAAACATTCCACGTTTTATCATTGTAGAAATTTAAGGTACATCAGTGAAAATGTTTGGGAGAAAAAGGAAGAAGTCTTTTGTTGCTTTTTTTATTTTGGAAAAGTGTTTGACACGGTTCCTAGGGACAAGCTTTGGCACAGAATGGAGGAACTTGGGGTTCCTAAACATTTGAGAGAAGTTGTGCATAGGCTGTGTCAAGAGGTGAAAGTCAAAATTAGAACTTCAGCATGAATTTTTGAAAGTTTTAGAAGCGATATCGGGGTAAAGCAAGGTTTCCCATTATCTCCTACCCTTTTTGGTTTATATATCAACAAGCCTGAGGAGTGTTTAAATTTGCATGGGGGTGATGGTATCTAATTGGGCATGTTTGTTATAAGGCTTCTTTTGTATGTAGATGACCTTATTCTTATTACTAAATCAGCTCTTGGTTTGAAAGAGCACTTACTATCCCTTGAGCATTTTTGTATAAGTGTGGGGATGCAAGTCAATATCAGCAAAACGAAAGTTACAGTAGTTTTCTCTAAAAAAATAAAATATAACCAACATAAGTTCTACTTTGAAGGAAACATTCTCAAAGAAGTTGCAGATTACAAATACCTCGGAATTGACTTCGACAAAAATATAAGCTAGGATGGTTGTAGAAACAAAAGAACTTTGGGGGCCTGGAAAGAATTTTATGCTTTTCAAAATAGGTGTAGAGAGGTAGAGTTATGGGACTGGAAAACCACTCAAACTCTTTTTGGGCTTCTAGTGATTCCTATGATTCCCTATGGTTGTGAACTATGTGCCAGCAGTACATTCGACATGTAGTGGAAACAAATTGGGAAAATTCATAAGCGTTAGAGAACAAGGAAATTCAAGATTAAAAGCGCAGTTCCTTATACTATGTTGTTCCTTAAAAAAAGTTGAGCAAATCGAAGAGGGTAGATGGCCTAAGGTTGTCTTTAATGACATATTGTGCAACTGGAAAAAGCCTTCGATGCAGCAAAATAAGAAATGGTTTAGTAAATGGGGTATTTTCTTGAACACGTGTCCCATAAACAACAAAGAGATAAACGTTTTTGTTATGGATAAGTTCCACAAGCGTACATATTGAAGTGTTTAATCCCACTCATAGTCATCAACCAAAAGAATACATAGAGGCGTATATCTCGTGGAGAGCCAAATTCTTATTGCTCAGTTAAGGACTAATTCTCATCAACTTCATTGTGAAAGAGGGTGTTGGAAAAGGCCAAAATAAGTGTGGGAGGAAAGACTATGCATTTTTTGCTCCTCTGGAAAAGTGGAAACAGAAAAACATTTCATTTTAGAATCTGAGGCCTTCAAAGACAATAGGGAAAGTTGTGATACGTTGGTAGCTAGCTCTTGCAATAATCTATTTAGCGAGGGGTTTGTCGAGAGGCTTGGAGCCTTTATTATGAGGCTTCACAAGAAAAGGTTCTAATACATCAAATAGATGAAAAAGCAATCTATACCATAGACTATCTTTAGCCTCGTAGACCTGAAAATAATGTATTTCTTTCTTTCTTCTTGATAAAACATTTTTTCTTCTATTTGGAGCTACCATAATACTAGCGATTACGAGTGACCCTAAATATTATATGTTGAATGATCCATCATCTCTATAAAATAAAAAAACAGATTGTAGTATGCCATTTCTAAGTCAATGTCATTAAAGCATTTAAAAAAATCTGTTAACATATTATTGCTTTAATGAAATGTGTTAACATTTCTAGCATGTATGTATATTTCTATAGCCATTAATTTGATGTAGTTGAAACTTTTTGTTAAACTGTGTTATCACTGATATGTCGCCACGATGAGCGAGTGATGGTGTAGCCGCTGCAGGTTCCGAGATGGATGAAGTGAACAAAGTATTTGTGCTTCAATTTATCGAATGCGAAGATTGGATATATAGGAGCCTGAGAACAAAAAGATTGAATATATACGACTCCCCACGCGGTTCGTAGCCGGCACGGAAGAATTCCAAACACATCCATGTCAATAGTCACATATAATGGATATCACAGAGCCGAGTCGCCAACCTACAAAATCTCTAGGGCAGGCCCCGGGAGGCCGCGTGGCTCATAATTTCCACGAGTAAAGCTCCCATTTCCTTACTTCCTAATCAGCTTTAATGGCTAAAGGAATCCCTGAAAAAAAAGACGTACAGCCACTTTGCTTGGAATACGTCTTCGTGCGATAATTCATTTACCAATATAGTTTCCGAAGGTTCCTTCGCATGGTTCGTCAGAATAGTTTGAAGATTATTTTGTACCTACTTTCACATGTTATCTATGTTATAATATTTGAAGAACATGTCAACCAATGGCAACAACCCATGCGTTGTCAATAAATGGTGACTACACTCTTTTGCAAATAGCTCAAGAACACTTTTCTTTCCTATTTTTTGTTACACATTCATATTATAGAACACGTGTTGATTTTGACCTCTTCCCACCAAATTTGTTCTTTGTGAAAATGTTTTTATATATTTTTTCATTGTCTAATAGTTGTTTAGGATTTTAAGTTGGCTGGTCGAGTTTATCATTTGTTCTCCTCCCTATGCTCTTTCATTTTAATCCAATTCTACAAAGATATACATTTTTCAAAGATATACGTTGACCCAGTGTAATAAGGTGAGCATAATTTATTTTTCTTGGTACTCAAATTCAATTCTGCAAAAAAAATCATATTAAATATATATATTATTAATATTTTAATAAACAATTAAAAATCTATTATATTTGAATAGTATGAATAGTGTAATATATATGGTTGAAACCTATCATTTTCACTTTCATCAATATTTCAATGAATCATTAGAAAATTAAACCTAACCCGCGTAAATAGAGATTATTCTCATCACTACAAAGTTATCTGAGTTCTCAAAGTATTATTATGCTCATCATATATAAAAGAAAGATATATTTCAATTCTTTTAATTAAAGATAAACGTTTATAAAGATAGGGATGTGTATTGAAAGTGTTAGAATGGAAATTAGATAATTATTTATTTATTTTACTAATTTAAAATAGTTTTATATATTGGTAATTATTAAATCTTTGAATGTTAGTATGGTTTAAGTTTTGTAATGGTTTAATAAGTATTTTAAATAGATTTTGTATGCAAAATGTATGGGTTTGAGAATTTGACATATCAATTAGCTTTTTGGAGTGCATATTTATTTATTGCATCAACTCATTGGTTTAGAATTTTGGAACTCTATGGTTTTATAATTACAGACATCGTACTTTATGTTAGAAGGAAATTTTGGCTTCTTGTAATGTTTTCTTGTGAATAGAACATATCAAACACATCCCCTTTTGGAGAAGGTACCACCATTCTAGCTAGGATATACTTTTTTTTAATATATATATATATAATTCATTAACAAAATTTGGTTTTCAATGTATTATTATGTTTACAAAAGATTTTTCAGCGAAGATCACATGAAAAACCATTTGTCGACGCGTTTCAAACCAACTAGTGTGGTTCATCATCAGGACAAGTTGAAAAGCCAGATCCAGCTTAGCATGTTAAATAGACTGAGCAGAGCCTCCAATGGCTAACTTGACCAACAGCTACTTTTGACTATTAAACCAGGATCAAAACTTTTTTAATAATTTAAGGGAAATAAGTTATCTTAGGGGACCAATCCCTTAAAATATATATAAAAATATATAAATATAAAATAATTTAAATTTATGTAATAGTTAGTTAAAAAGGTATTAATAAATAATTAAAAATTATAAGTTAAATTAGTATTTAAATGGAAATTAGTTATAAAAAGTACCTTTCTTATATGAATAAATTATATGTATATATAAGTTAGCTGGAAAAATACATAATTAAATAAATCAATTAAACGTAAAAAAGGTAAATAAATGAATAAGAATGAGATGGTTAAAAAATAAATAAATAAATAAATAATTAAATTAAAAATAAAAATTAATAAATAAATAATATAAGTCAACTTAATAAATAAATAATAATAAAAACAAAAATAAAAATGAGAAAAAAAAATAAGTCAAAAAAATAATAATAATAAATAATAAATAGATAAGAATAAATAAAAACAAGAAACTAACATTAAGTTAGCTTAAAATCCTTAAAAAAATAAATAAATATATTAAGTTGATCTAAATAAATAAATTAGTTAAGAAAGTAGATGGTTATAATAATAATAAAAATTAATTAAGAAAGAAGATGGAATATACTATTAAAAAAAAGGGGAAGGGAGTGGAAAAAATGACTAGGAAGAGAGTGTTGGGACCCAACACCTACTTATTTTCCAGCCATCTTCTCTATTGAGATTGTTTGGCCTGTTTTCAATCTCAAGCACTTCCCTAAATTTCCGATGATGGAAGTACGAAACCTTAGCAATAACACTAGCCTCCTCAATGCAAACATGATGATTGGTTTTCTCAGCATGCTCAGCTAAAGCAGAAGACTTAGTTAGCCTATGCTTAAGGTCTGCTGCAAGCTCACTAATCCTTTGATTAATGGAGCGACTAGTCTCCCCACTATAGGGGGTCCCACAGGAACAGAGGATCATGTACACACCTTTCATATCTTTAGGGTCGATAGGATCCTTCACTGATCTGAGGGACATGTGAATGGTGTTCTGGGGCCTAAAGGTCACAGGAACACTATGCATCCTAAGAATCTTTCCAATCTTATCAATAGTCCCCTAAATATACGAAAGATGGACACTTGGAACTCGTTCCTTCCATTCCCTTTGAGACAGAGAATTCTTAGAAGCTTTAAGGAATGCCTTCTGACCCATGTATCTACTATAACCATTCTCAACAAAGACATCAAGGAGATGGGATTTTTCTTTCTCAAAACTCTTTTTATCCGAGATCCTTAGGGCCCAAGTAGCAAGGGTATTGAGAACACCCATCTTTTGAGCCGGGAAATGGTGGGAACTGGCATGAAGATACTGCCCAGTATGTGTTTTCTTCCGAAAAACTTGGTGGGCGAGGGAACCATCACTATTCTTAGAAATAAGAATATCGAGGAACGGAAGGCAACCATCAACTTCCTGCTCCATAGTGAACTTAATGGCTGAGGATTGGTTGTTGAGATGATCAAAGAAGAGATCTAATTCTTCTTGGCCGTGAGACGAGATAATATTGGTGTCATCCACATATCTTTTCCAAAGCTTTGGCAAGAGTCGGGAAGAGTTTAGAGCCTTGGACTCAAAATCTTCCATGAAAAGATTAGCAATGATAGGGGAAAGGGGTGAGCCCATGGCAACCCCGCAGGTTTGCTTGAAGAACTCTCCCTCAAAACAAAAAAAAGGTAGAAGTGAGACAGATCTCAACTAACATAGCAGTGCCGGGATCTGTTAGGCGGTTGATCACTTCCATGGCTTAATTAATATGGATGCAAGTGAACAGGGAAACCACATCAAAACTAACAAGAATGTCCCCAGGGTCAAGCTTGATGTCCTTGAGCTCCTTAATAAAGGACACAAAGTCTTTTATGAAGGACTCCGTACGACCAACCAAGGGCTTAAGTTTTAACGCAAGGAACTTAGCAAGAAGGTAGGTAGGACCTCCAATGCTGTTGACAATGGGCCTTAAGGGAGCTCCATCCTTGTGAATCTTGGGGAGACCATAGATTCTAGGAGTGATAGGGTTGCTTTCAATGAGTTTATGGTGCAGGGAACTCATTGAGCTAATGGATTTAATGGCAAGTGCCACATTCCTAGCAACCTTCTTTAAAGGATTCTTGGGAAGCTTTTTGTAGCTACCACTATTATGAAGATGATCCAACATCTTGCTGCGGTAATCAACCTTGTTAAGAATGATGGCAGCACCACCCTTGTCTGCCTTTAAAACAATGATATCCTTGTTCTGGTTTAAGGATCTGAGAGCTACTGATTCTTCCTTGCTAAGGTTGCTCTTAGGGGGCTTAGCCTTTCTCAAGACAACCGCACAATCTTGCCTAATAGTATCCTTGATCCTATCAGGTAAACCTCTGATCCCAAACTCTATGTCACAAATGATATCATCCACAGGGATTTTCTTCGGGGCTAAGGAAAAATTTAAACCTTTACCCAAAACTTTAAAAACAGAAGGGGGAAAGGAGAAACTGGAAATATTTATAACCCTATTATTAGAACGAGAAGAAAGGTAACGATTATTAACACCATTTTTATTATTCTCCATGTTAGAAATGTTTGTATTAAATACTGAATCCTTATTAATCAAATTATTTTAATTTTTTCTATTAATGAATTTATTATTATTATTATTATTATTATTATTATTATTATTATTATTATTATTAATATTATTATTATTAATGTTATTATTATTCATATTATTATTATTATTCTTATTAATAATGTTATTATTATTATTCATATCATTATTATAAATCTTATTAATAATAATAATATTATTATTCATATCATTATTATTATTCTTATTAATAATGTTTTTATCATTAATCATATCATTATTATTATAATTATTAATATTCTTATTAAAAATGTTATTATTATTATCCATATTATTATTATTATAATTAATATAAATATTATTAATATTATTAACAGCTAATAAACTACATGCAGGATAATTACCGAAGACTGAAGGGCGGGGAAAGGGGACCGAACCCTCTCTGACCACATCAGACCGGCATGCCAATTTGACTTCGGGCTCTGCGGTCTTGCTATGCACCGAGGAGCGACCAGAATTAGGTGACAGCAAACACGAGACCACCAGATCTGAACCCTCACTGACCACATCAAATCGGCCTGCCAATTCGACTCCGGGCTCTGTGGTCTTGCTATGCACCGAGGAAGTGGAGTGACCAAGATTAGGTGACATCGAACACGATCCCTCTGGATCTGAACCGTCGCTGAACCCATCAAACCGGCCTGCCAAATCAACATTTGAGGAACCGGAGTTATCAATAGGAGCCCGCGTATTCAAATCCACCTGATTAGAATCCAAGCTGACCACACCAAACCGGCCTGCCAAATCACCCCCTGGATTCAAGGACCTTCTACGCAACGAGGAAATGGAGATATCAATAGGTGAAAGCGTAGATAAAACCCCCAGATCAGAAACCTTCAGCGCTGGCTTGGAACCTGAAGATGGCATCAACAGAGAGTTACCCATAGCCAGGTTGCTATCAAGCGATACCTGACTCACGCCTGGAAAAGAATAGTGATCTGGATGATTGGCGATAGGAGGAGAGCACTCATTATCACCAGAGTGATTTCCCTCAACGCAGAAACCGGGAAGAACACTCTCCTGGGAACCAAACCCCAATCTGTAGGGTGTAAGGACAGCTCGGTCATCTCCTGAGCTGCCAGATAACCAATCATTAAGCGCTGAGATTTGACCAGATGAGATACGGCTACGGGAAGCTGCTCCCACGGATCTATCAAGAACCGCTGAATTTCCAGCTAGCCTTTGAAACTTAGAAGCTTGATTCTGCTTCCAGATCTCCTCTAACCGAAGGGACTTCAGCGCTGAACAGGCATCTATTATGGCCCAAAGGGAGGCTGAATAAAAGTTCCCAAGATCCAAATCTAAATCCAAAAGAAACTGAGAAAGCAGATTTAGGGATTTTCTGACCCTACTGATTTCTACCCTTATTAACGCCAAACTCGCCTTAAGGAAAACCTGATGGTTTTGGGGAGTGTGAAGGCGATGCTTAATCCGGGCAAAGACAGGGATGGTGGAGGAGTCTCTGCATCTTTTAAGAAAAGCTATATTTGAATTCAACCTTGAAACCTGCAAGCGTGCCCATTCAAAATGATGGACCTTGGTTGCCATGGCTTTTTCGTGCAAGGATTCAATTGTAGAGTTGAGGCTTTTGTGATCCATATTAAGTTTACCAAAGATTTTTCGGCGAAGATCACATGAAATACCATTTGTCAACGCGTTTTGAACCAACCAGTGTGGTTCATCGTCAGGACAAACTAAAGAAACAGATCCAGCTTAGCATATTAAATAGACTGAGCAGAGCTTCCAACGGCTAACTTGACCAACAACTACTTTTGACTATTGGACCGGGATCAAAACTTTTTTAATAATTTAAGGGAAATAAGTTATCTTAGGGGACCAATCCCTTAAAATATATATAAAAATATAAAATAATTTAAATTTATGATAATAGTTAGTTAAAAAAGTATTAATAAATAATTAAAAATTATAAGTTAAATTAGTATTTAAATTGGAATTAGTTATAAAAAGGACCTTTCTTATATGAATAAATTATATGTATATATAAGTTAGCTAGAAAAATACATAATTAAATAAATCAATTAAATGTAAAAAAGGTAAATAAATGAATAAGAAAGAGATGGTTAAAAAATAATTAAATTAAACATAAATAAATAATATAATATAATATAATATAAGTCAACTTAATAAATAAATAATAATAAAAACAAAAATTAAAACGAGAAAAGTAAAATAAGTCAATAATAATAATAATAATAAGCTATATTATTATGTTCTATAGAAGCTCTATTTGTGTTTTCATTTATATTTCTTCCTGTGTTTCATTCTCTAAGCAATCTCGATTAGTATCGTTATATAATTCTTCTCTTCCTCATTTCTTTATGCATGTCCTGAACAAGTTAGGGTATAGGGAGTTGGCTCTTCAACTAATTAAACTTTGGGAATATTATTCACATCTCGCCAAGTGGTCAAACTTGTGAGAAGAAAGGAGAATTTATGGTTTAAGAGATCAGATCAAGTTGTTACTGAGGGGAAGCCCTTATGTGATAGAAAAATGAGATGATGAATTATTTTGGATGTCTACTAATGGTGGTAGAGAAACCTTCAATAAGAAATCATATTAGAGGTGCGACACTCCCCAAGGTGCATGTTAACCTTCACATTCCTTTTTTTGAAGTCTAGATAGACACAAATTCTTTGTAGAAATGGTTAAATTTATTAGTTGGTTATTATTCCATTCGAAAAGAATTTGAAAACAAAAGGCGCACCTTCACACTCCTTAAGTACATTCCTTATATCAAAATTTTGGTGGAATAATTCTTGGGAGAGACATATTATAAATGAATCTATAAAATTTAGGGTAGAACCCACCTAGATGGATTTTCTTGTTTCCCGCATGGAGGAATTCCACCCCATTGAAAACTATAATGACCAATCGACAAGATCGAAAACTCTGTAAAATGATACAAGATGGTATTAGAGTACATTCTAAGTATTATTTTATGTGGAACTTTGTACTAAGGTATCATAGTGGCCATATAGATACATCCAAAGTTCTTGGACATCAATTATGGGAGGCATAAATTATACATATAAACTCTAAGTGAGGTTATTTTCAAAACATTACAAAGTTTATGGCATGTGGAATAACGTTGAATCATGGTTGTGAGCTATACTAGCAAAATATTCACCCAAGGAATTGACCTTTGATGTTTGAAATTATATCTAGAAGATTTAAGAACCAAAATATTGAACTAGGACCCACCACTAAAAGGGACCTTGTAACAAAATTCCTCCAATTTATGTAGCTAGAATGTACTAAGTTAGATAATAAATTGTATATTGATAATTTTGAATCAAAGCTCAATTATTTTTTGATAGAAGAGGTATAGTTTATGATGACTTTGTATTGATTATGGACCTCTAAACAAAAATTAAGTCAAGAACTGATATCTAATCCTCTATATTCATGATGTCCTTTATTAACTCAAGAATGCCAAGTTTTGAACAACACTTATTTGAAATCATGTTATCACCATGTACTAATTGAGACAAACAATGTATGGAACATCCCTATTAATTCTAAATAATTCCTTCTCAAGTGGTTGTCCATGCCTTTTAGCATGGCTAATACTCTAGTATTGTTCATGAGATTGATGGGGGATATTTGTGCTTGTTGAAAATTTTATTTTGTGGTTATATATTTAAAATTTTATCCCCATATTCAATGAAACATAGTTAGAAAATGTGTATCACATTCAATAGATCCTGAGAACCTTACAACATCAAAATTTATATGCCAATTCATATAAATTATCATTTTTCATGCATATAATTCGATATTTGGTACAAATCAGGGATCGACATGGTGTTCATATAAATCTATACAAGATCCAAGTCATTCATGATTGGCTAGCCTTGATGATCGGTCTAGCAAATATACATAGTTTCTTGGGCCTCACTAGCTCCTATTGCAAGTTTGTGTTAGAATTCCCTCATTTCACTTGGTCCCTAAGATAAGTGACCAACAATGGGGCTAAAGCTAAGCTCATTTGAATTAATTCATAATATAAGTATTTCAAGGATCTTAAACACCACCTTTACTCTCTCTACCATTCCTATAATAGCCCTTCAAGAATGATAGAAATTCTTCAGACTATATTGTTGGTGTAGTCATCACTTAGCATGGACATCCAATGAGCTATGATACTGAGGCATTCTCCAATTTGGTTCATATATATGCCACACACGACAAGCATATGTGCTCCATAATGTAATCTTGTCACTAATGGAAGCATTACATTTTGGGGAAGGATAAATTATCTAAAGTGATTACAAGCTCATGCTATTCATTTATATGAAAGAAAATATAAAGGATGGCCACCATCAAAATTGGTCCATGTATCTATAATGGTTCTACATAACCAACAAGTATAATAAGGATATAAAAAATAACAACTTAAATTACCTTAGCTAACATTTGGTTGGAGGATAATCATAGTCCTAAGATATTATGGATATAAAACCTCTCGAGGGCTCCAATTGTATAACATTGACCCTAGCTTCATTGCATGTATCAAACACTTGGCATAATTAGTCAAACCTCATACTTTAGTATTTTGTATGATATTGTATGTTATCTAGACAAACTCTTTAGTATTTCAAGTGATCATGAGAAGCTTATTGGGTATACATAATACATCAGATAGAAGGGCACTTTAGCATGGAGAAGATAGTGGTAGTACTACAAAATTATCCCTACTAGCCAAAGATCTAATAGGATATCAACAAGAATATGAGATTGTGCATTTCCGTCATGAAATATACCACTAATAAATAGGTATTGTATACTAATTTTTCTACCCCATTCATACCTAGGATTTTTTCTCTATGGATTATAGTTTTGACCTACATTAACCAATCATGGGAATGAAGAAAGTATTTGTGATTAGTGGTTAGTCTTCTACTATGACAAAATTGAAACCTTGCAAAAAGAGTATCACAATAGAGGAAACTACTAAGCCGTTATTTGAGTATTTCTATGTTCATTTTGGGTTCCCATAAACTATTATTTCAAATAGGGATAATAGGTTCCTAAGTACATTTTGGTTCAATCTATTGCCAATGATTGAACCTAGGATGAAAAATTTTCAAGACAATGACTTTTTGTATCCTCAGAATGTACATCTCGAAGAATCCATGCACATGGGATGAGAGACTTCTTTATGGTCATCATGGATAAAATAAAACTCATGACGGATCTTTTGGCGATATATCTTCTCAAGTGAACTTGGGTTTATGTACATTAGATGTAATTAAAATATATTTTCCAAATACATATTCACGCAAAAAAATTTCCCATGCTTAGTCCAAGTTTTATAGAGCAACCCAATATAATTAAGGAAATTGATACCTCCTCCTCAAGGATGTAATTAAAAAAGGAAACCCATGTAAATGAAGTAATAAAACCTAGTAAGGACTTGTATATTATGAAATTCACCATGTCAACAACATCATTGACAAGAAATGACCGTACTTTATTCTTAATATTACCACCAAATCCCTAAGGCTTAATCATGATTTTGATACCCCTAGTGCATATCTTTTAGCAGACTTGATTGTAATGCCCCTCTATTTCAGAAACTATAATAGTTAAGAAATTATATTTAGTAGTTGAAATACTAATAATAATGGCATGATGGCCAAGGTTTTCTTTTGAAAAGAAAACTATGATAATGTAATTAGTTGAGTTTGAAATAATTAAATGTGGTGTTGTATGGAATTATATGAACGGAACAAATGAGATCATTATCCTAATACACAATATAGGATGGATAGATTGGATAAAGAAAAATAATAATAATAATAAAATATTAAACTTTCCTAAATCACTCCAAAGAAGAACCCATAGAGTGAAACCATGTGATTTGCTAGATAAGTAGAGAAAAATATGGAAAATCACTTAGTGAGGGGGAAACAACACTTGAAGCGGTGAAAAAGCATCGTAGTGGAAAAATAGGGGCTTTAAAGGATGGGAAATAATCCTTTTCAAGAAAAGAGAAACAGGAAAAGCATAGGCTATGGGGATTGACAATACTCAGAAAAATGGGCATCATAATAGAAAGTATACTAGGGAAAGTAAGGCATAAAAATGCCTTCACCAGGACAACAGAGGTTGTTGATTCCGGGAAGAAAAGAGATCTCATTTCGGGGGAAAAAAGTAGTGATGGTTCAAGGTTTGGTGGAATGTTGTTCTTTCCAAGCTAATTTGGTCGTTGGTAATCAGATCTTCTAGTAATAGAGTATTTATTTTCTTATAAAAATTTTGCTGTAATTGAATTGATTTGATTATTTTTTGTTCAATTTTATGACCATGAATAATCGTAGTTTTATTCTTATTGTGGGTATTTAACTAATGAAATATAGGTGCATTTGGCATGGATGAACTCCTAAGTTTTGCATGGTTGTGGCGCTAGTAATGGTATGGTTTCTAGAAGAAATATAGATGCAGAGACCCAAGAGTCTCTTTACATGAATGTAGTTAGATTTGGTTTAGAGTGTGGGTTTTATTAGTTATGTAACAATTGTCTACAACTGCTGTCTAATATGTAATTCATATGCTTGAAACTTTTAGCTCATATATGTTTATTACATTAGAAGTAACTGAGAAAAACAAATTATAGGAATGCTAGTAAATAGGCATTCATGCATGTACTCTTAAAATAAAAGTGAGATTGTTGGGTACATAAGTGTATACCCAAAGGGTCGTATTATTGTAAGGGTTATTTGTTATAATAGTACATTAACTCACAATTTGATACTAGTGAAACTAGGATATTCTCAACAAAATAAACAAGAGTCAGTGATTTATATTCATTAGTACCAAAAATGAAATATTATAAATTGAGTTTAAAAGTAGATTTAATAAGTGAAATAATAACATCATAAATAGAACGTGTAAACCGGCCAAAGATTTGAAGCTAACAACTGCAAATCAATTCGCAGGTGGGAAACCCACTTGGCAATCCTATGTATAAAGGAAGTCCACGAAAAACAAAAACCACATACAGGAAATATTTGTGCTAGAGATTAAGTGCACAGAGCTACTAGAACTTTGTTTTCTTTCCATATTAGAAATAATTCCTTCATTAATTAAGGGAAATGTAGAGACATCAATTTAATCAAAAACTGATTGTGTGGTGGAACCACATGTAAAACATTACAAAAGTACAAAGTACATATAGGCATTATGAATTCATGCATGAACTAGAAAGTTCACTCAAATGCAAAAAAAACCTCAGGTAGTAAGTATCCAACACTAGTATTGCTACCTTGATTGCTCAGTATAAGGGTATACCTATAAATTAAACATTGAGGGAAATATAGAATAATTGTACATATCACGCATAGATGAAGGTGACTCGAAATATTTGGAACACTGGTTAGGAATGGTAACCCAGAAGGCATAGATATTATAGTAAGTGATTCTTTAAAATCAATTAAATGACACACAGTAAGCATAGAAGACATGCTTATCTTCTCAAACTCAGCCAAATGATACGAAATGAATATTGTGTACAACTCTACCTATATAAGGGAAATTATGAATAGTAATATAGAAACAAATCATTAAGAAAAATACCTTTTCATAAATTAGCAATGGGTTATTATTTTTAGCGTTACTTATGCAATTGAAATTACCAAGGGACAACACCATAGACATAAATCATCATAGAATAGTCTTTCCATAAAGACAATGATAACTTGACCATTATCATAGCAGTGAAACAAACAGTCCATGAGATAAGCGGGAAACCCCAATAAATTACAAATGATTACATTAGATTTATTAACCCCAAAACAGAACTGTCCAAGACTGCGGCTATTTCAAGGTAAACAACAACTAGTGGGCAAAGTGCCCATATAAAATTTAGAAAATGCAATACAAAAGTGGTGTGTTTTCCCAACCAAAAAGCCATGGGGTGGAACCCACCCTCCTAAAATAAAATAAAACAAAACTGACACATGACCAAACCTTGCTCTATTCCACCTTTCGGGGTATACCCAAAAGGTAATTTAAAAGCACATCGAATGGATGGAAATGAGCTCTATAGAGCCAAGGAAGGCTTCAAATGCAAATGTGCACATGTTTTGTAAGGAAAATAAGAGTAGGGGACTCCAGAACCCAAAACCAACCTAGATAATTTACGAATTTTTGATTAACATGTCGAATATGTGAGCAAACACCACACTTGCAGGAAAAGGTTTTGGATATTACCTATGAGGGCATACCAAGCAACAGAGAGATGGGTTAATGAAATAAATAGAAACTAAATTAAGAAATTAATAGTTAGCTATCATGGACACTACCATAGCTAATAATCACGAAACTCAACCACCATACCTTCTCTGGGAATGTAACTGTTAGATGCAGGAGTTGAAGAAACCTGAGGAGTGAGTCGAAAGAAAAAGTAAGGCAGTGATCGAAAGTAAAGAAGCCAACTAGAAATTCCTGCATATTGGAGATCCTAGAATACAAAAGAGAAACCAACCGAATTCTTTCGAAGGAGGAGTCAAGCACCCCTTATTTGTATCCACCTCGCTCTCTAGTACAATATCGCCTAAGCCCTACAATTAAACAACGATTTCTCAGATTTCGTAGAGGGAGGAGTAGTTCTTAATCAAAAACAAAAATGAAAAAAGAATACATGCTATACTATTACCTGTGCAAGGACAGACCCTCAAATCTTGGTGAGATGGAGTAAGGGTTCCATAAGAAAAGAGATAAACCCCTCACAGAGATAGGGTTTCAATTCCTTTAGGGCGGCCATGGCGCTACTCTAGAACTAAAACAACCACCTCCATTTCTGTAGGAGGGTAAACCAAGATGGTGGCGCAACCAATATGCATGAAATCCTAAAAAAACAACTGAGGTTTGCCAAGGATAGCGGGATCAAAACCATGGAGTGACGAGTTAGGGTTTGAGTCGCTGCAGCCAACACCATCGATCTGCCCATAGAAAATACCAACCATTGAAGTTGCATAGTGGGGGTAATAATGAGGTCGCTGACAGTACCCCAAACGGGGATGAGATCACATGTCCAAAATGGCATGGCATGCTAGGGATGGAAGAAGATATGGTGGGAGGAAAAACTGCCATAAGTAGGAAGGAAATCGTGCTCTTGCGGCTTTGATAAGGGACAAGGTCGAGTGCATAGATTAGAATAGGTAATGTAATGACCAAGGTATAACGCCCACCCCCATTCAATAGTCCAATTGAGCTAGGGAGGATAACATAAGATATGGGGGAAATTATATTATTCCCTAAGGTTAAACAATGGGCAACCGATACCATGAAAATATGTGAGAAGTGACCTTGACACATTACATATAGTTAAATGGAAGTAATATATGTGATTTGTAGCTATAACAAATTATTATATTATGTGAACCAAACAAATGGTGGGAGACTTGAATAAAATTGGGGTTGTGGTGTATTGCAACACTTAGAAAAGAAGGATCAAGGTATTTGTAGGTTAACTATGCTAGAGAATATAGGAAAGCATTATGTAGTATAAGGAAACTGATTAAGTAGTTGAATATGCTAGTAGTGCATCATACTATTTATACACTTTTGATATCATAAGAAAGCATCAAAGAAAAAAAATGTGGGAGAAAAAAAAATTGTGCATATGAATGGGTTCATTACAAATGGTATCAAAGCCCAGATTTGTACACTGGGTTTGCATAGAGGCTCCATTACTGGTTACTGTTGCATAGGACTATTATTAAAAAGGAAATTCTTTGATGTTGTTAAATTGCTTTGCTTGACAGATACCTTTCTCTATTTGAAGGATAGAGGAGAAAACCATAGCCATTACAGAAGGGGATGATTTATATGTAGAATTGGGGAAATGTTGTACATCTACACCTGCCCAGTTTGCAGAAATAATATGAAACTTGCAACACGAATTGGCACAAATTCGAAGTAGCAATGAGTGATTAATAAAGCTAGTGAAGAACAGGAGAAATTGATTACAGAATGGACTAAGAAATGTAGTCATAAGATTGTTGAGCCAGAAGGGTCAAAATGGAAGCTGACAGGATCGCTGCCAGACAAATCAGAAATTGAAAAAGAATATGATAAAACATATTATAAAACCCATAAGGATCAGCAAGAAAAGGAACTACATGGAGAGTTCCAAATGATAAAACCTCCTACCTTTGACGAGGAAAAGGAGGAGGAGGTGAAATCTTGGCTCTTGAATATGGTTAACTACTTTCAGGTGTATGGATATGAAAGCAACCTAAAAACAATATTGGTTGTGTATGATTCTAGGGGAAAGCCACCTTGTGGTAGTAGATGAAAATTATACATCTGTTGGAGGAGAAAATTGTTTCATGGGAGGACTTCAAGGAGAAATGTAAAGCTCACTATGTGAGCGAGAGGTATTATGATGATCATGCAAAATAATTCCATGAATTTGAATTAGGAAAACTTACCATAGAAGAGTTCATGACCAAGTTAACTAACTTATTTAGGTATGTTCCCTACATCAGAGATGAAAAGGCTAAAGTACAAAGATTTCTGAACTGTTTACCAGTTGTGTATAAAGAAAGAATCGAATTCAATAATCCGAGAACTATGGATGAAGTAGTCAAAAAGGCTAGAATTTGTTATCAGTGATGAGCACCAGTATTGCAGCAAGGTTGTTGCAACTACTGGGTTACCAACTTTACTTATCAACCTAGGGTTTGTACAAACTTGGAGGTGACAGTGCTGTATGCATAAGTAAAAGTGATGGTTCTGCCTGTTGTCATTATTCAGTTGGCAAGAGACCACTGGGGTTCCAAGCCAGACTTCTATAGATTCAGAAGAAGCTTGATTCTTTGATGGAAGAAGGGAAAAACTACTCTGAGAGAGTTACTTTACTGCAGTAATGGAAATGGCCAACATGTAATGGTAAACTAGACTATACCCTAATTAACCATTTAAGAAGCTCTACTAAGTAGAATTGCTAAATCAACAATAAAAAAATGACAATATCTAAGTTGCAGAAGTAAAAATCATCAAACCATACTAATGCGCAAGAAAATATACTAAACTAAATTTGTTTTCATTTTTTTGGTTTCTTAGGAAAAATCAAGCATGCAAACTAATTGTTCTATGGATGTGACAGGTGGAAGGAAGGTGTTTTGAGGATGGCTGGAAGGTTTATGGAGTGGTTGGATGGTGTGTAGGGGTCCTAGGAGGCTTTTGATGACTTCCTAGAGGTTTCCCATCAATTCGGCCTCAAAACACGCCATTTCAAGAAAACCTACAAGATGTACTAGAAACCTACTAGATGATCCTGTAGGAATTACAAAAAACCTACATGATACAACCGAGAGCTAATTGTGAGGTGGTGGAGGTGTTGGGAAGATTAGGAAAGGTGTGTGATGGGTGGAATGGAGTGTTAGAAGGCCTAGGGGAACCTAGGATTCAATATCCAAGATAAGAGATGGCTAGATTCGCTCAATGTGTTTAGGGAAATTTCAATGAAAAATGATGAAAAACTAGTGAGGGTGATGGTGAAACAAGGGATGGCTAAGGTGGATGAAGTGGAAGGTGGCTGTTGGTTATGAAGTCTTGGTCTCCTCCTGAGGTACCTTCTCTACATAAAACATGTGTGTCTTCCAAAAAGAACTATGCAACGAGATACATTTTTCATAAACTAGAAAAGCATGAATCAACTGCCTATATTATACATGAAGAAAGTTGTTGAAGGGAATGAAAGCATGAATGGGATCTTATTGTAGAAATCGAGATGGAAAAGTATGAAAATGAAATCTACCTTGCAACATTAACCAAATACTGAATTAAAGACGACAAACTCTAAAGCTCATAAAACAACTAGAAATCTGTTCTTTTGGGGTCGCTGAAGGGTCCCTTCCTTAAGTTATGGTCCCAGAGGGAGGAAGTGAGGCCGAGATACCTGCTGACAACCTTGTGGTGATCTGTTTTCTCCTTGCTAACCTACTACTTGAAAGAATTCACAAATGGAAACAAACTATCACACAACCAATCTGATCTACTCTACTTGTAATGGAAATGCATCTACTAAGAAAACTAACAACCAAGCTATGAATCTACACTAAGCATACATGTAAAATAAAGAGGAGCCTTGGCTATTACAGTTGGTCCCTAACCAAAGAGCTTCAACCATATGAGTTAACTCAGTTCTGGCTGAAAACAAAACTCATTTTTATTACCAAAACAACAAATTACTTCAAAAGAACTGCCACATGTCTTGCAGCTCGAAAAATAGAGTAGAGTTTTACAATCCAAAATCTGAATCCTAATAAGGTCCTAGGCCACTCTACTTATACATATGAAGTATCCAAAGAATTCCTTAATATTAGGGAGACTCGACTCCCAAACTTGAGATAAACTAGTGCTTTGTCTTTCATTTGATCTGTTCCCTTCTAGTCCTCACGATTTGGTTGTTTCACTCCGAGCTGATGGAGGAATATTTGAATGGAGGGGTAGTAAATGAGGAGGATTTACCTCCTATAATCCCTCTCCCTTTTCCCATTCGATTTTTGACCTTGGTATTTGCAAAAATTCCTTGTTTCTCTCCTTTAATCTTGCATTAAATTCACATTAGACCACAAAGAAAATTATCCAACTCTAACTCATCTCATAAACAAAATATAATCAAAAGTATGCAATAACTTATGAGAACAGTTAGTTTTACTAAGATAGGAGGTGAATTAAGGCCCATATAATTACCCAATGATGAGGCTCATCATCAACCCCCTACTGAAGGTGTTGCTCATCCTCTGCGAAACTTAGTGAATATCCATATCCTTCATGGCTCTGGTAGCCTCTCTGACATCGCATGCCTCTGTTGTGGTCTCCTCTTCTTGTTCATAGAAGCCTACTTTCTTTTCTACCTCTTCCCACTGCCTCTTTTCTTCTTCTTCTTTTCTCCCTTCTATCATCCCTAAGAGTAGTGGTGGACTCATTTTTACACCTATCCAATTGACCTTCAACCTTTGCATAGATTGCTTATACATTGGTGCCTTGATGAGTGCCTCTTAACCTTTGAGGGGAGTGATATGGCAGTTTGTTCCATCTTCTTAGGCAAGCATGTATACTATCATCTCCTAGCAGCCTAAACATGTCCTCAAAATGTGAAATTTCTTGCTCTTGGGCAACAAGATATCTAGGTGCCAGCTGAGGGTCATTTGCAATAAAATTATGGGTACTAATGAGGGCCATGGGATTTGATTGTTCAGCTCTAATCAAAAGAGGTTCAATTTTTTCTCTTGCCAATATCCTTTTCATCTTTGCAACCCTTGACTCCTCATGGTTCATCCATGATGCCAAAGGCATTAATTGTAGATCTACAAGCTTGGCATTAGGGTCCCATACATTGATGTTTGTGAGGGCCATGTTGTGTAAATACAGCTCATGCATTTTGGCCCTATCATCTAGTGTACTTTTATCACAAAGATCAATAAACTTACTCTAGTCCTAAAATGGGATGGTTCCCCTGTGTGCTAGTGTCTTAATCTGAAATTGCAGCCATTGTTCTTTGAGGTAGAGAGCATAGGATTTAGTTGGCATCCTACACTGGATTGCCTCCAAGGAGAGGCTGGCCATACATGCTCGTTGGTTCTCTTTTTCTTATAGCTATCCCCTCAGCCATGCATTTTCTGTCTTTCTCATTGTAGTTTCTCTGTCTGTTAAGCTACTTAGTTCTTTTCCCATTTCTTTGAGTTTCTCCTCCATGTGCCCAATGTCTTCTAGCCCCTTCGCTTTGATGATATACATCCATCGGTGAGTTCAGGCCCTCTCCTTCTCAAGCTCAAAGAACAGTGGGATGGAAAATTCCCTGCCTCCTTCAATAAACTGGTAATAGGAGTCTAGGTTAGGTTGGGGGCTGGGTTCTTTTGTCTTTGGGTCCTCATCTTTATCTTCTTGCTACTCCCCTACCTTTCTTTCCAATTTATGTGCCTATTCTAGATTCATCAGAGTGTCTTGTAGGACTATTTTTGCTTCATGTAGATTTTGTTGTGGATCCCGTAGGATTGTCTTACCCTTTGAGGAAGTAGATCTAGTAGTATGCCTCCTCACATAGGTGATAGGGGACTTAGGGGAAGGCATTCTGTATTTTTGTGTAGGGGAATCTTCAATCTCAATAGGAATTTTGGTTGATGTTTGTGGCTTCCCCTATCTTATTCTTGTGCTCTTTCTTGTCCTAAAATATAGTGGGGTCTGCCTCTGCCTTTTTCCTTTTTGCTCGATTAGGGTGATGAGAGTAGTGAGGGAAGTTGCTACCTCTCTCTCAGTGGCCTTTGGAGACACCCTAGGTGACTCCTCCTTGTGTTTTTCCCCTCCATTTTATTGCCTTCTTCCTCTTTGTCTGTCCTGTCTTATTCTTCTTGTAGATCTTCATCATCTCTATCAGTTTCCTCCTTAATTCCCTCCTTTCTTTCTTCATCATCCTCCTTCTCTTCTCCCTCTTCTTCTTCATCTTCATCCTTTTCCTCTATATCAGCTCCTTCTTCATCCATCTCATCCCCATATCCTTTTTTATTTTCCTCTTCCTGTTTTACTTCCTCTTCACTGACAGTAGGAATAACATCATATGTGAGAGCTTTGATGTCATCCTCTACTTGCATGTCTCTGAAACTGACCATGTTATAGGGGTTCTGAGGTTTTGGAGGGAATCTCCAATGAGGATCCTAATCAACCCATGGTGAGCTAATTGTTGAATTTCCATCTTTCACTTTGATGCTTGAGTCTATGAGTGATTGAAGCAAGAAATATGGCATGTTGAGCCTTTGGTGAGGGGGTGTTTCTACTCCAAAGCTTATTATTCAAGGATCCTAAAATGATAGCCATAGACAACACTATATCTACCCTCACATGAGATGTATTTGATTAGTTGGTAGCCTACCTCACTCCATGGATATGGATGGCTTTCCCTCCTGACTCCATTTTTGTCCTCAGTGGGTTCCTCACCTAGTAAAAAGAATTTTCTTTTGGAAACCTCGCTATCTCCTTTATCTTATTTTCTCCATGGGACTCCTAGGGGAAGTGTGGTGACCTTGATAATGAGCTTAGGGGTGAGATATATAGTGAGGCCCCTTATTACAACAATGTCATGTATTCTGGTGTGTGGAGTGAGGGAGAGAGAAAATTCTTGAGCCACCTCATCATCATACCCTCTGAATTTTTTGAAAAACCCCATCCAATTATGTCTTATGAAGATTTCAAGCACTTGGGGGTGTTGTTGGATTCTCACAGTGTTTGTGGGCTCTCTCCCATTAAACCCTCCTGTCATCTTGCTGGTGAAGATTGAGGAGAAAATGAGAGGGTTGAAACAACTTTTCAAATGCAGGAGCAAAACAAAGATGATTGTGTATTTAATCCCCTTTACATAGTTGCAAAATTCACTCAAATTTAGAGTATCCTTGGTTCATTTACTTGCAAAGTGGAATGTAATTTTAGAGCCTACCTCTTTAGACCGGTTGCAGTGACCAAGTACTTTGATATCCCTTTTGAACTCTTCTCTACCAATCCTGTAGACAATCTCTATGTATCTTTTAGACTGTATCCTGTAGGAATTCCTGTGCATGCTCCTATAGGAATTCCTGTGCAGTGAACGATGGATCTTTGCTTTCAGTGGCCACCCCGGGTTATGAGAGTGACTTTGGTGAGGGAGTTTCGAGGAGGTGAAATGCATGAATGCAAGGGAATGATGTTTTATTTCATCTTATGGTGATTTGGGGCGAGGTGGTGTGCTGGAAGCAAAGGTACATTTCCATTTTTGGACCGTTGGTCCCCACTACCACCTCATCATTTCCCACTCCTTGTAATTAGCTCCCACCTCATAGATCCATAGCTTAACCACTTTTTGTCCTACTCCTTCTCTGTCTTTGAGTTGACTGCAGCCACGTGTGAGAGGACACCCATTTGTGCATGTGATGATTGAATTAAGGTGGCCAAGTTAGCTGGCCACCTTTTCACTTATAAACCAACTATCTTGTAACCCTTACAATTTTTGACTACATGATGCATATGAGAGAGTGAGCGGGATACTTACCTGTGGTTTCAATGCTATGCTACAGTTGTCGAAGACCAGAGGTGCTACTGTGTATATTTGTTGCATGCCATTCTTCTTCCTCCTCTTACTGTCTGCTAATGGTTTCTATGTTTTTGCAGGTATCTGTGGTTGAAGATCTGATGCTGCTACGTTGGAGCTCTTGGATCCTCCTGGTGAGGACTTGTTGTTGGTGTGATTGGCATTCTATGGGATAGGCTGCTACAGGATTTCCTATAGGATGTCTTGTAGCTGCTTCTCCCTCAAAATTCTTTAATCATTTTTCTTGCTGGGGTTGTGAGGATGGTGACATGGATGGAAAGAAGGAGTGGGAGTGTGGAGAGTAAAGGATACTCAGGTGATGCTCTTTACTCCTCTTTGTTTCCTTTTTTTCTTTGAAGACTGAAAAAATTGTTGAAACTGATGTTTTTTTTTTGAATGATGAGTGCAGGGATGATGATGGTGGATGTAGTGAGGTGCTAGATCATGGAGAGGGTGGATTTTAGGGACCTAACAAGTCCATCATTTTCCTTCGGATTTCTTCCTCTAGGATTTCTGGGTCACTCTAATTCCTACAGAATCATCCTGTAGGATTTCAGGGTATCCTGTAGGAATACAAGGGACCCTGTAGAAAACACAATATTTGTATAAATCGAAGCAGTGGAGTGGAAAAATGGCAAAAACGATGGAGGGATGCATGGTAAGGAGTGAAAAAAATGAATATGTGAGTGGCAGGGGTCTGCTTGGGATCCTCTTTTTCTCCTTAATTGTCCTTCTCACCCACCTACAAATGGAATTTTCATGAAAATAATAATAATAATATATATATAAATATATATATATATATATATATATATATATATATATATATATATATATATATATATATATATATATATATATATAGATAGATAGATATATATATATATATATATACATTTTTTTTTTTTTGAAAAACAGCTAGGTTTCCTCAGAGAGGTTTTCACCCTAGCTATTTGCCCTGGGCACCTTAAGGAAGGCTTTCACCCAAAGATCTTCTTATTCTCTTCTTTTTTTGTTTGTTTTTTTTATCATCACTGGGCCACCTCAACAGGTTTTCAACCCAAGGATGAGACTCAGGTGCCTCATGGAGGTTTTCACTTGAGTCCTTATTCTTTTTTCTTTTTCCGCAGTGATTTGATGAGGGAGGAGTTGGAACTTGCTCCACTATCATCACTGTTTTATTGATATCATCAATGAACTCTTGTTTTGATAAAGGTCTCTTGTACATTTTCAATCAGTGTCCATTAACAAGCAAAGGAATGACTTCTTCCTCTATGGTTCTAATTTGAACTAAACCATTATCATGGCATCTCTCCATAACATAAAGTCCAAGCCATCTTGTCCTGAACTTGACCTTGAAGTCCTTATACCTAGAATCATATAACAATGCCCAATCGCCTTCCTGAAATTACTTCTCCTTCATATTTTTATCATGCCAGATCTTCCTCTGAAGTTGAACTATCTTTGTATGTAGGAGGGCTTGCATTCTGAATTCATCAAAACCATTCGATTGGAACAATCTCTCTTTTTGTGCACTGCTGAGATCCAAATCTAGTTGGGTTGCCATCCTTAGTGTGTTATATTCAAATTCGATGGACAACATGACCTTTTTGCCATATACAAGCTCATAGGGAGTGAATCTAGTGGTGGTCTTCCATGTGGTATTATAGGTCCAGGTGGCCTCACTAGCCTTTCTACCCAATCCTTCCTGCTGCTGCTCACCACCTTGGTTAAGATACCCCCCAGTGCTCTGTTGGTCACCTTCACTTGCTCATTAGCTTGTGGTTGATAGGGAGTGGAGGTCCTATGCTTGATCTTGTGATGGCTGAGCAAGTCTTCAATCATGTTGGAGGTAAACTGGCTACCTTGTTCTATGACCAGCTCTCTAGGGTACCCAAATTTGTAGAATACATTCTCCCTTAGGAACTCAGCCAACTTCCCTTATGTTGTTGCCTTAATTTCCTTGGTTTCAACCTACTTAGTCAAATAATCAGTGCATAGAATAATGTATTTTTTTTGCTTTGAAAGAGGATCAATAGGCCCAATGAAGTCCATGCCCCACTTGTCAAATGGCTTGAAAGTCACTTGAGGCTGTAGAGGAATTTCATCTCTTGGAGTAGGCCTTCCCATCCTTTGGCATCAATCACACCGACTAGTGTATTTTTTCACATCCTAATGAAGAGTGGGCCAATAATAGCCTGCTTGTAACACTTTGAATGCTATCCTCTGTGCTACAAAGTGACCTCCATAAGGCCCATCATGACATGTCAGAAGGATGTCAAAGACTTCCTCTTCCCTGACACACCTTCTCAAGATTTGATCTGGGCCAAGTTTGGAAAGATTGACCCTAATCCAAGTGAAGGGGGCACTTTTCCTGACTATCTTTCTCTTTTCTTTGGAGGACAAGTTTGGTGGGAACTATGCTGATACCAAATAGTTTTCTATATTAGCAAACCATGGAGAGAGAAATGAAATAGAAAATAAGTGTTCGTTCCATAACTGGTCATCCACCATTCCTTCTTCACGTGTAGGCAAATTTACGCTAGATAAAAAGTCTGCAACAACATTTTCCTTACCAGGCCTATCAACAATGGTTAGATCAAATTGCTGTAATAAAAGTAACCATATTATAATTCGAGCATTCACATCTGTTTTGTTCATTAAATATTTGATTGCAGCATGGTCAGTATGTACAAATGTTTGATAGCCTGTAATGTAATGCCTGAATTTTTTTAATGAATGCACAATAGCCACGAGTTCCTTTTCAGTCACTATATAATTTAGTTCAGCCTTTGATAAGTTATTGCTGATAAAATAGATAGCATAAGGTTGTTTCTCATCTATCTGACCTAGGGCTTCTCCTATGGCTTTGTTTGAGGCATCGACATGAATATGAAATGGGAGGGCCAAGCTTGGACCTCAGAGAATTAGTGCGGTGGTTAACTTATCCTTTAGAATTTCTAGGGCCTCTTGATAGCTTTTGGACCATATAAAATCAGAATCTTTGGCTAACAAACCAAAGAAAGGAGAGGCCAACTTGCTGAAGTCCTTTATGAACCTTCAGTAGTATCCAGCTAACCCTAGGAAACTTCTGACATCTCTCTTCTTTTGAGGAGGTGGGACCCTTTGGATGATGACTATTTTGTTTGGGTCCACTTGCAGTGCTTGTTGAGATATTGAATGACCTAGTGCGGTCCCCGTAGTCATTAAGAATTCACATTTTTCAGGACTGAGAGACAGGTTCATTTCAATGCACTTGTACAGTACTTTGCCTAGGTTAGACAACGTTTCTTGAAAATCATAGCCATAAGGTGTAAAATCATCCATATAAATATCCACCACGTCATGGACTAATTCGGCGAAAATACTCAAGACTGCTCTCTAGAAAGTGGCAGGAGCATTTCATAGGCCAAAAGGAAGGACCATATAGGTAAAAGTACCCCAAGGATAGGTGAATGTGGTCTTATCCTGGTCTTCTGGGCAGATCTGGATTTGGTTGTACCCATTGAATCCATCTAGGAAAGAGAAAAACCTTATTCCTACAAGGCCATCTAGCACTTGGTCAATGAAGGGAGGAGGAAAATGATCCTTCTTTGTGGCTTTCTTCAACTCCCTGTAATCGACACAAATCCTCCACTTACCATTTTTCTTGGGAACTAGCACCAGAGGAGATACCCACTCACTGTCGGAGATAGGGTAAATGAATCTTGCATCTAGCAGTTTTTACAGTTCTTATTTGACTATATCTTTAAGAGCTGGATTCATCCTCCTTTGTGGTTTCCGAACTGGCTTGCAACCTTCTTTGATGTATATGTGGTGAGTACACACTGAGGGGTGTACTCCCTTCATTTCCTTGTAACTCCAGGCGAAGGATTCTAGATTTTCCTTTAACATGTTGCATAGATTCTCCACTTCGAGTGCAGAAAGAGATGGATTGATTTTCAAGGTTCTCTATGGGCCGAATTTTATGGTTTTAACACAAAGTGGGTTGGAATCAGCCAAGCATAAGTCAATTGGATGATTTTTCTGGGTTTGCTTTGGATGATTATTCTAGGTTTCCCAGAGTTGGACTTTCCAGCAAGTGTTCAATCAAGTCATCCTCATCTTACTGTCCTCCTCCCATGGTTGCTTGCAAATCATAAAGTTGGGTGGAATAAACATCATCTTCTTCCTCCTCCTCCAACCATAAAGGTAAATCATGATCTAGAGAAGGTTGAGAGGAGGGTATAGGATTAATTGCTTGGACATATGCCCATTCTTGATGGTCATATTCCTAGCTCTACAGCTAATGTAAGCATCGGAAGTGGCCAACCATGGCCTCTGAAGGATGATAGGATAACCAATAAGCTTAGCCTTAGGATGGAGAACTAGGAAATTTGTAGGGTACTCCAAGGAGTCAATGGAGACCATCACATCCTCCTCAATTCCCTCAGGGGTTACTATGTAATGATCTGCAAGTTGCAGAACTGTTGTGGTCTTCCTCAATGATCCTTGGAGGTTGAGCTTGAGCATGGTGTCATTGGTCATCACATTAGTGGTAGCTCCAAGATCAATCTGAGTGTGTGGGACAATGGTGCCATTAATGTGAACTTCTACTACAGGGCTTCCATGGTCCAAATATTTTAGACATATTACCTGCCCCAACATTAAGTTAGACAGCTGCCCAATTACATTAATGGTATGGGCATCCCTTTCTTGCCTCCCTGGATGCTTGAAGCACTTCTCCTTAATCAACTTATTATAAATGGGAACATCTATTATTGCTTGGAGAAGGAGGATCTTCACACATATACTTTTCAATTCTCCCAGAAGTTCAGTCTCTTCTAGGTTAGGTTGGGGTGGTTGATCTAATCTCTCAGGAAAGGGTGGATTTACTTTGAGGTTTCTTTCCTCTCTTTCTTCCTCAACCTCCGTAGGTGGAGGGGGAGGTTGGTTATCCAAGAGAAAGCTTCCCAATCTCAGGTTAATCTCCTGGATTTCCAGAACAAAAGCTGGATATGATGTTTCTCCACTATATACTTGTTGAGCCCGCCTATTGTTTAGGTTCAGATTTGGCTAGGAAGGCATCTGGGGTTGCTTGGGTGGAGTAGAGTGTAGGAGCTGTGGTTGGGTAGGTGGTGGAGGGAATAGAGCTAGAGCATTGTTGTATTGTGGCCTCCACCGCTGGAGTGGTGTATTCCACTGAGGTTGTGGTGGAGTATAAGGTTGAAATGACTCGCTGGATGGCTGGTTGGGAATGATACTAAGATGCATAGGACCAAGGAGGGGGTGTAGACCAAGAAGGATGAGCAGGGGGTTCCCAAGAAGGTATAGCTGTGGTTTGGTTGGAGTTGTAATATGCATGGGATGACCCTTGCATGCCCTGCTAGTATGGTCTAGGCCCAGGAGGTCTCCTTGGTTAATGTAGCAAGGATGCTCAGTGACTCCTTCAACTCCTTGATATACAACTTTGAGTCAGGGTAAAGAAGGTAACTTGTCTGTGGAGTGGCTTTCATCACATACCAAGAAGATTTCAATAGAGTTCAACAAACATTCATTCCTAGGGTCCATCTAGGACAAAAGATGGCCAAGGCTCTCTCTACTTCCTCTTGCTTCCTTTTAATGTTCATGGTGTCCAGTTACAAGGCAAGGTTTTTCATCATCTCACTTTTGAAATCTTCCAGCATGTTTCTAATTTCACCCTTGATGGATGAGTTGGAAGATGATGTACTGGCCATAGGTTGACTACCCCTACCCTTTTCCTTGCTGCCCTAGAATGGTTTCTGAAGATATTCTTGATATCCTCATAGGGTAATTGGTAGGTATCTCCTCCTACTAACAAATGTAAGGTATCCAGAAGATCTTCTCTTACTCCCCTAAGCAGGACCAGCTTTAGTGACTTAGGGTCAAGTGTGAACCTGACCCTTTTGTAACTGAGTTGGAATATTTCTTCATAGTCTTCTAAGGATTCATCATGGCCTATGGTCCTCTTGAAAATTTCCTTTTTAGTATCCGTTGACCAAAAGTAGACTTGATATTTTTTGTTAAAGGCCAGCTGCATCTGAGCCCAAGTTGTGATGCTATCTCCAGGTAAACCCATGAACCAACGCAATGATGCATCCTTGAGGGTAGATGGAAATAGTTTTAACTTTTTCTCAACATCTATATAGTCATAGGTTCGGCATATAGCAACAAACTCAAACAGGAAAGTGTGGGGGTCCTCTATGGTCAGGCCATGGAAATGAGGTAGGGCGGAGGGGCTTATATTTTTCATCTTAGTGTCCCCATGGGTTTCCCCAATGGAGAAGGCACCCTCAACTCTCTCTCTGTTCCCCCTGTCATTTCATTTTTCATCCATTGGCTTAATAGGAACGAGTTCCTCTTCTTCTTCTTCCCCTGTAAGTTCGTCAAATATGTCAGGTTTCTCACCTAAGGGTTCCTCCAATTCACAGCCACTGAAGAAGAGATAAGGTTGGATGTTGGATGTAGTGGGGGTATTTGGCAAAAATGTTCCTAATTTGTCCCTATTCCTACGAGGCATGAAAGGAAATATTTATGGGTTGGTTTTGTATTCCATTTAAAACTTGGAAAGTAATTATAGAATTCAAATTGTTGATTGAATGAAAATTACTAGCATAATGAAAAAGCTACTGGTTGAATTGAAATCAAACCTACAAAATGGAAAGGAAAGCATATAATGCAAATTGAAAGAAAAGAACAACTAGATTACTTTTGCAGAAATAAACTAATGGCAGAATATTGAAGACAAGAAATAGAAGAAAATAAAGCAGTAATCACATTCTACTCAGACACCTCCCCGACAATGGTGCCAAAAGGTGATGAGTGCAAATATTGCAGCAAGGATGTTGCAACTCCTGGGCTACCAACGTTACCTATCAACCTGGGGTTTGTACAAACTTGGAGCTGACAATGCTGTATGCACAAGTAAAAGTGATGGTTCTACCTATTGTCACTATCCAGCTGGCAAGAGACCATTGGGGTTCCAATCCAGACTTCTATAGAGTTAGAAGATGTTTGATTCTTTGATGGAAGAAGGGAAAATCTACTCTAAGAGACTTACTCTACTGCAGTAATGGAAAAGGCCAACATGTAATGGTAAACCACACCGTACCCTAGTTAACAATTTAAGCAGCTATGCTAAGTAGAATTGCTAAATCAAAAATAAACAAATGCTACTATCTAAGTTGCAGAAGTAAAAAGCATCAAACCATACTAATGTGCAAGCAAAAAAACTAAACTAAATTTGTTTTCATTTTTTTGGTTTCTCAGGCAAAATCAAGTATGCAAACTAATTGTTATGTGGATGTGACAGGTGGATGGAAGGTGTTTTAGGATGGAAAGAAGGTTTATGGAGTGGTTAGATGGTGTGGAGGGGTCCTAGGAGGCTTTTTGTGACTTCCTAGAGGTTTCCCATCAAGTCAGCCTCAAAACATGTCGTTTTAGGAAAGCCTACAAGATGTACTAGAAACCTACAAGATGATCTTGTAGGAATTACAGGAAACCTATAGGATATCACGGAGAGCTAATTATGAGGTGTTGGAGGTGTTGGAAGCTTAGGAAACGTGTGAGATGGGTGGAATGGAGTGTTTGAAGGTCTAGGAGCACTCAGGAGTCAATATCCAAGATAAGAGATGGCTAGATTTTCTCAATGTGTTTAGAGAAATTTCAATGAAAAATGATGAAAAACTAGTGAGGGTGATGGTGAAACAAGGGATGGATAAGGTGGATGAAGTGGAAGGCAGTTGTTGGTTATGAAGTCTTGGTCTCCTCCTAAGGTACCTACTCTGCATAAAACATGTGTGTCTTCCAAAAAGAACTATGCAACAAGATACATTTTTCATAAACTAGAAAAGTATAAATCAACTGCCTATCTTATGCATGAAGAAAGTTGTTGAAGAGAATGAAAGCATAAATGAGATTTATTGAATAAATGGACATGGAAAAGTATGACAATGAAATCTACCTTGCAACATTAATCAACTACTAAATTAAAGACAACAAACTCCAAAGCTCATAAAAGAACTAGAAATCTTTGTTTTTGGGGCTACTGAAGGGTCCCTTCCTCATGTCATGGTCCTAGAGGGAGGAAGTGAGGCTGAGACACCTGATGAAAACCTTGTGGTGATCCTTTTTCTCCTTGCTAACCTGCTACTTGAAAGAAGGCACAAATGAAAGAAAACTATCACACAACCAATTTTATCTACACTACTTGTAATGGAAATGCATCTACTAATAAAACTAACAACTAAGCTATGAATCTACACTAAGCATACATGTACAATAATGAGGAGCCTTGGCTACTAGGGTTGGACCTTAACCCAAGAGCTTCAGCCCTCTGAGTTAACTCAGTGCTGGCTCAAAACAAAACTCATTTTTATTACCAAAACAACAAATTACATGAAAAGAACTGTCACAAGTCTTGCAACTCGAAAAATAGAGTAGAGTTTCACAATCCAAAATCTGAATCCTACTGAGGTCCTAATTCTCTCTACTTATACATATGAAGTCTCCAATTACTTCCTTAAAATTAGCAAGGCTCGGCTCCTAAACTCGAGATAAACTGGTGCTTTGTCTTTCACTTGTTTGGTTGCCTTCTAGTCCTCATGATTTGGTTGTTTGCACTCTGAGTTGATGGAGGAATATTTGAATGGAGGGGTAGTAAATGAGGAGGATTTACCTCCTATAATCCCTCTCCCTTGTCCCATTCAAGTTTTGACCTTGGTCTTTGCCAAAATTCCTTGCTTTTCTCCTTTAATCCTGCATTAAATGCACATTAAACCACAAAGCAAAATATCCAACTCTAACTCATCTCATAAACAAAATATAATCAAAAGTATGCAATAAGTTATGAGAGTAGTTGGTTTGACTAAGCTAGGAGGTGAATTAAGGCCCCATATAATTACCCAGCGATGAGGCTCATCAATCAGCGGTACAGAAATCGAAGTGAGGGCTCTCGACCCTGGTATAGTAAGGATAAAAGCAAGATGGGGATGAATGTAAAGACGTAGAATCTGACCTATTTAAATAAATTTGTTAAGGACCACCAACAGAGAAAAAAATTAACAAAGGAGGTTAGAAGCAATGAACACAATCTTACATTGGCTCCGAAATTGTAGAGTTGGGAAACAAGAAAAACATACGGGGTAAGGAATGGGAGCCACTAAAGTGTTGGGGCTTTGGTGAACCACACTTGCTATGAGATTGCCCCCACAACCCTAAGTCCATTCAGAATGTACAAGTGGCACATGAAGCTTCTACAGTAAATGATGTGGCCAGAAGCATTCTGAGAATTAGTGCGACATTGAAGGATCGATAGATAGAACATCAATCTACCATTATTGATATTGAAGGTATTATTCAAAACCAACCTGTGTCTATATTAATAGACCCTAGGGCTAGTGACAGGATTTCATTGGTCCATGTCATACGCTTAGTCAACCACACCCTACCACATTAGCAGTGGTGCATCTCCATGTGTATTTCCACATCATGTCACATGGATTGTTATGGTAGGTACCACGTCAGATCATTGGGTCCCACCTGGCCTGGTAACTAGGCTACCATGTGGCATCATTTAGGAGTGACACGCGACACTTTGTGGGTCCCACATACACAATTTTTTTGTTTGTTTGTGCCAAACTTCAAATGAGCATATATTCCTCATACAAACTCAAATTAAGGTGCCATTCACACTATGGGAATCGTCTCGATGAGATCTATGAATTGGTGTCAATTTTGCTGAGATTTGAGGACTTCAAGTTTTGAGCCTTTTTGGATCCTCCTGGATCAATCCTCCCCTCTGAAGTACTCATAGTCGTCAAAAGTTACATACATAGTTTAGACATGTTTTCTCTACTTTACAACATAACCTATACCCTTTGACATCAAACAAAAGGAAAAAATATAACTACATTGCATATTCAAGTGATGTTATATATTTCATCACTTTTACAAGCTTTTCCCCATCTATGGGTTATTTAAAAAGAAACACATGATTTACAGTGGTTGCCACACTTAACTACTTAAAAAGGCTACCCATCTCTTACGTAAACAAGGTAATGGGCTTTCTTCTTATAGTTTTCTTCCATCTTGAACTACTTCATTGGTCAATTCCTTCAGATGTGCTCTTGTTGGAGCTTCCAACAGAGGTATGTTTTATGTTAACCTTGTTAAAATGGTCGTAATGATTTTTATTCATCCATAATTTCTTGAGTTTTTTTTTTCTCCTGGTGTGCAGAGGATTCTTAATGCCATGGCTTCTTCCTTCAGTGGCTGTCTTTGGTGTATCTCTTCTGAGGTAAACTTTACTTAGATCATCCTTTCAAATGTTCACCTCCATTTCAAAGTGAATTACAATCACAATCGATGGGATTTTTTGGTATGCTCTCAAAATGCACTGATTCAAACTCTCTTTCTTCCACAACTTTAGAGATTCCACCGGTGGTCTTGGAATTTATTTCCTAAATGGACTTGGATAATATTCCACCGTCCTTTCTGACATAGCCTAGTCCTACATATTGAGGTAGTTCCACCACTTGGATGGGATTCACAATGCCATGGACATTAACTCCTAGGCACTTTTCTTCATATATCATATTCTTCATTAGCTTTGAACCAATTCCTATAGCGTGCTTTTCAAAAGCACCAAAATCATCATCCTTATGGGGACATGAAGCTAAAAAATCATTGAAACTATTTACCTCACTTGTTGATTTTGGAGTGGGTGAGGATGATGTCTCCAAGCCTTCATTACACTGCAACATTACCAAGGCCTCCTCTCTACCTTGTAATTGAATTTGAAATCCTTGCTTCTCCTCTTTTGCTTATTGTATCAATCTTTTTAACTCAACATTCTTTTCTTCAATTATTTGGTGGATTCCTTGAGTTATTCAAGACATGCATTCTTTGATTGTTTTCCCATTATCCTAATAGCTCTGATATTCATCTCATCCCCTGCATCAAAACCCAAGTCATGTTGCAGTGTAGCAACAATATTATGCTTCAATTTTCCACCATACTTCTTAAGCTTTAGCTCAGGATGTAGTTTCCAACAACGTTGCTCATCATGCCCATGTTTATTGCAATGGGTGCAAGAGGATTTCTCTTCCTTTTTCTTTGTTATCATTGTCTTGTTTGTATGATCTTCATCTAGATTAGTGGGATCAAACAATAACAATGAATGAGTAATATAATTATGTAAAGCACCAATTTATTTTATCAAAGCTTTTGGTGAATCTAAAGGAATATTCAATGCCAATGCTTGCTTCCTAAACTCTTTTATAAAAAATTGAACATTATGACCTTTACCCATTCGCAAATGTTGCCACTCCATCACATATTTTTTCTTATAACCCAATGGGTAGAATTGTCCTGTTAATGCACAAACAAACTCCAACCATGATTAAAGGACTTTATTGTTATTCCTACTACCTTTCTAGAGTTCTCTCTCCCACCATACAAGAGTTATGCCTCCTAGTCGAAGAGATGCAAACTGAATCTTCACTTCATCCTCTTTGATTTGTTGTACATAGTAGTAGACTTGGAATTGTCTAATCTAATTGTTTATCATTTTTGCATTAGATTCTCCATTAAACATGGGAAAATAAAATTTCACATCTAACTTAAAAAATGGATTTTTAGAATAATTTCTTTGATTACTATTTGAATGATGAGAATGATGGGAAGAGGAATATATTGAATTTCAAGATTGAGTTTCAAGAGGTTCTCCCCCACTTCCTCAGTGTACTGATGCATTATCATTTACTAGAGCTCCCTCTTTCTTTCCCTCTATTTCAATTCTCCTTTCATAATATGGAAAAAACGTTTCCACCCAATCTATGATATGCTAGAAGGTTGTAACAACCCTACTGAAAATTCCATGTAAAATATATATTAATACCACAGATGATGGGAACGTATTCCAAGTTGAATGGTGGGAGAAAAATCCTAGTGGGTGTTGATTCGATATATTATGGCTAAGGGACTTGGCAAAGGCAATGGCTAAGGTTTTGGAAAGGAAAAATGACATTTTTGGTACATTTATTTATGAAAATAATGAAAATTAGGAGAAAAGGAAGGTGAAAGGTCACAGGTTGTATGTGAGGAGGAAAATGAAGGAAAATAATGAAAATGAAGAAAATAGAGGCCTCATTAATAAAAAGGCTTCTGAGGATCAATGGGCAAGACTTGATCGGTTTAGTTTCGAGCTCTCCCATTATCCTCTCTCTCTCTCTCTCACTCTTGGATACCTAGAGTTTTCTTAGATAACTCTTGGAGGGTGTGGCATACTTGGATATTTGGAGCAAGAAGGCAAAGGAAGAGTAGGAAATCTTAAGAGGGCATTGGGATCAACAACTACATCATAATTACTTGTAGGTACCGAGTTGCATGTATGTTTCCTTCACTAGTTTTGGCATGAATGGCATATGCATGTAGATTTTTGGTTGTGATCTATCGTTGGCATGTAGGATGGTTGGCATTGACAGTGGATTGCCTAGCCTTTCCATTTCCTAGACAGTCATGGTGATTATCGGTTTACTTTTATTTTTTGTTTTTGGTTGGTTCTCATATTTCCTTAGCTTGGGTTGAGTTATTAGTCTAGAAGCCCTAGCTGGAAAAACTCTCTAGAAGCCTTGTAACAACTTGTCTTGAGTTACTAGTCCTGGAAGCCTTGTTTGGACAAATGATCTGGAATTCATTGGTGGATTGAGTTACTAGTCTTGGAAGCCTTGTGTAAGTTGTGGGCTGAGTTACTAGTCTTGGAAGCCTTGGTTAGACAAATGCTCTAGAAGTCCTGGAAGGATTGGATCGAGACCAAGCTAATGATGGTTTTGTAATGTCTCACCATGAGGCAGAATCACTCTTTGATGGGATGACGTGGATGGCCTAGGGAAACCCTCAATGAGTTTTGATTGATGTGTTATATGAGATCCCACATTCATTCTTGCAATATGGCATGGTGGTGAATGACTGAAGAGAGATTTCGCTCAACCATTCTACGGCCGGGTGGAACATGGAAGTCGCGTCACAGGTTTGTATTTTTCATAATTAATGAAAGGTTATTTCTCCTTGTATCTCTAGTAGAATTATGATGGATTATATGTGGTTTATATGGCTGTGATTTAATGGATATTTCTGTCCCTATTATGTTGGTTATTTATATGTTTTATAGTAGTAGCCATGTATGGATTCTAGCATGTTTTTACTTGTAATTGAATGATAAATGCATCTATGACATAATGGATGGAATGACAATTAATTTGGTAAGGAGACAATGCTTCATAGTGAATCTCAGGTAAGCATGAGACCCTTATGCTCAGATTAGCATGAGACCCTTATGATTAGTACTGCTATTTCCATGTTATTTTACTAATTTGAAGAGATGGTTCAATTATGGGCAATGACCTGGGCTCTAGGCCTGAAAAAGTGGCTTAAATCCTGGAGTCACTGACATAAGACTCACAAATTGGGTCTCTAGTCACTGCAATGCAAGCCTCTGGGAGCGAATTTTGGGTTGCAGTCGTGTGCATGCCTTGTCATGGGAGCGACTTTGGGTTTAATTCATCTAAATGCTAGGTTAACGCAAGGGTTGGGCACCTAGAGTGGTGGATTAGCTCTTGGGGGTCTTGAAGCACTTGAGGGAGGTTTGTGTGTTGTGTTTTTGTCAATTCCATTTCCTTAAGGTTACCTAGGAGGTTGAAGAATATCATAGTAGCCTCTTGTCGCATGTTTACCCCGGTTGGTCGGGTGCTTGGGTAGATGTGGGGGGAGCGTGTTAAAAAAGCCTTGTGGAAAGCGTGCTCATTCTATGTTTGCATCTCATTATCCTCTGTTGCACATCCAATATTGGGGTTAAAATACTTAAGTTTTGTTAGGAAACTAACTCACAAAAAGATAGAAAAGATAGATCAACACCTTAGAATTTAGCCTCTTTGAGGGGGAAAGCTCCTTTACATTACACAAATGAAAAATTCTTTGATGATACAAATGACTAAACCTCCCTTATATATCTAGGAGTCTAAGGGGTCACAATATAATCAAGCCGACCTAACAGTAATAACATAAGGGCACAACAATAACAATAGGGGGACAATAGGGGCACTATAATAACAATAAGGGATACAATGACAATAGTAATGGGGGAATCACTATTATTATAGGGACCTAACATGCCCCTCTCCTTATGAAAAGTGTTTTCCTCAATTCTTGAGTAGTTCTAGATGCTTCTATATAAAATTTTCATCCTCCCATGTGGATTCTTCAACAGATAAGTTCTTCCACTTGATGAGATACTGCGAAATTGATCGATTTCGTAGCTATCAAGTTCTTATTTCTATGACTACTTCTGGTTCCATTACGATTTTTTCCTTCCTTGTCAAGTTCTAGAAATATTGATTGAACTAGGAGCTTGACACCTATAACCTTCTTTAAACATGAAACATGGAAAACTGGGTGCACTCGGGAAGCTGCAGGAAGATCCAATTTATATGCCATAGTACCAATCTTTTGCAACACCTTGTACGGATCATAATACTCTGGTGATAATTTATTATCCTTCTTAGATTTCTTTAGGGACATTTTTTTATATGGTTGTAGCCGTAGGAAAACCCAGTCACCTACATTAAAACTTCTTTTGCTGTGATGTTGATCTGCCTATTGTTTCATTCTATTCTGTGCCAACATGAGGTTATCCTTTAAGAGTTGGAGAACTTGTTTTCGATGCTCGATGTGATGTTCCATTGTTAGAACCTTATAATTTTATCTTAAATATGATGTGATGGATGGTGGATGATATCCATAAAGTGCCATAAATGGGGTAATTTTTGCTGCAGTATGGAAGGAAGTGTTATACCACCATTCAGCGAGAGGCAACCATTTGACCCATTGTGTCTGTTTATCAGATACAAAGAGACAAATATATCCTTCCAAAAATTTGTTTACTATCTCAGTTTTCCCATCAGATTGAGGATGATAAGATGAGCTATGAGCTAACTGAGTACAGAGACAAGAAAATATTTCTGTCCAAAAATTTCTAGTGAAAATGGGATCTCTATCACTTACAATAATATTTGGGTTTCCATGTAGCTTTTGATAAATGCAACAGAAACTGTACTGGCTTTAAATGGATGTGATAATGCACAAAGGTGTGCATACTTGGTAAGTCTATAAACTACCACCATGATGACACTTTCCTTCATACTTGGGTGAACCTGTGATAAAATCCATTGAAACCTCCTCCCAACGATGGCTTGGAATGGATAAAGGTTGTAATAGACTTGGGGTCTTAATTGTTTCAAATTTATTTTTTTGGCAAACCAAACATTCCGCCAGAAACTTTTGGATATCCAATTTAAGGCCATCCCCAAAAAATTCCTTCTTAACCCTGTGGTACGTTTTTAAAAATCTAGAGTTCCCTCCTAAGGGAGAAGTGTGCAAATCCATAAGAATCTTTTGTTTGAGTTGGGAATTCTTACATAGGTATAAGCGATCTTTGTACCATAACGAATCATTTTTCCAGCTAAATGTATCAGATGTATTGATATCTTGTTGTATCTTTTGAATGAGTGCCCACACTTATTCATCATTCTTCCATTCATCCCTTGCTTCGTTTATCCAATCTGGTTGGATAATAGAAATGGTGCACAACAATATTTCCACATCCTCATCCTTTCTTGAGAGTGCATCTGACAACAACATTTTGCTTCCCATTTTTGTATATGATTTCAGAGTCATAACCCAACATCTTTGTGACCCATTTTTGTTTCTCTTCAGAGGATAATCTTTGTTCTAAAAAGTATTTAATACTATCATGATCTGTTTTTACCTTGAAGTGTCTTCCCATTAGGTAGGGTCACCATTTCTTAAGTGAATGTGGTATTGCCAACATTTCCTTCTCATAAATAGCTTTGTGTATATACTTTCCTTTGATTGGATGACTTTCAAAAGCAATGGGTCTTTCATCTTGCATTAAAACAACACCAATTCCATTTCCTGAAGAATCACATTCCACAATAAAGGTTTTTGTTAAGTCCGGCGTAGCTAAGACAAGTGCTTGGCGCATTGCCTCTTTAAGATGTTCGAAGGCCTTTGTTTCTTCTAGAGTCCATGAAAATGCATCTTTCTTCAATAATGTTGTTAAAGGTGCTTCTATTCTCCCATAATTCTTAACAAAATTGCGATAATACCTTGTCAACCCAAGAAATCATCGTAGATGTTTTATGGATTTGGGAATTTTTCATTTCTTAATGGCTTTAATTTTTCTAGGATATACCTTAACACATTCATGAGATACAATATGACCCAGATATTCCACCTCTTATCCTCAAAAGAAACATTTGGATCTTTTTGCATATAATTGTTTCTCCTTCAATAGTTTGAGCACCCTGTCAACATGTTCAACATGATCCTTCCAAGACTTCCTGTAGATTGATATATCATCAAAAAATACTAACAAAAATTTTCTAAGGAAGGGTTTGAAAATGGAATTCGTCAAACCTTGAAATGTAGAAGGTGCATTGGTAAGGCCAAAAGGCATGACCAAAAATTCATAATGAAACTCATGTGTGCTAAATGTTGTTTTTAGAATGTCTTCAGTCTTCATTCTGATTTGATGATATCTTGAATGAAGATCCAATTTGGTGAAGTAATTGATCCATGCAATTCATCCAATAATTCATCAATGACAGGAATGGGAAATTTATATTTAATAGTGAGCTTGTTGAGCTCCTTATAATTTGGACACACGTGCAATGATCCATCCTTATTGTGCACCAATACTAATGGAGCAGAGAAAGAACTTTGACTAGGTTGAGTTATACCATCCTCTAGCATTTCTTCAACCATACATTCAATTTCACTCTTTTGGGCATAGGGATATCTATATGGCCTGATGTTTGGGGGAACAATTCCTGGAATCAAATGAATAGCATGATCATGATCACGAATGGGCAGGAGGTGTTTGTGTGTCCCAAATATCTTGGAATGATTGTCCAAGATTTTTTTGGAGATCTGGAGAAATAGATGATTTCAATGTGGGAACCTCTAGCAAACATAATTGTGCAATTACGCCTCGTTGTTCCTTCTTTAGAGGATTTTTCATACCATTAGAGTTGATTATCTTTCCCAGTTTCCCTGCAATACCCCTTAATTAAGCCTCCTTTCCTTCCACATAAAATTTCATGAAAAGTTCATAAAAATTAAAAGCTATTGTACCCAAGGATTGTAGCCATTGGACTCTTCGTACAACATCAGCACCACCCATTGGAATGGAAAGCATTGGGCTATTCAATACATATACTCCCATGGATAGCTTGATATTATGGGACTTTCCAGAGAGATTTATGGTTCCTCCACTTTCAACCATCACATGACACTCTGGTGCTGGATATGGGAAGTAATTCAATTCCTTGGCCATCTTACAATGAATAATATTATGGGTACTTCCCGAATCAATCAACACTATTACCTTTTTCTTCTTGATATGTCCTTCTATCTTGATAGTTTGAGGAGTGGTAATTCTAGCCAATGCATTACAAGATATGGTCAAATTTATTTCTTCTTTATCTAGGGTTTTTTCTTGGAGTATATCATCTTCTTTTGACATTCCCTGCTCATTTTCTTCCTCCTCTTCACAATCTATGTAGAAGAATTTCTTCTCAGCACACTTATGACCTTTAGTGTATTTGCTATCACAATTGTAACAAAGCCCTTTTGCTATTTTTTCTTCCAATTTTTTTGGTGCCAACCTTGTGGGTTGTGGAAGGCTAGAGGCAACAACACTTCCATCTTTATAGTTGTGAGTGGTAGGTTTCCTAGTTGCATAATTTTGCTTTCCATTTTTCTTGCTAACCCGAATGCCTTCTCCAATGAATCAAGTTCCCAAAGGTGAAACTCTCGTTGGATACTATCCTTTAAACTCCCTATGAACACATCAATGCTATGCGCCTCTGGAATATCTTTTACCCTTATGTTCAATTTTTGGAAGTCCTCAATGTGCTCCATCATTGAACCCTTTTGTTTGAGATTTATCAATTTGGTAAAAAAGGTGTTTCTTTTTGTATCCTCATAGTGTTCTATCATTTCTTCTGTAAAAATTGCCCAATTGACAATTTTTTTATGAGAGAAAATCCATCGATACCATAAAAACTGATTTGGTTCCAAATATAAAGTTGCAATACGTACCTTTTGTGTGTTTTGCACATTATGGATATCGAAAAATTGCTCCATTTGTAGTATCCATGTTCTAGGATCCTTGCCATCAAACTTTCTCATATCGATTTTTGGAACATGGTGGGTCTTCAATCCAACATTAGAGTCTATGAAATCATGATTAACATTTTTTATGTTCTCATCATGAGTTTCCTTTACTACCCTTTCACCATTAGTAACCATTTCTTGTAGCAACTTATTCAAATTTATCTTAAATTCTTCCATCATAGCATCCATGCAATGCATCTTAACTTGCATACCATTCATATTAGCTTCCACTCCATTCATCTTCGTTTCAGTTACCTTTTGTGAGAGTGAAATTTTTTATACTTGGTCTTGTAATTTTGATATATCATGTTGCATTTCTTCCTCTTCTTCACGAGTCATGCTAGAGCTTTCAGGTTTCTTACTAGGTGTTTCCATTTTCTTTCATCGGGGCATCAATTAATGCTAATAGCTCTTCACTATTCACTTTGAATTCCTTCAAACTATTTTTTCAAACCAATCTTATGCAAAATTTAAAAAAAAAATACACACGTTTTTTTCACTTTGTAAGAGCTCGATATTGTATCTGTTGTATCTATGGAAATATGAATCTCGAATATCTGAAATCGCATCCTGTAGTATCCCTTTGAGTCCTCTTTGTAACCCCGCAAGTCTGATCATTATTGGATTCTCCAAGGAAGAGTTAGTCCAAATCTCCCAAGGTGACCAGATTATAGACTAGTTCAATAGAGCAAACTTGTACGAAGTGTCACGTGTCATTATTTCAACCTTAGTACCTGAAACTGTTATACAGAAAACCACATTCTGTCCTCTTTTTGAAACTTCTAAGGAAATTTCAATCTAATGCTCAAAACAAAAGTTATGATAATTTTCCCCAGGTCACTTTTTTGAAATGTAATTTGGGAGTCTGCAAAAACATTAACTTCCTCAGATCATATATCTGAAAATATAGCGATCCAAGCTCTAAAATTTGGACTGAAAGTTCAGAATGATTTCGACTAAAATGGGGTTTGTCTTTTCTTCTGAAACGTTGCAGAAAAAAACATTATAGAGAAAATTCCACGATGACCTGTTTGGAGCAGCGAAACACTAGAATCCAAAGCTCTAATACCAAATGTTAGGAAACCAGCTCACAAAAAGATAGAAGAGATAGATCAACGCCTTAGAATTCAGCCTCTTCAAGGGGGAAATCTCCTTTACATTACACAAATGAACAATTCCTTGATGATACAAATAACTAAACCTCCCTTTTATATATAGGAGTCTAAGGGGTCACAATATAATCACACCGACCTAACAGTAATAACATAAGGGCACAACAATAACAATAGGGGGACAATAGGGTCAAAATAATAAAAATAACGGATATAATGATAATATTAATGGGGGAATCACTAGTATTATAGGGACCTAACAAGTTTTCCTCAACCCTCTTTGAGTTTGGCCCTGATAAGCATCCACACTCAAAATTCACATCAAAGAATATTGTTATAATATTAACATGATCTATGATCTTATCTTTAGTGATGTTAAATAAAATTTCTTAAGGAGCATGAAAATACCATAAATACAACATATATGAAGAAACGTCACAAAAATGAGGTAACATATACAATGCACAAAGATTTGTTAATGAATTTCATGCACAATGTGTGAGCTATGTCTCTAGGCCTATCTTCAAAGTTCAAAAGCCTTTGTATTATCTCAACAAAATAATGGAAATTACATGAAAAAATACATGGAAATACCACACATCTGGGAGTGACCTGAAAATTTGTTTCTTAAATAGAAATTATGATTGCACAAACGGACTTCTCTCAAAATTCTAAGAAGAATGAGTATAACCTTGATTTCCTTTTGATAAGAGAAAATATGTCTCGTAAAATATCTCAATCATTAATGATACACACGGGCGTCAGTCACGAGCCCTCCTATCTACTGCTCAAGGAAAATGGGCTTCAGGGAAAATGAGTATAAACTTGATTAGGTTCTCAAACTTTCACCTCCTCAAATTTCGTGCCACAACATATCATAATATACCTCAAATATTCCTTAAACTATACCTAGAATATGCTACAAAATATTATGAGAAGATTTATCAAGATCTATTTCCATGTGAGACCTCGCTCAGCCTACCACCCGTCCAATCATTGAGTCTACATAGCCCATCCTCTTTCCACATCCATCAACCCTTCTATGTGTATGAAAATGGGTATATATAGGTTGGTATGTGTGGATATATCAATGGATTGGTTGGCATACTTGGCAAGCACATTATGAATAAAACTTTGTTTGTTGGGGAATCTCTTGTTCAAACTCTGTGGGCCCCATTTTTTTTATATCCATTTCATTTGTTTTAAACCATATATAATATATGATATTTGTAGTTCAACCACCAAAAATGTATGCCCCATGTGATTGAAACAACCCCCATATAATATATACAAAATATGCATATAGGGAAAAAATGGAGGTTGTGATTGGGCTATGTGGCAAGTCCTCAATGGTCGACATCACATGCTTAGTCAACCACACATTTCCACATCATCATTGGCCCATCACCATGTGTATTGGAACATCATGCCATATGGATGGTTATGGTAGTTTCCATGCGAGCTCTCTGGGGTCCCAACTAACCTGTTGACCATGTTGCCACATGGTAACTTATGTAAGTTACACACTGTTAGCCTCCTGCTACAGCAGGTTAATCATCTTTCATGATAGACATTTTTACATGCCAAATATGTCGTACAATGCATGCTGCAATGCTCCATATTTGCTACAGATGGCCAAAAGAAGTGTCCATGAGAGTGTGCTAGTCTCAATGCCACTTCTGTGCTCCAATTTTTGGTAAGCAATTCATTTTTGGTTTGAGGCAGTTTTTCAGTTGGAGGACCTCAAGCGAGGCATTTCTAACTTCCCCTTCTTCCTCTTTTCCCAAATCTCTCACTAACTTCCCATAAAAGAGGTCAAGATCTGCTTGATACCTCTTAGTTTCATCATTCTCCATATCATTTGCCTTGGTGAAGATCTGCTTCACTCAAGAAATGTACACACTACTTCTATGAGTCATTTTCCCTCTTAATAGCCTAAGATTCACATACTTAGTGCTTTCTTATCACTTTTCATGTTAACTACTAACTTTACTATGTAGCTCCCTATCTATTTCCCCTTCCCCTACTAAAACTATGTATATTACTCCCCTATATACTTATCCCCTCCCCCTGGTTGAAAGATAACCATATACATCCTCGAGAATTGCTAAGTTTATCTAAAACTTAGCAAGAGCCCTCAATACCCCCTCTAACCATCTCCCAAATGCATAAGGACTCATTCCTTTGCATAGTTTCCCTTCATATGTATAAAAATCATCCCTCTGGCCTTGGTTTGCCTTTTTAAGGCATAAATCCCTTGTTTGGCCTTAAAACCCTTCTCAAACCGCATAAAATTCCTCTTAAGTGCCTTAGGACTCCTTCCAAGGCATGAAAATCCCTCATATGCTTGAAAATTCCTCCTTTTGGGCTATCGGACCCCCTCCGATGCCTTATAATCCATTCAAAACACTAAAAAAAGGCCCCTCTGATTTCACAAAGCCTCCCTTTAGTGTTATAGCCTTGCTTCGAATGAAAATCTCCCTTTTTGGACCCCCTCCGATGCGATATCGCAGTCGGGAGGGGGAGTTATGCATTAAAACAAACATATATGTGTGCTGCCGATGGGTTCTTCGCCGATGGTGGACCGCCGATCACCGATTGCGATATCGCATCGGCAGTCGGCAGTCGCATCACATTATTTCATTGCATATATTATATATATAACATGCCCCACCTTATCGCCGATTGTGATATTTGCATATATCGCATTACAATAACATTATCGCTTATATTACCATATCGCATCGCTCCATTGTTAAGGCCCGCCCTCGGGTTTCCCCGATTGCAAAGCTGTCGAGTTAATCTCAGCCATCCATTTTTGGGCCCCAGATCAACGACCCATATTATATCGGCGATCACCCCATGTATATGGCTCCAACCAGCGGAGCTGAAATATTATTAAGGCACGACATATAAACGTTTCGGGTCTGAAAGGAGCCCTTTGTACAGCGAAATGGGAGTGCTCCGATATTCCGGAGCCGAAATACAATAAAGCAGAGCTTAATGAATATCGGGTCCGCTTATCATTTTCATTAAAATCCGCCGATTTGGGTTCGCCGATGGGCCGGACCCGAAATAAAATAAAGAGGGCCTGTAAAAGCATTTCAGGTCTGATGATTTCGGGGGTCATATGTTTGTCCTGCCGATAAGAGTTTCGCCGATGGGCCGGACCCGATATCAATAAAAAGTGGGCTTATAGAGGATTTTGGGTCCGCCCTTTGTTTCGCTCATCGCAAGTTTTATGTGCCAGCCCCTGGTCCGCCCGACACCGATATTACGATAAGATCTGGGCCGTTGGATCGGCCCACGCCGGATCCAACGACCACGATTTAATTCAATGAACCGTGTCACTATTTGGCCGTTTTTCAATGAAAAATCATGTTTTTATGGCATTCCGCCTGTTTATAATAAAAGGGCCATTTTTAATGTTTTGTGTGCTGCGCCCGTGCCCGCCCAGGTATAAAGGAAATGATGGTTTCCTTAGCCATTTTGAGATCGCTCCAGGCCCAAATACATCCAAACGCATGGTTTCGCCTCAGAAATCTGTCAGCATGCATTTCTCCTCTGTTTCGCAGCATTTTTTGAAGGTTTAAGCATCATTTTTTGATCGGCCAAGCGCCGATAGCATCGCTAAGGCCACGGAAGCATTTGCAGGAGTTATTCTTGCATTAAATTGGCAGATAAAGGGGTGATTAGACAGTTTAAAGAGTATCAGCCAAGTTTTTCAAAGCAGATGAAAGCAAAGCAAGCCCAACAAAAGTCAACAAAGCATCGTTCAGCCATTAAGGCTCACCAACACTTCTTTTGTTGCTTTAAAGCCACCTAAAGGCATAGATGAAGGCTTTCAAGGCAGAGTTATTGCAGAGACATTGTTCCCAGTCATATTTTTGGAGCAATGCTGCTTCCTTAAATGCATAGTTCTCACACAGAGGACAACGCGTAGCTCGAGGAACTCTTTTAGTCCATTTTGAAGCTGCAGGACCATGCACAGCCCTAAAGATCCATTTTGATGAGGCTGCTCCCTCATGAACACCTGTTTTAGATATTTTATTGCATTTATTTCCAGCATAACTTAGCATTAGAAGCAATTATTGCACAAGATCTATTTTGAATATGTTTTGATAGATATTTTGAGATATTTTCTCCCTTGACACCTGTTCAAGGGATGTTTGTAAATATTTTCTATTTAAACCACCCTCTGCACTGTTTTAAGGGTTGGTTGGTCGATAACTTCCTCTCTAGACTTGCATTGTATTTTCTGAGAGTCTCTATAATCAAAGATCGCTGGAATGTTTGGGAGATGAACTGACTGTTGTGTTTTAATGTCTGAAGAGTGACGGTGGAATCCTAATGCTTCTACATAGCCCAATAAGTGTTTCTTATCTCTGTTTACAGTTTATATGTTTTATGTCATCATTGTTTCACTATCTAAATAACAGAAAGAAATAATAGTTCAGAGCTCACTTAGTTGTACTCTGTTCTTAATTTCTGTGATTTATCTATGTTTTCCTCTGAATTAGTCCTGAATATGAATACTGATTTGCTCATATTTACACTAGTTCCTTCATATATGAATGTTGTTTAGGAATCCTTGATTGCTCCTATATAAGTGTTCATTCACCTTCCCTCTGTTAGCATAATGAGAGCTACTTAGTTGTCTTTCATTCACTGACCTTTGTTCCATCTTTATTCCAGCTCAATATTGTTTTATGTGTAGCTATCCTGCTCTGTATTCCTCTTGTGACCAAGAAAACGCAACAGCAAGCCTAATCCACGACTCCATGCCCAATGGTTTGAACTTCTCACACTATGCATCCCAACTCTGTTTGAAAGAATCCTCCATCCCACCAAACGCAAACAAAACCCATGTGCATCATATCTAGCCTAAAATCATCCCTTAAACAAAGCTAAATCCTAAAGAGAGAGCCCTCTCTGACTGCAGGTAGGCTAGGACCTGCAATCCAAAGATTGATTTGTGGTTACCTCGGCCGTATCCCTTTGGGAGTCAAAAGGGACAACCTGAGTGATAACACACACAACACTCTGTGGGTCCCACCTAGACATATTTTTCACTATTTGTGCCAAACTTTATATCTTCCTCATACAAAATCAAATTGGGGTTTCATTCATGCGATTGGAATGGTATGGATGATATTTACGACTTGGTGATAGTTTTATTTAGAGTTGAGGACTTCAAATTTTGAGCCTTTGGATCCTCCTGAATAATTACTCTTTGGAGAGGCATACATCGAAAATAAACTATCTCATTTGTATTATCCAAATAAATCTAGAGAAAGAAATAATTAAAAATTGTTAGATGATAGAGTTATATTCATGGTCTTCAAGATATTGTATTGAGGAACCTATGAAATGCATGAGACAAAAATTATCTTTATAGTTATTGTGTTCTATTTCATAGCTTTATTCATTATGCACAAGTTCTAAAAAAATCATTTAATGCATAAGGATCAAGTTTAGTCTTTGTAACATGTTCATGATCTCAATGCCTATTATTTATGTTCAAAATTTTTAATGTCACCGATATCCTACCAATAAGCCACTAATTCCCTTTATATGAAATGCAAGGTAATAAAATGTTTATGCATTTTCAGTATCCATAAGAAAACATAGTTTTGCATCTATGACCTTGCTTTCCATTTCCAAACCATGAGAAAATCCCTAAGAACCACCTTTATTGTGTAAAACATCATCATGCTTCCCATATGATGCATATATGTAAAACAATCTATTTATAATCAGTTTGTGTGGTGATTTGAAACGATATGCACGGTCCCTAAGGATTATGTTTTCAATCTAATTTTTGCTCCTATACTTTCATGAGCAATTCCATTTAGAAGCATCATTTTAGTATCATTCTCCCTCTTTTCCATCATCATGTGAGATTAGTCATGCCTCATTGAGCCAAGGAAAACTATAAAATGACCAAACATTCTATAGAGATAAAAATTTGATAAACAACTACTATATCATAGTTTAGAAAATCCACCCAAAAAAGTATGTATGAAGTGTAAAAATACATTGAAGGGTGGAGCATGGAACCAAAAGTATGTTGTGATATTCTTACAACTCAGTATTTTGTTTTAACCCCAATAAATAGTGTGGTGGCTAAGAGTGGACCTTATCATGCTATTATTTACCAATATAGGGTTTGATCTAGTCTTTATTAGTTATCATTATCCAATTATGTCATTAATAAAGGGGATTATTAACAAAGAAGATAGATATAAATGGAAATCTATCATGTCACCAATGAATAAAGCTATTATGGTCACTAAATTCATGACTCACTCATTGCAATGTTATGCTACCAAAATCCCTTTGGAAATAATAAAGCAACCTTAGGAGTACTTCTTTATAACATAGAATAATATTCTTTCTACCATAAAAAGTCCAACGTGGATCACAAAAGGAGGTAAAAGACCCTCCCAAGGAGGCTTTGAAGCCTACATTACTTCTACAACTATCTTGAGCTATTGAATTGTAAATCTATTTATTTTGATTAGCAATGAAGGCACTTACATATTTCGTTGTCTCTTGTGCTTTAGATTATGGGAGACATGTTGTTTTTTAATCTCCTTTCTATTGCACGAGATAGAGAAAGGAATAGTTTATTTGCGCATGGATTTCTGGACTTTTCATTTTGTTTACCACTAAAGTTACACATTTTTTAAGTAGGTAATTTTGGTATTATCTAACTTAACAAAGAACTAAGAACAAATAGTAGATTGGCAACTCAACTTGGGATGAAACCATTCTTTTTATCCTTTTGTGTTTTCTTTATTAGGATTTTATGGTAATGCATTTTTCCTCACACTTATTTGAATGCGAATTCTCGGAAACATATATTTTAAGAAAATACTTTTGGTAGGAAAGGAAGTCCCTAAATTATTAATGTCAAATCATTATGTTTTCGAATTATATATTTTAGGAAAATAGTTTCACTAAAGAATGAAATCTGCAAATGCTCATTGTCATATAGATTTTATTGGTTACATATTTTGAAAGTGTTCCTTTAATGAAGTTGGAAAACTCCCCCTCTTCATTGAAACAACATGAAATTATCATTTTTAATACTTGACATAGTATATATTTCATCTTTTCTCTTTTATTTCCAACATTATTTTAAGTTCCATTTTAAGAAATATTTCTATTTGTTGTACACACCCCAAGTGAAAAGAAATAATACCTAAAGAAAATAATTAATCCATGACACGAACTTCAACCCTAAAAGTAACAATTTACTCAAACCAACTATAATTCCTCTTTGATCACAATAATATTTTGTGTGGTTTAGGGTTGTAGGGATAGACATCCAAATATTTCTACAACCTTATACATTGAAACCTAATTTTTGATATCTAGGGTATGTAAAATCCTTTATATTGGATGTGGTTTAGAAGAAATTTGGAAATAAGAAAGTTGTTACACTGTATAATGTCAGATAATTTTAAATTTGGGACCAAATATTTGATTGAGACTCTTAGTTCTTTCATACTAAATATCCCTCCATTATTTGATTTCATATTGAAGGAATGGTATGCTATTTCATGTCTCCATGAATGAGTAGCTTAGTGGACTTTGACTAGGTTCCTACCTAGGTGGATCTCATAGAAGGGAGGAAAATAGAGATAGATAATTGTTGGGCCTTGGGGACTTCACCCAATGGAATTTTTATTTAATCCCTTTTGTACCTTAACTTACTCTATTGGTTAATATCATTTTTCATCAATTTGAATTTTTGAAAGCAACTTTCTAAACTCGTTACTCATTAATCACAATGAAACTCACTATAATTTTCTTGATAAATTTTTGGAAAAATATTTATTGTATTCTTACATTTTTTTTGGTGTACTAATAACCTTACATTAGCGAGCATTTTTTACTTTTTCTTTGAAAACTTAATTAATTGGAACACATCACATCCAAATTTCACATAATTCGTATTTACTAATTTGTTGAATTATTTAACATACCGTTTTCCTTTCATTGTCCTTAGGAGATATCACTTTGTTCATGAAATTTTATCACTTAGTCAAGACTACACATATCGTCTCACTTAGAAATTCTTATATACTTAGGGGGATTTGTTATTTCCTTGGAATCCCTAGCTGTGTTATTTATTTTTTGAAATCCATGAGAATAAAAAATAGTTATCCTCCATCCCCTACTAGATCACCTTTGAATTTATCTAATTTTAGTTCTTTCAATTCTCTCCTCGTCTAAGTTTACTATGTTTACCCCACTAGCGTTTTTAGTCAATAATATGGCTAGAAAAAATGAAAAAATAACATGAATTATAGACCTATCCTTCCATTTATGGATAATTTCAATCTCCCAAATTTGATTAAGATCACTAATCATCCCATCCAATATGACCCTACTTGGCTTTTCTTGCAAACTGAACCTCCATTAGATAGCCCAAAATTTGAAGCATTGGATAGAGAAGATTCATATAACCACATATTCCCCTTCCACTTATGTTGTTCCTTAAAAGATATCATTGATGAATCCATATTTTAAAACTTGTTTCAGTGCACCCATAATAGAGTTGTCCTGAAATGGTATATTAAACAACTCATAGGGTCACATCCTAATTTTGCATCGCTAGTAACAATTTCAAAACCTTTTTAAATTTCCCATTCAATATGGTGAGGGAGTTAAAAACATTATTTCATCTAATCAAAATATGACTACTCATTTTATGAACTATATCCTCTTCTAAATTTCCCAATCAATATGGTGAGGGAGTTAAAAACATTATTTCATCGAATCAAACTATGACTACTCATTTTATGAACTCATAAAAGGTGTTGAAGAAAGAGCTTAGGATCAATAAAATATCATGGATATTCAATGGAACTATTTATCATGAGAGATCTTACAATTTTATAAATTATTTCATAATGCAAGGGTTGGCTTTATATTTATATTTTATTTTACGAGATTAGTGCATAAAATATGGAAATAAACTAAAATAAAATGAAAGAAGCTAGGAAAATAACATGTCATTAAGGTGAACAAGCACAAGTTAGATCTTATGAATACTAAATAAGAAGGTGAGGACTATGATCTCTCTCGTCTTCTAGATTTTAATATGCAAGTACAAATGAAGTGCACTCAATATGAAGTTTCGATGTGAATTGTAGCCTAAATCGTTACTATAGGATCTTTTATTTCCTCTCTCCTTCTTTAGCATCCTATTCCTAGATGCTATAAGCTGTTATAGAATAATAAACTTTTCAATAAGAATGAATCATTTTCCTTTCATAGTAACCCAATATTTAACAAGCCATGGTTAGGTTTAGGATTTTTGCATGCCTTGATCCTTAATTAATGTTAGTTTTTTGGCCCTTTAAAATCTTTATGAAATTCCACACACTATCAACACATATCATAGTAGTTATAGAATAGGTCAACTTGCGAGAGGTGTAATGTTTACATATGAAATGCTATGAATAATTGTTTATACCATAAAGTGGATATTACACCTTGATTTCAATAAAAAATGTTCAATTGTAATCCAAAAAATCATTACAATTTATTTATTTTCTAAAAGAGTATTTTCATTATAACATATTTTTCTTTTTTGGAGGCAGTTTCAAAGTGATAGTGGAATTGTGGGGTGATAAGAAATTTACAGGAAGAAATGGAATTGAGTTGAAGATAAAAAAACCATAGAGAATTGAAGATAAAAGAACATTTTCTTTTCTATTGTCTGTCTTAAACCCACAATTGATCTAATTTTCAAAATATTTTTCATACTACTAACATCATTGACCTTTTAAGTTAGCAAAACTATGTTGATATAGGTATCCTTTTCTCACTTACTTTTGAGCATAGAAATAAAATGTTAAAGAATTATCTTACTTCCTTAAGGTATGGTAGACCATATAAATCTTAGTGGATGTTAATCATCATCATCGCCATCATTTTCAAATCAATTTTGTATAAAAATAAAGTATAAAAAGTTTGTTGGACTTAGAGTTGGGTTTATTTATTCTACATAATATGATCACGGTACAAATTTTCCAATCAATTTAATATATTTATATATCTAACATTGTAATTAAAAAATTACCATCTCATTAAAATAAGTTATCAAATTGTAATTAAAAAAATATAAATTAGTATTACTCCATTTATATCTGTACGAAAATTAATATTACTTATTTTATAAAATTATTAAGACAAAATAATTTCTTTTATAAATGAAAAATGTTATTTATAAATTTTTTTATATTTTTATTAAAATATAAAAATTATTTTAAATAATAAATATAAGATTAAAAAATAAGATTTATAAATCTATATTTATTAATTAATTTGTGTTCATAATAACTAAATTTAGATATTTGATGGCGAGCTAAATTTTACTCTTTTTATTGGGTTCAACTTACTTTGAAAAAAACCTCTTAACTAAATATTGAAACCACCAAATCCCACATCACCTAATATAAATTGGTTAAGTCAATTAATTGTTACATTTAGATTCGAGACTAGGATATTCGAACGGGCATTGCAGTTTGGTGGACTATATAATTCGTATTTACTAAATAAAAACAATAACGGGATGTTTGAATTAACATAGATGCAAAGTTGCATATATATATATATATATATAGATATAGATATATCATATGCTTAGTCAACCACACCTTGCCACATTTGCAGTGGTGCATCACCCTGTGTACTACCACATCATGTCAGCTAGGTTGCCACGTGGCATCATTTGGGAGTGACAAATGACAAGTTGTGGGTCCCATATACACATTTTTTTTGTTTGTTTGTGCAAAACTTTAAATGAGCATATAATCCTCATACAAACTCAAATTAAGGTGTTGTTCACACTGTTAGAATCGTCTCGATGAGATCTATGAATTGGTGTCAGTTTTGTTGAGATTTGAGGACTTTAAATTTTGAGCCTTTTTGGATCCTCCTATATCAACCCTCCTCACTGAGGTACTTATAGTCCTCAATATTTACATAGATAGTTTATACATGTTTTCTCTACTTTAAAACAAAACCTATACACTTCCCATTGAAAAAAGGATAAAATATCACTACATTTCATATTCAAGTGATGTTATATATTTCATCACTTTTACAATCTTTTTCCCATCTATGGGGTATTTAAAAAGAAACACGTGATTTACAATGGTGGCCACACTTATCTAATTAAAAAGGCTACCCATCTCTTACGTAAACAAGGAAATGGCCTTTCTTCTTGTAGTTTGATTCCATCTTGAACTACTTCATTGGCTAGTTCCTTTAGAGGAGATTTCTAGTCCTCCTTTTGATGTAGCTCTTAATGGAGCTTCTAACAGGTGGATTTTTTATGTCCAGCCTTGTTGCAATGGTCGTAATGGTTTTTATTAATGTGAGAGGATTCTTAATGTCATGGATTCTTCCTTCATTGGTTGTCTTTGGTGTATCTCTTCCGAGGCAAACTTTACTTAGCTTATCCTTTAGCATTCTCACCTCCATTTAAAAATGACTTATAATCAATATTGATTGGATTTTGTGGTATGCTCTCAAAATTCACTGATTCAAACTCTCTTTCTTCCACAACTTTATAGATTCCACTGGTGGTCTTGGGCTTTATTTCTTCAATGGACTTGGATAATGTTCCATCTTCCTCTCTGAAATAGCCTAGTCTTTCATATTGAGGTAGTTCCACCACTTTAATGGGATTCACAATTCCATGGCCATTAACTCCTAGGCCCTTTTCCTTCCTATATCAACTTCTTCATTAACATTGAACCAATTCCTATAGTGGGCTTTTCAAATGCACAAAAATCATCATCATAATGGGGACATGAAACTAAACAATTACTTAAACATTTTACCTCAATTGTTGATTTTGGAGTGGGTGAGGATGTTGTCTCAAAGCCTTCATTACACTGCAACTTTACCAAGGCGTAATCTCTGGCTTTTAATTGAAGTTGAAATCCTTGCTTCTCCTCTTTTTCTTATTGTAGAAATATTATCAACTCAACATTCTTTTCTTGAATGTTTTGGTGCATTTCCTTGAGTTATTAGAGCCACACATTCTTTGATTATTTTGCCATTTTTGGTCCAATACATACAATCCTAATAGCTCTGATATTCATCTCGTCGCCTCAATCAGAACCTAGGTCATGTTGAACTGTAGCAACAATTTTATGCTTCAATTTTCCACCATACTTCTTAGGCTTTAGCTGAGGATGTAGTTTCCAACAATGTTTCTCATCATACCCATATTTATTGCAATTGGTGCAAGAGGATTTCTCTTCCTTTTTCTTTGTTATCATTGCCTTCTTTGTATGATCGTCTTTTTCATGTGTTTCCCTGCTTTAAAGATAAATTTCTTTCACATTTTCTTCATCTAGATTAATGGGATCAAACAATAACAATGAATGAGGAAGCTAATTGTGTAAAACATCAATTTATTTTATCGAAGTTTTTGGTGAAACTAAATGAATATTTAATGCCAATGCTTTCTTTCTAAAATCTTCTATAAAAATTTGAATATTCTAACCTTTACCCATTCTCAAATGTTGCCACCCCATCACAGATTTTTTCCTATAACCCAATGGGTAAAATTGTCATCTTAATGCATAAACAAACTCAAACCATGATGAAAGGACATTACCATTATTTTCACTACCTTTCTAGAGTTTTCTCTCCCACCATACAAGAGTTATGCCTCCTAGTCGAAGAGATGCCAACTGAATCTTCGCTTCATCCTCTTTGATTTGTTGTAGATAGTAATAGATTTTGAATTGTCTAATCTAATTGTTTATCTTTTCTACATTATATTCTCCATTAAACATGGGAAAATCAAATTTCACATATAACTTTAAAATTATATTTTTAGAAGAATTTCTTTGATGACTATTTGAATGATGAGAATGAGGGGAAGAGGAATATATTGAACTTGAAGATTGAGTTTCAAGAGGTTATCCTCCACCTCCTCAGTGTACTAATTCATTATCATTTACTAGAGCTCCCTCTTTCTTTCCCTCTTTTTTAATTCTCCTTTCATAATATGGAAAAAACGTTTCCACCCAATCTACCATATGGTAGAAGGTTATAATAGTCTTGGTGAAAATTACATGTAAAATATATATAAATACTACAGATGATGGGAGACATAATACAAGCCAAATGGTGGGAGAAACTTCCTAGTGGGTGTTGATTTAATTTATTATGGCTAAGGGAATTGGCAAAGAAAATGGCTAAGGTTTTGCAAAGGAAAGATGGCATTTTGCGCACATTTATTTATGAAAATAATGAAAATTAGGAGAGAAGGAAGGTGAAAGGTCATAGGTTGCATGTGAGGAGGAAAATGAAGGAAAATAATAAAAAATGAAGAAAATAGAGGCCTCATTAATAAAATGGCTTCTAAGGATCAGTGGGAAAGACTTGATCAGGTTAGTTTTGGAGCTCTCTCTCTCTCTCTCTCTCTCTCTCTCTCTCTCTCTCTCATACTCTTGGATACTTATAGTTTTCTTAGAGAACCCTTGGAGGGTCTGGCATACTTGGATCTTTGGAGCAAGAAGGCAAAGGAAGAGTAGGAAAGTGCAAGAGGGCAGCGAGATCAACAACTACATTAGGATTTCTTGCAGGTACCAAGTTCCATATATGTTTGCTTCACTATTTCTAGCATGCATGGCATATGCATGTGGAATTTTGGTTGTGATCTGTCATTGACATGAAAGGTGTTCAAGATTGGCAGTGGATCGCCTAGCCTTTCCATTTCCTAGATAGTTATGGTGATTATCAATCTACTTTCATTGTTTGTTTTTTATTGGTTCTCATATTTCCTTAGCTTGGGTTGAGATATTAGTCTAGAAGCCTTGGTTGGAAAAACACTCTAGAAGACCTATAACAACTTGGGTTAATTTACTAGTCCTGGAAGCCTTGTTTGTACAAATTCTCTAGAAGTTGTTGGTGGGTTGAGTTGCTATTCTTGGAAGTCGTGATTGGACAAACTCTCTGGAATCCCTCTAGAAGATGTGGGTTGAGTTACTAATCTTGGAAGCCTTGGTTGGACAAATTCTATGGAAGTCCTAGAAGGTTTGGATGGAGACCAATATAATGATGGTTTTGTGATGTCTCACCATGAGGTGGAATCACTCTTTTATGGGTTGCGGTGGAAGGCCTCTTGAAGCCTTGGATGATTTTTTATTGATGTGTTCTATGAGATCCCACATTCATGATTGGAATATGGAATGGTGGTCAATGACCAAAGAGAGATTTGGCTCAATCATTTTACAACCAGGTGGAACGTGGAAGTCCCATGCCCAGTTTGGATTTTTCATAATTAATGAAACGTTATTTCTTCTTGTATCTCTACTAGCATTATGATGGATCATATTTGGTTTATATTGTTGTGATTTAATTGGTATTCATGTCCCTATTATGCTGGTTATTTATATGTTTTATTGCAGCAGCCATGTATGGCTTTCGTCATGTTTTTAATTGCAATTGAATGATAAATGCATCTATGACCTAATGGATGGAATGGGAGTTAATGTGGTAAGGAGACAATGCTTCATAGCGAATCTCAGATAAGTATGCGACCCTTATGCTGAGATATATTATTTACACTTGTAGGTTGCATATTTACTACATGTTTGACAAAATTCTTGTCATGGCTAGTAGGGGTCCATTCAAGGTATTCAAAAATTATTTTCTTTAGTACTGTCATTTCCATGTTATTTTACTGATTTGAAGAGATGGCATGGCTAGTGACCTGGGCTCTAGGTCTGACAAAGTGGCTCAAATCCTGGAGTTGCTAGTATAAGACTGACAGATTGGGTCTCTGGTCACTGTCATGCAAGCCTACGAGAGTGAATTTTTGGTTACAGTCGTGTGCATGCCTTGTCATGGGAGAGACTTTGGGTTTAATTCATCTAAATACTAGGTTATCTCAGGGGTTGGGCACCTAGAGTGGTGGATTAGCTCTTGGGGTACCTGAAGCACTTGAGAAAGGTCTGTGTGTTGTGTTTTCATCAATTCCATTTCCCTAAGGTTACCTAGGAGTTTGAATCATATCAAAGTAGCATCTCTTCGCATGTTTACCCTGGTTAGCCGGTTGCTTGGGTAGATGTAGCGTGAGGGTGCTACAAATGCCTTGTGGAAAACCTTCTCATTCTATGTGTGCATCTTATTATCCTCTTTTTTCTTTCTTCAAGTTTCACATCCAATCTTTGGGTTAAAATACTTCAGTTCTCCTCAACCTCTTTGAGCTTGCCCATGATAACCATCGACACTCAAAATTCACATCAAAGAATACTGTTGTGATATTAACATGATCTAGGATCTTATATTTAGTGACATTAAATATAATTGCTTAAAAAGCATGAAAATACCATAAAAGCAACATATATGAAGAAGCGACACAAAAATAAGGTAACATATACAATTTGCAAAGATTTGTTAACGAAGTTCACTCACAATGTGTGACCTATGTTTCCAGGATTAGCTTCAAAGTGCAAAAGCCTCTATATTATGTCAACAAAATAATGGAAATTACATGGAAATACCACACATTTGGGACTGACCTAAAAATTTATTTCTTAGATAGAAATTCTGACTGCACAAATGGATTCCTCTCAAAATTCTTAGAAGAATGATTATAAACTTGATTTCCTTTTGATAAGAGAAAATATGTCTCATAAAACGTCTCAATAATTAATGACACATCTGGGCTTCAATCACGAGCCCTTATATCTACTGGTCAAGAAAAATGGACTTCTAGAAAAATGAGTATAAACTTGACTAGGTTCTCAAACTTTCAGCTGATCAAATTTTGTGCCACAACATATCATAATATACCTCAAATATTCCTTAAAATATACCTAGAATATGCTACAAAATATTATGAGAATCTTAATGAGGATATGTGTCCATGTGAGACCTTTCTCAGCCTACCACCCATCCAAGTGTTGATTCTTCATAGCCCATCCTTTTTCCATGTCCATCAACCCTTCTATGTGTATGAAAATGGGTATATATAGGTTGGTATGGGTGGATATATCAATGGGTTGGTTGGCATACTTAGCTAGCACATTATGAATAATAAATTTTCCGTTGGGGAATCTCTTGTTCAAACTCCGTGGGCCCCATTTTTTTGATATCCATTTCATTTGTTTTAAACCATATATAATATATGATATTTGTAGTTCAACCACCAATAATGTATGCCCCATGTGATTGAAACAACCCCCATATAATATATACAAAACATGTGTATAGGGAAAAAATGGAGGTTGCGTACACTTAAAGGCCAGTTAGGCCTAGTTCAAGGTGGCACATGGCATCATGTGATTGGGATATGTGGCAAGTCCTCATTGGTCAACATCATATGCTTATTCAACCATACCTTTCCACATCATCATTGGTCCATCGTCATGTCTACTGGAACATCATGCCACATGGATGGTTATGGTAGGTGTCATGCAAGATGTGTGGGGTCCCAACTAACCTACTAACTAGGCTGCCACATGGTAACTTTTGGGAGTTCCACGTGGCACTATTTGGGTCCCACATAGACATATTTTTCACTATTTATGCAAAACTTTGGATGAGCATATCTTCCTCATACAAACTCAAATTGTGGTTTCATTCATGCAATTGGAATGGTATCGATGATATTTATGACTTGGTGCTAGTTTTATTTAGATTTGAGGAATTCAAATTTTGGGCCTTTTGGATCCTTCTGGATAATTACTCTTTGGAGAGGCATACGTCCCAAATAAACTATCTCACTTATATTATCCAAATCAATCTAGAGAAAGAAATAATTAAACATTGTTAGATGATATAGTTATATTCATGGTCTCCAAGATATTGTATTGAAGAACCTATGAAATGCATGAGACAAAATTTATCTTTATAGCTATTGTGTACTATTTCATATCTTTATTCATTAGGTACGAGTTCTAAGAAAGCCATTTACTGCATAAGGATCAAGTTTAATCTTTGTAACATGCTCAAGATATCGATGCCTATTATTTATGTTCAAAATTTTTAATGGCACCCATATCCTACCAATAATACAATAATTCCCTTTATATGAAATGCAAGGTAATACAATGTTTATGCATTTTCAATACCCATAAGAAAACATATTTTTGCATCTATGACCTTCATTTCCATTGCCAAACCATGAGAAAATCCCTAAGAACCACCTTTAGTGTGAAAAACGTCATCATGATTCCCATATGATGCATATATGTACAATAATTGATTTATAATCTATTTGTGTGATGATTTGAAACTATATGCACGGTCCTTAAGGATTATGTTAACGACCTAATTTTTGCACCTATACTTTCATGAGTAATTCCATTTAGAAGCATTATTTTAGTATCATTCTCCCTCTTTTCCATCATCATGTGACATTAGTCATGCCTCATTGATCCAAGGAAAACCATAAAATGGCAAAACGTTCTATAGAGATAAAAATTTGATAAACAACAACTATATAATAGTTTAGAAAATCCACCAAAAAAAGTATATATGAAGCGTAAAAAACACCAAAAAGTGCACCATGGAACCAAAAGTATGTTGTGATATTCTTACAACTCATTAATTTTTTTTAACCCCAAAAAATAGTGTAGTGGCTAAGAGTGGACCTTGTCATGCTATTATTTACCAATATAGGGATTGATCTAGTCTTTATTAGTTATCATTATCCAATTATGTCATTGATACAAGGGGATTATTAACAAAGAAGATAGATATAAAGGGAGATATTTCATTTCACCAATAAATAAAGCTATTATGGATGATAAATTCATGACTCACTCATTGCAAGGTTATGCTACCAAAATTCCTTTGGAAATAATAAAGAAACCTTAGGAATACTCCTTTATACCATAGAGTAATATTCTTTCTACCATAAAAAGTCTAGAGTGGAGCACACAAGGAGGAAAAAGACCCTCTCAAAGAGACTTTGAATCCTACATTACTTCTACAAATATCTTGAGGTATAGAATTGTAAATCTATTTATTTTGATTAGAAATGAAGTCACTTGATTTTTTTTTTTTCTCTTGTGCCTTAGATTATGGGAGGCACATTGTTTTTTAATATCCTTTCTATTGCATGAGATAGAGCAAGGAATAGTTTATTTTTGCATGTATTCCTAGACTTTTCATTTATTTTATCACTAAAGTTACACAAATGTTAAGTAGGTAATTTTGGTATTATCTAGTAACAAAGAAATAAGCACAAATAGTAGATTGGAAACTCAACTTGGGATGAAACCATTCTTGTTATCCTTGGTTGTGTGTTTGCTTTATTAGGATTTTATGGTAATGCATTTTTCCTCACACTTATTTGAATGTCAATTCTCGGAATCATATATTATAAGAAAATACTTTTGGTAGGATACGAAGTCCCTAAATTATTAATGTTAAATCATTATGTCTTGGAATTATATACTTTAGGAAAATAGTTTCGCTAAGGAATCAAATCTCTAAATGCTCAATGTTATATAGATTTTATTGGTTGTATATTTTGAAAGTGTTCCTTTCACGAAGTTGGAAAATTCCCCCTCTTCATTGAAATAACAAGAAATTTTCATTTTTAATATTGGGCATAGTCTATATTCATCTTGGTTCTTTTATTTCCAACATTATTTTAAGTTCTGTTTTAAGTAATATTTTTGTTTGTTGTACACACCCCAAGTGAAAAGAAATAATACCTAAAGGAAACAATTAATTCATGACACCAACTTCAACCCTGAAAGTAAAAGTTTACTCAAACCAACTATAATTCCTCATTGATCAAAATAATATATTGGGTGGGTCAGGGTTGTAGGGATAGGCATCCAAATATTTCTACAACCTTATACATTGAAACCTAATTTTTTTATATATGTGAAATCCTTTATATTGGATGTGGTTTAGAAGAAAATTGGAAATAAGAAAGCTCTTACACTGTATAATGTTGGATAATTTTAAAGTTTTGACCAAAGTTTTGATTGAGACTCTTAGTTCATTCATAGTAAGTATCCCTCCTTTATTTGATTTCATATTGAAGGAATGGTATGCTATTGAATGTATCCATGAATAAGTAGCTTAGTGGACTTTGACTAGGTTCAGACATAGGTGGATCTCATAGGAGGGAGGAAAATAGAGATAGATAATTGTTGGGGCTTGGGGACTTCACCCAATGGAATTTATAACTAATCCCTTTTGTACCTTAACTTACTGTATTGGTTAATCTCATCTCTCATCAATTTGAATGTTTGAAAGAAACTTGCTAAACTCCTTACTCATTAATCGCGATCAAACTCACTGCAATTTATTGATAAATGTTTGAAAAAATATTTATTGTATTCTTACATTTTGTTTTGGTGTACTAACACCCTTACGTTGGTGAGAGTTTTTTATTTTATCTTTTAGGGTGAATTTTATTTCTTTGACAACTTAATTAATGGGAACACATTACACCCAAATTTCACATAATTCGTATTTAGTAATTCGTTGAATTATTTAACAAACCATTTCCCTTTCATTGTCCTTAGTAGATATTAATTTGTTGATGAAACATTATCACTTAGTCAAGACTACACACATAGTCTCACTTAGAAATTCTTGTATACTTAGGGGGATTTGTTATTTTCTTGGTATCCCTAGAGGTGTTGTTTATTTTATGAAATCCAAGAGAATAAAAAATAATTATCCTCCATCCACTATTAGTTCACCTTTGATTTTTTCTAATTTTACTTTTCAATTCTCTCCTCATCTAATTTTAATGGGTCTACCCTACCAGTGCTTTTAGTCAACAATATGGCTAGAAAAAAATGGAAATATGAAAACTAACAGGAATTATAGACCTATCCTTCTATTTATGGATAATTTCAATCTCCTAAATTTGATTAAGATCACTAATCATCCCATTCAATATGACCCTACCTGGCTTGTCTTGTAAATCGAACCTCTATTAGATAGCCCAAAATTTGAAGCATTGGATAGAGAAGATACATATAACCAAATATTCCCCTTCCACTTATGTTGTTCCTTAAAAGATATCACTGAATAATTTATATTTTTAAACTTGTTTCAATGCACCCATGATAGAGTTCTCGTGAAATGGTATATTAAACAACTCATAGGGTCACATTCTAATTTTGCATCCCTAGAAACAACGTTCCAAAACTTTTTTAAATTTCCCATTCAATATGGTGAGGAAGTTAAAAACATTATTTCATGTAATCAAAATATGACTACTCATTTTATGAACTATATCCATAAAAGGTGTTGAAGAAAGAGCTTATGATCAATAAAATATCATGGATATTCCATGGAACTATTTATCACAAGAGATCTTACAATATTCTAAATTATTTTATACTGCAAGGGTTGGATTTATATTTATATTTTGTTTTATGAGATTAGTGCTTAAAATATGGAAATAAACTAAAATCAAAATGAAAGAAGCTAAGAAAATAACATGTCATTAAGGTTAAAAAACCAACAGTTAGATCTTATGAAGAGTAAATAAGAAGGTGAGGCCTATGCTCTCTCTCTTCTTCTAGGTTATAATATGCAAGAACAAAGAAAGTGCACTAAATGTGCAGTTTCGATGTGCATTGTGGCCTAAATCATTACTATAGGATCTTCTATTTCATCTCTCCTTCTTTAGCATCATATTCCTATATGTTATACTCTGTTATAGAATAATAAACTATTCAATAAGAATGAATCATTTTCCTTTCATAGTGACCCAATATTTAATGAGCCATGGTTAGGTTTAGGATTTTTGCATGCCTCGCTCCTTAAATAGTGTTAGTTTTTTGGCCCTTTAAAATCTTTCTGAAATTCCACACATGGCTATCTACACATATCATAGTAGTTATAGAATAGGTCAACTTGCAGGAGGTGTAATATTTACATATGAAATGTTATGAATAATTGTTTGTACCATGGAGTGGCTATTACACCTTGATTTCAATAATAAATGTTCAACTGTAATCCAAAAATTCATTAGAATTTATTTATTTTACAAAAGAGTATATTCATTATAATATATTTTTATTTTTTGGGGGAAGTTTCAAATTGATAGTGCAATTTTGGGGTGATAAAAAGCTTAGAGGAGGAAACGAAACTAAGAGAGTTGAAGATAAAAAAACATAGAGAGTTGAAGATAAAAAGAAAAAAAAAGAAAAAAAAAATTTCTATTGTCCATCTTAAACCCACATTGGATCTAATTTTCAAAATATTTGTCATACTACTAACCTCATTGACTTTTTAAGTTAGCAAAAAGATGGTGATATAGGTATCCCTTCTCACTTCTTACTTTTTTCTGATATGATAGACCATATAAAGCTTAGTGGATGTTAATCATCATTATAATCATCACCATTATTTTTAAATCTATTCTGCCAAAAAATAAAATAAAAAAAATATTATTAGACTTTGAATTTGTCTTTTTCTTTATTTACATAATATAACCATTATAAAAATATTTCAATAAATTTAACTCATTCAACATTATAAATTAAATATAGAAAAAGTACCATCTCATTGAAATAAATTATCAAATTCTAATAACAAAAAATAAAAAAACATAAATTAATATCATTTCATTTATATGTTCATGACCAACAATATTACTTCTTTTATGAAATTATTAAGATAAAAGAAATTCTTTTATAGATGAAAATTGTTATTCATAAATTTATTTAATTTTTTATTAATTTATTAAAGTAGAAAAATTATTTTAAATAATAAAAAAATATAAGATTAAAAAATAAGATTTATAAATCTATATTTACTAATTAAATTGTGCTCATAATTACTAAATTTAGATATTTGATGGCTAGTCAGTTTTAACTCCATTCATTGGGTTCGACTTACTTTGAAAAATATCTCTTAACTAAATATTGATACCACCAAATACCACATCACCTAATATCAATTGGTTAAGTCAACTAATTCTTACATTTAGATTCGAGACCCGAGATTCGGACCAGCAATGCAGTCTGGTGGACTATATAATTCGTATTTAGAAAATAAAAACAGGAACTGGATATTTGAATTAACATACATGCAAAGTTGCTATATATATATATATATATATACCGTTAGAGTTATTTTGATATTAATTAAATTTTCTAAAAAGCTTGCAATTTAGTCATATTTCCCCATATATATATATATAAAGATCGCAGCCTATGAATAAGTATTTAACATTCAAACATGTGATATATAAAAATATAAGAGAGAAAAACAATAAACAGTAACAAGATATTTCGGTTTACTCTATTAGGGTTAGGGGCATGAATCGAATACATCTGATGATAAACGGTCATCGTAATAATAACAAATGATTGAGAAGAAAATAATCGGAGAACAGTGACGAAGAGTGAGGAACGCGCTGACTCAGTGAAGTGACCAGTTATCTATTTATACCTATATCGAGCCCATGGCGAGCAAAAGAGACCCGCCAAGCAGGAAGACACCAGCCATGCGGTATGAAGGGGAGGCTGTGTTCGCCCCGTTTGTTGACGACGATGGTGTTTGCACTGAAGGCGGGTTAGCTGCCGATGATGGGGAAGGGGCTCCGACAGTTGGCGTCACGGGAGCGGTGGATGATGGGGAAGGCGAACCAACAGTTGGTGCGGTGGGAGAGGCCGATGATGGCGACGGCGATTGGACAGTTGGTGTTCGAGAACGGGCGGGCGAGGGGGATGGCGCTGTTACGTTCTTCTTTGAAGTGGAGGCGGCGCCGACGGTGATAGTGAGCTTCATGCCGGCTGAGCAGTGACCCGTGATTCCGCAGATGTAATACTTCGCGCCCGTGCTGTCCAAAGTAATAGTGTCATTTCCACTGGTGTGTGTTGCCAAGGGATTGGTAGTGAGGCACGAATCATACGCCGCCTTGTTCACCACCAGCGCATTGTGCGTGCCCGGCGTGTATTTGAACACTGCATTATATTCATTCAATCATCACTCATCAATATCTTCATTAGGTGCAACAGTATCATCAAATATCAGTATTGGCTTTTTGCTATAATTTGTGTTTTTACATACCGATTTTGTCGCCCACAACGAATGTTTTGCCAGAAGCCCAGGTATTATAGTTGACGCCCAGAGTCCACTGTGCGCTGTCACCGACGGTGTAGTCTGTAGCCAAACAATTAAATGGCAAAACCATCATCGCCACCGCCACCACAAGTGCAATCCACAGTCCCTGCTGCCCCATATCTTCCGCTAAAATTACTGCCAATATCCGCCATCGAAACAAACAAATTAGCAAACCATACATCGAAATTTCTATGAAGATACATCACAAGGTCACTGCGTTCTACAATCAAAACTACCAGATTAGAGAACAATACAGAGGGGCATAATTAAACAACAGTCCATGCGGGCAATATCAATGAAGAAAGATGAAAGAGCATACAATATTAAATGCCGTGAAGTGTCGAAGTGATTTTGATGGTGTAGCCGCTGCAGGTTCCGAGGTAGCTCTTTGGATGAAGTGAACAAAGTATTGTGCTTCAATTTATGGAATGAGAAGATTGGATATATAGGAGTCTGAGAACAAAAAGATTGAATATATAGGACTCCCGACGCGGTTCGTAGCCGGCACGGAAGACTACCAAACTCATCCATGTCAATAGTCATACACAGCCGAGTCGCCAGCGACCTACAAAATCTCTGGGCAGGGCCCAGGAGGCCGCGTGGCTCATAATTCCCACGAGTAAAGCTCCGATTCCCTTACTACCTAATCAGCTTTAATGGCTAAAGGAATCCCTGAAAAAAAAGACGTACAGCCACTTTGCTTTGAATACGTCTTCGTGCGATATTTCATTTACCGGTATAGTTTCGGAAGGTTCCTACGTATGCCTCGTTAGAATAGTTAGAAGATTTTTCTACCTACTTTCACACGTTATCTATGTTATAATATTTGAAGAACATGTCAACCAAGGGCAACAACCCATGCGTTGTCAAGAAATGGTGACTACACTCTTTGGCAAATGGGTCAACAACACTTTTCTTTCCTAATTTTTTTTGTTACACGTTCAGATTATAGAACACGTCTTGATTTTGACTTCTTCCACCACCTAATTTGTTCTTTGTGAAAATGTTTTTCTATAGTTTTTCATTGGGTAAGAGTTGTTTAGGATTTTAAGGTGGGTGGTCGAGAGTATCATTTTTTCTCCTAGATACATGTAGTTTGTTCACATGTAGTTTGTTCTCGTCTCTATGTTCTTTCATTTTAATTCAATTATATAAAGAAATACATTTTTCAAAGATATACGTTGACTAAGTGTAATAAGGTGAGCATAATTTATTTTTCTTTGTACTCAAATTTAATTCTGCAAATAAAAATATTAAATATCAAAATTTAATTAATATATATATATATATATATATATATTAATATTTTAATAAATAATTAAAAATTTATTTTTCTTTGTACTCAAATTTAATTCTGCAAATAAAAATATTAAATATCAAAATTTAATTAATATATATATATTAATATTTTAATAAATAATTAAAAATCTATTATATTTAAATAGTGTAATATATAGGGTTGAAATATATCACTTTTACTTTTTCAATGAATCATTTACCAAGCTAATGCTGAGTATATAGAGATCATTCTCGTTACGTGAGTACTCAAATTATTTTATATATATAAAAAGAGGTTGTTGTGTGTAAATAGAGATTTTAATTTTTTTTAATTAAAGATAAAGATTTATAAAGATTTACAAAAATAGAGACGTGTATTAAAAGTGTTGAACGGAAATTAGATAATTATTTATTTATTTTACAAATTTAAAATGTTTTTATATATTGGTAATTATTAAATTTTTGAATGTTAGTGTGGATTAAGTTTTGTAATGATCTAATTAGCATTTGCACCAAATGCTGCAAAGGAAATGTCGTAAGTATTTCCAATAACACTTACATATGTGTTTGGATTTTGCACAAGTTGCTGAATTCTAATCTCTTATTGTAGTAATTAATTTTGCATTTTCCTTTCTAGTATATCACTTGTTCCATTCATGCTCACCCATAGTCTTCCATCGTGGGTTGGAAATGCTCCTTGTAAAACATAATATTTGATTTCCAGTGCAATGGAGAAAAAAGTATTGTAAATAAATCAGATAATCGAAAGCTAAAAATAAAAAACCGACAAGATTGGGGAAGAAAGAAGGAATTTATTTTATTCATATCAGTACACAATAGCCAAAGGTCCAAGTTCATCACTTATCTGAAAGGAGAATTTAAAAAAATACAATATTGAGCATATATAGTGGCAAACTGCCAAACTCAACTTTTCTTCAATTACATTCTAACATAAATTATCTTCATACAACCCCTTGAACTGTCATGTTCAGGCCTGTGACTCATACAAGCACAATTCATCTAACCAAGTTATAGCATATGAGGTTGACATACTCCAATATAAATGCTTTACACCCCCTTAATCATTATCTCCCTTGCAACATTCCTTCGACTCAAATGTGGTTTTAATACACATATTTACATTTCTCCCAAAACTCAACAAATATTTATAACACTATGACTGCTACAAATAAGAAAATAACCCAGCTTTCAATTTTCAAAGTTGTAACCACTGTCAGCACAAAATGTTACTTTATTGTGCATACTTTGGATTAAAAACCAAAGCCTCTCTATAGATCAGCTCTTTCATATGATCCTTTGTTAAGGTGTGGTACTCAAAATCAAAGCTGAATAACATGGCACAAGTGGGTTCATCATTGATATCATGTAGATTTGCCACGTATGGATGGGAAAGTGCCTCTTCCACTACTCCAAAACCAACAAACATATTTGTTTAACCAATTGGACCTAGAAAATAAATTGTACTACCATCCAAAAGAACAAACAATTTTCATTGCCAGAAAAAGTAAAAGCAACTAAAATTTTTCTGCAAAGGATATCAAAAGAAGATATTCATCTATTTCTGTAAGAATTGGATCTACATTACGTGCGTTGGGAAACTTTTCTCATGTGCTAGCTTTTGGCCTTGATTTAAATGGTATAATTTAAACGGGTGCTTCTTCAGAGACACAACTACTAAAAGTTGCCTGGATTTACATGGGTAGAACTTAAATCTATGCCATAAGGCCTTCTTGAGTGTACATATTTTTTTTTTCTTATTTTAAGTTCACAGCCAATCCAGACACCAAAATGTTGTTGTAAAACATAATATTTGATTTCGAGTGCAATGGAGAAAAAGCTATTGTAGATAAATCAGACAATTAAAAGATGAAAATCCAAAACCAACGAGATTGGGGAAGAAAGCAGGAATTTATTTTATTCATATCAGTACACAATAGCCAAAGGTCTAAGTTCATCAATTATATGAAAGGAGAATTTGACAAAATATCATATTGATCATATATAATGGCAAACTGCCATACTCAACTTTTCTTCACTTATATTCTAACAAAAATCATCTTCATACAACCCCTTGAAGTTTGAAGATAAAGAAGAATAAAGCATAATACATTTTTATCGCATTGTTTAGGTCTATGACTCATACATGCACAATGCATCTCACCAAGTTGTAGCATATCATGTTGACATACTCCAATATAAATGCTTTACACCCCTTCAATCATTATCTCCCTTACGACTTGTCGTGCACTCAAATGTGCTTTTAATACACATATTTACATTTCTCCATAAACTCAATAAATATTTATAACATTATGACTGCTACAAATAAGAACATAGCCCAGCTTTCAATTTTCAAAGTTGTAACCACTGTCAACACAAAATGTTACTTTATTTTGCATACTATGGATTAAAAACCATAGTCTCTCTATAGATCAACTCTTTGATCTGATCCTCTATTAAGGTGTGCTGCTCAAAATCAAAGTTGAATGGCATGGCACAAGTGAGTTCATCATTGATATCATGTAGATTTTTCAAGCACACATGGGAAGTGCCTCTTCCACTCCAAAATAACAAACAACTTTCATTGTCATAAAAAATAAAAGAAGCTAAAAATTTTCTACAAAGGATATCAAAATAAGATATTCATCTATTTTTGTCAGAATTGGATCTGCATTACCATGTGCTAGGAAAATTTTACCAGTTGCCTCGATTTAAATGGGTAGAACTTAAATCTATAGAATAGGGCCTTCTTGAGTGGACAATTTTTTCTTCTTCTTATTTTAAGGTCATAGGTAAGCCAAACACCAAATTTGTGTATAACACCCCCTTGTTTGTGGGACAAGGAACAAAAATTGATCTCGATACTAGATGTCAAATATTGTGATATAAATAGTCATAATCCAAAAAGGATTAGTCCAACTTATACAAGGATGAATTAAGAAGTTCTGCTTTAGCAAACCAATAAAGTAATGATCAGTCAACAAGAAAAAGAGGTAATGTTCTGCACCTGTGATCCTCTGATTTTGATCAAATGTCAGCATTCTTTCACAAAGATAAATTGATAATGCATGCACATGATGGAATTTTTGAGTAAATGACTGCCTTGAATACTATGGCAGTTGCCGAATAAATTTTCTAGCATTATCACTTCGAACAAATCCAAGGTCAACCTCAGTTGGAGTTCCAATCAACTACAAAGGTATTAAATACTTTCTCACCGCACTCACATTGTATTTAAATTATAGCCATAACTTCAATCATTCACCCAAAATTGTAAAATGTCTTTTTGTCCTTTAACCAGAGACAAGATATGAACAAGAAGCATGGCTCAAACTTCAATAGGCTTAAAAGTATACAACCATTATACATGGCAAGCCACAATAGGAAAATATTACAATCTATGGCATCTACCTATATCATTAAACACAACCAATGCACATGATCCCTTCTAGGGAATAAGGGTTTTCTATTCATCAATTCCATGAAAATACAACCTACAGACCAGACATCAATGGCTGCAGTATATCTGATGAATTTAGTAGCAATTATGGAGCTCTATACCATCTACTAACCACATATTCAATCATGAAATTAGTTTCAGAAGTAATCTAAGCCAAACAAAAATCACGTATCTTCAGATCACCATTTGCATTCAGTAGAATATTGTTGGGCTTCAAGTCCCTATGAAGGACATTTGCAGAATGTATAAATTTCAATCCTCACAAAATCTGATACAGAAAGTACTACAATAAAAAATCCACATACAAGCATTAGCCTCTAACAAACAATACTTGAAGGACCTCATTCATATAAACTATGACACAAAAATGCATACTAGAATGTAATACCAAGAAACAACAATTCCTTCCTTTCTTCAAGCATCAACTTCTAAGGATGTTTTTGAACAAAACCCCACTTTGCAGGTGGTGGGAGGTCAAAATCATGAACTTGATAGGAAACTTATCAATCCGTATAAGCTTGTATTTCAATACTACATGATAGATGAAGAAAGAAGGGTTGCCATGGAAACTTGTATTGATGTAGTTCCCTAGAAGCTATCTGATTCTGTAACCTCGATGAGAAGTCAACCATAAACAACCATAATCCACAAAGGATTAGTCCAACTTATACAAGGATGAATTAAAAAGTTATTCTCTAGCAGAACAATAAAGTAATGGCTAGTTAATGAGAAAAAGACGTAATGTTTTGCACCTGTGATCCTCTGATTTGGATCAAATGTCAGCATTCTTTCACAAATATAAATTGATAATGCATGCACATGAGAGAAGTTTTGAGTAAATGACTGCCTTGGATATTGTGGTAGTTGTCGAATAAATCTTCTAGCATTATCACTCCAAACAATTCCAAGGTCAACCTCAGTTGGAGTTCCAATCAACTACAAAGGCATTAAATGCTTTCTCACCACACTAGCATTATATTTAAATTATAGCCATAACTTCAACCATTCAACCAAAACTGTAAAATGTCTTTATGTCCTTTAACCAAAGATAATATATGAACAAGAACCGTGGCTCAAACTTGAACAAGCTTAAAAGTATACAACCATTATACATGGCAAGCCACAAAAGGAAAACATTACAATCTATGGCCTTTACTTATATCAATGAACAAAGCCGATGCACATGATCCCTTCTAGGGAATAAGGGTTGTTTGTTCATCAATTCCATGAAAATACAACCTACTGACTAGACATCAATGGCTGCAGTATAATCTGATGAATTTAGCAGCATTCTGGAGCTCTATACCATCTAGTAACCACATATTCGATCATGAAATTAGTTTGAGAAGTAATCTGAGCCAGACCAAAATCACATATCTTCATATCACAATTTGCATTCAGTAGAAGATTGTTGGGCTTCAAGTCCCTATGAAGGACATTTGTAGAATGTATATATTTCAATCCTCACAAAATCTGATACAGAAAGTACTGCAATAAACAATCCACATACAAACATTAGCCTCTAACAAACAATATTTGAAGGAACTCATTCATATAAACTATGGCACAAAAATGCATACTAGAACATAATACCAAGAAAAAACAATTCCTACCTTTTTCAAGCATCAACTTCTAAGGATGTTTTTGAACAAAAACCCACTTTGCAGGTGGTGGGAGGTCAAACTCATGCACTTGATAGGAAACTTATCAATCATTATAAGCTTGTATTTCAATACTAAATGATAGATGAAGAAAGAAGGTTTGCCATGGAAACTAGTATTGATGTAGTTCCCTAGAAGTTGTCTGAGTCTCTAACTTCCACGAAAAATCAACGTTAAACAACGATAATCCACAAAGGATTAGTCTAACTTATACAAGGATGAATTAAAAAGTTATACCTTAGCAAACCAATAAATAAATGACCAGTCAACAAGAAAAAGAGGTAATGTTGTGCACGTGTGATCCTCTGATTTGGATCAAATGTCAACATTCTTTCACAAATAAGAATTGCCAATGCATGCACATGGGGGAATTTTTGCGTAAATAATTGCCTTGGATACTATGGTAGTTGCAGAATAATTTTTCTAGCATTATCACTCTGAACAAATCCAAGTTCAGCCTTAGTTGGCATGTCAATCAACCGCAAATACAATAAATGCATTCTCACCACACTGGCATTATATTTAAATTATAGCCATATCTTCAACCATTCAAATAAAACTATAAAATGCCTCTATGTTGTTTAACGAGAGACAAGATATGAACAAGAAGCATGGTTCAAACTTCAATAGGCTTAAAAACACAAAACCATTATACAAGGCAAGCCGCAATAAGAAAATATTACAAGCTATGTCCTTTACCTCTATCAATAAACACAATTGATGCACATGATCTCTTCAAGGAAATAAGGGTTGTCTGTTCATCAATTCCATGAAAATACAACCTACTGACCAGACAACAATGGCTACAATATAATCTTATGAATTTAGCAGAAATTCTGGAGCTCTATACCATTTAGTAACGACATATTCGATCATGAAATAAGTTTCAGAAGTAATCTAAGCTAGACCAAAATCACATATCTTTAGATCACAATTTGCATTCAGTAGAATATTGTTGGGCTTCAAGTCCCTACGAAGGACATTTGTAGAGTGTATATATTTCAATCCTCACAAATCGGATATAAAAAGTACTGCAATAGACAATCCACATACAAAAATTAGTCTCTAGAAAACAATATTTGAAGGACCTCATTCATATAAACTATGGCACAAAAACACATACTAGAACGTAATACCAAGAAACAACAGTTCCTGCCTTTTTTCAAGCATCAACTTCTCAGGATGTTTCTGAACAAAACCCCACTTTGCAGGTGGTGGGAGGTCAAACTCATGCACTTGATAGGAAACTTATCAATCATTATAAGCTTGTATTTCAATACTATAGGATAGATGAAGAAAGAAGGGTTGCCATGGAAACTTGTATTGATTTAGTTCCCTAGAAGTTGTCTGAGTCTCTAACCTCCACAAGAAATCAACCATAAACAACCATAATCCATAAAGAATTAGTCCAACTTATACAAGGATGAATTAAAAAGTTCCACTTTAGAAAACCAATAAGAAAAAACCGGTCAATGAGAAAAATAGGTAATGTTGTGCACCTGTGATCATCTGATTTGGATCAAATGTCAGCATTCTTTCACAAAGATAAATTACTAACACATGCACATGAGGGAATTTTTGAGTAAATGATTGCCTTGTATACTGTAGAAGTTTCTGAATAAATCTTCTAGCATTACCACTCTAAACAAATCCAAGGTCAGCCTCAATTGCCATACCAATCAACTACAAAGACAATAAATTCTTTCTCACCTCACTTGCATTATATTTAAATTATAGCAATATCTTCAACCATTCAACCAAAACTTTAAAATATCTCTATGTCCTTTAACGAGAGACAAGATATGAACAAGAAGCATGGCTCAAACTTCAATAGGCTTAAAAGCATACAACCATTATACAAGGCAAGTCGTAGTGGGAAAATATTACAAGCTATGTCCTTTACCTCTATCAATAAACGCAACTGATGCACATGACCCCTTCCAGGGAATAAGGGTTGTCTATTCATTGATTCCATGAAAATACAACCTACTGACCAGACATCAATGGCTACACTATAATATGATGAATTCAACAGCAATTCTGGAGCTCCATACCATCTGGTAACCACATATTTGGTCATGAAATAGGTTTCAGAAGTAATCTGAGCGAGACCAAAATCACATATCTTCAGATCAAAATTTTCATTCAGTGGAAGATTTGCTAGGCTTCAAGTCCCTATGAAGGACATTTGCAGAGTGTATATGTTTCAATCCTTTCAAAATCTGATACAAAAATTACTGCAACAGACAATCCACATACAAACATTAACCTCTAACAAACAATATTTGAAGGACCTTATTCATATAAACTATGGCACACAAACATATACAAGAATGTAATACCAAGAAACAACAATTCCTGCCTTTTTTCAAGCATCAACTTCTAAGGATGTTTCTAAACAAAACCCCACTTTGCAGGTGGTTGGAGGTCAAACTGATGCACTTGATAGGAAACTTATCAATCATTATAAGCTTGTATTTCAATACTACATGATAGATGAAGAAGTAAGGGTTGCCATTGAAACTTGTATTGATGTAGTTCCCTAGAAGTTGTCTGAGTATCTAACCTCCACGAGAAATCAACCTTTATCTTTAAATGAGTTGGAGGCTAATTTTCCTGAGATGGCCAATGACAATGACAAGTCCCTGTTACACAAAAATATCGTCACCATGATTATTTGCAGTCAGTATGGGTCTATCATCACTTGTAATGTCCTCCTAAGCAAGTCTTAGACCTCAGCTCTTCAAATCAAGCTTTGGAAATGAGAGAAAGACATTAAAAATCAATGTAACTCTGGTTTCGGACTTTCTCTCATGGTCACCTGCGGTCCCGCACTTTCTGTGTAAAAAAACTATGGACCTGCCTGCTCTGTCCCTAACGGTGTAGGTGCGGACCCCTGTGAAAGTCAAAAGTGCGAGTTTTATCTTAAAAAACTCACTTTGGGTTAATTCTAGAGGTTTCTAGAAGGAATTTTGACGTGGATTGTTCGCTTTGAGGTGGTTCATGCATCCGAAAAGAGAAGTAGCTAATCCCTTGATGAGAGGAGTTATCCCTTTGAAGGAGGACCTAGTAACCTCCCTCCATTGCACTATAAATACAAGCATTGGGCTAGTTGCTAGAGAGGTTAGAAGCTGAACGTTTTTTAGGGTAAATGCTGGTGAAATCAAGACTTCCTAGTTGAGCTTAAGAGGAGAGATCACACATCTTTTTGGCTTCATTGGGGAGTGAGTGAAACTTGTCAAAGTAGAGGAGACTTCTTGCTGGACCCTAGGAGGAGCTTGTACAGTGTCAAGGCAAAGGTTGTAAAGTTCTTCTTCTTTTGAATTAATACAATCAAACTCATTTTTCTCAACAAGTATCTTATGTTATTTGTTTCATGGACTCCTTGACTTTCATGTTAAATATGTTTTATGCAATTGGCTTTTCAGGTGCTATTTAATTTGTTTGCCTTGTTTGTGTTTGCAGATTCGCGAAAAGGAGCTCATTTGGATCGAAGGAGCGAGGGCATCCACAAGCTTGCGTTGGACCTAAGGTAGGCCCTAAAAACACTTGTTTGCTATTGTTTATCAAAGCATATTTAGAGAAAGATAGTGTCTGGTTGGTTTGCTTGTCATTAGGTCTTCTTTAGATTCTAGGAAGGTCTATCTTGTCCGCAAGATCGACTTATTCCGTGTGACAAAATGGCGACTGCTGGGGACTTGATTGTTTTCCTTGTTTTACTTTGACCTGAGAAACTCTATTTTTGTTTCTTTTTTTGGCTTGTTATGTGTAAAATTGGGTAGAGTTTGTAGATCCAGGGTTATTTTTCGTTTTTCATAGCTTTGGGAGAGGACCGCACCCTAGCCGTTTGACACAGTGCGTACTTACCCGCAGCTTGGCTTTTAGCACAGAGCGGGACCGCACCTGTGCCAACTGTGGGCCTGCGGACCCTGTCAAAATTTTGAAAACCCTAAGATTTCCTCTGTTAGTCAGCTTAGTTTGTCTTTAGAAATTGTTATCCACTGCCCAGACCTGCATATAACTTGTCAGAAGCTTTCCTTGGATTGATTTCGTTAGTGTTAGGGTTTTAGGTGAAATTCCTAGGAGTTTTGCTTGTTGGGTTTGTTTTTCATTTTGGTTGTGTAGTGGCTCTGAGCTTAGAAGCTGTAGGGACTTCAGATCACCTTAGTGTCTACCAGCCTTCTTATGAGTCTGACCATTTATGAAATCTCCCCTTGTTTGAGGAATCCGCTTTGAGTTTTCTCTTTACAAAACTTCGAAAAGCTTGTGTTTGAGAGTTTGGATTTTCATTTTCAAAAAGAAAACAAAATTGGTTGTTCTTGACTTGATTTGTGATTCTGCATAAATTAGTCCTTAGCTTACATCTAGCTAAGTAAAACATCCTTAAAAAAGACTTTTAGTAGGCTTTGACTTCAAATAGGTTTTTATAATTTGTAGATCTCAAAGTTAGTCATTTTCATTAGTTTTGAGTGTTTTATTAAAAAATATAAAAATCTCTTTTGAAAAAAGTTTGTTTTTTGTAGTGATTGAGTGCTTTGAAACGAAAAAGGAAATTTTTGTGAAATAACTAGTTGTCTCGTTTTGAGTGCTTTGGAAAGGAAAAGCTCTTCTTTTAATTTGTTTAATTGAGAAAGATTTGTGTTTACAAAGTATTTGCATTCTCAAACTCTTTCTTAGTTTAGAAGTTCATCGAAGAGAAAAAGATTGTTTAGATCATCTTAGGTGCATTTTTAGTGATTTTGAGTCGAGTCTTCATACCACGAGTTTCATCTCCGCACCTTTGGACTTAAACAAAAACCACTAAAATTAACGCTTAAAGTAAAATTCACCTAGTAACATTTTTATTTCTAGGGCTCTGATACACCAACTTAGCTTAGGCTAGTGTCTTGGAGTAGGAGAGTAATTAACTCTCCAAGACAGTAAAAACAAACAAGTAGCTGTATCTTGTGGTAGGGAAGAAATCCAATTGTTGCATTTATGCTCTGGGAAAGCTCCTCTTAAAGGAGAAGCACGAGATCGTGTCCGAACCAGTGTGGGAATCAATCCTTCCTCATTGGGAACGACGCCAGATATTCACGTATTAAAAATGGTAAACCTCGGATTAACCATTGTCGAGGAGCCTGGGGTCACTTGTTGGTAAACCTTGGATTATGTCAAGGAGCCTTCAAGGGGATTGAGCTTGCTACTCTGCCCTTGCGTGCGTATCGGATCGTAGACTGTTCCCCCAGGTGTATTTGTCTCAGTTGGTAACCTTAGTGGCCATATTCTTTAGGACTCTTCCTGAGGTGACAGTGGTGGGAAGATCCCACTGTACCTGGAGCAGACGTCGGCTAGACTCACTTGGATTTTCTGGGGGGTTCACTTCACTCGAGACGGTTAAGTGGAGGAACTTGTGCCAGTCTATTCATTAAGCAGGTTGCCGGGGTAACTGTTCCAACCGCCATTTCTGTATTGAACTCTGCGACGTTGGATTTCATCACCAACTAGTGTTTTCAGTCCGGAAAGTTACTGTTTGTGTGTGTTTGATCTCCTAGATTCTTTAGGCGTGTGATTCAAATTTGTTTGGTTCTTTAGAGACTTTAGGTGCTTTTCATTGAGATTTTACTTTGTTTGCGTGTGAAGTAGTTAAAAGTTTTCAACTGTGGCTGAATTACCAAGACAGTCCCGTAGACTTCGGGGCCAGTCTCCTGAGTTTGTAAACGTGGCTGAGTTACTGAGGAAGTCCCGTAGACTTCGGGGCCAACCTCCTGAGGAAGTACCGAGCCAGCTTGAAGGCTTGAAAGTCCTCGTAACTCCTAGAGACAGTAGAGTTGGGTCACCTGAGGAAGGAGAATCTTCTTTGATAGTACATCCTGATTTTCAACCGTTAGTAGCAGAGTATAATCCACAGTCAGTGTCTGTCTCCGAAATCGCTGGTAGCTTTTCATCTACTAGTGATATAGGTGAAGAACCCGAAATATCCGAGCCTGAAAGTGAATTTGCTGCTACTCCGACATCGGGGTTTGTTTCTCCAACTTCTAGTGGTCCTGGTTCACCTAGGGTAGAAAGAGTAATCACCCAAGATCTTCCTTCTGGACTTATTGCTATTGAAGAACTTGCTCCGGAAGAAGAAGTAGGCATCCCTATCCCTGAAAATCAACCTGTTATTGAACTAAGGGAGCGTGAATCAATTTTTTACAGTCCACCTAGGAGTAGTTCTTGGTATCTTTCTTTGACTAATTTTCTAGAAAACTCAGGGTTAAGTTTTTCACCACCTCGTGCTCCTTATCACCCAACACCTAGAGGTTTTTATACTCCCGTCAATATGGCAGGACAGTCATCCATGTTTACTCAATCGCCCGAATCTTTTTTGTACGGCGGTCCTTCTGTTCCCTCTGGGTATCAGTCACTTTCTGGTACTTTTTCGGGAGCATCTCCTCAACCCATTGAGCAAGGGTTATTAACTGGAAACAATGGTACTAAGCCGTTGAGCGTAGAAGACATTCTTATGATGTCAGGTTCTATTCCCAATCCTCAACCTCAAGGTGGCCAGTTACCGCCTGGGGGGCAGCCTCAATTAACGCCTGGGGGGCAACCTCAAGGTACACAATTTGCATCTGGGGGGCAACCTCAAGGACAGTACATACCTATGGGACAGTACGTTCCTCAAGGTCAACCCCAGACTCAATATGTACCCCAAGGTCAACCCCAGTATCAATTTATACCTCAAGGTCAACCCCAGTATCAGTATGTGCCTCAAGGGTATCAACCCCAAGGTCAATACTCGAACCAAGGTTTCCAACCACCCCAAGGTCAAACGTATGTTCAAGGAACGGGAAATGTACCTTTCAATTATCAATCCTACCCTCAACCCGGTTATGGTCCTCAGTATTCTCAACCAGTTATGGGTCAGTACCCCGGAATGAATATAGTGTGGGATCCATCGCAAACCCAACAGGTGTTGCAGCCAAGTGTACAGTTGTCATCTCAAACTGGACAACCCTTAGTTTCTGGTACACCCCAGCAACCAGTCCAGTCTAACATTCAAACTTCTGTACCTTCGGTAGTTTCTCAGCCTGGGCCTAGTACACCTCGTACTCCGCCTCAAACGACTGCTACAACTGCCGCAACATCTGTTCAATCTACCCCACCTACTTCTGGAGTATCGACAGCTCCGGTTTCTACTGTTCCTGTATCTACTCCTCAGACATCTTTACCACCGTCTGGATCTACGATTCAAACTTCGGTTCAGATGCCTGTAGGACAACCTGGTTTAAGTACGGTTGTCACAAGTCAACCACAATTCACCTATCAACCGTACCAGGGACAGTACCAATTCGGTCCTGCTGTGCAGCAGCCAGTTTATCAGTATCAACCGTATCCTGGGTACACTTATCAACAACCTCAACAACCCCAGTACGGTCCGGTTAATCCTGGTTTTCCGGGAGGATACAATATCCCGAACGCGATTCCTATTCCTAGTTATCCTGGATATCCTCCTCCTGGGGCTGGTCTCATGACCCAGAGTTTTAGGGATCCTAATCGGCAGTTACCGTTTATCGCAACTTTGGACTTACCTGACTTGTCGCGCCTAACGAACGATCCCATTAATTATCTTCCGTTTTGGCCGCCAATGCCGAATAAGTTGCCCAGTGACATTCCCAAGTTCGAAGGTAAATCAGGAGAGGACCCGTCGAACCATGTGATGACTTACCACCTCTGGTGTGCGTCTAACTCCATTACAGATGATTCAATCCGTCTTAGACTTTTCCAGCGCACTCTAATTGGTCTCGCGGCCAAGTGGTACATTGAGTTACCGCGAGGCACTTTTTATAATTTTAGTCAGTTAGCTACCTCGTTTTTAACTCATTTTCAGTTGCCAGTCCGATATGACAATGGCACGGAATTGTTAACTTCGCTAAAACAATCGACATCCACTTACATTTCAGATCATATTCATGAGTGGAGACGTCGACGTCGTTTAGTGAAGGTATTTATTCCGGATCAAATCTTGGCTGAGTGGTTTGTAAAATCTTTGTTGCCAAAGATCACTGAAGATGTTGCTAAAGCCGGAGTTGTTACTGAGGAGCAAGTCATTGCTCAAGCACAGTACCTTGACTTGGTCTATACTCAGTCAGGTACGTTACACGAAAAAATCCCCGATCTTCCCAAGCAAAATCAAATCACTGCAGCTCCTTCGGGATCTCATGCCGCCGATGGTATGATTGGCACGGTTAACACTAAAAGTAAGAAGAAGTCTTCCAAGAATTCTTCTCCCATCATAACCTTGCCTGATTCCCCAACAGGAGATTCTTCTGCAGAGATTTCCGCCGATATTCACGTTGTAGAGTCATCTACAGCCAAATCAAAATCCGGTGGGAAGAAGAAAGGAAAGAAGAAGAATAAAACGGACAAAAGTTCAAAGGAGAAACCTGAAAAGGCGGAATCCAATGATGAAAAGCGCAAACCTCGTTATCCTTGTCTCATTTGTGACGATGAACATTTTACAAGAGACTGCCCTCATCGTGCAGAGGTTGCGAAAATTGTCAAGGGTTCCCAAACTCCTGCTGTTTTGAAGGATCCTTTTCCGGCTCAAGACAGTAAGATGATAGGTTCATCCTCGAGTGCCAATGAAGAACCCATACTGATGATGTCCCATGTTAGGATTGCGACTCGATCGCAAGATTATGGTAGTAAAAGTCCTGTTGATGGTAAAGAAGCAGAATCTTCTCATTCTAATCCATCAACCTCAGCTCCCGGTTCCGATCCACTACAGATCGAGAAACCTAATCCAGACTTGGTAATCAAACCGCCCGCCAAGGGTATACTTCGAAAGTCAGCTTTCAATCCACATGCGAGAGCGGCTCAGAATTATAACATTGTTGAGGATTTAGCTGTTTCACCCTCAGCAATGTCGGCTTTGGAAGTGCTGCAATCATGCCCAGCACAACGTAAATTACTTTTGTCGGCTATAGGAGCTGTTGATGTTCAGGACCCGAACCTAATAATTTTCGATCTAGAAAATAGTACACCGCGTTTGCCTCATCAAATGGCTTTCCAGATTCCAGTGATAGTAAAAAACAGGCCTATTCATCGGACTGTAATTGATGAGGGAGCCTCAACGTGTATTATGTCGATACAGTGTTGGAGATCGCTTGGTTCTCCTTCGCTAAATCAATCCCCGACGATTCTAAAGGCCTTTGATGGCCGTGGGTTTCATCCTTTTGGCATTCTACAGGATTTGCCTATAGGGGTTGAAGGAAAAACCGTTAGTCTAGATGTGGAGGTGGTTGATGCCCCTCTAGATTACAACCTTCTCTTGGGTCGAAGTTGGTCTTACGCTATGACAGCGGTCGTTTCATCGGTCTTTCGAGTAATAAAGTTTCCACACAATGGAAAGATCGTAACAATAGACCAGCTGGCTTACTTTTCATCCGACCCAGCCTCTTCGGAGAGTATTCAGCATGTTGGTAAAACGACTATCCCATATAAGGATGTTGGAGTAGGATTAGTTAAAGATGTCGGTTTACTGGGAACTTTTCCTTTTCCTCCAATCAACGCATCATCTTCATTTGCAACCATTCATATGATTACATCAGACACCATTATTTATGATGATCCTTGGATCATCCCTTCTGAATCTGAGATAGACTCATTTGGTAATGCCATGCCTTTGAGTCCATATGAAATTGCCTATGAAGCCGTGCAGTCTTTTGCCGACCCATGTTCAACCGAAAATGACTTAATGAATGTGGTCCGTGAGGAATCACTTTTCACATCAACCTCGGATTTAACTACGTTTTCTGAACTTGTTCACTCTGATGAGCAAATTCGTGAAATCCTATGTGTAGATGATTTACCATGGGAAGATCTCCATCACAGATCTTCGTTTTTACCTGAGGATGATCGTTTTGAAAATGATTTCTCATCAATTTTTACAACTGAATATGTCAAGGAACCTCAGAATCCAATGAAACATCCCGATTCAGAGTTAAATTTGGGAAACATCTCTCGAACTATTCCTATTGACATTTCGGTTAAGCCCGGAATTGTTGAGAACATTCATATAGGTGCCTCGTGTACAGATGACGAAATTCAATTATATAAGGCCCTATTTCAAGAATTCCGCGACGTGTTTGCCTGGTCCTATGAGGAAATGCCAGGAATTGATCCCGCGATTGTTGTTCATGAGATCAAGACTTACCCGGACGCTAAACCCGTCCGGCAACGTTTGCGTCAGATTCACCCACGAAAAGCTGCTGCAATTAAAGCAGAAGTTGAAAAACTGTTGAAAGCAGGTTTCATTTATCCGATCCCGTTAACGGATTGGGTATCGAATATTGTTCCGGTTAACAAAAAGCAGGGAACAATAAGAATATGCATCGATTATAGGGACATTAATCGAGCCTGTCCAAAGGACAATTACCCAACTCCCTATATCGATCAAATCATTGATGATTGTGCCGGCAGCGAAATATTTTCCTTTATGGACGGTTTTTCCGGATACAATCAAATCAACATTCTACCTGCCGATCAACCAAAAACGGCTTTCATTTGTCCATGGGGGACATTTGCTTATTGCAAATTACCTTTTGGGCTTAAGAATGCCGGAGCAACTTTTCAAAGGGCGATGTCTTATGCGTTTCATGACATCAAGCACATTGTGCAACCCTATCTCGATGACTTGCCTGCTCATTCATTACATCGAGCTGATCACCTCGTCCATTTACGAGCAATCTTTATGAGGTGTAGGCATTATCGTATTCGGTTGAACCCACACAAATGTGTCTTCTGTATAGAAACGGGTCGATTGCTGGGGTTTGTAGTTTCGAAAGCCGGCATTCGCGTTGATCCCTCGAAGGTCGAAGCTATCATCAAATTGCCTCCTCCTTCGAGTCTTCGCCAACTCCAAAGTTTGCAGGGGAAAGCAAACTTTTTACGACGATTCATTCCTAACTACGCCGAGGTTACAAAGGGTTTTACCCGGTTGTTGAAGCAAAACACTCAATTCTATTGGGATGAGATAGCTCAGAAATCTTTTGATGCACTCAAACACGCGTTGACCCATGCACCGTTGTTGCATCCTCCCAACTACAACCAGGATTACTTCTTGTATCTCGCCGCCTCTCATTCCACCATTGGAATGGTCTTAGTTCAGGAAGATGAATCAGGAACTGAACATGTGATATATTACCTTAGTCGAACTTTAAATCCAACTGAGCTAAAATACTCACATGTGGAGAAATTGGCATTGGCAGCCGTTCAAGCTGTCCAACGTTTTCGTCACTACATTTACTACGTAAAACTACGGTAATTTCGGATTGCAACCCTATGATCTACATTTTGACCAAGCAATTGCTAGGGGGCAAGTACTCTAAATGGATCGTTATCCTGCAAGAGTTCGACTTGGAATTTGAGAAATCTAAGTCTAAGAAATCTTTAGTTTTTGCGGAGTTAATGTGTGACTTCCCGCGTGCTGACACGGAAACTGTGGCGGAGGAGCCCATTGCGGACGAATCCTTGTTTCTAATCAGCACTTTAGATCCGTGGTATGGGGATATCATCGTTTATCTCCAGACCCAATCCTTTCGGCCAGAAATTTCAAGGTCAGAACGTCGAAAAATTCGATTCCAGTCCCAACAATTCAGGATTATTGGAGATACTCTTTATCGCCGTGGGGCGGACTCTGTTTTTCGACGTTGCTTAACTCACGAGGAAGCTGAAAGGGTTCTAAATGACTGTCACTCTGGAGCGTGTGGCGGTCATATGTCTGGGTTTGCCACAGCCCAAAAGATATTGCGCGCTGGCTACTTCTGGCCGTCTTTATTTAAAGATTGTATTACGGCGGTCCGAAAATGCCACAACTGCCAGATTTTTTATCGTAAGATGCGCGCTCCACCTGCTCCTCTCCACCCTATAATTTCCGTTGGTCCTTTTGCCAAATGGGGTATCGATTTTATTACATGTAACCCTCACTCGGCCGGGGGGCATGCGTATATCATCCTTGCGGTAGATTATTTTACTAAGTGGGCCGAGGCGATGCCTACATTTGAGGCAGACGGCAAGACAGCTGCAATTTTCGTGTTCAATCATATAATTGCTAGGTTTGGTGTCCCACAAGCGATAATCACTGATCATGGGCGTCATTTTCGAAACGTTATGATGACCGAACTTACAGGCCAGCTTGGTTTACGTCACGATAGTTCAACCCCTTATTATCCACAAGCGAATGGTCTGGTTGAATCCATCAACAAAGTTTTAGTTATCATGATCCGACGAATCATTGGGATTCATCGGTCGAATTGGCACAACATGCTATTTTCAGCGCTTTGGGCGTACCGAACTTCAGTAAAAACATCAACAGGGTTCACTCCTTTCCAACTAGTCTATGGTTTGGAAGCCGTGTTACCCATTGAATGCGAAATCCCGTCACTGCAAATGGCCATCGAGTTACTTCCAGCCACTTCCGAAGAGGAAAAGCGTTTGTTATACTTGGCTCAATTAGATGAGAATCGACGTGATGCTGCATTGGCGATCGAGACTCACGCAAAACGAATGAAAGCTCAGTATGATCGAAATGTGACCCCTCGAAATTTTTCGGAAGGAGATCTAGTCTTAGTTTATGATCAAGCTAATGATAAATTAGGCGCTGGAAAATTCGTTCCTATGTGGCATGGTCCCTATGTTGTCAAGCGAAAGCTAGCCAAAGGGGCCTATGAATTGGTAGACTTTGATGGGGACTCTTTGGGTAAACCCAGAAATGGCCTTTACTTGAAGAGGTATTATGCTTAAAAGAATGGGTATGGAGATTTAGTTAGGATAGTTTTTCTTTCTAGCTGGTGTGTTTTAGTTTAAACAGTGTGCTTAGCTTAGAGAGTGTTTTTCGTCATTATTCCTGCTTATCTTGGTTTTACTCTTGATATTGCAGATGTCGATGCCTCTCCAAACATACATTGGTTTCGCTGATGGTGCTTGTCGTAATACACGGAACATCTCTTCCGCAGCTTGGGTTATCTATTCGCCCTCTGACGAGTTAGTATCTATGCATGGGGTAAGCCTCGGTCAAACAACGAACAACATTGCCGAGTATAGTGCAGTGATTGAGTTATTATCTGAATCTATTTCATTTGGGATTCGGAGTTTGATAGTGAGGTTAGATTCTGAACTCGTTGTATTACAGCTTAATAGAGTGTATGCCATTAGAAATCCAGTGTTATTAAGATTATTTTTGAGAGTGCGTCTCTTGGAACGTGAATTTGATTATATTGAATATCAGCATATTCCAAGGTCTTTAAATACATTAGCAGATGCAATTGCTTCTCGAATGTTAAATAGACATTTGCAATAATCATACATGTAAATTTAAAACCATTCCATAACATGATTTACAAGATAAGCCGGTAATAGTGATATATATATATATATATATATATATATATATATATATATATATATATATATAGGAGTGTGTCAAAAAATACATCGTCCTCGATCATAGGTTGAAAAACACCTTATGATCGGCAAAAATGATAAGTACAAAAAACAAAAATGTCACATGTGCCCACAATAGGCGATCATCCTATCACTGGTGATGATCTCTATAAGAAACCACTGCACGGGCCACCTTGCAAAGGAACCTCCTAAAAGGTCCCGGGACCCCAATCACATAGCGCTGAAGTCGACGAGGAATGTCGTCTATAGTGGTCTCAGGAATATCTCCTGTCAAGCGCTCGAGATGACCCTCCAACTCGGCCAAAACCTCTGCTGATTCGTCCTGTGGGGCTGGCGCGGGTGCAACTGGTTGCCTCCTCTCGTAAGGCCGGAGAGCGGCTGGTCGCTGTGGACCCACATCTGCATTTGAAATTTTTACTATCAGTTTTGAGACGATGAAAAAATAACAAAAAATTAAAATAGGAAAAATGTTGAAAAGGATTTTACCTGACTCATCCCACTGCTCTCCTGGTGGAAGAACCATGTCTGGGTCACCACGAAAATCTATCCCAGCGTAAGGGAAGTCCTGAATGGAAAAGACCTGGTTTTCCAGCCATTGGAAATACTCAGGTTTGAATCGAGCAACCTCTGTCCTCTCGTCCGGGTGACGGGCCATGACTGCGACCCATCGCATCAGTTTGGGCTCTCGAGGAAGCCCAGCTCCAACAGTAAGGTGCTGTGGGATCAGCATAGGAACCCTCTCCAGGCCAAAACTCACGACCAAAGCCCCATAACCAAAGGTCTTTAGTCGTCCGTTCTTGGCCCTGGTCAGTTGGCCTTTCACATTGGCCAACACAGCATCGCACCAGTTGAAGATGGTGCCTCGAAAGCAATCAACTGCCATACGCATCTGGGATCCGGTGGCAATATGTAATGCGGCAGCTCCGCAAAGTCTGGTGACAGTGAATGCAATCACCATGAGCTCAGGACGGGATATGGTCTTTATGTCTATCCCTTTGTCTCTAGCCTGGCTGTTGCAGTACTCTAGCCGGAGGCTATCGACAGACTGGCCACCTGGCCTAGTCCCGTGCAGAGTCAAGTCTTCGCCTCTCTTAGGCAAACCAGTCAAGAAATATATGTCTGCCAGCTCGATTTCGAGCTGGTGGCCGCCAATGAAAAAGCACTGGTCCTGTATGCTCCATCTGTCAACCAGCCACTGTAAGAAATCCACCTGAGCCCTCATGCCAGGAATGGCCCAGAATTTGTACAATCCGCATGCCCTCAAAGCATCAAGTGAAGGCTGATGATTCCATGTGGCGACATCCACGTCCTCATGCTCTCGTTCACGCCAATCTAGCATGATGTACTCTCTGCATCAAGTATAAAGGCAAATTAAAATGCTAGAAAATATTTTGTGTGGTCCATTTTTGAGAATTTTTGGGTTCAAAACCCTTGCGGCGAGGACCACACCCTCCAGGTTAGACACAGTGCGTGGGACCACACTTTGTCTACACGAAAGGTGCGGACACCGATCTTTTTCCCAATGGAGAAAAAGCGAGGGTCCGCAGGCCCGCAATGGTAAACCTGCGGGCCCCCGCGCGCGGGTTTTGCGCCTAAAAACCTGCCCAAAAATGAAATAAAGGACTAAAATAAAAAAATTAAACGGTTAAAAATGAAGAGTGGGATGATGTGGATTACCTGGAGAAGACGGCGTTCGATTCCGATGGTTGGATTTTCTGCAATCTTCACGGGAAGTTTTCTGAGCAAAAGCACTATTTTCTCACCCAAACTCAAACGGTAAAAATGAATTGACAAAGGCCCTTTTTATAAGTTTTTTGAGTAAATAAATTACAAATTTGTTTATGTTTCACTTTGAAAAGGTATTTTGTGACATTTTTATCCATTTCAAATAGGTATGAGTAATGTTTTTGTTTTTGTGCAGAATAAAGGATTATTCAGGCGAAATCTATCATTTTCGACGAAAAAACATGTAGAGTCATCTTTAAGCTCTTTTCTGACTCCTAAAACATGAAAAGATCACCGAGTGTTTCTTTTGAACTCGTTAAAACGAAATTAAAAGACGGTCCACTTACAGCTCTTTTCCGACCGTAAAAACGTGAAAAGATTGCCGGATTTTTGTCGTTTTAAATTCGATATCGGTCATAAAACGACGTGTCATTGATCGCTTTTTACTTTTTCGGGTCAAGGGCACTAATGACGAAAAGTACTCCTTGGTCGTAAAAGATCAAGCGGTTCTCTCAAGTATTATTTTATACTTTTTTGGGCTTGGGAGACACAAATTTACGAAAAAGGTCAACCCTGGAGTTTTCTTATGTTTCTTCAGACTCTCTAAAATTGAAAAACGCCGAGTTTCTCCTATACTGGACTTGCTAAAATTTCACAGTAAAGGACCTGTTCAATTACAAACAGGAACGAACCACTCCTTCTTAGGGTTTGAATTTGAACTAAGTTGGACTCATCCGAAGGATGAGATTATAATCAAGCAAATGTTATCCTCCTCAAGCTTGTTAAAAATAAAGAGGTACTTGCCAGAAATAGTGGGGAAAAGAGAGAAAAATGAGCCTGTTTGTCATACTTTGTAACCACTCTTGAACACGACACTTTCATTCACCTGGGTTGGGAAATCCTTTGCCTAACAGTTGATCAAACCACATTGAAAGTCTTTAGTCAGTTTCTGGGTATTAACTTTGGGTCAATTGTCACCAAACCATCTATTGTGTCGTTATGTGTTCAAGAGGTCACTCCCAATAAGCCATTCATCTGCAAAATATCTGTCATCCATCTTGACCATCCCTGAGTCAGTCCTTGCAACTAAATTTCTTCAACTTGATCTATGATTTCGTGTTGTGGGCTTGCCTACGACTGATCGCTTTCTATCGACATCAGCTCATTATCTAGAAAGATGATCTAGGAATCATCAGTACCTTGAGATCCGCATGCCTCAATGGCAGGTTTCTCGCCTTTGATGATAGTTTACATCATTGACTTTCGATCAAAGGATTCCGTGACATGTTCGACATCAACACATTTATTCGCATATCATGGATTGTACTGGGTACTTTGAGAGCCATTGACATCACTGGTGGTTTCTCTCACACTTGTTAACAGTTTACATCATTGACTGGTAATCAAGTGGTTTCTACCATGTTCGACATCAACACATTCATTCGCATGGATAGAATCATACTGTTTCGGGAAGTAGAAATGAAGACCCTGGATCTAGTTTCCACAATCCAGGCTGTGAGGAATTTTGTATTCATTATATGATGGACTATTCATAAATAGATGGCTGCGTCCATACTGTGTCCACATGAGTCTATACTTGTGATGTTTTATAAGATCATTCTTGTATCAGAGCAGTAGTTAGTTTTTCTAGTCAGTTTTGATCTGAGTATGGGAATGCCTACCTCAGTGATGATATGATCTCATATATATATCTTGCATTGAATGTTTTTATAGGTTCCAACTGGGCTCTCCACAAGATGATCCTCGAAATGATAAAGTACTTCACTCTTCCTAAATGATAAGAAATCCTCATCTACTACAGACTACGCACTTTAGGGGGCAATCTGTTACACAAAAATATCGTCACCATGATTATTTGCAGTCAGTATGGGTCTATCATCACTTGTACTGTCCTCCTAAGCAAGTCTCAGACCTCAGCTCTTCAAATCAAGCTTTGGAAATGAGAGAAAGACATTAAAAATCAATGTAACTCTGGTTCCGCACTTTCTCTCATGGTCACCTGCGGTCCTACACTTTTTGTGTACAAAAACTGTGGACCTGCCCGCTCTGTCCCTAACGGTGTAGGTGCGGACCCCTATGAAAGTCAAAAGGCGCAAGTTTTATCTTAAAAAACTCACTTTGGGTTAATTCTAGAGGTTTCTAGAAGGAATTTTGACGTGGATTGTTCGCTCTGAGGTGGTTCATGCATCCCAAAAGAGAAGGAGCTAATCCCTTGATGAGAGGAGCTATCCCTTTGAACGAGGGCTTTATCCCTTTGAAGGAGGACCTAGTAACCTCCCTCCATTGCACTATAAATATGAGCATTGGGCTGGTTGCTAGAGACGTTAGAAGCTAAACATTTTTTAGGGTAAATGCTGGTGAAATCAAGACTTCCTAGTTGAGCTTAAAAGGAGAGATCACACATCTTTTTGGCTTCATTGGGGAGTGAGTGAAACTTGTCAAAGTAGAGGAGACTTCTTGCTGGACCTTGGGAGGAGCTTGTACAACATCAAGGCAAAGGTTGTAAAGTTCTTCTTATTTTGAATTAATACAATCAAACTCATTTTTCTCAACAAGTATCTTATGTTATTTGTTTCATGGACTCCTTGACTTTCATGTTAAATATGTTTTATGCAATTGGCTTTTCAGGTGCTATTTAATTTGTTTGCCTTGTTTGTGTTTGCAGATTTGTGAAAAGGAGCTCATTTGGATCGAAGGAGCAAGAGCATCCACAAGCTAGCGTTGGACCTAAGGTAGGCCCTAAAAACACTTTTTTGCTATTGTTTATCAAAGCATATTTAGAGAAAGATAGTGTCTGGTTGGTTTGCTTGTCATTAGGTCTTCTTTAGATTCTAGGAAGGTCTATCTTGTCCGCAAGATCGACTTATTCCGTGTGACAGTCCCCAACATTGCACAATTCCCTTGTGAGTTGTGTAAAGCCTAGGTGTTCTGTTTTCTATGCAAAAAGGGAAAATGGGGAGCTAAGATGCGATGAGTGCAAGTGTTAGGCCCCTATACTACTAGTGTAACCCCTTATTGTTATTAGTACAAACCACTATTATATTGTTGTACCCATGTAGTGCCCATATTGTTACTATTATGCCCCATAGAAGAGCACTATTGTTATTATTGTGCCCTTACATTATTATCGTTATGTTGGCTCTGATTATGTTATGACCCCTTAGACTCCTATATATAGAAAGGAGGTCTTTTCATTTGTAGCATCCAAGAATTGTTCATTTATGTAATGTAAAGGAGTTTTCCCTCTCGAAGAGGCTGAATTTTAAGGCATTGATCTAGCTTTTCTATCTTTTCTTGAGCTCGTTTAATAACATTTGGTATCAGAGCTTTGGATTCTAGGGTTTCACTGCTCCAAACAGGTCATCGTGGAATTTTCACTATAACTTTTTTTTTGCGATGTTTCAAAAGTTGAAAAAAAAACCCATTTAAGAAGAAAGCGCTCTAAACCCCGGGTCCAAATTTCAGAGCTTTTCACACTATATTTGCGGAGATATGATCTGAGGAAGTTGGTCTTTTTGCAGACTCCTGAATTACATTCCAAATAGGTGGCCTGGGGAAAATCATCATAACTTTCTCTCTAGGGATCAGATTGAAATTTTGTAAGAAGGTACAGAAAGAGGACGGACTGTAGTTTCTTGTGTACAGTTTCAGATCCAAAGGTCTAAACAATGACTCGTGGAACGTCGTACAAGTTCACTCTACTGAACTAGTCTATAATCAGGTCACTGTGGGAGATTGTGCATAACCCTTTCTTGGAGAATCCAATTTGGATCAGACTGGTGGCATTGGGAAGAGGACACAGAGGGCTACTATAGGTCACAATTTTAGAACTTAAAGATCCGAAAGTACAGAGTTACAATTGTTTCAAGGTCTAGCTCCTAAAATCAAGAAAAAACAAGATGAGGAAGTTTGATGGCAAGGATCTGGTAAACTGGATACTTCAGATGGAGCAATATTTTGATCTACATGGTGTGCCACTGTTACAAAAGGTATGTATTGCATCTTTATATTTAGAACCAGATCAATTTTTATGGTATGAAGGGCTTTGTTCTTGTAAAGAACTTGTTACGTGGTCAATTTTCATGGAGGAAATGATAGCACATTATGAGGATACAAAGAGCAACACATTCTTTAGAGCAACACCACAACAATTGGAAAGAGTAAAAGGGCTTTGTGACATAGTGGAAAGAAAAATTATGGAAACTAGGAAGCATACCCCTCACAACTATAAAGATGGAAGTGTTGTTTCTCCTAGCCTTCCACAACCTACAAGGGTTACACCACAACAATTGGAAGAAAAAAGAGAAAAAAGGCTTTGTTACAATTGTGATGGAAAATGCACTAAAGGTCATAAGTGTGCTAAGAAGAAATTATTTTACATAGAATATGAAGAGGAGGAAGAAAAGGATCAAGAAACATCAAAAGAAGAAGATATACACCAGGACACCACCCCAGAGAAAGAAGAAATGAATCAGACCATATCTTGTAAAGAATTGGCAAGAATTACCACTCCTCAAACTCTCAAGATAGAAGGACATATCAAGAAGAAAAAGGTGCAAGAAGTGAAAGATCACATCGAGAAAGAATAAATGAATCCAACCATATCTTGTAATTCATTGGTTGAAATTACCACTCCTCAAACTATCAAGATAGAAGGACATATCAAGAAGAAAAATGTTCAAGAAGTGAAAGATCACATTGAGCATCAAGAAATGAATCCGACCATATCTTGTAAAGGATTGGAAGAAATTACCACTCCTCAAACTCTAGAGATAGAAGGACATATCAAGAAGAAAAAGGTTCAAGCAGAGAAAGATCACATCGAGCATCAACAACAAGTTCTCCAAATTTTAAAGGGTAATGCCACTTCGGTGCAAAATCAAACGAAACAACAGGTAGATAAACATCGTAGTGAAAAATGTTTTGATGTAGGTGATTGGGTGTTTTTACTGCTACATCTCAAGCAAGCTATCTATGAGAAGGAAATGCTGGCAATACTACATGCACTTAAAAAATGGCGACCTTACCGAATGGGAAGGCTTTTCAAGGATGAGGATGTGGAAGCATTGTTTTGTGCTATTTTTATTATCCAACTAGACTGGATAAATGAAGCAAGGGATGAATGGAAGAAGGACGAAGAAGTATGGCCACTTATTCAAAAGTTGCAAAAGATCCCAATTCAAACAATATTGGCAGAAATTGATAAGGAAGGAAAAATCATATTGGAACCTGGAGCAGTCACAGAAACAAAAGCTCGACAACTATGAAATCGATCAATTTCAGAGTATCTCATCAAGTGGAGGAACTTACCTGCTAAAGATTCCACATGGGAGGACAAGAATTTTATACAGAAGCATCAAGAACTACTCAAGCGTTGAGGACAATGCTTTTTGAAGGAGAGGGGCATGTTAGGTCCCTATACTACTAGTGTAACCCCTTATTGTTATTAGTACAACCCACTTATTATATTGATGTACCCATGTAGTGCCCATATTGTTACTATTGTGCCCCATAGAAGCCCACTATTGTTATTATTGTGCCCTTACATTATTATTGTTATGTCGGCTCTGATTATGTTATGACCCCTTAGACTCCTATATATAGAAAGGAGGTCTTTTCATTTGTAGCATCCAAGAATTGTTCATTTACGTAATGTAAAGGAGGTTTCCCCCTCGAAGAGGCTGAATTCTAAGGCGTTGATCTATCTTTTCTATCTTTTCTTGAGCTGGTTTCATAACAGCAAGAAAATGACAGCTAAATGAATGCAATACCATGGTGGAAGCGTGGTATGAATACCATGGTGGAGTTTTCGAATGAGAAATTTCCTGCACACAAACCTTGTCTGATAGGGACAAGCAGGAAATTTTCAAAACAAGAGGGCCAATCATATACAAGGCAAGAAGTCTAGTTTGGAGTGCATCAACTATTGGACCATCAAGCTCATAGAAGGTATTAAGAATTACAAATTCGGCTTCCAGGGTGGCCTGCGCTTCACTTCTGAGAAACTGAAACTTGTAATTGGAGGAGTCTGTGAGTTGCAATCGTTGGGGAAGATCTTTTACACTCAATTGCGACATTCCAGGAATGTAGGGGATTATTTGATCCATTTACACATTTGTGAAGCAACTCTCATCTGCAGCAGTAAGTAATACGATTCAGAGTAATCTCTCTATTCATATCCAAAGGGGGTTATAAATTAGAACCCAAAATCAATGCAGTGAAAAAACAATGTAGGTGGTGAGAGGTGAAACTCATGCACTTGATAGGAAACTTATTGGTCATTATAAGCTTGTATTTCAATACTATAGGATAGATGAAGAAGGAAGGGTTGCCATGGAAAGTTGTATTGATGTAGTTCCCTAGAAGTTGTCTAAGTCTCTAACCTCCATGAGAAATCAACCTTTAACTTTAAATGAGTTGAATGCTAATTTGGCTGAGATGGCAAATGACAATGACAAGTCCCCAAGATTCGACAATTTCCCTTGTGAGTTGTGTAAAGCCTGTGTGTTCTGTTTTCTATGCAAAAAGGGAAAATGGGGAACCGAGAAGAAATGAATGCAATAAAATGCAACCTAAATGAATGGAATACCATGGTGGAGGTGTTGAATGAGACATTTCCTTATTATAGTAATTAATTTTGTATTTTCCTTTCTAGTATATCATTTGTTCCATTCATGCTCACCCATAGTATTCCATCATGGGTTGGAAATGCTCTTTTTAAAACCTAATATTTGATTTCCAGTGCAATGGACAAAAAAATATTGTAGATAAATAAGACAATCAAAAGCTAAAAATCCAAAACCGACAAGATTGGGGAAGAAAGCAGGAATTTATTTTATTCATAGTAGTACACAATAGCCAAAGGTCCAAGCTTGTCACTTATCTAAAAGGAGAATTTGATAAAATACCATATTGACCATATATAGTGGCAAACTTACAGACTCAACTTTTCTTCAATTACATTCTAACAAAAATTATCTTCATACAACCCCTTGAAGTATGAAGATGAGTAAGAATAAACATAATACAGTTTTACTGTTGTGTTCAGGTCTGTGGCTGATACATGAACAATGCATCGCACTAAATTGTAGCATATGAGGTTGACATACTCCAATATAAATGCTTTACACCCCTTCAAGAATTATCTCCCTTACAACTTTCCCTGGACTCAAATGTGGTTTTAATACACATATTTACATTGATCCCAAAACTCAATAAATATTTATAACACTATGACTGCAACAAACAAGAAAATATCCCAGCTTTAAATTTTCAAAGTTGTAACCAATGTTAGCACAAAATGTTACTTTATTATACATACTTTGGATTAAAAACCAGAGCCTCTCTATAGATCAGCTCTTTCATCTGATCCTTTGTTAAGGTGTGGTACTCAAAATCAAAGCTGAATGACATGGCACAAGTGGGTTCATCATTGATATCATGTAGATTTGCCATGTATGGATGAGAAAGTGCATCTTCCACTGTTCCAAAACTAGAAAACATATTTGTTTAACCAATTGGACCTAGAAAATCAATTGTACTCCCATCCAAAAGAAAAACAACTTTCATTGCCATAAAAAATAAAACCAACTAAAAATTTTCTGCAAAGGATATCAAAAGAAGATGTTCATCTATTTCTGTCAGAATTGGATCTGCATTAATAGTGCTGGGAAACTTTGCTCATGTGCTAGCTTTTCGCCTCGATTTAAATGGTGTTTCCTCAAAGACAAAACCACTAAAAGTTGTCTGGATTTAAATGGCTAGAACTTAAATCTATACTATAGGGCCTTATTGAGTGTACATATTTTCTTTTCTTCTTTTAAGTTCACAGTCAAGCCAGACACCAAAATGGTGTTGTAAAACATAATATTTGATTTCAAGTGCAATGGAGAAAAAACTATTGTAGATAAATCAGACAATTAAAAGCTGAAAATCCAAAACTGACAAGAATGGGGAAGAAAGTAGGAGTTTATTTTATCCGTATTAGTACACAATAGCCAAAGGTCCAAGTTCATCAATTATATGAAAGGAGAATTTGACAAAATACCATATTGATCATATATAGTGGCAAACTTCCATACTCAACTTTTCTTCAATTATATTCTAACAGAAATTATCTTCATATAACCCCTTGAAGTTTGAAGATAAAGAAGAATAAAGCATAATACAACTTTATCGCATTGTTTAGGTCTGTGACTCATACATGCAAAATGCATCTCACCAAGTTGTAGCATATCATGTTGACATATAGAAATATAAATGCTTTACACCCCTTCAATCGTTATCTCCCTTACAACTTACCCTGCACTGAAATGTGCTTTTAATACAAATATTTACATTTCTCCCTAAACTTTATAAATATTTATAATATTATGACTACTACAAACAACAACATAGCCCAGCTTTAAATTTTCAAAGTTGTAACCACTGTCAGCAAAAAATGTTACTTTATTGTGCATACTATGGATTAAAAACCATAGTCTCTCTATAGATCAACTCTTTGATCTGATCCTCTGTTAAGGTGTGCTGCTCAAAATCAAAACTGAATGGCGTGGTATAAGTGGTTTCATCACAGATATCATGTAGATTTTCCAGGCACGGATGGGAAGTGCCTCTTCCACTATTCCAAAACCAAAAAACATATTTGTTTAACCAATTGGACCTAGAAAATCAATTGTACTCCCATCCAAAAGAACAAACAACTTTCATTGTCATAAAAAATAAAAGAAACTAAAAAATTTCTGCAAAGGATATCAACATAAGAAATTCATCTATTTTTGTCAGAATTGGATCTATATTACCATGTGCTAGGAAAATTTTACCAGTTCCCTAGATTTAAATGGGTAGAACTTAAATCTATAGAATAGGGCCTTCCTGAGTGTACAATTTTTTCTTCTTCTTATTTTAAGGTCACAGCCAAGCCAAACACCAAATTGGTGTGTAATACCCCCTTGTTTGTGGGACAAGGAACAAAAATTAATCTCGATACCAGATGTCAAATACTATGATGTAAATAGCCATAATCCAAAAATGATTAGTCCAACTTATACAAGGATGAACTAAAAACTTTTGCTTTAGCAAACCAATAAAGTAATGACTAATCAACGAGAAAAAGAGGTGATGTTGTGCACCTGTGATACTCTGATTTGGATCACAAGTCAACATTCTTTCACAAAGATAAATTGATAATTCATGCACATGAGGGGATTTTTGAGTAAATGAATGCCTTCGATAATGTGGCAGTTGCCAAATAAATATTCTAGCATTATCACTTCGAAAAAATCCAAGTTCAACCTCAGTTGGCGTTCCAATCAACTACAAAGGCAATAAATGCTTTCTCACCATACTGGCATTATATTTAAATTATAACCATAAATTCAACCATTCAACCAAAACCATAAAATGTCTTTATGTCCTTTAACCAGAGATAAGATATGAACAAGAAGTGTGGCTCAAACTTCAATAGGCTTAAAGGTATATAACCATTATACATGGCAAGCCGCAATAGGAAAATATTACAATCTATGGCCTTTACCTATATCAATAAAGACAATCGATGCACAAGATCCCTTCCAGGGAATAAGGGTTGTCTGTTCATCAATTCCATGAAAATACAACCTACTAACCAAACATCAATGGCTGCAGTATAATCTTATGAATTTAGCAGCAATTCTAGAGCCCTGTACCATCTAGTAACCACATATTCGATCATGAAATTAGTCTCAGAAGTAATCTGAGATAGACCCAAATCACATATCTTTAGATCACAATTTGCATTCAGTAGAAGATTGTTGGGCTTCAAGTCCCTATGAAGGACATTTGCAGAATGTATATATTTCAATCCTCATAAAATCTGACACAGAAAGTAATGCAATGAACAATCCATGTACAAACATTAGCCTCTGACGAATAATATTGTAAGGACCTCATTCATATAAACTATGGCACAAAAACACATACTAGAACGTAATACCAAGAAACAACAATTCCTGCCTTTTTTCAAGCATCAACTTCTAAGGACGTTTCTAAACAAAATCCCACTTTGTTGGTGGTGGGAGGTCAAAGTCATGCACTTGATAGGAAACTTATCAATCATTATAAGCTTGTACTTCAATACTACATGATAGATGAAGAAGGAAGGTTTGCCATGGAAACTTGTATTCATGTAGTTCCCTAGAAGTTGTCTGACTCACTAACCTCCATGTGAAATCAACCATAAACAACCATAATCCAAAAAGGATTAGTCCAACTTATACAAGGATAAATTAAAAAGTTCTACTTTAGCAAACCAATAAAGAAATGATGAGTCAACGAGAAAAAGAGTTAATGTTGTGCACCTGTGATCCTCTGATTGGATCAAATGTCAACATTCTTTCGTAAAGGTGAATTGCTAATGCATGTACATGAGGGAATTTTGGAGAAAATGACTGCCTTGGATACTATGGTAGTTGTCGAATAGATCTTCTAGCATTATCACTCTGAACAAATCCAAGGTCAGCCTCAGTTGGCATGCCAATCAACTGCAAAGACAATAAATGCTTTCTCATCGCAGTCACATTATATTTAAATTATAGCCATATCTTCAACCATTCAAACAAAACTATAAAATGCCTCTATGTCCTTAACCAAAGATAAGATATGAAAAAGAAGCATGGCTCAAACTTCAATAGGCTTAAAACCATACAACCATTATACTGGGCAAGCCACAATAGAAAAATATTACAAGCTATGGCCTTTACCTCTATCAATAAACACAATTGATGCACATGATCCCTTCCAAGGAATAAGGATTGTTTGTTCATCAATTCCATGAAAATACAACATACTGACCAAACATCAATGGCTGCAGTATAATCTTATGAATTTAGCAGAAATTCTAGAGCTTTATATCATCTAGTAACCACATATTCGATCATGAAATTAGTTTCATAAGTAACTTGAGCTAGACTAAAATCACATATCTTCATATCACAATTTTCATTCAGTAGAATATTGTTGTGTTCCAAGTCCCTATGAAGGACATTTGTAGAGTGTATATATTTCAGTCCTCACAAATTCGATACAAAAAGTACCACAATAGTGAATCCACGTACAAACATTAGCCTCTAGCAAACAATATTTGAAGGACCTCATTCATATAAAGTATGGCACAAAAACACATACTAGAACGTAATATGAAGAAACAACAATTCCTGCCTTTTTTCAAGCATAAACTTCTAAGGATGTTTTTGAACAAAACCCCACTGTGTAGGTGGTGGGAGGTCAAACTCATGCACTTGATAGGAAACTTATCAATCATTATAAGCTTGTATTTCAATACTATAGGATAGATGAAGAAAGAAGGGTTGCCATGGAAACTTGTATTGATGTAGTTCCCAAGAAGTTGTCTGAGTCTCTAACCTCCACAAGAAATCAACCATAAACAACCATAATCCACAAAGGATTAGTCCAGCTTATACAAGGATGAATTAAAAAGTCCTACTTTAGCAAACCAATAAAGAAATGATCAATCAACTAGAATGAGAGGTAATGTTCTACACCTGTGATCCTACCATTTGGATAAAATGTCAACATTCTTTAACAAAGATAAATTACTAATGCATGCACATGAGGGAATTTTTGACTAAATGACTGCCTTGTATACTATGGCAGTGGCCGAATAAATATTCTAGCATTATCACTTTGAACAAATCCAAGGTCAGCCTAAGTTGGCATGCCAATCAATTGCAAAGATAATAAATGCTTTCTCTTCGCACTCGCATTATATTTAAATTATAGCCATATCTTCAACAATTCAACCAACAATGTAAAATGTCTCTATGTCCTTTAACAATATATGAACAAGAAGAATGGCTCAAACTTCAATAGGCTTAAAAGCATATAACGATTATATAGAGTAAGCCACAGTAGGAAAATATTACAAGATATGGCCTTTACCTCTATCAATAAACGCAGTTGATGCAAATGATTGCTTCCAGGGAATAAGCATTGTCTGTTCATCAATTCCATGAAAATACAACCTACTGACAAGACATCAATGGCTACATTATAATCTGATGAATTCAATAGAAATTCTAGAGCTCTATACCATCTGGTAACCACATATTTGGTCATGTAATAGGTTTCATAAGTAATCCAAACCAGACCAAAATCACATATCTTCAAATCAAAATTTTCATTCAGTAGAATATTTCTGGGCTTCAAGTCCCTATGAAGGACATTTGCAGAGTGTATATATTTCAATCCTCACAAAATGTGATACAGAAAGTACTGCAATAGACAATCCACATACAAACATTAGCCACTAACAAACAATATTTGAAGGACCTCATTCATATAAAATATGGCACACAAACACATACTAGAATGTAATACCTAGAAACAACAATTCTTGCCTTTTTTCAATCATCAACTTCTAAGGATGTTTCTGAACAAAACCCCAATTTGCTAGTGGTGGGAGGTCAAACTCATGTACTTGATAGGAAACCTATCAACCATTATAAGCTTGTATTTGAATACTATAGGATAGATGAAGAAATAAGGGTTTCCATGGAAACTTGTATTGATGTAGTTCCCTACAAGTTGTCTGAGTCTCTAACCTCCACGAGAAATCAAGCTTTAACTTCAAATGAGTTTCATGCTAATTTTTTTGAGATGGCCAATGACAATGACAAGTCCCCAAGGTTGGACAATTTCCCTTGTGAGTTGTGTAAAGCCTAGGTGTTTTGTTTTCTATCGAAAAGGTAAAATGGGGAACCGAAATGAGATGAGTGCAAGCAAATGCCAGCTAAATGAATGGAATACCATGGTGGAGGTGTCGAATGAGACATTTCCTGCACACAAACATTATCTAGTAGCAACAAGCAGGAAACTTGCAAAACAAGAGGGCCAATCATATACAAGGCATGAAGTTTGGTCTAAAGTGCATCAACTATATGGCCATCAAGCTCATAAAAGGTATTAATGATTATAAACTCAGCTTCCAGGACAGCTTGCACTTCACTTCTAAGAAACTGAAACATGTAATTGGAAGAGTTTGTTAGTTGGAATCATTTAGGCCGATCTTTTACATGCAATTGGGGCATTCCAGGAATGCAGGGGATTATTTTATCCATTTACCCATTTGTGAATCAACTATCATCTACAGGAGGAAGTAATACGATACAGAGTAAGCTCTCTCTTCATAATCCAGAGGGGGCTAGAAATTAGAACCCAAAATAAATGCAGTGTAAAAACAATGCAGGTGGTGGGAGGTGAAACTCATGCACTTGATAGGAAACTTATCGATCATTATAATATTGTATTTCAATAATCCAGTATAGATGAAGAAATAAGGGTTTCCATGGAAACTTGTATTGATGTAGTTCCCTAGAAATTGTTTGAGTCCCTAACCTCCATGAGAAATCAACCTTTATCTTTAAATGAGTTGTATGCTAATTTGTCTGAGATGGCCAATGATAATGACAAGTCCCCAAGATTGGACAATTCCCCTTGCGAGTTGTGTAAAGCCTGGGTGTTTTGTTTTCTATGCTAAAAGGGAAAATGGGGAACCGAGATGAGATGAATGCAAGAAAATTCCAGATAAATGAACGAAATACCATGGTGGAGGTGTCGTATGAATACCATGGTGGAGGTGTCGTATGAATACCATGTTGGAGGTGTCATATGAATACCATGATGGAGGTTTCGAATGAGACATTTCCTACATACAAACCCTGTCTAGCAGCGACAAGCAGGAAACTTGCAAAACAAGAGGGCCAATTGTATACAAGGCATGAAGTCTAGTTCAAAGTGCATCAACTATAGGACCATCAAGCTCAATATAAAAGGTATTAAGAATTACAAATTCAGCTTCCATGGTGGCCTGCACTTCACTTTTGAGAAACTGAAACATGTAATTGGAGGAGTCTATGAGTTGCAATCATTTGGGAAAATCTTTTACACGCAATTGGGGAATTCCATGAATGTAGGGGATTATTTGATCCATTTACCCATTTGTGAAGCAACTCTCATCTGTAGCAGCAAGTAATATGACATAGAGTAAGCTCTCTCTTCGTAATCTAGAGGGGGTTAAAACAATGAACCCAAAATCAATGCATTGAAAAAACAATATTCAATAAGAGATATACCTTTGAGAGGAATATAATCGTGGTCGACGAGAAGAGGGATCAACAAGAAAGTGAGGAAATTGCAAGCGCTCTACGTCCAGACAGACAACCCTTCAGTATAGCATTGAATATGCCTGGCACAGGATAACCTTAAACTGTAACCAAGCTTGCAAGCACAGGATAACCTTCAACCATAACCAAGATTGTAAGTTTCTCAAATGATGGTTGAGGCCATTTAGTAATGAATTGTAACCGATAATTGCAAACAATCTAATGGCTGAAATTATTTCTATCATCTAACATCAAAATCAATGATTCACAATTGTACAGGTGGCATAGGAGGGGATTTGGTCTCAGAGGGAAACACCCTACGGCATAATAATGTATTCAAAAGTTGTGGGCATAAGAATTTGACATATAGATTAGCTTCTGGGGGTGCATATTCATTTATTGCATCAACTCGTTGGCTTATAATTTTTGAACTCTATGGTTTTATAACTAGGGACATCATACTTTATGTTAGAAGTAAATTTTGGTTTCTTGTGAATAGAACATAGCAAACACATCTCTCTTTGGATAAGGTACCACCATTCTAGCTAGGATATATATTTTTTTAATATATATATAATTCCATTCATTAATAAAATTTGGTTTTCAATTTATTATTATGTTGTATAGACACTCTATTTATGTTTTCATTTATATTTCTTCCTTTATTTTGTTTCTAAACAAACTCGATTAGTACCGTTATATAATTCTTCTCTTTGTTATTGCTTATGCATGTCCCGAACAAGTTAGGGTATAGGAGTTGGCTCTTCAACTACTTAAACTTGGGGAATATTATTCGCGTCTCACCAAGTGGTCTCCCTTGGCGGAAGAAAGGTGAATTTATGGTTCTAGAGACCTGATCAAGTTGTTACTCAGGGGAATCCCGTATGGGATAGAAAAATGAGATGATGAATTTTTTTGGATGTCTACTGATGGTGGTAGAGAAACCTTCAATAAGGAATCATATTAGAGGTGCAACACCCCTCAAGGTGCATGTTAACCCTCACATTCCTTTTTTTGAAGTCTATATAGACACAAATGCTTTGTAGAGATGGTTAAATTTCTTAGTTGGTTATTACTCCATTTGAAAAAAAATTGAAAATAAAATGACTCCTTTCACGCTCCTTAAGTCCATTCCTTATATCAAAATTTTGGTCAAAAAATTATTGGGAGAGACATATTATATATGAATCTATAACAGTTAGGATATAACCCACTTTGATCGATTTTATTTTTTCCCTCATGGAGGAATTCCACTCCATTGAAAACTATAATGACCAATTGACAAGATGTAAAACTCTATAAAATGAGACAAGATGGTATGAGAGTACATTATAAGTATTATTTTATGTGGAACTTTTGAATACTAAGGTATCATAGTGGCCATATAGGTACATCCAAAAGATGGATTTCTTGGACATCAATTATGGGAGGCATAGATTATACATATAAACTCTAAGTGAGGTTATTTCAAAACATTACAAAGTTTATGGCTTATGGAATAATGTTGAATCATGGTTGTGAGTTATACTAGCAAATATTCACTCAAGTGATTGACCTTTGATGTTTGAAATTGTATCTAGAAGATTTTAGAACGAAAATATTGAGCTAGGACCCACCACTAAAAGGGACCCTGTAGGAAAATTACTCCAATTTATGTAGCTAGAATGTACCAAGTTAGATGATAAATTGTATATTGATAATTTTGAATCAAATCCCAATTATGTTCTGACAAAAGAAGGATAGTTTATGATGACTTTGTATTGATTATGGACCTCTAAACAAAACTTTAGTCAAGAATTGATATCTAAACCTCTATATTCATGATGTCCTTTATTAACTCAAGAAGGCCAAGTTTTCAACAACAATTATTTGAAATCATGTTATCACCATGTACTAATTGAGAAAAACAATGTATCGAATATCCCTATTAATTCTAAATAAATCCTTCTAATGTGGTTGGCCATGCCTTTTATCATGACTAATACTCTAGTATTGTTCATGAGATTGATGGGTGATATTTGTGTTTGTTGAAAATTTTATTTTGTGGTTATATATTTAAATTTTATCCCCATATTCAATGAAACATAGTTAGAAAATGTGTATCACATTCAATGGATCCTAAGAACCTTACAACATCACAATTTAAATGCCAATTCATATAAATTATCATTTTGCATGCATATAATTCGATATCTAGTATAAATCAGGCATCAACATGGAGTTCATATAAATCTATCCAAGATCCAAGTCATTCATGATTGGCTAGCCTTGATGATCAATCTAGCAAATATACATAGTTTCTTGGGCCTCACTAGCTCCTATTAAAAGTTTGTATTAGAATTCCCTCATATCACTTGGTTCCTAAGATAAGTGACCAACAATGGGGCTAAAGCTAAGCTCATTTGAATTAATTCATAATATAAATATTTCAAGGATCATAAACACCACCTTTACTCTCTCTACCATTCCTATAATAGCCCTTCAAGAATGATACAAATTCTTCAGACTATATTGTTGGTGTAGTCATCACTTAGGATGGGCATCCAATGAGCTATGATAATGAGGCATTCTCCAATTTGGTTCATATATACCCCATACACGACAAGCATATGTACTCCATAATGTAATCTTGTCACTGATGGAAGCATTACATTTTGGGGAAGGATAAATTATCTAAAGTGATTACAATCTCATGCTATTCATTTATATGAAAGAAAATATAAAGGATGGCCACCATCAAAATTGGTCCATGTACCTATAATGGTTCTACATAACCAACAAGTATAATAAGGATATAAAAAATAACAACTTAAATTACCTTAGCTAACATTTGGTTGGAGGATAATCATAGTCCTAATATCTTCTAGATATAAGACCTCTCAAGGGCTCCAATTGTATAACATTGACCCTAGCTTCATTGTTACGTATCAAACACTTGGCATAATTAGCCAAACCTCATACATTAATATTTTGTATCATATTGTATGTTATCTAGACAAACTCTTTAGTATTTCAAGTGAGCATGTGAAGCTTATTGGGTATATAGAATACATCAGATAGAAGGGCACTTTAGCATGGAAAAGATAGTGGTAGTACTACAAAATTATCCATACTAGCCAAGGATATAATAGGATATCAACAACAATATGAGATTGGGCATTTCCATCCTGAAATGTACCACTAATAAATAGGTATTGTATACTAATTTTCCTACCCCATTCATACCTAGGATTTTTTCTCTAGGGACTATAGTTTTGACCTACATTAACCAATCATGGGAATGAATAAATTATTTGTGATTAGTGGTTAGTCTTCTAATATGACCATATTGAAACCTTGAAAAAAGAGTATCACAATAGAGGAAACTACTAAGCCCTTATTTGAGTATTTCTATGTTCATTTTGGGTTCCCATAAACTATTATTTCAAATAGGGATAGTAGGTTCCTAAGTACCTTTTGGTTCAACCTATGGCCAATGATTGAACCTAAGATGAAAAATGTTCAATAGAATGATTTTTCGTATCCTGAGAATGTACATCTCCAAGAATCCATGCACATGGGATGAGATACTTCTTTATGGTCATCATAGATAAAATAAAACCCTTGATGGATCTTTCAGTGATATCTCTTCTCAAGTGTACTTGGGTTTATGTACATTGGATCTAATTAAAATATATTTTCCAACTACATATTCATGCGAAGAATCCTCCCATGCTTAGTCCAATTTTTATAGAGCAACCAAATATAATTAAGGAAATCGATACCTCCTCCTCAAGGATCTAATACAACATAGTAAGGACTTGTATATTATGAAATTCACCATGTCAACAACATCATTGACAAGCAATGACCCTAAATTATTCTAAATATCACCACTAAATTCCTAAGGCTTAATCATGATTGTGATACCCCTAGTGCATTTCTTTTAGCAGACTTGATTATAATTCCCCCTATTTAATAAACTATAATAGTTAAGAAATTATATTTAGTAGTTGAAACACTGATAATAACGGCATGATGGACAAGGTTTGCTTTTGAAAAAAATTAAATTGATAATGTACTTAGTTGAGTTTGAAATAATTAAATGTGGTGTTGTATGGAATTATCTGGAAAGAACAACGAAACGAATGAGATCATTATCCTAATCCATAATATAGGATGGATAGATTGGATAAAGGAAAATAATAATAGTAAAATATTAAACTTTCCCAAATCACTCCAAAGAAAAACCCCTGGAGTGAAATCATGTGATTTACTAGATAAGTAGAGAAAAATATGGAAAATCACTCAACATGATGGAAACATCACTGGAAGGGGTGAAAAAGCACCGTAGTGGAAAAATACAGACTTTAAGGGCTGAAAAATAATCCTTTTCAAGAAAATAAAAACAAGAAAAGCCTAGGCTATGGGGATTGATGTAACCCAGAAAAATGGGGCGTCGTTATAGAAATTTTGTTAAGGGAAAATGAGGCATAAAAATGGCTTCACGAGGACAGCATAGGTTGTTGATTCTAAAAATAAAAGATATCACTGCCTGGGGGAAATAGGAGGTGATGGTTCAAGGTTGGGTGGAAATTTGTTCTTTCCAAGCTAATTCATTTGTCGGTAATCTGATCTTCTGGTAGCAGAGTATTTATTTTCTTATAAATTTTCTATTGTAATTGAAGTGATTTGATTGTTTTCTATTCAATTTTCTGACCATGAATAATTGTATTTTTATTCTTATTGCAGCTAGTTAATTAAGGAAATGCAGATGTATTTGGAATGATTGAAATACTAAGTTTTGCATGGTTGTGGCTCCAGTAATGGTATGGATTTTGTAGGAAATTTATTTGTAGAGAGCTTGGAGTCTCTTTACATCAATGTAATTATATTTGATTTAGATTGTGGATTTTATTAGTTATGTAACAACTGTCTACAACTTCCCTCTAATATATAATTCATCTGGTTGAAACTTTTAGTTCAAATATGTTTATTACATTAGAAGTAACTGAGAAAAACAAATTATAGGAATACTAGTAAATAATCATTCATGCATGTACTTTGAATATAAAAGTGAGACTGTTGGGTACATAAGTGTATACCCAAAGGTTCATATTGATGTAAGGGTTCTCTGTGATAAAAATAAATTAATTCACAGGTCGAGGCTACTGAACCTAGGATATTCTCAGTAAAAGAAACAGGAGACGATGATTTATATTCATCATTACTAGAAAGGAAATATTATAAATCAAGTTTAATAATAGATTTAGTAAGTGAAATAATAACATCATAAATAAAACTTGAAAATAGGTCAAATAAATGAAGCTAACAACTACAAATGAATTCGTAGGTGGGAAACCCACTTGGTAATCCTGTTTATAAAGGGAATTCCCAAAAAATAAAAATGACATACATGAAACATATGTGATAGAGATTAAATATGCAGAGCTACTAGAACCCAGTTTTCTTTCCATCCTCGAAATAATTCCTTCATTAATTATGGGAAATGTAGAGATAGCTATTTAATCAAAAAATGGTTCTGTGATAGCATGACATGTAAAACATTACAAATGTACAAAGAACATATAGACATTATGAATTCGTGCATGAATTAGAAATGAAACTCAAATGCAAAACAAACCTCAGGTACTAAGTATCCAGAACTAGCACTACTACCTCGATTGCTCATTATAATGTTATAACTATAAATTAAACACTGAGGGAAACAGATAATAACTGTACATATCATGCATAAATGAAGCTGACTCAAAATATCTACAACGATGGTTAGGAATGGTAACCCAAAAGGCATACATATTACAGTAAGTGATTCTTTTAAATCAATTAAACAACATGCAGTGAGCATAGCAGACACGCCTATCTTCTCGAGCTCAGCCAAATGCTACCAAATCAACTGCGTGTACAACTCAACCTATATAAGGGAAATTATGAAGAACAGTAATATAGAAAAATATCTTTAACAAAAACTCCTTGTTGTAAATTGGTGGAGGGTTATCATTTTTAACATTACTTATGCAATTGAAATTACCAAGGCACAACACCATAGACATAAATCATCATAGAACAATATTTCCATAAACACAATGATAACCTGACCATTATCATAGTAGTGAAACAAATAGTCCATGACATAGGGGAAAATCCCAATAAATTATAGATGATTACATTAGATTAATTAACCCAAAAATAGAAGTATAGAAGACTATGGAAATTTCAAGGTAAATGTAAATAATAGCTAGTTAGTGAATTTCCCATATAGAATTTTGAAAATACAATACGAAAGAGGTGCCTTTGGAAAGAAAACAAAACCTGGGGTGGAAACTACCCACCTAAAAGAAAAAAGAAGAAATTGATGCATGACCCAACCTTGCTCCATTCCACCTTTCGGGGTATACCTAGAAGGTAATTTAAAATCACATCGAATGGATGGAAACGAGCTCTATAGAGCCAAGGAAGGCTTCAAATGAAAATGTGCACATGTTGTGTAAGGAAAATAAGAGTAGGGGACCCAAGAACCAAAAACCAACCTGGATAATTGACGAACCTTATATTATCATGTTGAATATCTAAGCAACCACCACAATTGTAGGTAAAGGGTTTGGAGATTACTTGTAAGGGTATAACAGGCAACAGAGAGATGTGTTAGTGAAATAAATAGAAACTAAATTAAGAAATTAACAGATAACTATCATGGAAACTCCCATAGCTAAGAACCATAAAACGTGGCCACCATACTTTCTCTGGGAATGTAACTGCTATATGTGAGAGTTGAAGAAACCTAAGAAGTGAGTCGACAAACAAAGGCACCAATGGATAACATAGTAGCCAACTAGAAATTTCTACAGATTAGAGATCAACCTAGAATACAAAAGAGAAACCCACCAAAGTCTCTTAAAGGAGGAGGGTGAGCACCCCTTCTATGTATCCACCTGGCTCTCGAGTACAATCTTGCCTAAGCACTATAAATAAACAATGATTTCTCAAATTTCATATGGGGAGGAGTGGTTCTTAATAAAAAATGAAAATGAAAATAAAACCTACATGCTATACTATTACCTGTGCAAGTGCAGACCCTCGAATCCCAATGGGATGGAGTAAGGGTTCCATAAACAGAGCTATAAACCCCTCACAGAGCCAAAGTTTCAATTTCTTTAGGGCACCCATGGCGCTACTGTAGAACCAAAACAACCACCTCCATTGTTGTAGGAGGGTAAGCCAAGAGGGAAGAGCAACTAGAATGTAGGAAAACCTAAAAGAACAACTAAGGGTCACCAAAGAGAGTAGGATCAAAATCATGGAGCGAGGAGTTAGGGTTTGAGGTGTTGTAGCCAACACTATCGATCTACCAATAGAAAATCCCAGGCATTGAAGTCGCATCATGGGAATAGTAAGAAGGTCGTTGACACTGCATGAGACGAGGACAATATCACATGGCCAAAATTGCATGGCATGCACTAGATGGAACAAGTTATGACTGCCATAGGTAGGATGGTAGTGACGCTCTTGTGGCTTTGACAAGGGAAAGGGTCAAGCACATAGATTAGAATAGGTAATGTAATGACCAAGGTATAACGCCCACCCCCATTCAACAGTCCAATTGAGCTAGGGAGGATAACATAAGAGATGGGGTAAATTAGACTATTCCCTAAGGTCAAATAATAGGAAACTAATACCATGAAAATATGTGAGAAGCGACCTTGATACATTATATATAGTTAAATGAAAGTAAATTATGTGATTTGTAGCTATAACTAATCATGACATTATGTAAACCAAACAAATGGTGGGATACTAGAACAAAATTGCGGTTGTGGTATATTGTAACACTTAAAAAAGAAGGATCAAGGTATTTGTATGTTAACTATGCTAGAGAATATAGGAAAGCATTATGCAATATAATGAAATTGATTAAGTAGTTGAATATGCTAGTAGTACATCATACACTTTATAAACTTCTGATATCATAAGCAACCATCAAAGAAATAAATTGTAAGAGAAAAGAAAAATGTATGTCTGACTGGGTTCATTACAAATGATATCAAAGCCCATATTTCTACACTCAGATTGCATAGAGGATCCATTACTCGTTAGTGTTGCATAGGATTAACATTAAAAATGAAATTCTCTGGTGTTGTTAAGTTTCTTTGCTTGATAGATATCTTACTCTACTTGAAGGATCGAGGTGACAACCCCAACCATTACTGGAGGGGATGATTTATATGTAGAATTGGGGGAAGGTGTTATGTAATTGCCTGCTTAGTTTGTGAAAATAATTAGAAACTTGAAACAAGAATTGGCACAACTCTGGAGTAGCAATGAGTGATTAATAAAACATAGTGAAGAACAAGATAAATTGATTAGAGAATGGACTGAGAAATCTAGTGATAAGAGTGTTGAGACAGAAGGGTCAAAACGGAAGCCGAGAGGATCGATGTCGGAAAAATCAGAAAGTGAAGAAGAATCTGATAAAATAGATTCTAAAACCCATAAGGATAAAAGGAATAAGGAACTACAAGGAGAGTTCCAAAAGATAAAACCTCCTACCTTTGACAGGGAAAAGGAGGAGGATGCGGTTGCTTGGATCTTGAATATGGTTAAGTACCTTTAGGTGTATGAATATGAAAGGAACCTAAAAGAAAGATTGGATGTGCATTAGTTGCAAAGGAAATCCACATTATGTTGGGAGGAGATGGAAATTATACATCTGTTGGAGGAGAAATTTTTTTCATGGGAGGATTTCTAACAAAAATTTAAAGCTCGCTATGTGAGTGAGAGGTATTATGGTGACCAGGTAAAAGAATTCCATGAATTGAAATTGGGACAACTTACCATGGATGAGTTCATGACCAAGTTCACAAGATTACTTGGGTATGTGGCCTACATCAGGGAGGAAAAGGATAAAGTACAAATATTTATGAATTGTTTACCAATTGTGTATATAAAAAGAATTGAATATGATAATCCCAAAACTATGGATGTCGTAGTGACGAAGGCTAAACTTTGCTATCAGCAATTCAGAATTTCAAAATGAGGGCTCTCGACCCTGCCAGATTAAGGATAAAAACAAGATGGGAATGAACATAATGAGGTAGAATCTGACCTATTCAAAGAAATTTTACAAGGACCACGAGTGGAAATTTTTTAACAGAGTCAATTAGAATTAGCCAACACAATCTTACATTGGATCCAAACTTGTAGAGTTGGGCAGCAAGAAAAACACAGGGGGTAAGTAACAAGAGCAACTAAAGTGTTGGTTTTGTGGTGAAAAAAACTTTCTATGGGATTGTCACCACAACCTCAAGTTCATTCAGAATGTGCAGGTGGCACATGAAGCTTCTACGGTAAATGATGTGGTGGGAAGCATTCCAAGAATCAGCTCGACATGGGAAGACAAGCAGGCAGAACATCAATATACCATGATTGATATTGAAGGTATTATTCAAAACCAACTTGTGTATGTTTTAATAGACCAAGGGGCTAGCCTAAGCTATATAAATCCTCAAATTGTGGAAAAGTGTAATTTAAAATCATAAACATTTCACAATTCCTAGCTACTAGAGTTAGCCATTGGTACCAAACGGAAAGTGACCCATGTGGTAAAATAGTGTGTAGTTAATTTAAATGGATATCTCATAGAAATAAACTTAAACACCCTTCCATTTAGGATCATATGACCTCTTAATTGTCATTGGCTGGTTAGAACAACAAAAAGCTATTGTTAATTGTTTAGAAAAGATTGATTTTTTTTCCTCGGGGAAAATCACAATTTTCCATTAATATAGAAAGTTACATGTAGTAGATGCTTGTATGTCATATGCTGTAAAGTTGGCCATATCCATAAGAAATATAAGTATGTACATATTTACCACACAATGTATACTGTAAATGTGCATAGAAAAAAATATATACAATGTATAAACCAAGTATTGATAGTAATCATTTCTATATACCTCAAAAATTATGGCCTATCGGCCCCCTAATAGAACTGATCTATATAAGGATGATGATAATATTGGAAGTGATTAGCTCCCTGCTTCTCTTGTATTATCCACACTCCTCTAGGCTGGACCATGACCACCTTGCAAAGCTAGTCGACAACCATATTATGCTCCCTATAAATATGTTAACAAGAGATATATTTAAGTTGTACCTTTAAGAGCATGATTTCATCCAAAATGTTTCTGAGAGACTTCATATGACATGAAAAGGATTTGTTGAACCAGTTTATGATTATTTTAGGTCTCCAAAAATATGAATATGTCTGCATGCATGTGCAAGAGAAAAATGGAAGAGATGTCTAAGAGAGATCAATTCAGCATAATTGTTTGTACCAATCCCCAAGCCCATATGGATTCAAAAGAAATGACTTTCAGATTTATGAAAAAGTATACCCTCCCCCCACATCCTTGTTCTTGAGCTGCACCATCAAAGTATGCCAAAGGAATATTTTGATCAATGACTTTTGGTGTGACAACGTGGCCAGCAGGTGTGGGATCATCTTCCGGGATATCATGATAGGCAGAAACAATTTGGGCAATAGATGCTGGCCATCGAGCCACTCTGTCTCTGAATATGAAACCGTTCCTATTTAGCTAGATGGTCCAACATATTATCAGAGGAAGATAATGAATTTTTTGGTTTGAGGACCCCTCCCTCCATTGATTCTAGGCCTACAATACATTTTCCAGTGCCATTCGTTGGAAATTGATAGTTTTATTAGAAATTGTTCCCATATGTAGATCATCGAAGGGAAAACTATAAAAATGTGGTCATTTGTTTCCTCTGCTTGATGACAAAGCACACACCAAGTGGGGCTGAAGAAGGATCATTTCATCAAGTTACCCCCAGTTGGTGTCTTATTCATTAAGACGTTCCACATAAACAGAGTGGTTCGAGGAGGAGATTTAAGTGTCCAAAGAGTCCACCACCATTCTATAAGCACAAGCGGCATATGTGCAGCATGTATGATGTGATATCCATCTTTTGGAGTGTATGAACTATGCCCAACAGGGACCCAATTGAGTTCATTAGCTCCCTCCTTGATGCGAACATGAGATTCTGACAGTGCATTGATATATCCATTCCAAACTTGCTACCACTGAATAAGTGTACCTAGTTGATCAGCGGATTTCCATGCTTGAGTGAATAGGGAGGTATTTTCTTGGTTAGCAATGTTGGCGAGCATGAGGATATTCTTGTTGTTGAGACATTGATTGAGGTTGGGTGGGAGTCGATACATGTTGCCACATCCCATCTAGGGATCAATGCTAATATGTACAAATGAGACGTCTCTAATTCACCAGGTAAGACCATTTCTGATGGTGCACAAAGTATGTAAGACAACACACCAAATCATGGATATCCTAGATCTTTTCCATGTAGGTAGGCGGATCCAATCCATAAGCTGGTAAGGCCAAATATATTTATAGTTTATCACCTCAGTCCAAAGACTATGGGATGTAAGAATAAGCCACCCCATCTTTGCAACAAGTGCATGAGCGAGAGAGGGGAGGTCTTTCAATCCCCAACCTCCCCATTTCTTTGGAATTGCAATGTGTCTCCATCCCACCCAAGAAAATGGTTTCCATTCCTTGTAACCATTCCAAAGGAATCCGCAACAAAGTTTTTGTATTCTATAAAGAATCACTTTGGGAATCCATTCCAGAGACATCCAATACACCGATGTAGCCTCCAAGACTGATTTAATAAGGACTAATATTCTTGTTCTAGATAAAAACCTATGATTCCAGTTGTGCATTCTCTTTTCCACCTTGGCCACAAGCCATATCGAGTCTACAATTTTGTAACAATGGGGTTTAGATGAGAACCCAAGATATCTGAGACCATCATCCAAATTGAGGCTTTGAAATGGAAATTTATATTGTGCAATTTGAGAATCTTGTGGAGTGCAAGCTGAGAGAGTGATATTAGATATCAAGCAGTTAGGTTCCATACTAGTGGTTGTAGAAAACATCAACAAGATGTCATAGAATACAGTGGTATCCTGAATGCCTCTATTGAGAAATATAAGCACATCATCAAAAAATGGAGGTGTGTGAGAATGCACTAGTCTGTAATTTTGAGATGCTGCAATTGCCCCTCTCTTTTAGACATGGCTAAAAATCTAACAAGTCCTTGCATGACTAGGAGAAAGAGGAGCAGGGAAATAGGGCATCCTTGTCTAAGACCTTGTTCTACATGAAAAAAATTGGAGGAAAAACCATTGATTAGGACGCTTGAAGAGACAGTAGTGATGCAACACATAATCCATTTGATGAAGGGGAGAGGAAAGCCTAAATGGGTTAGGAGAATTCTTAAGTAAAGCCAGCTAACGTGGTCAAAAGATTTGGAAAGATCAACTTTGAGGATGGCACCTTCAAGCTGCTTAATCTTGATGGAATGGAGGGCCTCCTGTGATGTGCCAATAGCCTCATGAATTTGTCGGTTATGCAAGAAGAAAAATTGTTCAGGCGAGATATGATTTGATAAAATAGGGTTAAGGAAATTGGCTATAATGATGCAGGAGCATTTAGCTTAACATCATTATTGTAACGTAGTAGACATAGGAGGTCTTTTGTTTCAAGGAAGTCGGTTTCCTAAGTATTGAATTAATGTAATTAATTCATGTTTTGAGTGATTTTAATGAGAATAGGAATTAATTGAATATTGTGAGGCATAATTGTAAATGTTCTCGAATGTAGGAGAACATGAGAGATTTAGGATAGTTGAGTGATGAGAGGATTGAGAATTGATTGTAAATCCTAGATTAGGAGTCAGTTCATGATTTTGTGGATTTGAGAGAATCCTTAGGGATGAGGAAGAGATTTTAGGAATTTTGTTGAGGAGTTTATGGATCTAAACCAGAAATTGGTTTTAGAATCCCTTTGTATAATTGCAAGCCCGAAAGGCAAAGACAGGGGTTATAAATAGAAAGGTTGAAGAGGTTGGATAGGGTAGACAGATAGTAGATTGGAGTGTTTGTAAGCCTATGGGCATATAATGAACAAAGACCATTAAATTAGAAGATTAGGCCAAGGAGAGTCTCAAAATGTAATAATTTGTTTATGTATTTATACACAGATAATTTGATGTTGAGTGCGTAGATGTGTGATTTGGGAGTTGACTGATAATTTATGTGTTTATCAGAGATTCTACGTAATATCTCTCTCTCTCTCTCTCTATATATATATATATATATATATATGTATATATATACATATATATATATATGTATATATATACACATATATATATATATATATATATATATATATATGTATATATATACATATACATATATATATATATATATATATATATATATATATATATATATATATATATATATATATATATATATATATATATATATATATATATATATATATATATATACATACACATAGAGTAATGGATCTGTGAATCCATTTGAAGGATAAAAGTAGAGCTTAAAAGGGACAGTGATTGAAGAAAGACGCAAAAATCAAGTTTGGGAGTAAATAGAGTAGTGGAAGAGTGAAAAGGCGAAACCCTTGAAGAAACCCGAGAACCACATCAACGCTGGGAAACAACGTAAAGCTAAGTAAAAAGGAATAACGGAGAACCCCTGAGCTTCAAAACCATAAGCGGTATTGAGCACAGAACCCCTGATCCCATTAAGCGATCAACATGTGGCAGTGAGGAGGAGAGAGGAAACCACTTATCAGGTGGTTAATCCTCGTGCATGTTTCCTAGATGAAATCTTTGTGAACTGTTAGATCTGGCATGAGTAAATGGATGGTGGAGGATCAATGATTAATTTCGTTGATCAGGAGTAATTACAACTGTTGGATTGGAGGATACAACAGACGGTTGAGATGTAATCGCATGTCGCAAGGTTAGGGGGTGAAGGATGATGCGATGCCGGATAGCGATAATCGTTAATCAGAGGTCAGTGTTTCGAAGATCAGAGTAACAAGGGGAAAGGACTTGGTATTAGCAGACCCGATGAATATTATGGTTGCGAGTATATAAATTTTGAAGTCCGGCTTATATGGTTAGGAGAAATATTTTGGTGCATTTCCTTTGTATTTGGTAAAGTTTTGTGGGCGATTTTTTTAAGGCTTAAGCGATGCTTAAATGTTCTGATAGTCACATATCAGATTCGAAGATGTGATAGAACTATATGTGGTGTGCGCGCAGAGGAACCCAATGAGCGATTGCGATAAAGGTAACCTCGATAACTGTGCAGAAGCCGTATAAAGGTAAAAAGTTATGTTTTGCGGGGGTTTCCTTTGTAAATGGTTTATAAGGGATTAAAGCACCGATAGGAGGATTTTATGTGTAAGTCCACTTATAAATGGGGGTTAAGTATATATGTGGGCTTAAAGGTTAATAAAAGGTTAACGAAGGTATATGCGGGGTGATAGAGTCCCGATAGAAGTGAAGGAGTCCCGATGGAAAGGATTTGAAAGGTTTAGACTTTGGGTTAGTCTATTTATATGTTTCCGCATGAGTTCCAAAGAAAGGGGCCTTAACCATCACCGTTATTGAAGTTTTGACTTGGTAGGTCATATCCATTCCTGGGAAAATGATTTATGCATAGGTCTACATGCATACTGTGGGTAAAGCAGGGGTAACCCTGCGTCATTTTGGTATCAGAGCTGAACAAAGAAATTATGTGTGAAGGTTTCTTTGAAAGAGTTTAGAACAGAGATATTTGGAAAGATGTGTATGCAGGCAAGGGAGATCAGATTCTAATCTGACAGTGAAGAAACCAGAGTACAGCTGGGAGAATGGAGAAGAACAGTTAAGTTCTTAGAGGCAGGTAAGGCAGAATTAAGAAGAGATTGCAGGAATATAAAGAATCTACAACGATGTTTGGAGAATGGAGATTCACTCGAATGTGAAGGGTGAATGGAGACTGCTTATGAAATCATACAGGTATTTTTTTATTTAACTCTAATTTGAGTTATTTTTATAAAGAAATAGAATGAAGATTGATGGTTGCAGTTAATGAAGTATCTCAGCAAAAGAAGATCAAGCCTTAAGAAGCAGTAATAAAGGAAACTGTTAAGGATTTATGAGTTGAAGAAAACTCCACAAAGGAGGAATTGTTGCTGATAGTAAAGCTTTAACAAGATAAAGTTAGAGGATTGGAAGAAAGAATCAGATTCAAAATCTGATTGACAATAGATAAATATTGAGAATTTGTACATTGGAAGCATAAGGATCTACTAAAATGGATTTGCAGGAATGGTGAGATCCTAAAGGTAGGTGAAGGTATGAAAATTTGTCTAATGATTAGCAGATATTGAATGAATGAAATTTTATAGCAGGATTACAATATTTAGACTATACGAGGGATGTTTGTATGTACTGGAAGTAACAGAGTTTCAAGATACAGCTGAAGGCTAGTGGAAAGGATAGTTTATTCAAAAGTGCAGGTGAATGGGAGGACAAGATCATACAAAGATCTTGAAGGTAAAATGATATGGTATTATTTTAATTGGATTTGAAGATTGAAAATTTGTAGTCTTTGCATAGAAGCAAAAGTATTGTTGCAACTCCCAAAAGGCAATTCCACAACGGATGTGGGTAGAATTGCTAAGAGACAAGAAAAGCGGGTAAGAGTTTCTAAGTAAAAGAAGAAATCTAGCAGAACCTTGAGGAATCCAACAAGGATTGGATAAAGAAGAGCTTGGTGAGGTAAGTGGAGTAGGGCAAACTTGCTGTTGTAGAGGCTTTAGTGCATATCATAGTGAAGTGAATGAGGAACTCATAGAGATGGAGAGGATGATGACTATTGACATTCATAATAGAGGTTTTGAAAGAAACTATAGCCAAGGACAGAAGGAAAGAGATGCCAAGGAAAATGGCATGAGAATGAGTGCTGAAGAATATGAGAGGGCGAAGCTTGAGATAGTAGTTCAGCTTGAAGTATTAATGGAAATGCTGTATAGAAATGAGATGGACCAGAAATATGGTTATGTCATGAGAAAGAAAGTGAAGTGGCAAAGGCTACAAGAGAAGAGGAATCAGCAGGTGAATATGAAGTTAATAAAGGAGCTAAGGGAACTTGAACAGACTATAGAGAAGCTTGAAAGAGTTGAGCTAAAACGAAAGGGAGATGCTGAAGAAGATGTTGATGTTTCGATATGTGACTGAGAACATGGACCATTACTTTTTGAAAGTGACGAAGAGCTAGAGGAGCTGAATCATATGAATGATTCGAAGCAGCCTAAAGACTTGATGACTGAAGTATCAAATGAAACCAGCAGGTCTTGTATTTTAAAACTAATTATTTGTATATGATTGCAGGTTTGGAAGAAGATAGATAGTTTTTTAAAGATGTCAAAGATGTGAAAGAATACCTTCCAGGAGATGAAAGTTTTGAAGCAGAATATGACAAGGAGACTAGAAAAGAATAAGTTTGCTACAGTGGACAAATGTTGAAAGATATCATTGAAACAAATGATGAGAAGGAGAGACTAGCTGACAGTCTCAAGAGTTCTTTGATTTTGAATCATCATACTAATATGCTAACAGAAGAAGAGAAATCCGAGTAGCATACTAAAGTGTTGCCAAAGGAAGAAGAGGTACAAAAGCCTTATATTTTTTATTATAATGATTGTCTTATAATTGAAGATGTTGTTGCAGAAACTAGAACATATTTGGCACAGGAGGAAAACCAAATGAAAGAAGAAGAGGAAGGGCATATACTGAAGGATGTTAAGAAAGATTTAGTAGAGGAAGAAGGACCATGTGATGATGGATCAATAGCAAATGAAGAAATAGGAGATTGTATAAAATTTCCAAAGTTCACTCCAAGTAAAATCATCGAGTTATATAGAGAATTAGACATTCAAGGAGAAAGATAAAATAGCAGAGGATAAATGTTCAGGATAAATTGCTAAATAAGGATGACAAAGAATTTGACAAGTTTAGAAAATAGAAGCAGGAAATTGTTTTGAAAGACAATATAGAAGCAGCTGAAAAGGTACAAAATAACAGTAAAGAAGATGGTAAGGATGTAAGGGCGGAAGCAAGAATGAGAGTTTAACAATCAAGAGATGAAAACAGTCAGCAAACTGAGGATATACTGGATAGATAAATTGAAATGATAAGAAGGTTAATGATGAAAGTGTCTCAGAAGAAGACAACAACAAGAAAGGAGAGGAGTGACAACAAGAGGAAGACAATAGCAGAGTATGAAAGCAAACCAAGTGGAGCATTACAACATAAGGTATGGAGACTTTAAGAACAACAGCAGACAACAATAGTAGTAGAAGAATTGACAAGAAAAGACAAGTTACAAAATAAAGTCTGGGATCTAGGACGAAACAATTATCCAGACTTATGACCAAGTGCTCATAAATTTTCTTACTTGCAGAGTCTGATGCAGGAGCATTCAGCTCAACATCATTATTGTATCCTAGTAGACATAGGGGGTCTTTTGTTTGAAGGAATTTGGTTTCCTAAGTATTGAATTAATGTAATTATTTCATGTTTTGAGTGATTTTAATGAGAATAGGAATTAATTGAATATTGTGAAGCATAATTGTAAATGTTCTAGACTGTAGGAGAACATGAGAGATTTAGGATAGTTAAGTGATGAGAGGATTGAGAATTGATTGTAAATCCTAGGTTAGGATTCAGTTCACGATTTTGTGGATTTGAGAGAATCCTTAGGGATGATGAAGAGATTTTAGGAATTTTTTTAAGGATTTTATGGATCTAAACTAGAAATTGGTTTAGAATCCCTTTGTATAAATGCTAGCCAAAAAGCCAAAGACAGGGGTTAGAAATAGAGAGGTTGGATAGGGTAGATAGATAGTAGATTGGAGTGTTTGTAAGCCTATGGGCAGATAATGAACAAAGACTATTAAATTAGAATATTGGGCCGAGGAGAGACAAAGTCTCAATATGTAATAATTTTTTTATGTATTTATACACATATAATTTGATGCTAACTACGTAGATGTGTGATTTGAGTGTTAACTGATAATTTATGTGTCTATCAGAGATTCTGCATAATATATATATTCTTGTAGGAAAATTTCAGAGAACAAAAAGAGGAGAGCAAGACAGAGGAATGTAATGGATCTGTGAATCCATTTGAAGGATCAAAGTAGAGCTTTAAAGGGACAGTGATTGAAGAAAGACATAGAAATCAAGTTCGGGAGTAAATAGAGCAGTGGAAGAGTGAAAAAGTGAAACCTTTGAAGAAACCTGAGAACCACATCAACACTGGAAAACAACGTAAAGCTAAGTAAAAAGGAATAGCAGAGAACAAATGGCAAAGGTGGTTTTGTAATAGTGAAAGCAGATTTCGTGCGGCCTCAAAACCGTAAGTGGTATTGAGCATGGAACCCTCAATCCAATTAGGCAATCAACACGTGGCAACAAGGAGGAGAGAGGAAACCACTTATCGGGCGCTTAATCCTCGTGCATGTTTCCCGACCAAAATCTTTGTGAGCCATTAGATCTGGCACGAGTAAATGGACGGTGGAGGATTAGCGATTAATTTCATTGATCGGGAGTAATGGCGACCATTAGATCGGAGGACACAACAGATGGTTGAAATGTAACCTCATATCACAAGGTTAGGGGGTGAAGGATGCTGTGACGACCGATAGTGATAATCGTTGATCGGAGGTTAGTGTTTCGGAGATCGGAGTAACAAGGCGGAAGGGCTTGGTATTAGTGGACCCAATGAATATTATGGTTGTGGGTATATAAATTTTGAAGTCTGGCTTATATGGTTCAGAGTGGAATTTTGGTGCATTTCCTTTGTATTCGGTAAAGTGCTGTGGGCGAGTCTTTTAAGGCTTAAGTGATGTTTAAATGTTCAGATAGTCACATATCAGATTCAGAGGCGTGATAGAACTAAATGTGATGTGTGCACAGGGAAACCCGATGAGAGATTGCGATAAAGGTAACCTCGACGACTATGTTGAAGCCGTATAAAGGTAAAAAAGTTATGTTTTGTAGGGGTTTTCCTTTGTAAATGGTTTATAAGGGATGAAAGCACTGATAGGAGGATTTTATGTGTAAGTCCAATTATAAATGGAGGTTAAGTATATATGCGGGCTTAAAGGTTAATAAAAGGTTAATGAAGGTATATGTGGGGTGATAGAGTCTCGATAGAAGTGAAGGAGTCCTGATGGAAAGGATTTGAAAGGTTTAAACTTTGGGTTAGTCTGTTTATATGTTTCCACATGAGTTCCAAAGAAAGGGCCCTTAACCATCACTGTTATTGAAGTTTTGACTTGGTAGGTCAAATCCATTCCTAGGAAAATGATTTATGCATAGGTCTACTTTTATATTATGGGTAAAGTAGGGGTAACCCTGCGTCATATAATCTTGGCAATGATCTTGAAGAGGTAGTTGCAGAGAGATATGGGTATGAAATCATTGAATGAGAGAGGAGAGTGTACTTTAGGAATAAGTGTGATGAAGGTAGAATTGATACCCTCGTACATACACCCAGTTATTTTGCAATCCTCCACCACCTTAAGGAGATCCTATCTAGTGGTATAAAAAAAGGCTAAGTAAAATTCAATAGGCCTGCCATCTGGTCTAGGACTTTTGTCTTTTTTGAACCATTTTATCGTGCTTTCCAATTTTCCCATAGTAACAGGATTTTTGAGCTCCTCGGCCTCATCATGATCAACAAATCGAGGGAAGATCCTAGCAGTTTGAACAATTTCGGCAAGTGTGGCACTAGGGGGGCCTTGAAAAGTTTCTGAAAATGTCAATTTCCCAAGTGTGGCATTTGATGAATCGAGTTGGCGGGGTGGTCATCCTCATATGGAATGTTCCAAATGGTGTTGTTGGCCCCTCTTCGCCTTGCACAATTGTGAAAAAATTTGGTGTTCTCATCTCCAACCTATAGCCAAATAACCTGACTCCTGAGTCGCCAAGTTTCTTCCCAGTCTTTGAGTATTTTGGATCTCTGAGTCTCCAAGTCAATGAGTATTGATTTTTCCTCTTCAGATGTAAACCTTCATCCCTGCTCATCCAAGAGATCTGCCATCTTGGTTTCAATGATACTGAGAGCCTGATCATATTAGTCTCTCTTATCCTTAGCCCATTTGATAGATAAGATCTTAATTTATAAAAGGTTATGACATAAACCTTATGCAATTGATCTCTCCTAAGCGGGTGGATGGGTGCATCAGTAATCGTTGAACAAATTGATGTAATTGGGGTCCTTCAGCCAAGAGTTGAATTTCAAAGGTGCCCTAGGCTTCTTTAAGGGACCCGACAGCTCTAGGAAGATAGGAGAATGATAAGATATGCCACCAGATCCCACCCACTATCTATAATTGGACAAGGCTCTTACCAGATGCTCCTTGATGAGAAATCTATCCAAAATGCTTGACCAGAGCTGCATCCCCATTTCTTCTGTTGCACTAGTTAGGTTGTGATTTATTCATGGGAATATCAATCAAGTGGTGTTTCTCTAGAAGGTGTTCCATAGTGTCTGATAGAGGATCCAATTGAGCATTGCTTCCCCAAGATTCCCCATATCCAATGGAGAAATTCAAGTCCTCACTGAGAATAATATTTTCGAAGTTTACTAGAGTTAAGTTGAGGAGATGGTTCCAAAACTTAGCTCTATTATGACAGGGGGCATATACATTGATAATTATGAATTCCATGCAAAGCTCCGAGGAGTAGATATCCATACCAATGAAGTCAAACCCTCCCTAAGAAGCCTTGAGTTTGATAGTGCGGGGGTTAATTCCCAGGGAAATGCCCCTAAATCTACCAATGATGTCAAGTGCATGGAAGGTCTATCCCGGCTTTAAAGATTGTAGGACATGGATAACCTGGTCATCCAAACCATGGGTTTCTTGTAGGAAGATGATATCGATAGGATCAGAGTCTAATAGTCTTCTGAGGGATCTTTTTTGGGAGGGCTAGCCAACTCTCTGCAATTAAATGAGATCCACTTCATGGGGGTGACTTAGGAAGTATGTTCAATGCTATGAGAACCCTGTCAAGTTTGAATTGTTCACCATGAGCCACTTCCACCCCAGCCTGCATGATAGCTTTTGAAATGAGAGAGTGTTGACCCCTGGTGTTCTTGGAAATTTGAGGAGGGGAGGTCAACCCAATCTCAACATTCTTAGGCGGGTGTGACACTTGGGATCAAAGATTTTATGAATGAGAATGCCTAGTGGTGGTCGAAAGATCTGGGTGAGAGGATGAGAGAACCAATGCAGGGATAGATGGTTGAGTGGTCGAGATAGATGGTTGGTGGAGTTCTAGTGGGAAAGTAATAGCAGAAGAAGATATTCTAGGTATGGATGAAAATGCAGTATGCAAGTGCTATGCATTACAATTTAAAAAAAAATAAGATACAAAGAAAAAGGGAGGAGGGGTACCCAATGAGAGAGCGGTCGCAGTTGCCACACTATATCTCGTCATAGGCGGGGAGGGAGGACAGGGGGGGAGCCTGAAGTTGGCTCCTGAGTCGATACGTACTCTATTGTTAGAGGACCTTTGGACCAAGCTATCTAACCTTCAATAGATTAAGGTGCAATAGGATCAACTTCATCCGCACGTTTGGAGGGAGAGGCAGTAGGGTGAACCAAAGGGCATTCTTTATATAGGTGTCCAAATTTATGACACCTTCTGCATCTGAACCACACTCCCTCGTAGTCCATAATTTGTATATGCATGAATCTTTTTCCAACGCAGTGTAATATTCTCCTCCAAACTTTCTCTGGTATCCAAGTATACCAAAATGTGAGCCATTGATTTATTTCCTGAGGTAGTCTAAGTCTTTTCGTAGTCCAGAAATGTGCCAAGAACATTCCCAATGTGAGTGAAGATGTCCTCAAACTAGAAATAGAGGGGTATCCTAGGAAGCCTGACCCAAAGTGGTCTTGCTCCAATTTGTTCCCACTCAGGATCGAATAATGGGCTCCATCGCTTGAGCAATACTAGAGCCATCTCTATATGCCAATACCTCGAGAGTGCCCAAGAGGTATATTACTCCCTTTGAAAGCTGAGTTCAAACTAACCCCGAGCTAAGGTAGTAACTTCCAGGAGTTCCCTGGAGATATTCCCCCAAATTTCCATGACCCTGAGGTGGAGATGACCAGCTGAATATGCTCTACCTCTGACTCTTCCCACTAAAACCTTGCTTGCCATATCTAAAACTTCCCCCATTTGTACTCCCTCTCCAAAACTGAGAGACAGATCCTTTCGGGAGAACTTAACACACTTCAATTTTTTGACCTTACCAGAGCGAGGCACTGTCAGGTGGTCCTATAGGGGATCCTGAGTACCCTGATTCTCCTTCTCAGGTATAGGGTTACTATCCCAAGGGTTTATCTTCGGTGTTTCGAAGAAAGCAGAAGTGGAGGTAGGTGGACCGGGTTCCACCGCGAAGTGAGGGAAGGGGAGGGAATACAGCTAGATTGAAGACATGCCCGCTGATGAAACAAACCCTATATAGGTGGGGAATGCAGTGGAGAACTGATGGGGCGATGAAACTGGAGGCAATGAGTCATATGAGGGGGAGGGTGGGATGCAAGTGGTAAGAAGAGGAAGTGTAGCTGGAGAGAGGGTGGGAAGTAAAGGCCTGGAGAGGCAATAGAGAGTTCAACGAATGACAAACTGCGCATGGAAGGGAGGGGGTCGGAACGGGTGGACGAAAAATCAGAGTACAACTAAAATGGCATTCTAAGGGATCGAGAAACTGTAACCTCCAGCAGATCATTAGGGCTCGTAGGGATTAGGGTCCACTGAGTAATCCACCACATCTTCGTCCATATCCAACATTTGGTAGACAATCCTGGAGACAACAAAGGAGTCGCTCTGTTGACAGTAAAATCAAAGGGGGAAGCTAGTCGACCATGACAGTGAAAATAACACCACAAAAAAGGGGATGGTAGTAAGCAACTGTGGTTCTACAGTCAGTGCTGAAGAAAACCCTAGTCGTGCTCCCACTGGAGATCAGACTAGAGATTCATCTTTGGTTGAGAAAGTTTTACTAGTTGGGTTGGTATATGAAAAGATTGTGAATTGCATGATTCACAAGGGAATTCCTTTTTGGTGAAAGGAAAACCAAAACCAGTTTCGGTTAGACAAATAACAACCTTACAACTGAAAAGAACAAGAAAAGGTTGTCAAGTTTATATGGTGCATGTGGAAGAAAATGAACAACAAACAAAAGCTTAAACGTTAGATCAGTTACCTATGGTAAGAGAGTTTCAAGATGTGTTTCCTAAATAAATTCTGAAATTACCCCCTCGGAGGAACATAGATTTATCGATTCACTTCATGCCAGGTTTTATGCCTGTGTCCAGAGCCCTATACCAAATGAGTACCCCAGAGCTGTTAGAATTAAAAATGAAGCTACAAGAGTTACTAGATAAAGGCTATATCAGACCAAGTGTGTCACCATGGGAGCCTTGGTACTATTCTTTAAGAAAAAGGATGGCACATTTAGAATGTTTATTGACTATATAAAGTTGAATAAATTAACCATTAAAAGCATATATCCTCTACCCCAAATCAATGATCTGTTTTATCGAGGGGGGCAACTATTTTTTCAAAGATTGATCTATGAACTGCATATCATTAGTTATGCATAAAAAATGAAGATATACATAAGACAACCTTTAGAACAAGGTATGGTTGTTATGATCTCATGGTATTACCTTTGAGACTCACTAATTCACCTGCAACCTTCATGTGTCTCATGAATAGTGTGCTCCATAAGTACCTTTAACGGTTTGTGTTAGTCTTTATTGACGATATTCTAGTGTACTCTAACAATGAGAAGGAACACCAAGAGCATCTTAGATTGGTGTTGTAAACACTTAAGGAGCATAAGCTTTATGCGAAGAGTAGTAAGTGTGAGTTTTATAAACCCAAAATCCAGTATTTAAGACACATCATCTCCAAAGAGGGATTGGGAGTGGACGTGGAGAAAGTTAAATCCATTACGAATTGGCCAATACCAAAAGATGTATCAACAATTCATTCCTTCATGGGGATTACTGGGTACTACCATAGATTTGTGTAGGGGTTTTCAAAGTTGGCTTACCCCATTACCTCTCTACAAAAGAAGGGGGTGAAGTTTGAATGGATAGACAAAATGCCAAGAGAGTTTTAATAAATTAAATTAAATGTTGACAAAAACCCCTATTTTAAAGATAACAGATCCAAATAAGGATTTTACCATGTGCACTGATGCTTGTTTAGAAGGATTGGGGGGTGCGGTACTCCAATAAAATGCAGTTATAGCCTATGAGTTAAGAAAATTGAAAAAACATCAGCAAAATTATGTTGTTTATGACCTAGAGATAGTTGTAGTAATCCATGCCTTGAAAATGTGGAGGCATTATTTGCTAGGAAAGAAGTTTGTGTTGGTAAGAGATCATATCAGCTTAAACTATTTATTTATCCAACTTGATCTAAATGCCAAGCAGGAAATATGGTTAGGTTTCCTTAGCGAATTTGACATGTAAATCAAAGACATTAAGGGAAAAGAAAACATAATTGTTGATGCACTAAGTAGATACTCTAATTCATTGATTGCTAGTGCAGAATGAAGTGTAAAATCGGATTTGGAAGAACAAATACAGTGGGCAGTGGAACATGACCAGGGTTATCAAGAAATGCAACTAAAGGTACAGTAGGGGGAAATCTTGGGATATGCTTTAAACCCAAAAGGTTTAATTACATACTAGAATAGGTTGTATATTCTGGGGGTAGGAGCATTAAAAAAAATGATTCTAGATGAATGCCATAAGAGACCATATGTTGGTCATCTAGGGTATCAAAAAATTACAACAACCTTAAGAAATTAATTTTTTTAGCCAGGTATGAAGAAAGATGTGGTCGACTATTTAGCCAAATGTATGGAGTGCCAACAGGTGAAAGTGGAACACCAACATCCAACAGGATTGTTGAATCCACTTCCCATACTCGAGTGGAGGTGGGAAGTCATCTCGATGGATTTTATAACTGGATTACCAAGGACCAGGCATCCACATGACTCCATTATGGTGGTAGTTGATACATTGACTAAAGCAACACATTTTATTCCAGTACAGTCCACTTTTGGCATTGCACAAATTGCTAATGTCTTCATGCGGGATATCTTCAGGCTACATGGGATACCAAAGATGATAGTATCAGATAGGGATGCAAAATTTACCTCCAACTTCTGGAAGGCTTTGTTTGGGGGTTTGGGAACTAAGTTGAAATTCAGTACTACATACCATCCCAGACGAATGGCCAAACTGGAAGCACAAACCAAATTCTAGAGGATATGCTCTGAATGCATGTGATGGGCAAGCCCACTAAGTGGGAAGATTTTCTACATCTAGTTGAGTTTGCTTATCATAACATCTACCAAAATACTATTAATATGAGCCCCTTTGAAGCCTTGTATGGGAGGAAATGCCATACCCCACTCAGTTGGAGCCACCCAAGGACAGATTGATTCTTGAACCAACAATTTTATAGGAAATGGAACAAAGAGTGTGGAAAATTCAACAGAATAATAAAACTATCAAAGACCCACAAAAGAGTTATGTGTATAGGAAAAGGGCCATTAAGGAGTTCAAAGTGGGAGAGCATGTGTATATGAGTGTTAAGCCTCGAAAAAGTACTCATAGAACCAAAGAGTGTGTTGAATTAGCACCCCAATTATGTGGGTCATTTGAAATTTTGGATCGCATGGGTCGAGTAGCATACTAGTTGGCTCTGCCTAGCCATGTTAAAGTTCATAATTTATTTCATGTTTCGTTATTGAAAAAATATATTCATGATCCTTCTCATACAGTTGACTGGAATGTGTTACAGGTGGATCTTGAAGGGGAATGTCTAGCAGAGCCACTCTGTATATTGGAGCGGAAAGAGACTGTGCTCCATAATTAGGTTGTGGCCTGAGTTAAAGTGTAGTGGAGGCACTTTACTCCCAAGCAGGCCACTTGGGAACTAGAAGACAACATGAAATATTTTTTATGCAGCTTGGTTTGCCAAAGCAATTTCTGAGAAATAAACACCAAGGACGGTGTTATTTTATTTTAGGGGGGAGGATGTAATGCCCCTCTATTTAAAAAACTATAATAGTTAATAAATTATATTTAATAGTTGAAATAATGATAATAATGGCATGACGACCAAGGTTTTCTTCTGAAAAATTAACTATGATAATGTAATTAGTTGAGTTTGAAATAATTAAATGTGGTGTTGGAAGGAATTATCTCGAAAGAACAACGAAACAAATGAGATAATTATCCTAATCCATAATATAGGATGGATAGATTGGGTAAAGGAAAATAATAATAAAATATTAAACTTTCTTAAATCACTCCAAATAAAAACCCCTTGAGTGAAATCATGTGATTTACTAGATAAGTAGAGAAAAATTTGTAAAATCACTCATTGTGGTGGAAACAACACTTGAATGGGTGAAAAAGCACTATAGTGGAAAAATAAGGTCTTTAAAGGATGGAAAAGAATCATTTTCAAGAAAATAAAAATAGGAAAATCCTAGGCTATGGGGATTTGCAAAACCCATAAAAACAAGACATTGTTATGGAAAGTCTACTGGGGAACCCACCCACCTAGAAGAAAGAAAAAACAAAACTGATACATGACCCAACCCTTCTCTATTCCACCTTTCAGGGTATACCCAGAAGGTAGCTTAAAAGCACATCGAATGGCTCCAAAAAAACATGACATTTCCAAGGAAGGCTTCAAACGTGAAGGTGCACATGTTATGTAAGGCCAATAAGAGTAGGGACTTGAGAACCCAAAAAAAACATGCATAATTGTCAAACCTCAGATTAGCATGTTGAATATTTGAGAAAACACCATGCTTGCACAAAATTATTTTTGAGATTACCTGCGAGGGCATACCAAGCAACAGAGAGATGAGTTAGTGAAATTAATAGAAACTAAATTAAGAAATTGACAGTTAGCTATCATGGAAGCTATCATATCTAAGAACAATGAAACCTGACCACCATACCTTCTCTGGGAATGTAACTACTATATGTAGGAGTTGAGTAAACCCAAGCATTGATCTGACAACAAATTAAGGCAACGATGGAGAGTAGAGTATCAAACTAGAAATTTTTACAAATTAGAGATAAACCCAAAATACAAAAGAAAAACCCACCAAATTCTCTCGAAGGAGGAGGGTGAGCGCCCCTTCTATGTATCTTCCTACCTCTCTTGTACAATCTCATCTAATCCCTGCAAATAAACAATGATTACTCATATTTCATAGAGGGAGGAGTGGTTCTTAGTAAAAAATAAAAATGAGAAAAAAACTACACGTTATATTGTTACCTGTGCAAGTGTAGACCCTCGAATCCTAGTGAGACAGAGTAAAGGTTCCATAAGTAGAGTGATAAAACCCTCACAGAGCCAGGGTTTCAATTTTAATTTAGGGTGACCATGGTGGTGCTCTAGAACCAAAACAACCACCTTCATTGTTGTAGGAGGTTAGGCCAAGAGGGAAGAGCAACTAATATCTAGGAAAACCTTGAAAAAGAACTAAGGGTCACCAAGGAAAGTGCCATCAAAACCATGAAGCGAGGAGTTAGGGTTTGAGGTGCTCCAACCAACACTGTCAATCTACCAATAGAAAATTCAGCCATTGAAGTCGCATCATGGGGATAACAACAAGGTTGTTGATAGTACCCTAGACGAGGATGAGATCACATGGGTAGAATGTTGTGGCATGCCTTGGATGGAACTACATATAGTGGGAGGAACAACTGCCATAAGAAGGAGCGTGGTGTCACTATTGTGGCTCTGACAAGGGATGAGGTTCAATGCATAGATTAGAATAGGTAATGTAATGACCAAGATATAGCTTCCACCCCCATTAAACAATCCAATTGAGCTAGGGAGCATAACATAAGAGATGGGGGAAATTAGATTATTCCCTAAGGTCAAACAATAGGCAACCAATACCATGAAAATATGGCAGAAGTTACCTTGATACATCATATATATTTAAATGGAAGTAATATATGAGATGCAATATAACCAATTATGACATTATGTAAACCAAACAAATGGTGGAAGACTAGAACAAAAAATTGGGTTGTGGTGTATTGTAACACTTAGAAAAGAAGGATCAATATATTTGTAGGTTAACTATGCTAGAAAATATGGGAAAGCATTATGCAGTATAAGAAAACTAATTAAGAAGTTGAATATGCTATTAGTACATCATACACTTTATACACTTATCATAAGCAACCATCGAAGCAACAAACTCTAAGAGATATTTTTTTTCTTCTATGTATGACTCGGTTCATTACATTGATTCTTTTATAATTATTTGTAAATATTGTTTGATTCTAATGGTTGTGGAGATCATGACCTAATTTGAATGATTATGTAAATAAATTTTATGACGAATAAATGTTTACATTTGGGAAATGTTATGGGAAAGAGCACATGAGTAATATGGACTTCTTGCTATCCTAGAAATTGTTAAGTGGTTAACTCCACATGGTGGACCTTCCCAAATGTTTCTCCAAAAAATCCTATGAGGAAGATTTCCACTAAGGGAAACAACATAATTGGAGAAGTATATTATGTTGAGTGGAGGAATAAACTTAGTTGGAGAGAAATGCTAAGTTGGGTAGAAAGTTAAGAAAAAAACAATGCGAGAGAAAGGTGTGCTTGAGAGGAAAGAGGAAATATTTTTTCCTAATTTAAAGAAATCTCCTAAGTAAAGCAAAAAGGATGTGTAATGCTCCTAATAATAAAAATAATAAATAATTAATATAACATAATATTAAAATATAAATAAATAAATAATAAACAATAAAGAAAATATAATAATAGTAAATAAATAGTAATCAGTAAAGAAAATATAATGATAGTAAATAAATAATAAATAATGAAGAAAATATAATAATAGTAAATAAATAAAATAGTAAATAGAAACTCGAGTTCTAAATATCTATATATACAAGTAAACTATAAAAATAGAAAATATAAGTAAGTTAACAAAAAGTAAAAAGGAATGAAAGAAGAAAGAGTTAAACTAAGATAAATATCAAATTAAGTAAAATTTAAAATAAAGAAACAAAAGTTGCATTTTGACACATGGAATATGTGCATGAAAACACTTCTTTCCATTTTTTGTTCTATTTAGTGGACGGTGAGGAGGATGAGATTCATCCATTCCTTCACCCATTCTCTTGGGAGAAAAGTGTTGTGAGACAAAGTATTCCCTAGGAGTAGTATGTTGATTGAGGGTTCGGGGGTGACCAGTTGTAGACATATTATGTGCAGCTAAGCCTACAGTTGGTTGGAGAGTCATCCCCAAAAATTTGTTGTAGTAAATGAGATTCAAATAACATTCAACTTTGAAATTACATGTAAGGAATATTATTGCTACAAGTAAGTTGTATCTGCTCATATTTTTCAAAATTCTATGCTACTTAGTTGAATAGATGTGTGTTGATTATAAATCACATAATTGATCTAATTAGTTGTATATTTAAATTGTGGGTTGTTTCATATGGTATCAAAGTCTAGGCTCAACCCTTAGGTCCTATGGGAATTTTAATGTAGAAAACTTCGATTATTTCCACAATTTTCAATTACTGTTTCCATAGGAGAATACTCTTGGGAGTTTTATTGTTCATTATCGGCTTCAAAATTCTCCAACTACTTAAAAATTTCTATGTGACCACTAGGTACTAGTTTGAAAGAAAAAAATATATATTTAAACCTAAGTTTAATAATTTTTCTTTTAACAACAAACAAGAATTTAGCTAAAAGTGATTGAAAAATAAATACAATTTTTAAGACATTTTTTCAATATATGCATTCAAAATAATATATATATATATATATATTCTAAAGATAATTAATTTTAAAATATTTTATTTTTTTTTATATAAGACACTAAATAAATACCTTTTCATACCATTTCTTTAAGAAAATAGATAAAAAAATTATTTGGATTATTAAATTTAGATTTTGGATTAAGTAGTGTCCAAATAAATTACTAAGTAGTTGGATATCGACAATGATAATGATAATAGACTTTGAAATCTTACACTAATTGTAATAAGAGAATTATTTTTAATCAATCAATATTGACCTTTATGCTTAAATATATTGTTTATTACTTTTGGTGCAAACTATAAAAATAAATATAATAAATATATTGAAATGGAAAAACAACCCCTCTTAAAAACATTAATCTTATATAAATAATTAAACTATATGTCTTATTCTAAATAAAAAGTATTTTAAATTTTATTATTCTTATATATATATATATATATATATATATATATATATATATATATATATATATATATATATATATAGATATAGATAGATAGATATATATATATATATATATCTATATCTATATATATATATATATATATATATATATATATATATATATATATATATATATAGAAGATGTCATAACTAAATAACTATAATTATATCGCAAACTGGAAACCAACACCCAAAACATAACGAGAAGAGCTAGTTATTTTCATAGGACATACATAATTATTAATAATATAAAAGTTATGAATTAGTAAAAATAGAGATCTAAACTCCTGATTGGGATGTGGGATGATGTCAGCGAAGCTAGACTCAGATGTGATATGGGTAGTACAAAGGTCATAACAACCATCGCCCCCCACATGCTCAAGGCAGGGGGTGTGGTGTCATTCGATATGAATGCATGGATGGTGAATTGGCAAGGTGGTGGAGGAAGCAATAAGGAATCATGGAATTTGACGTGCAGGGTAAGAGAGAGCGGCTGTGGATATGGGAGACTTAGAGCTAGAGAGGGGCCAAGGCAAGAAAGCAACCTTGGCTACAGACAAGAACTAGATTCTTGGTTTGTAATTTGGTCCCGCTCTTGTATCAATTCCATGATCTGGTTGGGGTTCTGCTAGGGGGAAGGGAGGGGAAGGCGGTCGTTTCAATGGGGAGTAGCTTTGTATGGGATGCACTGGGGGAGGAAAGGGTGTTCCATGGCCTGCTTCTGCTTTCTGTTTCTATCCCAATTGAAAAAGAACCTTGGTAACGGAATTGACAATTGCGGGCTGAGAAGATACATGGGCCTAGTTTCTCAAACCATGGGAATAGGGTATAGTGGGTTTTCCATTCCTAGGGGGCTGGGAGCTGAAGAGAGAGGCACAAAAAAGCTGAGGGCAGGGAATTCTACCATGGGAGAAGGACGTTGAGAAAATGTTGGGTCCCTATAATACTAGTAATTACCCCATTACTATTGTAGTTGCATCCCTTATTAACATTGTGGTGCCCCTATTATCCCCATATTGTTATTGTTGTGCCCCATAGAATCCCTCTATTGTTATTTTTGTGGCTTTATATTATTATTATTAGGTTGGTTGGGTTATATTGTGACTCCTTAGACTCCTATATATAGAAAGGAGGTTTTGTCATTTGAATCATCCAAGAATTGTTCATTTATGTAATGTAAAGGAGGTTTCCCCTCGAAGAGGCTAAATTCTAAGGCATTGATTTATCTTTTCTATCTTTTCTTGAGCTGGTTTCATAACATTTGGTATCAGAGCTTTGGATTCTAGTGTTTCGCTGCTCCAAACAGGTCATCGTGGCATTTTCACTATAACTTTTTTCTACAACATTTCAGAAGTTGCAAAAAAAGCCCATTTTAGAAGAAATTGTGGTGAACCTCGGGTCCAAATTTCATTGCTTTTCGTGCTATATTTGCAGAGATATGATCTGAGGAAGCTGTTTTTTTTGCAGACTCCTGAATTACATTAAAAACAGGTGACCTGGGGAAAATCGTCAAAACTTCATCTCTGTGGATTGGATTGAAATTTCGTAAGAAGGTATAGAAAAGGATGGACTGTAGTTTCTTGTATTCATTTTTCAGATCCAAAGGTCGAAACAGTGACTCGTGGCACGTCGTACAAGTTCGCTCTACTAAACTAGTCTATAATCAAGTCACTGTGGGAGATTTTGCATAACTCTTCCTTGGAGAATCCAATTTGGGTCAGACTTGTGGCATTGGAAAGATTACATAGAGGGATACTGCAGGTCACAAATTCAGAACTAGATGATCGAAAAGTACAGAGATATATCAGAAGCAATATCGAGCTCCTACAAAGAGAAAAAAGGTGTGTAGATTTTCTTAAATTTTTTCTTAAGCTTGGTTTGAAAATTTATTTTGAAGGAATTCAAAGGGAATAGTAGAGCATTATTATCGGTAACTGATGCCTCGAGGAAAGAAAATGCAAACACCTAGTAAGGAACCTGAAAGCTCTAGCATGACTCATGAAGAAGAGGAAGAAATGCTACATGATATATCAAAATTACAAGAACAAGTGCAACAAATGTCACTGTCACAAAAGCTAACAGAAGCTAAGATAAATGGTGTGGAAGCTAAGATGAATGGCATGGAAGCTAAGATGGACAACTTGAAGATAGATTTGAACACAAATTTGAAGACAAGCATGGCAGATTTGAAGACAGATTTGACAATTTTTCTACAAGAAATACTTACCAATGGTGAAAAGGTAGTAAAGGAAACTCATGATGTGAACAAAAGAAATGTTAGTCATGATTTCTTAGACTCTAATGTGGGATCGAAAACCCACCATATTCCAAAAATCGATATGAGGAAGTTTGATGGCAAGGATCCCGCAACATGGATATTACAAATGGAGAAATTTTTTGATCTCAATAATGTGCAAAACACACAAAAGGTACCTATTGCAACTTTATATTTGGAACCAAATCAGTTTGTATGGTATCAATGGCTTTGCTCTCGTAAAAAAATTATCACTTGGGCAATTTTTACGGAAGAATTGATATCACATTATGAGGATACAAAAAGAAACACTTTTTTAGCCAATTGATAAGTCCCAAACAAAAGGGTTCAATAATGGAGCACATTGAGGAGTTCCAAAAATTGAACATAAGTGTAAAAGATATTCCAAAGGAGCATATGATTGATGTGTTCATAGGGACTCTAAAGGATAATATCCAACATGATGTTCACCTTTGGGAACCCGATTCATTAGAGAAGGCATTCAGGTTAGCAAGAAAAATGGAAAGAAAAATTATGGAAACCAGGAAGCATACCCCTCACAACTATAAAGGTGGAAGTGTGGTTGCTCCTAGTCTTCCACAACCCTTAAGGTTGACACGACAACAATTGGAAGAAAAAGAGCAAAAGAGCTTTGTTACTGTTGTGATAGCAAATACACTAAAGGTCATAAGTGTGTTGAGAAGAAATTATTCTACATAGATTGTGAAGAGGAAGAAGAAAAGGAGCAATAAAGGTCAAAAGAATAGGATATACTCCAAGAACAAAGCTTAGATAAAGAAGAAATGAATCCGACCATATCTTGTAATGCATTGCCGAGAGTTACCACTCCTCAAACCATCAAGATAGAAGGAAAAATCAAGAAGAAAAAGGTACTAGTGTTGATTGATTCAGGAAGTACCCACAATTTTATTCATTGTAAGGTAGCAAAAGAATTGAATTGCTTCTTATACCCACCACCAGAGTGTCAAGTGATGGTTGCAAATGGAGGAACAATAAATTGATCTGGAAAGTGCCATAATATCAAGCTATCGATGGGAGAATATGTATTGACTAGCCCAATGCTTTCCATTCCAATGGGAGGTGCTGATGTTGTACGAGGAGTACAATGGCTACATCCTTGGGTACAATAACTTTCAATTTTCAGGAACTTTTCATGAAATTTTCTGTGGAAGGAAAGGAAGTTGAATTAAGGGGTATTGCAAGGAAACCGGGAAATATAATTAGCTCTAATGGTATGACAAAGCTTCTAAAAAAGGAACAAAGGGGTGTAATTGCACAATTATGTTCGATAGATGTTTCCACATTGCAATCATCTATTTCTCCAGATCTCCAAAAAGTCTTGGACAGTCATTCCAAGGTATTTGATACTCCCAAAGGTCTCCCACTGATTCATGATCATGATCATGCTATTCATTTGATTCCAGGAAGTGTTCCTCCAAACATCAGGCCATACAGATATCCCTATGCCCAAAAGAGTGAAATTGAACATATGGTTGCAGAAATGCTAGAGGTTGGTATAATTCAACCGAGTCAAAGTTCTTTCTCTGCTCTAGTAGTATTAGTGCACAAGAAGGATGGATCATGGCGCATGTGTCCAAGATTATAGGGAGCTCAACAAGCTCACTACTAAAGATAAGTTTCCCATTCCCGTCATTGATGAATTACTGGATGAATTGCATGGATCAATTTACTTCACCAAGTTGGATCTTCGTTCAAGATATCATCAAATCAGAATGAAGACTGAAGACATTTCAAAAATAGCATTTAGAACTCATGAGGGTCATTATGAATTTTTGGTCATGCCTTTTGGCCTTACCAATGCACCTTCAACATTTCAAGGTTTGATGAATTCCATTTTCAAACCATTCCTTAGAAAATTTGTGTTAGTATTTTTTGATGATATACTAATCTACAGCAAGTCTTGGAAGGATCATGTTGAACATGTTGATAGGGTGCTACAACTATTGGAGGAGAAACAACTATATGAAAAAAGATCAAAATGTTTCTTTGGAGTACAAGAGGTAGAATATCTGGGTCATATTGTATCTCATGAAGGAGTTAAGGTAGACCCTAGCAAAATTAAAGTCATTAAGGAATGGAAAATCCCCACATCCATAAAGCATCTACGAGGATTCTCGGGTTGACAGGGTATTATCGCAAGTTTGTTAAGAATTATGGGACAATAGCAGCACCTCTAACAACATTATTGAAGAAAGATGCATTTTCATGGACTCCAGAAGCAACAAAGGCCTTTGAACATCTCAAAGAGGCAATGTGCCAAGCACCGGTCTTAGCTACACTGGACTTCACAAAAACCTTTATTGTGGAATGCGATGCTTCAAGAAATGGAATTGGTGTTGTTTTAATGCAAGATGAAAGACCCATTGCTTTTGAAAGTCGTCCAATCAAGGGAAAGTTTTTACACAAAGCTGTTTATGAGAAGGAAATGTTGGCAATACTCCATGCACTTAAGAAATGGCGACCCTACCTAATGGGAAGACACTTCAAGGTAAAAATAGATCACGATAGCCTTAAATACTTTTTAGAACAAATATTATCCTCTAAAGAGCAACAAAAGTGGGTCACAAAGATGTTGGGTTATGACTTTGAAATCATCTACAAAAAAGGGAAGCAAAATGTGGTGGCAGATGCACTCTCAAGAAAGGATCAGGATGTGGAAGCATTGTTGTGTGCCATTTCTATTATCCAACCAGATTGGATAAACGAAGCAAGGGAGGAATGGAAGAATGATGAAGAAGTATGGGCACTTATTCGAAAGTTACCACAAGATTCCAGTACGTCAAACACATTTAGCTGGCAAAATGATTCTTTATGGTACAAAGATCGCTTATACCTCTGTAAGAATTCCCAACTAAAACAAAAGAATCTTATCAATTGCATACTTCTCCCTTAGGAGGGCACTTGGGATTTTTAAAAACTTACCATAGGGTTAAGAAGGAATTTTTTTGGGATGGCCTTAAATTGGATATTCAAAAAATTATGGCAGAATGTTTGGTTTTCCAACAAAATAAAGTTGAAACAATTAAGACACGGGTCTATTACAACCTTTATCCATTCCAAGCCAACGTTGGGAGGAGGTTTCAATGGATTTTATCATAGGTTTACCCAAGTCTGAGGGAAAGAGTGTCATCATGGTGGTAGTTGACAGACTTACCAAGTATGCACACTTTTGTGCATTATCACATCCATTTAAAGCCAGTACGGTTTCTACTGCATTTATGGAAACAATTCAAAAGCTACATGGAAACCCAAAGATTATTGTAAGTGACAGAGATCCCATTTTCACTGGAAATTTTTGGACAAAATTATTTTCTTGTCTTGGTACTCAGTTAGCTCATATCTCATCTTATCATCCTCAATCTGATGGGTAAACTGAGATAGTAAAAAAATGTTTGGAAGGATATCTTCGTTGCTTTGTATCTGATACACAGACACAATGGGTCAAATGGTTGCCTCTAGCTGAATGGTGGTATAACACTTCCTTCCATACAGCAACAAAAATGACCACATTTATGGCACTTTATGGATATCAGCCACCATCCATCACATCATATTTAAGAGAAAATTCTAAGGTTCAAGCAGTGGAAAATCACATCGAACATCAACAACAAGTCCTCCAACTCTTAAAGGATAACCTTGTGTTGGCACAGAATAGAATGAAATAACAAGCAGATCAACATCGCAGCGAAAGAAGTTTTGATGTAGGTGATTGGGTACTCCTATGGCTACAACCATATAAGAAAATGTCCCTCAAGCAAGCTAAGAAGGATAATAAATTATCACCAAAGTATTATGGTCCATACAAGGTGTTGCAAAAGATTGGTACTATGGCATACAAATTGGAGCTTCCTGCAGCTTCTCGATTGCACCCAGTTTTCCATGTTTCATGTTTGAAGAAGGCTATAGGCGACAAGCTCCCAGTTCAAACAATATTTCCAGAACTTGACGAGGAAGGAAAATTATATTGGAACTGAAAGTAGTCACAGAAACAAGAACTTGACAACTACGAAATTGATCAATTTTAGAGTATCTTATCAAGTGGAAGAACTTATCTGCTGAAGATTCCACATGGGAGGATGAGAATTTTATACAGAAGCATCCAGAACTACTCAAGTGTTGAGGACAACACTTTTCTTGAAGGAGAGGGGCATGTTGGGTCCTTATAATACTAGTAATTACACCATTACTATTGTAGTTGCATCTCTTATTAATATTGTGGTGCCCCTATTATCCCCATATTGTTATTATTGTGCCCCATAGAATCCCTCTATTGTTATTTTTGTGGCTTTATATTATTATTGTTAGGCCGATTGGGTTATATTGTGACTCCTTAGACTCCTATATATAGAAAGGAGGTTTTGTCATTTGAATCATCCAAGAATTGTTAATTTATGTAATGTAAAGGAGGTTGCCCCCTCGAAGAGGCTAAATTCTAAGGCGTTGATTTATCTTTTCTATCTTTTGTTGGCCTGGTTTCATAACAGAAAACGTTGGGGAATTGGGCCCTCACATTGTATTGAGGGCAAGCTAGGGATCCTGGGTGGCATTCTGGGCAGAGGGGCAAAAAAAGCCATGGTTGACATCTGTTGGGTGAGGGTGAAGAAAGTGGGTATAAACACATGCATAGTGCTAGGCTCTGGATGGGCCTGACGTCTTGGTTCCAGATGCAGTGGGATGACCAGAAATTGAACCATAGCAAGGGGGAGGGGTACTATGAGGAGCCCTAGGAGAAGAGCCAGAAACCCAATTCCCTTGGCTACCTGCGGGCTCTGGGCTACCTCAACTCTCAGGTGGAGAAGTATGGAAGAGAGGCATTGTATGAACAACAAATATGGGATGATGAGCAAGGTTTAACGAACCTAGATTCGTTTGGATGTCTACAAGGTGTCACTACAAAGGTTATAGCTCGAGCAACAAGAGGATGTGGTCATGGTAGGAGAGGCCTGACCCACCAGGAAAACAAGGGGTCGAGCACGTTAGAAGCTCGCAGGGGTTGTAAGCCTGTCAATCACCTCATAGTAGAGGCAGCAGCGGCATACCGAGATGAGATATATGTGGGAATTGGGAAGCTCATTGAAGATTGGGAAGTAGAGATTAAGCAGGAAAGTGAATCAGAGGAAGAGATCAATAATTGGAGGATGCTGCTCCCATATCCAGGGAATACCTGTGGTAGAATTACTCAGTTTAAACACACCCTTTATTTGTATTTCTTAATGAAAAGTCTTCTTTGAAAAGTGATAGAACAAATCTATCTGGGCATGCGGTAATAGTGCAGAGCCTTCCAAATAGACTTGGTTTCCCCTTGGGTCAAGCTGAGGCCACCTAGTCAATCTGTGTGGTGTAAATTTGCTTAATATATAATAGAAAATGGATGGACCTGCTAAGCTTAACAAAAAAAATAGAGATCTAAAAATATGTTAAAATTAACATTGTTACTATTTTTAGATAAGCAAGAGTTTGTGTATACCGATACATTGTAATGGGTCATACCCATCTAAGGCCACCACTAGTATGTTTTTCTATGTTCTCAAGCATTAATTTTTTTAGTACTTATTTGATATTTTAATTCGGCTCAATAACCTTAATAATCTAAGTGAGATATTAGTATTGGAGGGTTTTTCATGCTTTACCATATATATATATATATATATATATATATATGTTATAGACATTTTTGTGCCTAACAGCATTGAGAATGAAATGTCCATAATCTAAGGGATCCAAAGTCCCTAAACATGTTGTTCCTACCCCTAGAGGAACAAGGCCAACAAACCACATCAATTCACAGAAGTTCTCCACCTAAAACTGCTCAAAATCAAGCCAATTCTGGATCATGTCAACTGCTCCACTGAGCATCTGTGCTGAATGTCAACTACTCCACTGTCTACCTGCGTTGAATGTCAACTGCAACAAAGGCTACCTGCGCTGAGCGAGTTTGGACAAGTGGCAGGTTCATTCCTCAATGTGTCAATGCCCAAGAAGCTTCCAAAATGACACTTGCATCAAAGAATTCGACTGGTGATGAGTAAGAGGTTCCAAATCTCCAAGTGGAAGCAAGAACCTCCAAGTGGATTCAAGAACTGAGAGAAGAGAGGACACTAGTCAGATCTCAAGCTGACTCATCCTCTCTCCAAAATAACTATATATAGATCTCTCCTCCATGGGATCTAGAGGCTGGAATTTTGTTATTGCAAAGAATTACTGTTGGTTTGAGACTGGAATCATTGGGTGCTTAATGCTTTGAAGGGAGGTGAAGATAGGAATTCCATTTTGCTAGGAAGGAGATGCTGGATTGGAGCCCTCTGGGTTGTATCTCTTCCTGAACCTTGTTATTCATCAATAAAGCTATCTTGGTTTCTCCTATATACTGGAGTATCTTTGATGTATGATTGCATTAATATGTTTAGTTTACTTCTAATCCTGAACTAGTTATGAATATGAATCTATGTCTTGTGTAGCGTTCTTCTCTTGTGATCTTGCAGAAACCTGTTGAAGCTGGGCGAGCGAGAAGGAAAGTAGCTGGGAACTCTCCAAGAGAAGAGAAACTGGATCGAGGGACAAACGGAAGACACCGGTTAGTCCATCCATCTCTCTTCATTCTTAATTCATAAAGGAAGAATACTAGAATAGCTGTCTCTGTTTGTTGCTAAGGCACTGTCACACCTTAGGTGGATAGGATCGTCCTGCATAGGCATTTTTCCCCACAACAAATTGGCGACTGCACTGGGGAATATGAATAGTCTGTACCCCGTCCATCTAGGAAGAGGGTTATTCTAGAATAAGATTCTTTTGTCAAGGTTATGTGAGTTGGCGGGCTACGTCGCTCACCTTTGTTTATCTCGGTAGACATCGCCGAAGAAGTGTTTCATTCGTGCCCGCGAACGAGACAATATTTGGGTAACCTGAAAGAGGTAGGCCTCTCTCGGTGAAACGAATGTTTTGACGGAAATGAAGTAGAGGTAACCTTGAAATCGTACTTTATGCCTGGGGGCATGCAAACCTTTTGGAGTGCTAGCAAGGGGCGGCTATTTATTTTTTAAATTTTTAGGTCCTCCCTTTAAACCTGTAGGTCTAACCCGTTAAACTCGTAGGATTAGTCATTTCTGCTTGCATAACGAAAGGATCCGAAGCAAAGCTTACGTAAGATCTAAGCTCCCTAAAAAATAGCATCTTCAATGAGACACTCTTATCATATGACTGGTATAATCGAGCAGTTTTAGCACACAGTTCATGCTCGTTAAAAAATAAACGCAAGATCCGAGCAGTTTTAGCGCATAGTTCATGCTCGTTAAAAAATAAACATAAGATCGAGCAAGTTCTTCAATCCGCGTTTAAGCTCGTTAAAAAATGAACTACCTAGTAAATAATCACTGCGAATGTAAATTATCAGCCATTAAAGCCTTGGTCGTGTTTGCACCATCACCTCCACCTTTCATTTGGCCGATCATTCACCTCCATTTGATTGTTTACCCATTTTGAGGAACAACTGCGAAGAGTGATTTCACCTAGCCATCCTTGTGACACTGCCGTGATTGGAAAATTCCAACCTGTACCTGGAATCAGCTGCTAACCATGTTTATCACTCGTTCCTTGAAAGACAAGTCTTCTTTAAGCTCTTTTCAACTGACTCGTAAAATATGAAAAGATTGCCGAGTTTTGGCCTTCCAGCTCGTTAAAGCGACAGGAAGTGCTATCCCTCCTCTAGATTTTAATCTTTTTGGACCTAAGGGATTATTGCACAAAAAGATCGAGCGCTTGTTTTGTTCGGCTCGTTAAAACTATCGAAGACTCATCCCTTCTGTATTGTTTTATACTTTTTCAGACTTAAGAGATTAGATGACGAAAAAGGAATTTTGGAGTTAACTTTATGTACCTTTTCAGACTCTCTAAAAATGAAAAGGACCAAGTTATCCTTGTCGTTAGACTCGTTAAAATCATTAAATAGCGACAAACTTGTCTTTAGACGAGAACGAGTTCACTGTCGCTAGGCTCGTTAAAACATAGCGATGGGCTTGCCCGAAGGGCAGGTTATAGAACAAGCATATGTTATCCTCCTCAAGCTTGACAAAAATAAAGAGGTACTGGTCAGCAATGACTGGGGAAAAATTGGGAGAAAATCAAGAAAACTTTGATGGTAGCAGGTCGCTCTTGAACATGACACTTTTCCTCCGTACCACAATCGGGTTGGGTTGTTTCATTCACCGGTCACATCACCATGGTCTCGCCATACCATCCATATTTGGGGTAATGCTACCGATCCATCGCATCAGTGTCGCCATATGTTCAAGAGAAGTCGTTCAGAAAGAGTCAACCGGGTCCCATCCACTGCCATACATTATCCTTCATCCATTCATGACCGCCACCCTGAATCATATGTCACAGATTGTTTTCACCTCCATTAAAATCATTAGCTCCGTTCCGTGTCACTGATGTGGGATTCATTAAGGCCCTCCTTTGAAGGGTCGCTTCTTGTCGACATCAGCTCATTATCCAAGAAGTTGATCTAGGAACAACCCCTTCAGTACTTTGAAGCTTGCATGCCTCAATGGCAAGTTTCTCACTTCCGGCGACAGGTATACATCAATGACCTTCGACCAGAAGATTTTGCGTGGTGTTCGACGCCAAGTCCTTTATTCACACCACGTGAATTGTACTGCAGTACCTTGAGGGTCATTATCATTATCGGTGATTCCTCTCGCGCTTGTTAACGGTTTACATCATTGACTGATAATCAAGCGATGTCTTTCCATGTTCGACTTCAGCGCAATTCTCACATGGATCGACTTGTACTTAGAGTGAAGATCGAACGAGTTTGAAGACCCCGGATCTAGTTTCATCCATCCGGGCTGCGATATATATTCAGGAAAAATAAAGACATTTGACATGTACATCATTGCAGCAGATGATCATCCTACTCAAAGGATGATAATTTCACCAAAATTATCAGTCTACCATCAGACGATTGTCTGTGCTATGTACAAAAATGAATTTATAAAGCTGAGCATGGGAATGCCCGCCTCAGCTAGATCATGAAAGCAGTATGAATCATAATGTATTGTATTGTATCTTATTACAGGTCTCCTCCCAGCAAATGGATGAACTTCAGACCCTCCTGGATAAAGCATTTCACCCGATAAACGGCCTCATACTTTAGGGGGCAACTGTTATAGACATTTTTGTGCCTTACAGCATTGAGCATGAAATGTCCATAATCTAAGGGATCCAAAGTCCCTAAACATGTTGTTCCTACCCCTAGAGGAACAAGGCCAACAAACCACAGCAATTCACAGAAGTTCTCCACCTAAAACTGCTCAAAATCAAGCCAATTCTGGATCATGTCAACTGCTCCACTGAGCATCTGCGCTGAATGTCAACTGCTCCACTGTCTACCTGCGTTGAATGTCAACTCCAACAAAGGCTACCTGCGCTGAGCGAGTTTGGACAAGTGGCAGGTTCATTCCTCAATGTGTCAATGCCCAGGAAGCTTCCAAAATGACACTTGCATCAAAGAATTCGACTGGTGATGAGTAAGAGGTTCCAAATCTCCAAGTGGAAGCAAGAACCTCCAAGTGGATTCAAGAACTAAGAGAAGAGAGGACACTAGTTAAATCTCAAGCTGACTCATCCTCTCTCCAAAATAACTATATATAGATCTCTCCTCCATGGGATCTAGAGGCTGGAATTTTGTTATTGCAAAGAATTGTTGTTGGTTTGAGACTGGAATCATTGGGTGCTTAATGCTTTGAAGGGAGGTGAAGATAGGAATTCCATTTTGCTGGGAAGGAGATGCTGGATTGGAGCCCTCTGGGTTGTATCTCTTCCTGAACCTTGTTATTCATCAATAAAGCTATCTTGGTTTCTCCTATATATTGGTGTATCTTTGATGTATGATTGCATTAGTATGTTTAGTTTACTTCTAATCCTGAACTAGTTATGAATATGAATCTATGTCTTGTGTAGCGTTCTTCTCTTGTGATCTTTCAGAAACCTGTTGAAGTTGGGCGAGCGAGAAGGCAAGTAGCTGGGCACTCTCCAAGAGAAGAGAAACTGGATCGAGGGACAAACGGAAGACACCGGTTAGTCCATCCATCTCTCTTCATTCTTAATTCATAAAGGAAGAATACTAGAATAGCTGTCTCTGTTTGTTGCTAAGGCACTATCACACCTTAGGTGGATAGGATCGTCCTGCATAGGCATTTTTCCCCACAACAATATATATATATATATATATATATATATATATAGATAGTGTTATAAGAGGTTCTTTGTTTTGGTTAATAAAGTATATAAAAAAGTATTTTTAAATGACAATGAGTGTAAATAAGATAAAGGTATTGGTAATAGAGGTGAATACTAAATATTAATTACAATTAAATTTTGTAAGTGTTTGTTTATGAATTTAATTATATTTTATGCCTAAGCCATTATATATGGGGGAAATTATAAAAGTGATTTTATATTTTATTTTGAGAGAATATTCTAAATCATAAATTATACAATTATTATGCTTATTTATGTCAGAATAGAGTATAGCTTAAGTTGATAGGATGGATTTCTTATTCCTATGAAGTGAAAAAGAACTAATTAGGTTGGCTTATATTTAATGAACGTTATTGGGTCACATTTAAAAAAATCACATCATGTGAGAGTACATGTATCTATCGCATTAATTATATGTCAACTTTTATTTATTAAATACTTGTTATATTCTTAATATATGAAAATATCTAATGTCGAGCTAATAAGAAATTGGTAATGACATGAGCGAAATAAATACATTCTTTTTTTTAAGGAAAAAATGAATTAGTAAAATACTTTGAAAAAAAGAAAGTTAAGAGTGAATAAAAAATAGAAAAGTATGAGCTAAAAAAGGGTAATTTGTGAACATTTATTTTACTGCATATATCTATTTTTTATTTTTTAATAAAAATATTGTGAATGTAAATGAAAAGTCAATATAAATTTAGAAATATAGATATGTCAATCTTGTTTTGGATAGAGGGTGAAAACTCAAGTAAAGAGACAGTAGCATATCTATGCATGTCTCACAAATTGTGAAATTTCTTATTGAGAAGAGAGGAAATGATTATTGAAAGCAATTGGAATCTTGTTGAGAATACAACACTGAGATAAATAATAGATGGATGTTGAATAATCTTAGTTCGTAGTTGGTATTCATTGTTTTTTTAGGCAATGAAATTTATTTGGTTGATAAATCATGATAATCATGCTTATGGAGTATTATTGCTCTATATTTGATATGTATTAAGATGATTATCACATTTATGATGTTATGATACAAGGTTATATTGACATGTGGTTAGTTTATTATGTGATGTCATGATATATCTTTGATGCAAATATGTTGATATTAAAACTCATGATATTTAAGGATATGAAGCATGTGGTTATTGCATGTAGATTTTATGACATGCATGAGCATGCAATTTTTATTATTAAAGATGTTGTGATAACAATGATGTTATGTTCTTATAATGAAATGCAAGAGTTGACATGTGGATTATTTATTATGATGTTATAACTAATGCATTGGATGCATGTTGAGATGTGGTGATTGATGGGAAATCCACAAATGGGCCGAGAGGGCCAGTTTATTTGATGATCTCATGGGAGCCCATACTTGTGAGGGAGAATATGTAACACCATATGGGATGGTGACATACTCCATCAACCCTACATATTCTAGTGGTTCCTTTGTCTTGTATATCTCTTTATGGATAGCTCTTAAGGGGTTATAGGACCTTCTTGAGGAGGCTAAGTGCCTGATATTGCAGACCAAGTTCCTGATAGTGGATTGGGATGTCAAAGTTTTTTGGGATGTAATTACTTTGATGCCTAGGGATGTGCACCTTAGTGAGTGTGGCGGGAGTCGGCCAGCCTTTCGAGATGCCTAGAGTACTAGTGCATGGATTATTTAGACGGGTGCCTACCTTGGGGTAGATGAGGTCTGAGCCGGGCGTGAACCTTGGGATCAACCTTGGGCTATGGTGTAGACCGATTCATGTCCTGAACAAGTTATTTGTCATTATGAAAGGAAAAGTGTTCATACTTTTTGAATGGTTTGTTACTCCATAACAAAGTATAACATCTAGGAATAGGATGCTAAAGAAGAAGAGAGGAAATACAAGATCCTCTTGTGATGATTTAGGCCACAATGCACTGGAAACTCCATATTGAGTGCACTTTCTCTGTACTTACATATTATAATCTAGAAGAAGAGAAAGAGAGAGAGAGAGAGAGTAGGCCTCACCTTCTTATTTAGTCTTTATAAGATCTAACTTGTATTTTTTTACCTTAATGGTATGTTATTTTCTTAGCTTCTTTCATTTTTATTTTAGTTTAATTTTTTTATTTTATGCACTAATATCGTAGAATAAAGTATAAATATAAAGTAAACCATTGAATTATAAAATAATTTAGAATATTGTAGGATCTCTTGTGATAAATAGTTATAGTGGAATATCCATGATATTTTATAGATCATAAGCTCATTCAAAACCATTTATGGATATAGTTCATAAAACGAGTGGTCATATTTTGATTACATGAACGAATGTTTTTAACTCCCTCATCATATCGAATAGAAATTTAAAAATGTTTTGGAATGTTGTGGCTAGGGATGAAAAATTAGGATGTGACCCTATGAGTTTTTTGATATACCAATTCACAACAAAACTATTAACAGTGCATTGAAACAATTTTAAAAATATAGATTCATCAATGATATTTTTTAAGGAACAACATAAGTGGAAGAGGAATATGTGGTTATATGGATCTTCTTTATCCAATGCTTCAAATTTTGGGCTATCTAATGGAGGTTCAATGCACAAAACAAGCCAAGTAGGATCATATTGGATGGGAGGATTGGTGATCCTAATCAAATTTGGGAGATTGAAATTATCCATAAATGGAAGGATAGGTCTGAAAATCATGTTATTTTTCATATTTTCATTATTTATAGCCACATTCTTCAGTAAAAGCACCAGTGGGGTAGATACAATGAAATCAGATGAGGACAAAATCAACTTGAGAGAACTTGAATTAGACAAACTCAAAGGTTGTTAAAGCACCATTTACCAATTTTGGTAGGTCTGATGCTCTTATTATGGCCTAGGGCAACCCTTCCTTCCAAACTTGGTCCAAAATCTAAAAAACAATGTTTTATTTCCTATATGCTACTTTGCCCTGTGATAAAAGCGTGTACATGTGGGTCAACATATACTCAACCCACATACATGTGTTAAAACACTTAAAATAATAAATTTCCTTAATTTCGGGTGGAGTTCATGGGTTTTACCTGTTACTCACCTCTTATAGCCCGTGGCCCAACTGTTTCCCAACTGAAAAAACTAATTTGGAGAAGTATAAATAAACCTCCATGGGAAGGCCTTAAGGGAGAAGATATGATATATTGAAACTATAGTGAGATTATCCTTGATCGAGCCTACCGAAATCCCTATTTCTCCTTCACTCTCTAAACCTTTAGGAAACCCTTGTTTCATTGTTGGAGATGTCTTTAATCTTTCTTGAGATATCATTGTGTATGATGATGGAGGAAGATTGCCGAGGCCGAGAAAGGATGGATTTGGAGGATGGTTCCGCTTGGAGTGGGAGAAAGACTCAAGTTGTATTTATCCATTTTTCTTGTAGCTTACTTCAATAAAGAGATGATGTTTTGTTCCTGATATTAAACGTGTTTATGCATTTATTTATATTGTAATTTGTTTATGAATATTATATTGATGCATAATTATTCATTGATTTATATGATATAAAGTGAATATTATGAACATGCTTTATGTTTCAGCTGCTGTATATGTTTCATTTGAATAATTTACAGGTTTCAAAGACATCAGGAGAAGTTGAGGGTGTGCACCCTGCAGGATATGCCCAAACGTAGGACCTCCAGGTGAGGACACTTCTGCATAGTTCATTAGAATAAACATTTAGGTTTTTTTTGTGTGCATTTCTTGTTGTTATTTACCCTCCGCTCTATTGGATTTTTCAAACCAAGACCATATTGTGATCTCACCCGAAACAAAATTGGCGACTCCATTGGGGATAACATTCTTGTTATTCCTAGTTTGGGTTGTTTGTTCCCGATGAGGGTTTATTTTCTTGATTGCTTATTTCTACAATATTATTTAACTCATTAGCTTCCGAGGCATCAAGTATGATCTTCTAGATTAGTCCCTAATTTTTGTTTTTTCCTAATTGAGCTTTGTATGTGTTGTTTTCTTGGGTTACAATTGCGTATACATGCAGGGTTACTCAAGCAGACTCATGTATATGTGAGTTTCTTGTGATAGAAATGTGTGTGCATGCTTTTGTGTCTTAACAGAGTCGCATATACATTTTTTTGAATTGTTTTTTCAAATATTTTTTCCCAGTTAGGTCTACTGCCTGGTCATTTATGTGGTTTTATGGTCATCTACTATCTGAAGAACTTAGTTTTCCTGCAAGCTTTCTTTTTCAAATCTCCTTCTCACTGAAAAGCCTAGTTGGCCTAGGATTGCTTCTTAAGTAAGTTTGTGGTTTTTGTCTTGGGTTCAAGGCTTTTGTTTGAAGTTATTGGATGTTCTAGTTTTCCAGAACAAGAAATTTGTTTCAATTTTATTTGTAGACCTATTTTGAAGTTGCCTTGCTTTGATTTTCCTTTTTTGACTGGCCTTGTTGCTTTTCGTGCCTTTTTGAGAGTCTTTTTGGCAATTTTGAAAGTATTTCTTTCTTGACATTTTGTCGATTTGCTTAAATCTTTTTTTGTTGTTTGGATCAGTTTGTGCAAGTTTGTAGTCTTTCTTGTTTCAAGTTTCATTTATTAATGAGTTTTATAACTTTCAAGATTTAAAGCTCCTTGTACTTATTTCTTGATGTTTCAAATTTAGTAGTTTTTTTTGTGACCTCAAAAGTTGCCTTCGTTTCCTTCAAAGAAAAACATAAAGACTTTTGTTTTCTTTCTCAAAGCTTTTCGCTTTTGGTTTCTTTTTTTTCGTTTGTTGATCAATTGTGATCTTGTTCAATTTGTTTTTCTTGGTTTTGAGGGAAATTTTTTATTGAATTTTTGCCCTCTTTACTTTCAAGTTGGCTTGTTGATCTTGTAAGGCAACAAATTTGCTTCTTGTATGAGTGTCCATGCACCATCATTATAGTTCGCATTAGGATTGTTTGCATAGCAAAAATTTTAATCTTTTTGTTAGCTTTTGTGTGTGTGGAGTGTGTTTTTTGGAAAAAGAAAAATTTTCTTGTATAAGTTTATTCGTAGAACTCTATAGAAATCCCTTGTCATTGAAGAAAATAACTGCATTTTCATGTAGCTAATTTTCTATTAGTTTCTTTTGCATCAAAACATCATTAGTTTCACACTCATTTTACCCATGACAAAAAACAACCCTCTAAAATCAAGAGATTTAATAAAAATAACTAAAACTTTTTTATTTTATCATTAAAAAACACCAACAATTTTAAGTTTTTTAGGGCCTTGGAAAAGGTGAGTGGAGAGTTAACACTCCAAGGCTACTCAAATTATGAAACATAGAAGTTGAATAAGGAGCGAAATCTAGTGTCATTAGAAAGACTGGGAAATCTCCGTGACTGGCACTTAAGCATGAGGGAGAGTGAAGACAAGGAAGAGAGATACCCCCTCTCCTACTTGTTGGATCCCGCCTCACGACTGTTCCACCCGGTGTTTGATACGAACTGGTGCCTATAGTTTCCTTTCCTAGGGATCACATAGGTGGATATGGAGGGGAATCCTGTGGCACCTGAGGTAGATGTTGCATCACATTCATCAGTACTTTTGGAGGGTACCCTTCCAAAGCTTGGGTGCTTGCACCAGAAAATGCTTTTGTTTGGATGTCAACGTAATTTTTTATGTTACCTTCGTTGGTAGGCTTAGGCCATTATTATCACAAACTATCCTTGAAAGGTCCCTTACTTGACTTTCTTGTATTTTGGTGTCCAAACCGAAGCGGGAATACTTGGAAGTTGCTTGATTGGCTACATCTCTATGGAATTTATAGTTGAGTTCTCTTTTCTCTTTGTATTTATTTGGCTTTAGGTGGCTTTTTCTTGTCACTTTTGAACTTTAGATTCTGAGTGGCTGACCTACCACTCCACCAATCTGGAAAGGATTTTGATCTTTCTTTTGAAAGTTTTGGAGTTTCCTCCTTAAGGGAAAAGGTTTTGATTGTGCATCTCTCTTCTTTGGAAAGTCACCTGTACATTCCTGTAAGGGAAGGATCTGCGAATAAGTCTAGCATGGCTACTATTCCTATGGAGGCCAACCAAGGTACCCTTCCAAAAGGGGTTCCTTGTGCTTTTCCTTTCTTTGGAAATGTTGGTACCCCCTTGATGGCCACTTTGAATATTCATGGATTGAATGTTGGACTACTAGTTTGGTTGTGGTCCACTCCGAATATTCCTCATGTTATTGAAGCTTCTCAGATGAATTCTTTATTTCAAGGGCATCAAATGGGTGTTAATTTTTCATCTTCTTTCAAAGAGAAATATGGGATTCCTCTTTCTCCTTCCTCTTCTAATAAGAGATCCAAAAATAAGAGAAAGAGGAAGACGAAGAAGAATAATAGTTCTATCCATTCATCTTCAACCTATGCTGGTCATGTTGAAGATGAGCTTTCAGCTATTGCAAGTCATGTTGGGGGCATAAGTCTAGTCACTATAAGTCATACGAGCAATTATTCGTCAACCTCTTCTAGTCATGTTGGAGATGAGCTTTCGGTCACTGTAAGTCATGATGGGTGCATAAGTCTAGTCACTACAATTCATACTAGCAATGAATCATCATCAACCTCTGCTACTCATGTTGGAGATGAGCTTTCAGCTGCTGCAAGTCGTACTGGGGGCATAAGTCTAGTCATTGCAATTCATACTAGCAATGAATCATCATCAACCTCTACAAGTCATGTCAGAGACGAAACTTCAGCTACTGCAAGTCAAGTTGGGGGCATAAGTCCTATCTCTCTTAGGAAAGAGTCACTAACCTCTACTAGTCATGTTAGGGACTTTCCACCAGCCACTTCTAATCATGCTAGAAGAATGTATGTTGATTAGAAACCTAAGCGTAAAAGTTTTAAACCTAAGTTCCCTTGTAAGATATGTAAGGGAGACCATCTTACTCATTTGCGTCATGGTATTATAGAGGTACAAAGGATATGGTTTGAGACTGAAATTTCTTCTACTCCTATATCTATTATGGTTTCTCGATAGTCTCATCAACCATTGGTTGATGAAGTTGTTGAGCTAGTGCAATATCTAGCTAATTACACTCCTCTTTTGTGGGGTCAAGTGCCTAACAACAGAGTCTGTTTGATTTCTAGTATAAAGTCTTCTGGTATAGGGGGCATTCCAGGTTCTTCAAATGTTCCCCCTCCAAGTAATGTCTCCTTTGATTGGGAGAGTCTTGTTGAGCCTCGTCTTCCTTCGACTGCACCTTTCCAAATAATGGTTAGAGATAATTCCACAAATGTCTATTGATGTATGGTGGATGGAGGATCCTCTGCAAGTATTATATCCTACTAGACTTGGAAAGCTTTTGGTTCTCCAAATTTGTTGATAGTTGATAATCAATCGTTAGCCTATGATAGAAGATGTGGTGAATCTATGGGTGTTCTTCCTCAATTGCCTATTACTTTAGGTGAGAAGACTATCTTAATCGATATGATGGTCGTTGATCGTCCTTTAGACTTTAATATGCTACTTATTCGTGATTATGTCTATGCTATGAATCTTGTGGTGTCTTCACTCTTTCGAGTGATGTGTTTGCCTCATAACAGGAATATTGTCACTATTGATCAACTCGCATCTGATAATCACCACCTTAATTCAAATTTACTAAAGAATACCCCTTGGTTTGTTCCAAGTGTTCAAGTAGACTCTACCCCGCCATGGGTGAACTATCTGGCATTGAATCCTCAATGTTCAATAGCTTCTAAGGAGGATCCTTTGAACTACTATTTTCCTTCTTGGGACTTGGTCCCAACGGTTGACTGAGTGATTCCTCCTATGGGGACATGGGACCCCTTAATTCACTCTTTTGATCCTTGTAGTTCTCATGATTTCTTTGAGTTTGATTTTCCTTCATAGGAGGAACCTTTTGAAGCCATGAGTGTTAACTACCAAAGGAGTCCTTGGCTTGAACCCCATGAGGTGCTTGTCCTGAAGAACTATTATGTGTAATTCGCAAGGCTACGTGGTTCCTTGTACCATATTGTACATATAAGGTATGCATTTTCACTTTGTGTATTCTATAGCACAATATTTTATCTGAAGTTTATATATGGGATGTATTAACTTCTTTCTAGTGTTCCTATTTATGTCTACAGAACTTGGAATATTTCTCCTTTGGACATTTTTATGGTTGATCTACTCTGACAGGTATTGGTCCTTGAAACTATCATATAGGTTAGTTTCTTCACTTGCATTATGCATTTATTAGTTTCCTTTACCATTTTTGCCTTAGGATCGACCCCACAAAGTTGTGACGTAGAACCTTGTCATTTCTTAGAAGTGTCATGACTTGTGTGGTAGAGCCTAACTTATCATGGGTGCCCTAGATAGTAACTTGTTGCCACTTGGCACCCGTACTGAAATTTTGTTCTTAGGCTCGAGAGTCCTCTTTAGTCCCACCATGACTTGTATATTGAAGACTCATTCTCCTTCTTCTTCACTATTTTCTCGCTTTATACCCTAGAGGCTCCTTTGTGTTAAGTTGTATTATTGCATTGCATGTTGACCATTTGTACCTTTTGGCCTTGAGCCGGCTTCACTTAGACTCGTGTTTAAGCCACCTTTTGACCATGTCTTCTACAAAATCAACCTTGCAATCACTTAGCCTCTGCAACTTGATGCACCCTTTTACCCATGGAAATAACATTCCTTTGAGTTTCATTGACTAGTTTCGCCACTTGCATTGATCATAGGAATGTTCCCCTCCCAAGAACTAGAGCATCTTATTTTTCAACACTCATTTTTTCCACTATACTACAGAATTCGTTTATTCTTTTTCAGGCTTCATATAAATGAAAAAGACAAAAAAATGATATATCCCAAAAAAGAGCAAGAATGAGACATTATTTCCACGTTTGATGGCAGCTAGAATCAGTTGTGTCGCCCTTGAACAAAGCACTCAAAAAATAAGTCTTTCCTCCATTGGGATGGGCTTGAGTTTGACTTAGGAGAGCCTTAACCTTGTTATCGATGCAGTACTCCTCAAATTGGTTATCTCTTCCAATCATATGGAGAGTTTTCTTATGCCTCCTGCATTACAAACTTATACAAAGTTATCGTGTGTTGCCACGTAGTCACATTTGAGTCATTTTTTTGTTTAAGGGAAGTAAACCCGAGTCTGCCTCTCTACAATGTATCTTGACCTATTTTTCAATCAGCCATCCCTAGTTTTCAACTTCATTTTCATTATCACATCAGCTATGTTGGTCCTTTGCTAGTGCCAGTTTGGGAAGGTCTCCATTGACTTCTTACTGGTGGGTCTTGCTCTTATCAACTACGACAAATTGCTTTGAGGGTAGATCAAGAGTCGCACCCTGGCCCTATATTCATTATTGATAGGTCACCTTATGCTCAACATCGATCAATATCATGTGTCTTTGACTGAGTGGTTTTCCTTATGTTCGACATCAACTTTCATTATCACACATTGGGATTCATGCAGTGGCTTGCTTTCCATTTGGCCCTATTAGTGGATTCCTCACCTCTGTGTCAGCTTTCATTATTGGTTGGTTCAAAGGGTTTTTATCGTGCACTAGCTACATCTCGTGTATGCCAGAAACGTGCTTCAGTTTGGTTACAACATCTTGATTTTTCTGATTCATTCCACATTACGGGTTACACTCATGCTAGATTGATGAAGGATGCTTTAACGCCTTCATTCTAGCGGATCTTTTTACATTGACTTCAGCTCATTACTCCGGGAAAGAGATCTAGAGTCCATTTGGCAGTACCTTAGGGTTTGTAGTCATCAGTGGCAGATTCCTTCGCTGTTGACAATGGGAAAACATCATTATCTCCTGATTGACAGATTATTTCAAGTGTTCGACTACAACTCATTTATTTGCACTTATTAGATTGTATTGGGTACCTTGACTCTCATCATCATTATCGGTGAGAAGTTTTGTTTTTGTTAACCGTATATGTCAATGACCGTAATCAAATGATTCCTCACATGGTCGACTTCAGAAATGTACCATGGCGGTCGGTGAAGACCTCGGGTTTGCATTAGAATGTCTTGGTTCACTTTTCAATTGCTCCTATTTCTGTTAGTTGATACCATCCACATTATATTTGCAGTTCCTTACAGTGACATCCTATATGTTGGCACCCGAGTTGTAGTGTAGTACCATTTATTCCACCATGTTGACTTGGTACTATTTGGATCAGTTTCTTGACTTCATTGATTAGCTTCATACGTTAGCATCATTGATAACCTCTTTATATGTGATATTGAGACATGTACTTTCTTCTTTATGATCAGATGATCCATTATGTATTTTCAGTTCCTTTATACGTGTATGCATATTGGATTTGCTTTTGTACTTGACATGTGTAAATGATTAACTATTTCTGAGCATGGGTATGCTCACCTCAAACACTGGTTTCTTTTTTATCTCTTTCGCTGGCTTCACACATTGAATTCTGGTGAACTCCTGCTCGGTCTCGGCACGATTCCCTCTATACACTTAATGCATTTCAGCCATCATGTACCCCTTCTTACCTCATATATTAGGGACCATCTGCTATAGCACAATTTACCACTTTTGGTAGATCAAATGCTCTGATTATGGCCTAGGGAAACCCTTCCTTCCAAAATTGGTCCAAAATCTAAAAAACAATGTTTTATTTCCTATACTCTACTTTCCCCTGTGATAAAAGTGTGTACATGTGGTTCAAAATATACCAAACCCACATACATGTGTTAAAACACTTAAAAATAATAAGTTTCCTTAATTTCTGGTAGACTTCACAGGTTTTACCTGTTACTCACCTCCTATAGCCTGTGGTCCAATTGTTTCCCAACTGAAAAAACTAATTTGGAGAAGTATAAATAAACCTCCATGGGAAGGCCTAAAGGGAGAAGATATGAGATATTGATACTATACTGAGATTATCCCTGATCGAGTCTAACGAAATCCATGTGCCTCCTGCACTCCCCAAAGCTTCAGGAAACCCTTCTTTCCTTGTTGGAGATATCCTCCATCTTTCTTGAGATATCCTTGTGTATGATGATGGAGGAAGATTGTTGAGGCTGAGAAAGGACGATCCAGAGGACGGTTCCGCTTGGAGCCAAAGAAAGTCTCAGGCTATATTTATCCACTTTTCTTGTAGCTTACTTCAATAAACAAATTTTGTTATGTTCCCAATATTAAACGTGTTTATCCATTGATTTATATTGTAATTTGTTTATGAATATTATATTGATGCATAGTTGCTCATTAATTATATGATCTAAAGTGAATATCATGAACATGTTGTATGTTTCTAATACTGTATATGTTTCATTTGAATAATTTACAGGTTTCAAAGACATGAAGAGAAGCTGAGGGTTTCCACCTTGCGGGATATAACCAAACGTAGTACCTTTGGGTAAGGACACTCTTACATAGTTTAGTAGAATAAGAATGTAGATTATCTGCTTGAGCATTTCTTGCTATTGTTTTCCCTCCTCTCTGTTGGTGTTTTCAACCCAAGACGCTAGGGTGATCTCACCCGCAACAAAGGTGAACTAGTAGGGATGGAGGATAATTATGTTTTATTCTCATGGATTTCATAAAATAAATAACACATCTAGGGATACGAAGAAAATAAGAAAGTCCCCTAAGTATACAAGAATTTTTAAGTGAGATTATATGTGCAGTATAGACTAAGTGATAATTTGATAAATTAGTAAATAGGAATTATGTGAAATGTGGAGATAATGTGTTCTGATTAATTAAGTGTTCAAAGAATTAAAATTCACCCTAAAAGTAAAATTAAAAAATGTTGCCTAACCTAAGGATTTTAATACACCAAAAAAATGTAAGAATACAATATATATTTTTCCAAACATTTATCAATAAATTATAGTGTGTTTCATTTTGATTATGAGTAAAGAATTTAACAAGCTCTTTTCAAATATTTAAATTGATGGGAGAATAGATTCAACAATAGACTAAGTGAAGGTACAAAAGAGATTAGTTATGAAGGCCATTGGGGGAAGTTCCTAATTCCCAACCATTATCTATCTCTAGTTCCTTCCCTCTTATGAGAGGCACCTTCGTAAGAACCTAGTCAAAGTCCAATAAGATACTCATTCATTGATACACACAATAGCTTACCATGCCTTGAATATGAAATCAAATAATTCAGAAATATTTGGTATGAAAGAACTAATAGTGTCAATCCTACATTTGGTTCCATCTTTAACATTATCCAACATTATACAATGTAAGAGATTTACCATGGTAATGACCTTTGGTATCCAACTTTGAATGGGTTGGATTATGTTCGATACTTTTGTTCATAGGACCTACATATATACGTGAAACTTCTTCACAGGGGCCGCGTATTCTTTTCAATATTCATAATGTCCATGCATTTTGTAACTGAACTGCCATTTTCTTTCCTTGTCCTCTATAACATATTTACCAATATTCTTAATATCTGCATTAGTTTCATAACCATAATATTATAACCAAGTTAACATCAAGGACATATTTTTCAAGCACGTTTCCATCAAGGAAAACACATTAACCATAATGCTAACAAAAGCTTGATGAGGGTTTTTTGTTTCATGTCGATTAGTTCAAACCTCCCTCACATTTATCAAGATTCACATTAAGTAAATTGTTTGCATGTATCAACATTCTAATTATGTATTTGGTTTTTTTCTTCCTTATTATTGACCCAGATATTTTTCTAATTAGAGTCTACCAAAAGGTTCATTTGTCGACCCTCTTATCTAGGAACTCGAACAAACATGGACTTAAAGGTTCTTGATGCTAGGTAAAATGTCTAGGGTCTCCTATCATCCTGAGTTTTCTATTTATAATAATCTTCCTATTCATAACTTAATATATAATTGTTTTTATATTTTGACTTGGTTGTGTTGGTTGAATTATAATTAGAGCATGACCCCTACCCCTTCTCAAACCACTAACAAGTAATTGTTTCTCTCCTCTATAAATTGTTCCCCATATATCCATAAGTTCATGATTCCTTTCATGTATCTGATAAGGTATCAAATATGTTTACTTTACAGGTGTTGCTCGAATCCTTTGGCATATTTTTTTGCAATCTCTCCTTCCATTTTTAGATGCAGGGCCTTCACTTCCTCTTGTACCATCTTCCCATTCTTAGGTCAAATATGTCATGACCATTTTCGGGGTTGATAGGAAGGATATATTCTCTCTCTTTGTATCTTTAATAAGAGACTCATTTATTCAATATATGGGTAGACCAAGCGAATATCGATCTATAGTTTTGATGATCTTGTGTACAAACTGATTCATGTCCCGAGCAAGTTATTTTTCATTATGAAAGGAAAATTATTCATACTTGTTGAAATGTCTATTATTCCATAAAAAAGTATAACATATAAGGTTAAGATGCTAAAGAAGAAGAGAGTAAATACAAGATCCTATAGTGATGATTTAGGCCACAATGCACATGGAAACTCCGTATTGAGTGCACTTTCTCTGTACTTGCATATTATAATATAGAAGAAGAGAGAGAGAGTAGGCCTCACCTTCTTATTTAGTCTTCATAAGATCTAACTTGTATGTTTTACATTAATGGCATGTTATTTTCTTATCTTCTTTCATTTTTATTTTAGTTTATTTCCTTATTTTATGCACTAATATCTATAAAATAAAATATAAATATAAAGTAAACCATTGCATTATAAAATAATTTATAATATTGTAAGATCTCTTGCGATAAATAGTTTTAGTGGAATATCCATGATATTTTATAGATCATAAGCTCCTTCAACACCATTTATGGATATACTTCATAAAATGAGTGGTCATATTTTGATTACATGAAAGAATGTTTTTAACTCCCTCATCATATCGAATAGGAAATTTAAAAAGTTTTTGAATGTTGTGGCTAGGGATGCAAAATTAGGATGTGACCCTATGATTTTTTTAATATGCCATTCCACAAAAACTCTATTAAGGCAGCATTGAAACAAATTTAGAAATATAGATTCATTAATGATTTATTTTAAGTAACAACATAAGTGGAATGGAAATATGTGGTTATATGTTGATCTTATCTATCCAACGCTTCAAATTTTGGGCTATTTAATGGAGGTTAAATGTACAAAACAAGCCAATTAGGATCATATTGTATGGGATGATTGGTGATCCTAATCAAATTTTGGAGATTAAAATTATCCGTAAATGGAAGGATAGGTCTGCAAATGGGTATTCCCTTGGTCTACCCATATATTGAATAAACAAGTCTCTTATCAAAGAGACAAAGAGAGAGCATCTATCCTTCTTATCAACCTCAAAAATGGTCATGACATATTTGACCTGAGAATGGAAAGATGGTACAAGAGGAATTCAATGCCTTGCATTTGAAAATCGAAGGAGAGATTGCCAAAAAATAGTCCAAAGGATTTGAGCAACACCTGTAAAGTAAAAGGATTTGAAACCTTATCAGATACATTAAAAGAATCATGCACTTGTGGATAAATTAGAAACAATTTATAGAGAGGAGAGAAACAATTACTTGTTAGTGGTTTGTGAAGGGGTAGGGGTCATGCTCTAACTGTAATTCAAACAAAACAACCAAGTCACAATATAAAAACAATATATCTTAAGATATGAATAGGAAAATTAATATAAATAGAAAAATGAAGATGATAGGAGCCCATAGACATTTTACCTCACATCAAGAGCCTTTAAGTCCATGTTTGTTTGAGTTACTAGATAAGAGGGTCGATAAACGAACCTTTTGGTACACTCTAATCAGAAAAATATCTGGATCAATAATAAGGAAGAAAGAAAAAATTACATAATTAGAATGTTGATACATGAAAACCATTTACTTAATGTGAATCTTGATAAATGTGAGGGAGGTTTGAACTAATCAACATGAAAGAAAAAACCCTCATCAAGATTTTGTTAGCATTATGGCTAATGTGTTTTCCTTAATGGCAACATGCTTGAAAAATATGTCCTTGATGTAAACTTTCTTATAATATTATGGTTATGAAACTAATGCAAATATTAGGAATATTGGTACATATGTTATAGAGGAAATGGAAAGAAAACGACAGTTTAGTTACAAACTGCATGGACATTATGAAGATTGAAAAGCATACACGACCCCTGATGAGCCTCATCATTGGGTAGCTATATGGGCCTTAATTCACCTTCTAGATTAGTCAAACCAACTATTCTAATAACTTATTGCATACTTTTGATTATATTTTGTTTATGAGATGAGAGTTCTATATTTGACTTTGTGGTCTAATGTGCATTTAATGTAGGATCAAAGGAGAAAAGCAAGGAATTTTGGCAAAGACCAAGGTCAAAACTCGAATGGGACAAGGGAGAGGGATTATAGGAGGTAAATACTCCTCCTTTACTACCCCTCCATTCAAATATTCCTCCATCAGCTCGAAGTGAAAAGAACCAAATCATGAGGACTAGAAGGAAGCCAAACAAGTGAAAGGAAAAGCACTAGTTTATCTCGAGTTTGGGATCTGAGCCTCCCTAATTTTAAGGAAGTCATTGGAGACTTTAGATTTATAAGTAGAGAGGCCTAGGACCTCAGTCAAATTCAGATTTTGATTGCAAAACTCTACTCTATTTTCGAGTTGCAAGACTTGTGACAGTTCTTTTGATGTAATCCGTTGCTTTGGTAATAAGAATGTGTTTTTTTTTAGCCAACACTAAATTAACTCAGAGGGTTGAAGTTGTTGGGTTAGGGAACAACCCTAGCAGCCGAGGCTCCTTTTTATTGTACATGTATGCTTAGTGTATATTCATAGCTTAATTGTTAATTTGCTTAGTAGATGCATTTTCATTACAAGTAGTGTAGATTAGATTGGTTGTGTGATAGTTTGCTTCCATTTGTGGCCTCTTTCAAGTAGCAAGTTAGAAAGGAGAAAAAGGATCACCATAAGGTTGTTAGTAGCTATCTCGGCCTCACTTCCTCCCTCTTGGACCATGAATTGAGGAGGGGACCCTTCAATAGCCCCAAAAACACAGATTTCTTGTTCTTTCATTAGCTTTGGAGTTTGTTGTCTTTAATTCAGTAGTTGGTTAATGTTTCAAGGTAGATTTCATTGTCATCTTTTTCCATCTCCATTTCTGCAATAAGATCTCACTCATGCTTTCATTCCCTTCAAAAACTTTCTTCATGCATAATATAGGCAGTTGATTCATGCTTTTATAGTTTATGAAAATGTATCTTGTTACATAGCTCTTTTTGGAAGACAAACATGTTCTATGTAGAGTAGGTACTTCAGGAGGAGACCAAGACTTCATAACAAGCAGCTACTTTCCACTTCATCCACCTTATCCATCCCTTGTTTCACCATCACCTTCGCTAGTTTTTCATCATTTTTCATTGAAATTGTCCTAAACACATTGAGCGAATCTAACCATCTCTTATTTTGGATATTAACTCTTGAGTGCTCCTAGACCTTCTAACACTCCATTTCACCCATCACACACATTTTCTAAGCTTCCCAACACCTCCAAAGCCTCACAATTAGCTCTCGGTTGTATTCTATAGGTTTCCTGTAATTCTTACAGGACCATCCTATAGGTTTCTAGTACATCCTGTAGGTTTTCCTAAAATGGCCTATTTTGAGGCTGAATTGATGGGAAACCTATAGAAAGTCACAAAAATCATCCTATGACCCCTCCACACCATCTAACCACTTCATAAACCTTCTAGCCATCCTCAAACACCTTCCATCCACCTGTCACATCCACAAGAGAAATTAGTTTGAATAATTGATTTTGCCTAAAAAAACAAAAAAAGGGAAAACATATTTAGTTTAGTTTCTTTTTTTTCACATTAATATGGTTTGATGCTTTTTACTTCTGCAACTTAGATAGTCACAATTTTTTATTGTTGATTTACCAATTCTACTTAGCATAGCTTCTTAAATGGTTAATTAGGGTATGGTGTGGTTTAGCATTACATGTTGGCCTTTTCCATTACTGTAGCAGAGTAACTCTCTTAGAGTAGATTTTCCCTTCTTCCATCAAAGGATCAAACTTCTTCTGGCTCTATAGAAGTCTGTCTTGGAACCCCAATGGTCTCTCACCAGCTAAATAGTGACAACAGGCAGAACCATCACTTTTACTTGTGCATACAACACTGTCACATTCAAGTTTGTACGAACACGGGTTGATAAGTAAAGCTGGTAGCCCAGGAGTTGTATCATCCTTGCTGCAATACTGTCACTCATCATGTTTTGGCACTATTGTTGGGGAGATGTCTGAGTAGAATGTGATTACTACTTTCTTTTCTTCTATTTCTTGTCTTCAGTTCTGTCAATAGTTTATTTTTGCAAAAGTAATCTAGTTGTTTCCTTTCTTTCATTTGGAATTATCTACTTTCCTTTCCATTTTGCAAGTAGGACTTCAATTCAGCAAGTAGATTTTTCATTCTATCAAGTAACTTTCATTCAATCAACAATTTTAATTCTGCAAGTACTTTCCAAGTTTTAAAAATAATACAAAACCACCCCAAAATATTTCCTTTCACGCCTTGTAGGAATAGGGACAACTTAGGGAAATTTTTTCCAAATACCCCCACTGCATCCAACAGCCAGCCTTCTCTCTTCTTTGGTGGTTGTGAATTGGAGGAACCCTTAGGTGAGCAACCTGACATATTTGAAGAACCTACAGGGGAAGAAGAAGAAGAGGAACCCATTCCTACTAAGCCAATGGATGAAAACTAAAATGAAAGAGGGAATAGAGAGAGAGTTGAGGATGCCTTCTCCATCACGGAAACTAATGCGGACACTAAGATGAAAATATAAGCCCCTCTTCCCTACGTCATTTCCATGGCCTGACCATATAGGACCCCGACACTTTCCTATTTGAGTTCATTGTTATATGTCAAGCCTATGACTATACAGATGATGAGCAAAAGTTAAAACTATTTCCATCTGCCCTCAAGGATGCAACATTGTGTTGGTTCATGGGTTTACCTGGAGATAGCATCATAACTTGGGCTAAGATGCAGTAGGCCTTTAACAACAAATATCAGGACTACTGTCGATCAAAGGATACTAAAGAAGAAATTTTTAAGATGACCATAGGCCATGATGAATCCTTGGAAGACTACAAAGAAAGATTCCAACTCAGTTACAAAAGGGCCAGGTCCACATTTGACCCTGAGTCACTAAAGTTGGTCCTGCTTACGGAAGTAAGAGAAGATATTCTGGATACATTACATTTGTTAGTAGGAGGAGATATCCACCAATTACCCTATGAGGATATCAAGACTGTCTTTAGAAACCATGATAGGGAAGCCAGGAAAAAGGGTAGGGGTAGTCAACCTATGGCCAGTACATCATCTTCCAACTCATCCATCAAGGGTGAAATTGGAAGCATGCTGGAAGATTTCAAAAGTGAGATGTTGCAAACCCTTGCCTTGCAACTAGACACCATGAACATTAAGAGGAAGTAGGAGGAAGCAGAGAGAGCCTTGGCCATATTTTGTCCTAGATGCACCAAGAGGCATCCTAGGAATGAATGTCCATTGAACTCTATTGAAATTTTCTCGGTCTATGAGGAAAACCACTCGACAGACAAGTTCCCTTCTTTACGCAGACTCAAAGTTGTATATGAAGGAGCTGAAGGGGTCACTGATCATCTTTGCTACATTAACCAAAGGAGACATTCTGGGTCTAGAACATACCAGTAGGGCATGCAAGTGTCATCCCATGCATATTACAACCCCAACCAAACCATAGTTGTACCTTCTTGGTGACCCCCTACTCATCCTTCCTGGTCTTGTTGGCCAAATAAATCGATCTTGCAGACAAGGCCGATCTCCCTAGTATCAGAAGATAGTCTATCAAAAAATGGAGAAACAAACCTATCTTTCTCTAGACATATGCAATTTATAAATAAATACTACAAAGGTGTTAAGATCCTACCTTAGATCCAATGCTTGTTCATAGTAGTCATCCTTCAATTGTTTGAAAGAGTTACCCTCCAATCATTCGAAATAGTTACCTTTAAAGACCTGCAATCACAAACAAGAAAACATAAATAGCACTTGCATAGCAAATATCATAAATCATGTCTATTATGGTGATCAAGGAATCCATAAAATAAACCATGAATCAACAACTTATTGAGAAAAACAAATTTATTTCTATTAACTTTGAAGTAGAAGAACCTTACAACCTTTTCAGCCTTGATGTTGAACAAGCTCTTTTTGGGGTCTGAAACATGAATTTCCTTTACTTTGATAAGCCTTGCACTCTTCCAAATGAGATCTTAGAGGTATGTAATCTCTCCTCATAAAAACTCAACTAAAGAAGACTAAGTTCCAGCAGCATTTCACCTCAAAAATATTTAGCTTCTACCCTCTCAAGTAACTAACCCAATGCTTCTTTTTATAGTGCAGAGTAGGAGGTTACAGGTCCACCTATGAAGGGATAGAATCCTCCTTCAAAGGGATAAACTCCTCACATCAATGGGTTAGCTCCTTAAGGTATGGGATACATGAACCTTAAAAGAGTGAACTTGCCACCTCAAGATTCCTTCCAGAAGCTTTTAGAAATGACAGAAAGTGAGTTTTTCAAAGTATACTCGTGCCTTTTTAAATTTTATGGGGGTCCGCACCTTTAACACAGAGACAGTGCGGCCAGGTGCGCAGGATACATGACCATTAGGTGCAGTACCGCAGGTAAGACACAAAGAAAGTGCGAAACCAAAGTTTTAAAGACTTTTGAGGGATTTTCTCTTATTTTCCAAGCTTGATATGAGGAACTAATGTTTCAGACTTGCAGAGGGGGAAAGTATGAGTGGTAATAGACTCACAGAGATTGCAGAATGTCAAGGTGGAAATTTTTAGTGCAACAGATTACCCCCTAAATGCGAATTTTGTAATAGATGAAGATAAAGTCTTTCATGTATGAAGAGTGAAGTACTTTATCATTTCAAGGATTATCCTATGGACACCCCAGTTGGAACCTATAAAAACATTCAATGCAAAATATATATGTAGACATATCGTCGCTGAGGTAGGCATTCCCATACTCAGATCAAAACTAACTAGAAAACTGACTAAACTGTTCTGATACAGGAACAATTTTGTAATACATCGAGTATAGACATATGTAGACACAGTATGGATGCAGCCATCTATTTATGAATAGTCCACTGTATAATGAATAACAAAATTCCTCACAGCCTGGATGGTATAAACTAGATCCAGGGTCTTGATTTCCGCTTCCCGAACTAGTACGATTATATCCATGTGAATGAATGTGTCGAAGTCGAACATGGTAGAAACCACTTGATTACCAGTTAATGATGTGAACTGTTAACAAGTGTGAAAGAAACTACTAGTAATGTCAATGGCTCTCAAAGTACCCAGTACAATCCATGAAATGTGAATAAATGAGCTGAAGTCAAACATGTCATAGAATCATTCGATCGAAGGTCAATGATGTAACCTATCGTCGAAGGCGAAAAACTGCCATTAGGGCATGAAATTTTCAAGGTACTAACGATTTCTGGATCAACTTCCTAGATAAGGAGTTGAAGTCAATAAAAAGCGATCCGTCGCAAGCAAGCCCACAACACGAAATCATAGATCAAGTTTTGAAGAAATATATTGGCAAGGACTGACTCAAGGATGGTGAAAATCGATGACAAATATCTCGCAGATGAATGGTTTATTTTAACCATTCTCTTCCACACGTAACGACATTGCAGATGGTTTGGTGATAATTGACCCAAAGATAATACCCATAAACCGGTTGAAGACTTTCAATGTGGTTTGATTAACTGTTAGGCAAAGGATTTTCCCAACCCAGGTGAACAAAAAGTGTTGTGTTCAAGAGTGGTTGACGACTTTTTTACAAAACAAAGTGTAACAAACAGGTTCATTTTTCTCTCTTTTCCCCCACCATTTCTGGCAAGTACCTCTTTATTTTTGACAGGCTTGAGGAGGATAACATTTTCTTGTTTATAAGCTCATCCTTCAGATGAATCTAACTTAGTTTAAAATTCGAACCCTAAGAAGGAGTGGTTTTTTCCTGTTTTAAAATTGAACAGGTCCTTTACTGTTAAATTTTAACGAGTCCAGTATAGGAAAAAGTAGGTGTTTTTCAATTTTAGGGAGTCAGAAGAAAAAATTAAGAAAACTCCATGGGGGTACTTTTTCGTAAAATAATCCCTCAGGTCCGAGAAAGCATAAAATAATACAGGAGGGATGACATTTCCAATACTTTAATGAGCTAAAAAGACAAGCGCTCAACAATATTCTCATATTTAACGAGTCTGAAAAGGGTTTAAAGAGGACTCTATTGATTGTAATTAGTCAACGTGTACCTTTTTCGTAAATAGTCCATTTCAGTCCGTAAAGAGGGTAAACTTATACTGAAGAGAAGATTATTCATTTATTTTAACAATTACGAACAATTAAGTACTTGGCAATCTTTTCAATTTTTGAGAGTCAGAAAAGAGCTTAAAGAGGACTCCAATGTTTCACTTTTTCGTAAATTTTTTAAAGAGTCCGAAAAAGTGATAAAAGTATGCTCTTTATGGAAAAATCAATTTTCCTGAAAAATCCAATATTCTGCACAAAAACTCAAAACATTACACATACCTATTTAAGATAAATAAAAATGATTTTAAAAATTTACCTTTTTAAAGTGAAAAATAAATAAATTAAAAATTCATTTATTCGAAAAAAACTTATAAAAAGGGCTTTTCTAACTTCATTTTTACCATTTGAGTTTAGAGTGAAAAGTGAGAGCTTTTGGGTAAGAAAGTTCCTGTGAATATTCTGGAAAATCCGTCCATCGGAATCGAAAATTGTCAGCTCCAAGTAATCCACGTCCTCAACTTCCATTTCATCCATTTGCGTTTCATTTTTAGGCTTTAAATTTGATTTTTGAAGGAAAAATAGGTTTAGAAAGTCGCTCACGGGGGTCCGCAGGTGCAACACGCGGCCCTTGCGGACCCCGACTTTTTTCTATAAAGGAAAAAGTCGTGGGTCCGCACCTATTGCTCACAACCCATGCGGACCTACACACTGTTTGTAAGTAGTGGGTGTGGACCCCGCGAAATGAATTTTAAAAACTTAAATTTCTCCATTTTTGCCCAAAATTTTTCGAACTAACTTGTTCTAATATGTCTTTTTATGCATTATAGGACATTCAAAATGCTTATTTGGTGAGAACGTGAGCACGAGGATGTATATTTTTCCTCACTAAATCATATGCCCACATTGCAGGCATTGAGAGCATGCAGATTTCTTATGTTTTGGGTCATACAGGGCATGAGGGCCCAAGTAGACCTCTTGCAATGGCTAGTAGACAGATGGAACACACGGGACCATTTCTTCGTGATTGCTGGCCACCGATGCAAAATCAAGCTGGAGGACATATACCTTTTGACTGGTTTGTCCAAGAGGGGCAAACAATTATCTCTTTTTGGGACTAGGCCAGGTGGCCAATCTGTCGCTACTCTCCAATCGGAGTTTCGCGATGATCAATCAAAGGACAAATGGATTGACATTAAAACTATCAGTTGTCCTAAGATTACTGCATTCACTATTACCAAGCTATGCGGGAGTGCAACATTGCATGTGGCTACTAGATCCTAGATGCAGATGGCTGTAGACTGTTTTCGAGGCACCATATTCAACTGGTGCGAGGCTATGTTGGAAAATGTGAAAGGCCAACTAACCAGAGCAAAGAATGGACAACTGAAGAATTTTGGATATGGATTTATTGTAGTCAGCTTTGCTCTAGAGAGGATCCCCATGTTAGCCCCGCAGCATATTCCTGTTGATGTTGGTCTTCCTCGAGAGCCTAGAATGGTTTGTTGGGTTGCTTTGATGGCCCATCACCCTAAGGAGGGCACAGAGGTTGTTCGATTTCCACCTGAATATTTTCGTTGGTTGAAAAACCAACTTTTTGTTATTCAAGACTTTCCATACATCGGGATGGATTATCGCGGTGACCCAGACATGATTCTTCCACCAGGAGAGAAATGGAATGATTTAGGTAAAATCATTTTCAACACTTTCTAAGTTTTTATTTTTTTTATTTTTTTTAAATCGTCCAAAAATGATAATCAAAATTTTAAATACAGATGTGGGTCCACAATGACCAGCCACTTTCCAGCCTTATGAGAGGAGACAACCAGCTGTAGTAGCACCAGCCCCACAGGACCAATCTGCAGAGATCCTAACCGACTTGGAGCATCATCTAGAGCGCTTGACGCTAGATATTCCAGAGACTGATATTGATGATATTCCACTTAGGTTACAAAGATATGTGATTGGGGTCTGAGGACCTTTTAGGAGGTTCTTATGTAGGGTGGCCCGAGCAGTGGTTTCTTATCGTGATCATTGCTAGGGATAGGATGATCGATTTTGTAGACTCACAACATTTTTGACTTTTTGTATTATCATTTTTGCCAATCATAAGGTGTTTTTCAACCTATGATTGAAGTTGATGTATATTTTGAAACACACTTCTATGCTATGATATATAATTATTACCAGCTATCTCATGTAACATGTTATCAAATGTTATTAAATTTACTGTTTTGATTATTGCAAATGTCTATTTATCATACTAGAAGCACCTACATCTGCTAATGTATTTAAATGTCTTGGAATATGCTGATATTCAATGTAATCAAATTCACGTTCCAAGAGATGAACTCTCAAAAATAACCTTAATAACGCTTGATTTCTAATGGCATAAACCCTGTTAAGCTGTAATACAATGTGTTCAGAATCCACCCTAACAATCAAACTCCAAATCCCAAATGAAATGGATTCAGATAATAACTCAATCACTGCACTATACTCTGCAATGTTATTCGTTGTTTGACCAAGGCTTACCCCATGCATAGACACTAACTCATCAGAGGGTGAATAAATAACCTAAGCTGCAGAAGAAATGTTCTGTGTATTACGACAAGCACCAACATCAAAACCAATGTATGTTTGAAGAGACGTCGACATCTGCAATATCAAGAGTAAAATACAGATAAGAAGGAATAATGATAAGATAACTCTCTAACTAGGCACACTTTTCTAATCTAAAACACACCAGCTGTAAAGAAACTAATCCAACAAAAAAATCTCCACATAGAATTTAAGCATAATATCTCTTCAGATAAAGTCTATTTCTAGGTTTACCCAAAGAGACACCGTCAAAATCTATCAATTCATAAGCCCCTTTTGCCATCTTTCACTTAACAATGTAACGACAATGCCACATAGGTATAAATTTTCCATCCCCTAGCTTATTGTTTGCTTGATCATATAGTAAAACTAGGTCTCCTTCTGAAAAATTACGAGGTGTGACATCTCTTTCGTACTGAGATTTTATTCGTTTCACATGAGTCTCATTTTCTATTGCAGCAATGCGTTGATTCTCATCTAGGTGAGTTAAGTACAAAAAATGTTTCTCTTCTTCAGAAGTAGTTGGGAGTAATTCTATGGCTAATTGTAATGTCCGGATTTCGCATTCAATAGGTAACACTGCTTCTAAACCGTAGACCAGTTGAAAAGGAGTGAAACCATTCGATGTTTTCACTGAGGTCTAATATGCCCAAAGTGTTGAAAATAGCATGGTATGCCAATTCGACTTATGAATACCAATGATTCATTTGATTATAGTGACCAAAACTTTATTGATAGCTTCAACCAGACCGTTAGCCTGCAGGTAATACGAAGTAGAACTATTGTGGCGCAGGGCCAAGTTGATCTGTCAGTCCAGTCATCATGATACTTCGAAAGTGACTTCCATGATCAGTAATAATAGCTTAAGGAACACTGAATCTAGCAATTATATGATTGACTACAAAAGTTGCAACAGTGTTGCCATCTGCCAAAAATGTAGGCATCACCTCGGCCTACTTAGTAAAATAATCTACCACTAGGATAATATACGCATGCCCCCCGGCCGAGTGAGGGTTACATGTAATAATGTCAATACCCCACTTTACGAATGGACTGACAAAAATTATATGGTGAAGAGGTTCGGTTGAATAGGAATCAGAAAACAACTGTACAGCCTGATATGCAATTTCAAAGGGACTCAAAGGCATCACGCCATCAAATGAATCCACCTCAGAATCGGAAGGTACGATCCAAGGATCATAAAAAATAAGAATATTCGATGAAATGATATGAATATTTGCAATAGAAGGCAATACGTTAGGAGGAGGGAAGGAAAAGGTTCCCAGTAAACCAGAATCTTTAATCAAACCTACGCCAACATCCTTATAAGAGATAGTCATTTTACTGATGTGCTGAATACTATTTGTAGAGGCTGGGTCAGATGAAAAACAAGTCAGCTGGTCTATCGTAACGATCTTTTTGTTATGAGGAAACTTGATAAGTCAAAATATCAATGAAACAATAGCAGTCATAGAATAAGACCAACTGCGACCCAGGAGAAGGTTGTAATCTAGAGGTATGTTTTTTACTAAAACTGGAATTTGGAAAGCCATTTGATGAGGTAGGCGGGGTGTACTATTCTCTAAATCGAATATTATTAGGTTCGAATCTTGAATATCGATAGCTCCTATAGTAGACAATAGTAATTTACACTATGTTGGGCACGTTTGCAGCACTTCCAAAGCTGACATTACTGAAGGTGAAATAGCTAAGTCTTCAACAATGTTGTAATTCTGAGCAGCTCTCGCATGTGGATTGAAAGCTAATTTCTAAAGTACACCTTTAGCAGCTAGTTTGATTACTAAGTCAGGGTTGGGTTTCTCGATCTGTAGTGGACCGGAACCAGGAGGAGGTGTAGTTGATGTGTTTGAATTAGAAGATTATTCTTCTTTACCACCAATAGGATTTTTACTACCATAATCTTGTGATCATGTCGCAATCCTGGCATGACACATCATCATAATGGGTTCTTCTGAGGCATTCGAGGAAGAACCAATCATCTTACTATCTTAAGTAGGAAACGGATCCTTCAAGACAGCAGGCATTTGAGAACCTTTAACGAATTTTGAATCCTCTGTTCGATGTGGGCAGTCTTTGGCAAAATGATCCTCGTCGAAAATGAAACATGGATAAAGAGGTTTCAGTTTTTCATCAGTAGATTCATTTTCATCTGTTTTATCTTTTTAATTTTGTTTTTTTTTCTTCTTCCCCTTCTTTTTACTACCGGATTTTGATTTGGTCGTAGATGAGTCCACAACATTGTTGAATACTTAGCCATTTCCCCTTCAGTAATGTCAGCTTTGGAAGTGCTGCAAACGTGCCCAGCATAGCGTAAATTACTATTGTCTACTATAGGAACTGTCGATATTCAAGATTCGAACCTAATAATCTTCGATTTAGAGAATAGTACACCCCGCCTACCTCATCAAATGGCTTTCCAAATTCCAGTTTTAGTCAAAAATAGACCTCTAGATTACAACCTTCTCCTGGCAGATGGCAACACTGTTTACTACCGGATTTTGATTTGGTCGTAGATGAGTCCACGACATGGATGTCGGCAGAAATTTCAGTGTAAGAATCTCCTGTCAGGGAATCAGGTAAATAGGAGAAGAATTCTTTGAAGATTTCTTCTTACTTTTAGTACTAACTGAACCCATCATACCGTCAGTGGCATGAGACCCTGAAGGAGCTGCAGTTATTTGACCATGTTTTGGAAGATCAGGGATTTTTTCATGTAAAGTACTTGATTGCGTATAGACGAGGTCAAGGTACTGAGCCTGAGCAATGACTTGCTCTTCAATATTAACTCCTCCCTTAGATGTATCTTCAGTGATTTGGGTAACAATGATTTAATGAACCATTCCGCTAAAATTTGATCCGAAATGAAAACTTTCACTAAACACCTTCTACATTGCCATTCATGAATATGATCAAAAATATATGTGGATGTGGATTGTTTCAGTGAAGTTAAAAATTCCGTGCCATTGTCGTATCTAAAAGGCAACTAAAAATGAGTTAGGAAAGCAGTGGTTAGCTAATTGAAATTATTAAAAGAGGCTCATGGTAACTCAACGTACCATTTGGTGGCAAGACCAATAATAGTTCGTTGAAAAAGACACAATCGAATTGAATCATAAATGATTGAATTAGATGCACACCAAAGGTGATAAGTCATAACATGATTTGACAGATCCTCTCTTGACTTACCCTTGAATTTTGGGATATCACTAGGAAACTTACTAGGCATTGGTGGCCAATACGAAATATAGTAAATTGAATCGTTCATAAGGTGTGACAAATCAAGTAAATCCAAAGTTGCAATAAATGGTAACTGACGGTTAGGGTCACAAAAACCTTGAGTAGTGAGACTAGTTCCAGGAGGAGGATATCTAGGATAACCTGGAATCGGATTTGCATTAGGAATGCTATAACCTCCTAGAAAACCAGGAATAACTGGACCAAACTGGGGTTGTTGAGGCTATTGATAAGTATAGCTAGGATACGGTTGATACTAATAAATTGGGTTTTGTACAGTAGGACCGAATTGATACTGTCCCTCGTACGGTTGATATTTGAATTGTGGTTGACTTGTGGCAATTGTACTTGTACTAGCTTGTCTTGCAGGCATCTAGACTAAAGTCTAAACTATAGGTCCTAACTGTGGCACAGAGACTTGAGGAGTTTTCACTGATTCAGGGATAGTAGAAACCGAAGCTACAGATACTCCAGAAACAGGTGTTGTAGGTTGAACAGAAGTTGCAATAGTTGCAGCAGTTTGAGGCGGAGTACTAGGTGAGCTAGGCCCAGGCTGTTGAATTGAACTAGATGCAAGGCTTTGAACATTAGGTTGGACAGGTTGTTGGGTTGGACCAGAAACCAAACTCTGTCCAGGTTGATTAAGTAACTGCACATTAGGTTGCAAAGTCCATTGAGTTTGAGACGGATCCCACACCATGTTCATTCCGGAGTATGGACCCATAAAAGGTTGTACATACGAAGGACCATAACCTGGTTGTACATAGGGCTGATAATTAAATGGTACATTTCCAGCTCCTTGTAAAAATGATTAACCAAAAGGCGGTTGGAAACCTTGAGTTGGGTACTGACCTTGAGGTTGATAACCCTAAGGCACGTACTGAAACTGGGGTTGACCTTGAGGTATGTACTAAAACTGGGGTTGACCTTGAGGTATGTACTGAGTCTGGGGTTGACCTTGAGGTAAGTACTATCCTGAAGGTTGAAAACCTTGAGGTAGACCTCTAGGCAATAACTGACTACCTTGTGGTTGCCCCCCAGGCGGTGACTGACTACCTTAGGGTTGCCCCTCAGGTGGTAACTGACTACCTTGGGGTTGCTCCCTAGGCGGTAACTGACTACCTTGAGGTTTCCCCCCAGGCAGTAACTGACTACCTTGAGGTTGATGATTTGGAGTACTACCAGACATCATAAGGATTTGTATAGCGTTGAATGTTTGAGTTCCATTACTACCAGATTATAACACTTGTTCAATCGATCGAGGAGCTGCTCCTGAAAAAGTACCAGAGAGTGATTGGTACCCCGAAGGAACAGAAGGACCGCCAAATAAAAATGTGTCCGGTGATTGGGAAAACATAGATGATTGTCTTGACATGATCAATGAAGGATAATAACCTCTTGGTGTAGGATGAAAAGGAATTTGAGGTGGTGAAAAACTAATACCGGGGTTTTCTAAAAAATTTGTCATTGATACATACAAAGTGTCACTAATAAAAGGACTGTAGAATATTGATTCATGCTCCCTAATATTTAAAGTCTATTGGTTTTCGGGAAGAGTTACATCTTCATCTAGACTAACAAGTTCTTCAATAGAAATGAGGCTAGAAGGAAGATTTTGAGTAATAATATTTCTTACGCTAGGTGAACCAGGACCACTAGAAGTTGGAGAAGCAAATCCTGAAGTTGGAGTAATAGCAGGTTCACTATCAGGCTTAGAAATTTTAGGTTCTTCAACTAATTCACTGGAAGGAGAAATACTACCAGTAACTTCAGAAAATGAAATTGGCTCTTGAATATACTTTGTTGTTTGTATTTGATAATAAGGATGAACAATTAAAGATGACTCTGCGGCTTCTAGTGATCCAACTCTAATGTCACTAGGTGATACAAGAGCTCATAGCCCTTCGAGCTGGCTTGGTGTATACTCAGGAGGTTCCCCTTGAAGTCTACGAGATTGTCTCGGTAATTTAGCCATGATTAAATATTAATTAATCACACACAAACAAAGAAAATTTCAATAAAAAACACCTAAAGTCTCTATAGAAACAAACAGTTGAATCACATGCCTAAAAATCTAAGAGTTCAAACTACACACAAACAGGAACTTCCTGTATTAAAAACAGTAGTTGGTGATGAAATCCAACTTAATAGAAGTTTAATAAAAAAAAGGTGGTTGGAGCAGTTACCCGACAACCTGCTTAATGAAACAGACTAGCACAAGTTTCTTCGCAAAACCATCTTAAGTGAAGAGAGTCCCCCAGAGAGTCCAAGTGAGTCTAGTCGACATCTGCTGCAGGTACAATGAGATACTTCCTTCACCATGACCTTAGGAAATAATCTTAAGTTTATGGACACTAAGGTTACCAACAACAACAAATACAACTGGGGGAACAGTCTACGATCCGATCTACACGCAAGGGCAGAGTAACAAAGCTCTATCCTCTTAAAGGCTCCTCTACATGGTCAATCCGAGGTTTACCAACAAGTGAGCCCAAGCTCCTCGACAATGGTTAATCCGAGGTTTACCTTTTGTAATAGGCACAAATCTTCTATCTTTCCCAATGAAACAGAATTGATTGTCTCAAAGGTTCAGACATGATCTCATGATTGACTCCTTTAAGAGAAGCTTCCCAGAATGTATCAATTACACTTGGATTTATTTCCTACCACAAGATGTATCTACTTGTTTGTTTTAACTACCTTGGAGGGTTAATTACTCCCTACTCCAAGATATTAGCCTAAGCTATATTGCTGATAAGAGCCCTAGAAAGAGAAAAGATTACTAGATTAATTTTAATTAAGCGTTGCTTTTATGGGTTGTTCTTTAACTCAATAGTTATGGAAATGAAACTTTGATGGAGTGAAGACTCGACTCCAAAAACACTAAAAAATGCACCTAAAATGATGAACAATTCGTTTTTCTTTCAATAAAATTCTAGCTAAAAGAAAGAGCTTGAGAATGCAATTCTTTAAGAAACAATTCTTTCTTTCAACATGGAAATGGAAAGAAAATATTTTTTTCTTTTCAATAAGAACTCAAAACGAGACCAATAATTAATGCTCACAATAAATTCCTTTCCTTTTTCAAAACTCGAAACTACAAGAAAACAATTTGCTTCAAAAGACATCCACAAGTTGTAGAAAAACACTCAAAACTACAAAAAACTATTTTGAGATCTAAAAGCTTTAAAAATATAATTGAATAAAAGCTTCAATTCTTTTTGAGGACGTTTTACTTAGTTGTTTAGTAAACTAAGGATTAATTTTCTCAGAATAACAAACCAATCAAAAAACATCCAGATATGTTTTCTTTTGTAAAAATGAAATTCAGAACTTATAACAAAGTTTGTTCGAAGATTTGCAACAAGAAAACTAAATCTATTTCTCACAAAGGATAGATTTCACAACCAAGTCAGACTCATCAAGAAAACAAAAAGAGACCAGGGTGATCTAAGGTTTCTCAAGCTTCTAATCTTTGAGTCACTACAGAGACAAAGTGAAAACCACTCCAAACATGCAAAACTTCTAGAAAATCATCTAAAACAAAAATACTATCGGAACTCACTCACAAGATATTTTTGACATGAAAAATACAGATATGGGTAGACATTAAAAATCCTAAATCAAACCTAAACCTATCTGGAGGAAGATATCTTAGGTTTTTCAAAAAAATTTAATAGGGTCCGCAGGCTCCAGAAGTAACAACTGCGGTTCCGCTCTGTTTACTAAAGGAAAAATGTAGAGATGCTTGCACTGTCTGTAAAGAGAAAGTGTGGTCCCCCGAAAACTTCTAAAAAGACAAAAATACTCCTAGATTTTGAAAGCTACCCAAGCCAGTATACATTAATCAAAAACCAAAAAGAAAACAATTTTCTCAAGTCAAAACAAAGGAAAACCAAAAATCAAATCTTTCCCCAGTGGAGTCACCAATTTGTTGGCCAAATAAATCGATCTTGCAGACAAGGCCGATCTCCCTAGTATCAGAAGATAGTCTAGCAACAAATAGACAAACAAACCTATCTTTCTCTATACATATGCGATTTATAAATAAATACTACAAAGGTGTTAAGATCCTACCTTAGATCCAATGCTTGTTCGTAGTAGTCATCCTCCAATCGTTCGAAAGAGTTACCCTCCAATCGTTTGAAAGAGTTACCTTTAAAGACCTGCAATCACAAACAAGCAAACATTAAATAGCACCTACATAGAAAATATCATAAATCATGTTTATTATGGTGATCAAGGAATCCATAAAATAAACCATGAATCAACAGCTTATTTAGAAAAGCAAATTTATTTGTATTAACTTTGAAGTAGAAGAAACTTACAGCCTTTTCATCCTTGATGTTGAACAAGCTCTTCCTAGGGTCCGAAACAGGAATTTCCTTTACTTTGACAAGCCTTGCACTCTTCCAAATGAGATCTTAGAGGTATGTAATCTCTCCTCATAAAAACTCAACCAAAGAAGACTAAGTTCCAGTAGCATTTCACCTCAAAAATATTCAGCTTCTAACCTCTCAAGTAACCAGCCCAGTGCTTCTTTTTATAGTGCAGAGGAGGAGGTTACAAGTCCACCTATGAAGGGATAGAATACTCCTTCAAAGGGATAATCTCCTCACATCAAGGGGTTAGCTCCTTAAGGTATTGGATACATGAACCTTAAAAGAGTGAACTTGCCACCTCAAGATTCCTTCCAGAAGCTTCTAGAAATGACAGAAAGTGAGTTTTTCAGAGTATACTCGTGCCTTCTTAATTTTTACGGGGGTATGTACCTTTAACATAGAGACAGTGCGGTCAAGTGCATAGGAGACATGACCATTAGGTTCAGGACCACAGGTAAGACACAGAGAAAGTGCGAAACCAAAGTGTTAAAGACTTTTGAGGGCTTTTCTCTTATTTTCCAGACTTGATATGAGGAACTGATGTTTCAGACTTACAGAGGGGGAATGTATGAGTGGTAACGGACTCACACAGATTACAGAATGTCAAGGTGACAATTTTTAGTGCAACAGGTTTACACCCCCTCCTTGGTCCTATGCATCTCAGTATCATTCCCAACCAACCAACCAGTCATTTCAACCTTATGCTCCACCACAACCTCAGTGGAATACACCACTCCATGGGTGGAGGCCCCAATACAATAATGCTCTAGCTCTATTGCCTCCACCACCTGCCCAACCACAACTCTTACACTATGCTCCATCTAAGCAACGCCATATGTCTGCCCAACCAAATGTGAACCCAAACAATAGGCAGGCTCAGCAAGGATACAGTGGAGAGACATCATATCCAACTTATGCTGTGGAAATCCAGGAGATTAATCTGAGATCTGGAAGAGTTCTCTCAGATAACCAACCTCCCCCTCCACCTAGGGAGGTTGAGGAAGAAAGAGAGGAAAGCAACCTTAAATTAAATCCACCCTTTCCTAAGATATTAGCCCAACCACTCTAGCCTACCCTAGAAGAGACTGAACTTCTCTAAGAATTGAAAAATCTATGTGTAAAGATCCCCCTTCTCTAGGCAATAAAAAATGTTCCCATTTACAATAAGTTGATTAAGGAGAAATGCTTCAAGCATCCAGGGAGGCGAAAAAGGGATGCCACTACCATTAATGTCATTGGGCAACTGTCCGACTTAATACTAGGGCAGGTAATATGTCCAAAATATTTGGACCCTCGAAGCCCTATAGTAGATGTGCACATCAATGGCACCATTGTCCCACACACTCTAATTGATCTTGGCGCTGCCATTAATGTGATTACCAAGGACACCATGCCCAAGCTCAACCTCCAAGGGTCATTGAGGAAGACCACAATAGTTTTATAACTTGCAGGCCATTCCACAGTAAGCCCTGAGGAAATTGTGGAGGATATGATGGTCTCCATTGACTCCTGAGAGTACCCTGCAGATCTCCTAGTTCTCCAACCTAAGGCTAAGCTTACTTGTTGTCCTCTCATCCTTGGGAGGCCATGGTTGGCCACTATTGATGCTTACATTAGTTGCAGAGCTGGTCATATGACCATCAAGAATGGGCATATGTCCAAGCAGTTAGTCCTATACCCTCCTTCTCAACCTTCTCTAGAGCGTGATTTACCTTTATGGTTGGAGGAGGAGGAAGAAGATGAAGTTTATTCCGCCCAGCTTTATGCTTTGGAAGCAACCATCGGAGGAGGACAACAAGATGAGGATGAATTGATTGAACAACTGCTCCAAAGTCCAACTCACATTTCATTACCTTTAGAAGAAGAAGTAAATGAAACCCAGAACAATACACCAATTGACTTATTCTTAGCCGATTCCAACCCACTCAATGTCAAAACCATAGAATTCAGCCAGAGAGAACCTTGAAAATCAATCCATCTCTTTCTGCTCTCGAAGAGGAGAAGCTATGGAACATGTTAAAGGAAAATCTAGAAACCTTCTCTTAGAGTTATAAGGAAATAAAGGGAGTACACCCCTTAGTGTGTACTCACCAAATATACATAAAAGAAGGTTGCAAGGTGGTCCAACAACCACAAAGGAGGATGAATCCATCTCTTAAAGATATAGTCAAAGAAGAACTACAAAAACGACTAAATGCGGGATTAATTTACCCTATCTCCGACAATGAGCGGGTCTCTCCCTTGGTGTTAGTTCCCAAGAAAAATGGTAAGCGGAGGATTTGTGTCAATTAAATGGAGTTGAACAAAGCCACAAATAAGGGTCACTTTCCTATACCCTTCACTGACCAAGTGCTAGATGGCCTGGCAGGGAAAAGGTTTTTCTCTTTCCTAGATGGATTCAGTGGATACAACCACATCTATATCTGCCCTAAAGACCAAGATAAGACCACATTCACTTGTCCTTGGGCTACATTTTTCTATAGGGTCCTTCCTTTTGGCCTATGCAATGCTCCTGTCACTTTTCAGAGAGTAGTCTTGAGTATTTTCATCGAATTAGTTCATGATGCGGTGGATATTTATATGGAGGATTTTACACCTTGTGGTTGTGATTTTCAAGAAGCCTTGTCTAACCTAGGAAAAGTACTGCACAAATGCATTGAAATGAACCTGTCTCCCAGTCCTGAAAATTGTGAATTCTTAATGATTGCAGGGACCGTGCTAGGTCATTCAATATCTTAGCAAGGACTACAGGTGGACCCAAACAAAATGGCTATCATCCAAAGGGTCCCACCACCTCAAAATCAGAGAGATATCAGAAGTTTCCTAGGGTTAGCCAAATACTACCAAAGGTTCATAATGGACTTCAACAAGTTAGCCTCTCCTTTATTTCATTTGTTGGCTAGTTATATGGGCCTTAATTCACCTCCTGACTTAGTCAAACAAACTATTCTCATAAATTATTGCATACTGTTGATTATATTTTGTTTATGAGATGAGTTAGAGTTGCATATTTTGCTTTATGGTCTAATGTGCATTTAATGCAGGATTAAAGGAGAAAATCAACGAATTTTGGCAAAGACAAAGGTCAAAAATCGAATGGGACAAGGGAAAGGGATTATAGGAGGTAAATTCTCCTCATTTACTACCCCTACATTTGAATATTCCTCCATCATCTCGGAGTGTAAACAACCAAATCATGAGGACTAGAAGGCAATTGAGCAAGTGAAAGAAAAAGCACCAGTTTACCTCGAGTTTGGGAGCTGCGTCTCCCTAATTTTAAGGAAGTCATTGGAGACTTCAGATGTATAAGTAGAGAGTCATAGGACCTCAGTAGGATTCATATTTTGATTGTAAAACTCTACTCTATTTTTGAGCTGCAAGATTTGTGATAGTTCTTTTGATGTAATTTGTTGTTTTGGTAATAAGAATGAGTTTTTTTTGAACCAGCACTGAGTTAACTCAGAGGGTTGAAGCTCTTGGGTTAGGTCCCAACCCTAGTATCCAAGTCTCATCGTTATTGTACATGCATGCTTAGTGTATATTCACAGCTTAATTGTTAATGTTCCTAGTATATGCATTTCCATTACAAGTATTGTAGATTAGATTGGTTGTGTGATAGTTTGATTTCATTTGTGCCCTCTTTCAAGTAGCAAGTTAGAAAGGATAAAAATCATCACCTCAAGGTTGCTATCAAGTGTCTCAGCCTCACTTCCTCCCTCTGGGGCCATGACTTGAGGAATGGACCCTTCAACAGCCCCAAAACATAAATTTCTAGTTCTTTTATAGGCTTTGGAGTTTGTTGTCTTTAATTCAGTACTCGGTTAATGTTGCAAGGTAGATTTCATTGTCATATTTTTCCATCTCCATTTTTGCAATAAGATCTCACTCATGCTTTCATTCCCTTCAGTGGCTTTCTTCATGCATAATATAGGCAGTTGATTCATGCTTTTCTAGTTTATGAAAATGTATCTTCTTGCATAGTTCTTTTTGGAAGACACACATGTTTTATGTAGAGTAGGTACTTCAGGAGGAGACCAAGACTTCATAACCAATAGACACCTTCCACTTCATCCACCTTATCCATCCCTTATTTCACCACCACCCTCACTAGTTTCTCATCGTTTTTCATTCAAATTCTCCTAAACACATTGAGCGAATCTATCCATCTCTTATCTTGGATATTGACTCCTGCGTGCTCCTAGACCTTATAACACTCCATTCCACCCATAAAACACCTTTCCTAAGCTTCCCAGCACCTCCAACACCTCATAATTAGCTCTCGGATATATCTTGTAGTTTTCCTGTAATTCCTACAGGATCATCCTGTAGGTTTCTAGTACATCCTGTAGGTTTTCCTTAAACGGCCTGTTTTGAGGCTGAATTGATGGGAAACCTCTAGGAAGTCACAAAACGCCTCCTAGGACCCCTCCACACCATCCAACCACTTCATAAACCTTCTAGCCATCCTCAAACACCTTCCCTCCACCTGTCACATCCATAAGAACAATTAGTTTGCATACTTGATTTTGCCTTAAAAAACAAAAAAAGTGAAAACAGATTTAGTTTAGTTTCTTTTCTTGCACATTAGTATGGTTTTATTCTTTTTACTTCTGCAATATAAATAGTAGCATTTGTTTGTTGTTGATTTACCAATTCTGCTTAGTATAGCTTCTTAAATGGTTAGTTAGGGTATGGTGAGGTTTAACATTACATGTTGGCCTTTTCCATTACTACAGTAGAGTAACTCTCTTAGAGTTGATTTGCACTTCTTCGATCAAAGAATCAAGCTTCTTTTGACTCTATAAAAGTTTGGCTTGGAACCCTAGTGGTCTCTTTCCAGCTGAATAATGACAACAGGCAGAACCATCACTTTTACTTGTGCATACAAAACTGTCACCTCCAAGTTTGTACGAACCCCGGGTTGATAAGTAAAGCTGGTAGCCTAGTTGTTCAGCATCCTTGTTGTAATATTGGCGCTCATCAACCCCTATGAAAAATATTCACGTATATATGTAGGTCCTATGAACAAAAGTCACAAACATAATCCAACCCATTTAAAATTGGATACCAGGGGTCATTACCATTGTAAATCTCTTACATTGTATAATGTTCAATAATGTTAAATTTGGGACCAAACGTAGGATTGAGACTATTATTTCTTTCATACAAAATATTTCTCAATTATTTGATTTCATATTGAAGGCATGGTAAGCTATTGTATGTATCCATGAATGAGTATCTTAGTGGACTTTGACTAGGTTCTTACATAGGTGGCTCTCATAGGAGGGAAGGAACTAGAGATTGATAATTGTTGGGCATTGAGAACTTCCCCCAATGGCATTCATAACTAGTATCTTTTGTACCTTCACTTAGTCTATTGGTGAATCTATTCTCCCATAAATTTAAATATTTGAAAGCAGCTTGTTAAAATCTTTACTCATAATCAAAATGAAACTCACTATAATTTATTGATAAATGTTTAGAAAAATATTTATTGTATTCCTACATTTTTTTGGTGTATTAAAATCCATAGGTTAGTCAACATTTTTTAATTTAACTTTTAGGGTGAATTTTAATTCTTTGAACATTTAATTAATTGGAACAATTACCTCCACATTTCACATAATTCCTATTTAATTATTTCTCGAATTATTTACCATTTACCCTTCATTGTCCTTAGGGGATATTACTTTGTTGATGAAACTTTATCACTTAGTGTAGACTGCACATATAGTCTCACTTAGAAATTCTTGTATACTTAGGGGAATTACTCATTTCTTCATATCCCTAGATTTGTTATTTATTTTATGAAATCAATGAGAACAAAACATAATTATCCTCCATCCCTACAAGTTCACCTTTGATTTCTTCTAATACAAGTTGATTTAAGTTTATTTTGTCCTCATCTAATTTCATTGTGTCTGCCCCACTAGTGCTTTTAGTCAACAATATGGCTATAAATAATGAAAATATGAAAACTAATATGATTTGCTGACATATCCTTCAATTTATGGATAATTTTAATCTCCCAAATTTAATTAGGGTCGCCAATCATCCCATCCAATATGATCCTACTTGGCTTGTTTTGTGCATTGAACCTCCATTAGATAGCCCAAAATTTGAAGCATTGGATAGGGAAGATCCATATAACCACATATTCCCCTTCCACTTTGGTTGTCCCTTAAAAATATCATTAATCAATGTATATTTCTAAACTTGTTTCAATGCACCCTTAATAGAGTTGTTGTGAAATGGTATATTAAAAAACTCATAGCGTCACATCCTAATTTTTCATCCCTAGCCACAACATTCCAGAACTTTTTTAAATTTACTATATGATATTATGAGGGAGTTAAAACCATTCTTTCATGTAATCAAAACATGACCACTCGTTTTATGAACTATATCGATAAATGGTGTTGAAGGAGCTTTGATCTATAAAATATTATGGATATTCCACTAAAACTATTTATCACAAGAGATCTTACAATATTATAAATTATTTTATAATGCAATGGTTTACTTTATATTTATATTTTATTCTATGATATTGGTGCATAAAATAAGGAAATAAGCTAGAATAAAAATGAAAGAAGCTAAGAAAATAACATGCCATTAAGGTAAAAAAATACAAGTTAGATCTTATGAAGAATAAATAAGAAGGTGAGCCCTACTCTCTCTCTCTTCTTCTAGATTATAATATGCAAATACAGAGAAAGTGCACTCAATATGGAGTTTCCATGTGCATTGTGGCCTAAATCATCACTATAGGATATTGTATTTCTTCTTTTCTTCTTTAGCATCTTATTCCTAGATGTTATGCTTTGTTATGGAATAATAAACAATTCAACAAGTATGTATAATTTTACTTTCATAATGAATTCATCTCTTTATGCATGTCCCGAACAAGTTAGGGTATAGGGAGTTGGCTCTTCAACTAATTAAACTTGGGGACTATTATGCGCATATCGCCAAGTAGTCTCCCATGGCAGAAGAAAGGAGCATTTATGGTTCAAGAGATCGGATCAAGTTGTTACTCAGGGGAAGCCCTTATGGGGTAGAAAAATGAGATGATGAATTTATTTCAATGTCTACTAACGATGGTAGATAAACCTTCAATAAGAAATCATATTAGGGGTGTGACAACCCTCAAGGTGCATGTTAACCTTCACATTCAATTTTTTGAAGTCTAGATAGACACAAATGCTTTTTAGAAATGGTTAAATTTCTTAGTTGGTTATTATTCCATTCAAAAATAATTTGAAAACAAAAGGATCACTTTCACACTCCTTAAGTCCATTCCTTATATCAAAATTTTGGTGGAATAATTATTGGGAGAGACATGTTATAGATGAATCTATATCATTTAAGATAGAACCAATCTGGATGGATTTTCTTGTTTCCCTCATGGAGGGATTCCACTCCATTGAAAACTATAATGACCAATTGACAAGATGTAAAACTCTGTAAAAGGAGACAAGATGGTATCAAAGTACATTCTAAGTATTCTTTTATGTGGAACTTCATACTAAGGTATCATACTGACCATATATGTACATCCAAAAGATCGAGTTCTTTGACATAATTTATGGGAGGCAAAATTATACATGTCAACCCTAAGTGAGGTTATTTTCAAAACCTTACAAAGTTTATGGCATGTGGAATAATGTTGAATCATGGTTGTGACCTATACTAGATAGATATTCACCAAAGAAATTGACATTTGATGTTTGAAATTGTATCTAGAAGATTTTAGAACCAAAATATTTGAACTAGGACCCACCTCTAAAAGGGACCTTGTAAAAAAATTCCTCCAATATGTGCAGCTAGAATGTACCAAGATAGATGATAAAGTATATAATGATAATTTTGGGTCAAATCCCAATTATGTACTTGCAATATACAGATCATTTATGGTGACTTTCTATCCAAGAAAATTTTAATGATTGAAATTTATTTTAAAGTTTATAAATCTTAGCGAATCTCACTAGTGTCTAATATGAAAGCTCTAAAATGTTTGTTGATATCTTTATAAAAGTATTCAAATTTCTAATTATTTTATGTGTAGAATCCATATAATTTTTGCAATTTTTATGGAAAAATAATTTTATACTATAAAATTTGGGCAAATCATGTTTAGAAGAAATGCAAATTGGTGAATCATAGAAAAATCATAGAAAATTATCCCACTTGCGAATATTAGCCCCTAAAATTGTGCATGATTTGTATTGATTATGGAGCTCTAAATAAAATTTTAAGTCAATAATTGGTATCTAATCCCCTATAATGATGATGTCCTTTATTATCTCAATAAGGCCAAGTTTTTAGCAATACTGATTTGAAAACATGTTATGACCATGCACTAATTGAAAAAAAAAACATTGTATGAAAGATCACCATTAAATCTAAATAATTCCTTCTCAATTGATTTCCCTCGCCTTTCATCATGACTAAAGACATAGTATTGTTCATGAGATTGATGAACGATATCTGTGCTTGTTGAAATTTTTATTTTATATCTATATATTTAAATTATATCCCCATCTTCAGTGAAACATAATTAGAAATTTTGTATCACATTCAATAGGTTTGAAGAACCTTCTAACATGACAATTTATATTCCAATTTGTAGAAATACTCATTCTGCATGAATATATTTAATATTTGATATAAATAATTGTTGTACATGGTGTGCATATGGATCTATTCAAGATCCAAGTCATTCATGATTGGATAGCCTTGATGAATCTAATAAATATCCATAGTTTCTTGGGCCCCAATAGCTTCTATTTCATGTTTGTGTTAGGGTTCCCTCATATCACTTGGTCACTAAGATAAATGACCAAGGATGGGGTTAAAGCTAAGTTCATTTGAAATAATTCATAATATAAATATTTCAATGATATTAAACATGGCCTTTGCGCAATAACAATACTCTCTCTACCATCCCTATAATATTCCTTCAAGAATGATACAAATTCTACATATTATATTGTTGGTGTACGCATCACTACGCATGGAGATCCAATGACCTATGATAATGAGGCATTCTCCAATTTTGTTCATAAGTTCCCCACCTATGACAAGGAGATGTGTTCCATAATGTAAGCTTGCCACCAATGGAAGCATTACATTTTGGGGAAGGAGAAATCATCCATAGTGATTGCAAGCCCATATTATTCATTTATATGAAATAAAATATGTAGAATGGCCACCATCAAAAGTTGTCCATGTACCTATAATGGTTCTACATAAACAAAAGGTATAAGAAGGATATAAAAATTAATAATTTAAATTATCTTAGCTAACCTCTGGTTATAGGATAACCATATTCCTACAATCTTCTAGACAAAAGGCGTCTTGAGGACTCGAATTGTATAATAGTGACCCCAACTTCATTGCTTCCTATCAAACACTTGGAATAAGTAATCCAACCTTGTACTTTCATCTTTTGTATGATATTGTATTCTATCTAGATCATCTCTTTAGTATTTCAAGTGAGCATGGGAACCGTATTTGGTATACATAGTACATCAGATAATAGGGTACTCTACCATCGAGAAGATAACGGTAGTATTACAAAATGATCTCTAGTAGCCAAAGCTATTATAGGATAAAAGAAATAATATGAGATTATTCATTGACATCAACAAATATACCACTAATAAATAGGGATTGTATGCTACTTTTCCTACCCCAAGAATACCTAGGATTGTTTCTCCATCAACTATAGTTTTGACCTACATTAACCAGTCCTCGCAATGAAGAAACTATTCATGATTTGTGGTTAATTGTCTAATATGAACATATTGAAACCCTAAAATGCTAGTATCACAATATAGAATATTATTAAGATCTTCTTTGAGCATTTCTATGTTCATTTTGGGTTCCCGTAGACTATTATTTCAAATAGGGATAATGGGTTCCTAAGTAATTTTTGGTTCAACCTATGGTCAATGATTGAGCCCACGATGAAAAATATTCAATAGAATGATTTTTAATATCCCAATAATGTATATCTCCAAGCATCCATGCACATGGGCTGAGATCCTTCTTTGATCCGGATTTAAACAGGAATGCAACAAATTACAAAGATAACCATAAACACAGAGATGCAGCGGAAATAATACTTCATTTCATTAATGTAAAATACTGAAATATGCTTACAAACAACAATGGAAATAAACCAGCTACGACGATGGTAGCTTATCTATGAGAAGAGATGTGGCAGCTACATGCCTCTGAATTGTGTTACAATGAGGCTCAAAGGCCTATTTATTGTTGAGAAACAATGGAAAACCTAAATATCCAAAAACCTAACCCTAGAAGATGAAACGCCAAACTGTGGGCCCTGTTTTGGGTAGATTGGTACATCAACTTCCTAGCGTCGTAACTTTGGCACCCGGTCTTTGTTTGATGCGTACAATAGCTCGTTAGAAATATCTATCTGAGAACTATAACTTTGGGAAGAGCAAGGTTGGTCCATGAACCCATGTCGTTCCCAGATTTCCCAAAAAATGTCATTTAGGGCCTCAAAACAGCTCCGAAAGTTCAGGACCCGAAAAATTGCTAGTGGGATAGGTGGGTGTCCACCAACATCCACCTGGATCATTCCTCCCCCCTTAGGAAGCAATGTTCCCCATTGCGTTGAATTCCTCCATCTACTGAACATGGTCCCTAGTGAGTTGTTTTGCAATCTCTGATGTGTCCATTAATGGTGGGAAGCATGGTAGAGCGTGTTCCACATTAAACACTCGGTGCAAGCAAAGGAATGGAGGAATGATGTGCTCCAAATAATTGTTTCCCCCAGCCTTGGTAATGTTGTAAGGACCATGTTGGAGTGGTCTGAGCTTCTGATGGGATCTTTTAAGGCATTCTTTCTGCAGATGTAACCAAACATTATTGCCCACTTGAAACTTGTGTGGTACCCCTGTGGGTGAGGAGAAGTTGTTCCTATGTTCTATCATGGCTGTATCCCTTTGCTATTGCTGTTGAGTGGAGGAACCCTTCACAGGGGTCATGGATTTGGCGATGATCTTCCCCTTACTCTTGGAGCGAACCAGATAGAAAATGAATTTCCTAGTCTCAGAGATGAGCTTGCTGCCTTTCTTAACAGTGATCAAAGAGGTGGCGGTAGGTGGGGCTACCTCCGATATCCTGTATATTGAATCACCCAAAGTAATAATAACAGTGCAAGGCCTTGACTCATACACAGTGTGTCGCCTCCATAAGTATGGTTGGCCTAATAATACATCACAAACATCCAGAGGTGCAACATCACACAATACCTCATATGTGAAGGGTATGATGCTGTAGGGAAGGCAGCACTGCTGGCAAAATTAGGGATCTCGTCCTTGGTGAAGCCACCGATACTGTACGGCTGTGAGTGTGGTGTAGTCGGTAGGCCCAACTACTTCACAACCTCTGCTGAAATGATGTTCTTTTGGCTGCCACTGTCGACAATGAGTTGCAGCGGCAAACCCTTCACCCACATTTGGGAGTGGAAAAGACGCTCCCTTTCCTCTGGATCGTCGGGCTCATTCTTCTGGGTCTTAGTGGTGGCAATAGTGGCGTTGGGCTCTGCATCAATGATCCGCTTCCCTTTGCCATTCCCCTTGTTGGGTTCTGACTCAAGGTCAGAACATGCATCTAATTCGGAAGCCTTCAACTCAGCCACCAGCAACTGCTTGGTCCAACACTCACTTGTCTTGTGAGTGGGGCTCTTATGGAACTCACACCACTTTGTTATCTCCTTCTTCAACTTCGTGGTGTTGTTCTTTTCTTATGGCTTCAACGAGTTGTCTTGGGTTGCCCCACCTTGGCTTTGTCCTTTGGTCTTTTGATTCGTATATCCAAAGTCTCACTTCTTCTGTTTAAACTTCTGCTCGAATCTTGACAGCGTATCGGTATGCCGTGCCGAGCAGGAACTCCATCTCTTCTTGGATGTGTCTCTATAGGCAGTCGCAGTATCTGAGTACCAGATGCAGCTCAGAATCTTTGATGCCCATTTATGTGCGAAGGGTATGAAAAATGTTGGTGAACTCTGACACATCTTGGTCCCTTCCTTGTCGCAGCGTGGTCCACTTTATGTATTTTTCCTCATAACTTTTGACGACATCCCAAAATGAATTCGTAGTGGGTGTGGCTGAAAATAGTGAGCATGTACTGTCATCCTTTTGTTTGTAGTAGGTTTCCCACCAGTCCTTGACATGGGGGGGCTAATTTGAGAAGAGAAAACATAATCTTTTCCCGACTGAAAAAATCCTGAACAAAAAAATAATCCTCTAGCAGATTTAACCATTTATCTACAACATCTGTGTTTCTCTCACCCTCGAAGATGTGGATTTCAAAATTAACTTGTACCTTAAAGGGTGTGTCATTTCTATAGTAGCTGTTTGAAGCCGATGCGTCGCCTCTAGGTAGCTGTCGAAGGATCTCAGCAAAGTTTTCCATCATCACATTCCTTTGTCACTCGAGGGCTTCTTCGAGTAATATTTTGATAGTATCTCCTACCCCCCTTGTCTTTCTTTTCATCTGCCATGGGAGGTCGTCGAGATTTGAGAGGCTGATCTTGCCAAGGTTCAACCAGGTTGATCCCTAGCTCCTTATATCCCGACCTCGTTGGGTACATGCAAAGAAAAACAGAGAAAAAGCAGACCACTCGAATACCACTAATCTAGATTTAAACAGGAACACAATGAATTACAAAGATAACCATAAACACAAAGATGTGGCAGAAATAATACTTCATTTCATTAACGTCAAATACTGAAATATGCTTACAAACAACAATGGAAATAAACCAGCTAGGGTGATGGTAGCTTATCTTTGAGAAGAGATGTGGCGGCTACATGCCTCTGAACTGTGTTACAATGAGTCGCGAAGGCCTATTTATTGTTGAGAAACAATGGAAAGCCCTAAATATCCAAAAACCTAACCCTAGAAGATGAAACACCAAACTGTGGGCCCCATTTTGGGTAGATTGGTACATCAACTTCCCAGGGTTGTAACTTTGGAACCCAATCTCTGTTTGATGCATACAACAACTTGTTAGAAATATCTATCCAAGAACTATAGCTTTGGCTAGAGCAACATCAGCCCATGGACACCCATGTTGCTCCCAGATTTCCCAAAAAACGTTGTTTAGGATCTCAAAACAACTCCGGAAGTTCAGAACCTGTAAAACTGCTAAACATAGTAAATTGTGCTACAATTACGAAAACTAAAAAGCTGAAAGAGACATTTTTGGGCGTCCAAGTGGGATAGGTGGGTGGCCACCAACATCCATGTGGATCATTCTTTATGTTCATCATTAATAAAGCAAAACCCTTGATGGCTTTTTGGTGGTATTTATTTTCACGTGTACATGGGTTTATGTATATTAGTTCTCGTTAACTTATATTTTCCAATGACATATTCACATTGTGAAGAATCCTCCCATTCTTAGACTAAGGTTTCTAGAGCAACCAAATATAACTACGGAAATAGATTCATCCTCCTTAAGGTTCTAATTGAAGAAAGAAACCCAAGTAAATGAAGTAATACAACAGAGTAAGGACTTGTATATTATGAAATTCACCATGTCAACAACATCATTTAAAATCAAGAATCCTACTTCTATTCTGAGGATTACCACAAAATCCATAAGGCTTAATCGTGGTTAGGATACCCCTAGTGCATTTATTTTTGCAGACATGATTATTTTATAATTATTTGTAAATATTGTTTAAACCGGATGGATGTGGAGACCATGAATTAAGTTGAATGATATGTAAAAAAATATTATGATAAAGAAATTCTTTCATTTGGTAAATGTTTTAAGAAAGAGAACATGAGTATAAGGAATTCTTGTTATCCTAGAAATTGTTATGTGGTAATATTCACATGGTAGGCATTCCCAAATCTTTCTCCCAAAAATCCCAAGAGGAAGATTTCCACTAAGGAAAATAACATAATTGGAGAACGGTATTATGTTGAGTGGAGGAATAAACTTAACTGGAGAGAAATGATAAGTTGGGTAAAAATATAAGAAAATCATAGTAGGAGAGAATGCATGTCAAATAGGAAAAACAAAAGATTTATCCCTAATTTAAAGAAAAAGCATAGGTAGAGAAAAAATGATACAGACCTTAAAAGAAAGACACTACTAGAGAAATCTATTTGGAAGAAAACATTAAATGACATTGAAGGAATATAGGAAAGCTTGTTATTCCAGGGTACTCATTGAGGAGAGGAGGAGATAAGTCTGAGCTCAGGAGGGGTTGCTGGTGTTCAACTCAGTGGTTGGGAGGAATGTGATTTCTCCCATAGTTTTGCTAGAATATCTATTTTGGTCAAATAATTTGTTATTGTATCTTAGATTGCACGGAACTAGTTTAAAATATATGATTGATTTTATCATATGTATGTTTAACATTGATAATTGGGACTTTCTTATCCAAATTGACCTTGGAATGGGTGTAGATAGAGGAGAGAAGTATGTTCCAAATGAATTCCATAAGAGTCATATATTTTTTATGCATGTTGATAATTTTGTATGGATAATTACCTTGATGCTTGATTGAATACACATAGAATATATAGTGAAATGGTAATTTTGAGTATATTTGATTGTTAAATAGAGATAAATGAATTATGATAAATAGATCTGGACACTGGGTAGTAGTTATTTTATAAAATAAGTATAGAAGAAATATAATTTAATATTTATACTTAAATGATAGTAGAATAGTTTTTGATAAAATCTAAATTCAATTTTTTAAATGTTTAACGTATTGATGTATCAAAGGCATGTATTGGATCTCCTAGAAAGGTTCACCATTCTAGGATGACAAATATTGATTTTAATTACAAATCATTGTGAACCCCTATGGGGTATGACCAAATTCATATAATGACCTAGATTGTATAGATATAGAAAATGTAATAATCATTAAGTATTATGCTAATAGGAGTTATGAAATAAAAACCAATCAGCATATAACTTGAAATTAACATGAGTTCATTCTCGTACATGGTAGATAGGCTAACAATCCGGAAAGTGAATAGAATCATTAGGAAAATAAGATAAAGTAAATTGAAAATTGAATTCAAAACATAAGGATCTCTATCTGGAAAAGAGGCATGAAATAGAAAAAAAGTTGTTAATTTATATATTATAAAGTGTTTGTTATACCATTAGATAATGTGTGTTAGGCCCCATAATTACTCTAATTTTTGCCTATGAAACCCTATCTTAGCCTTTGTTTCACTACTTAAAAAATCCTCTATGTATGCATTTTTAGCCTCTTTTAATATATCCATGAGAAATTGGGTAAAGGTTGCTCATGTTTAAAGGAAAGGTTGATAGATTAACATTTTCATGATTATGTGCTTATATTCATGTTAGCCTTGAAGCTTTTGTTGATATTTGTCATTTACTATAGTTTGAATTGTATTTGGTACAGGTAGCAGTGAATCTCAAGATCCCTGTACTAGTCTATGTTTGATTCATGCACCAGTTTAGGAGGACTGTTGGATGAAGAGGTTTGGATGGCAGTGAATGTGAGCTATCGAGATAATATTTTCAATGAAAATAAGGAAGAAAGTGTGCGATTCTCACTCATGGTCTCTACCAGAGCAACTGTAGTTTTGGTCTCCTCCTACTGAAGAAATTCTGAGATGAAACAGAGTATTAATGAACTAGTGATGTTTGTTGGAGAGGTCTATTATCAGAAACATATTCGTAATGACCTCCATTTTTGTTCTGTGGGAAGATGACTCGATGTGGCCGAGTATTTGTTGTAAAAACGTGTGTATCTATATATATTGATTGATTGATTCATAGGAAGGTATAGGCTAGGGATAGGTTATTCTGCATCTTTTGTATCAAAGACTTGTATCGCTCAGATCTTCTCTGGAGCTAGATCCTTCTGTATTGGATATATTAAGTAGAGAATTTTATTAATAAGAAGGAGCTTTAATTTCAGGTTCAAATAATTTTTGTGTTTAATCCTATAAATGACTTATCATACTTCATAAGTTAATCGCTTTTTCTTTATAGGGAAATGAGCTAGTTGGCTAGGGCCCAGCCAACCTAGCTCATTTTCCCTTAGATAGTCACATTGTGTGTGTTTTTATGTTTTCTATTTTGGTGTGAGTTTTACTCAATGATTGGTATTAAGACTAGGTGAACTTTTATGAACCCATAGTTGATTGTGATTCATATGAGGAATTTTTTAAAGGAGTGATATCAATCCAGAGATGGAAAGTAGGTGGGTGTGTGTGTGTGTGTTTTGAGGGATCATTATATCATTCCATTTTACCTTCAGGATCATTTCTTTAATAGGGTTTCAAACCCTTGGCCATTAGTAATGTGTTATTTTTTTGTTATAAAACTCTTAACAATGAAAGATTGCTTGGGAGTTGAAGTCATGATTGGGAAACCCTAGTAAACTTGAGATTTGATTTATGCTTGTGCATTTCAACTATTTTTTGTATCACAAAGCTTGTTGATATATTGTGGGGTTCGGGTGATCGAACTACTATCACAATTCTATGGCGAACATATCATTCTTGTTTAAGCCTAGAGCTATGGTAAAACTTTAAGGACGGTCCACTAAGATTATTTTATATTCATGATTAATTTAGTTTCATTATATTTAAAAAAGGATCCCCAATCTTAAGAGAATTTGACCAGTAAATTCATTGATCTTGTTCCTTTTTGGTACAAGAATAGAATCCTTGGTGTACCTTTGAGCATTGAATGATTCTTAGTTATAGATTGAGTCTCTTTACTTAGCAATAAGGCAAGGAATGTTGGTGTTTATATTAGGACGTGGTTTTGGATTGTAGAGTGAGTCAAGCTGAGTATTGTGTGATTGAATTTGTTAAAGCACAAGTGGTTATTCTTTTTCAATGGTGTATGCACAGGTGTGGAAAGTATCTCAAATAAGATTTCACTATTGATGTGATTTTTATCTTAGCATAAGATTTGATTGAGTGTTTGAAAATTTTATTTTATAAGTTCATTAGCAGGAAGAGTGATTTCTAAATTGATCAAACTTATTTGGTTTATATTTTGAATGCACCAGAATATATGTTTTATTTATCATGCAGTGTGTAAGTGATTGATGATTTGAAGTAGTGAAGGAACTGGAGTAATAAAAAAATTGGTCTAGTATAGGAATAGTTTGATGACCAGAATATTTCTTCTCTGAGTGTGTCTTTTTGAATCATCATTGAAACTTGAGTATATCTTTGGAAAGGAAAAAATAGTTTAAAGTATTTATTCACATCCTAAAAGAAGCCCAACATCCAGAGTGATATTGGTGTTGCTGTGTGAGTAAGTGCAGGAATGCAAGTAAGAGGTTTTCATTGTAATTTTCATTATCGAATCCATAAATATTGATTGTTGGGGTAGAGATAGGATTTGTAGAATCTAATAGGTTCCTTTGGCATAGATTGTACTACACCTCAAAGCCTACGAGGCCTTGGTTTGACAAGTAAGTGTTATGGATTGAAAATTGAATTCTATCAAACATTTTGGCACCATTTCCAGGGAAGCGTTGAAAGGAATTACGGTAAATTCTGATTTGTTTTTTCTATAGTAAAAGTAATTTCTACTTTGTTTTTTATTTGCAGTGTGATTTTATTGCTTGAGGAAATTTTTTGGATTTATTTGAATGTTGTAGGTACACATTTTGAGATAGTTGAAACATTTGGGTGAACTGATATGTTTCTAGCAAGTGTTTTTATAGTTATCTATATTCTCTGATTTGATTATATTTTAATATGCATGACTAGGAGAGGTAGGGGTCTGTAGCCCAAGAAGGGTAGAGGAAATACTAATAGATCGAGAAAAAATTCTCACGGTGGGACTTTTTTTGCAAAAAAGAACTCCAAGTAGACATAGACCAACCATGCTGGTACTTTGCATCTGGATTCTAGAGACAACAAGTCAGACATATCACAACCATTGGTAGGGAAGAAGGAGATTGTTGAAACTAAAAAAGTAAATCTAAAGCACAATCAACATTCATGGTTTACAGGAGGTAATCTGTTTTGAAGAAAAAGGATGGAAGATCATGAAGAGTTCTATGGTGAAGGTGTCAGTGAGAATCAACCATTGGAAGAACAATCCACCTTTGGATTTATAAATGTGGACGTCGATACAGTTTTTCAGATGAAAAAAATTCCACCTTTGGCTCTTCTAGATTTCCATGGTAAGGTACATGAGTATCTAAATTATTTTCTTTTTGAATTTAACATACTTTGTAAGAGCTACGATTATTCTTTGGATGCCGAGAAGTTAAGTATTTTCCCTACAAACCTTTAAGACTCATCTGTATGTTGGTTTATGGGGTTGGGAGGAAATATTATTACTTCTTGGGAACATATGAAGAGAATTTTTATGAATAAATATCAGGAATATCATAAGACATGATAAATGTAGGATGGATTTTTTACCATCACATAGCATGATGATGTGATTTTGGAGGATTATTTGGAAAGATTTCTATATATCCTTCAAAGGTCGAAGCATAAATTTGACACAAGCACCATTAGAACCCTATTTTTACGACTTTTGGATGATTCTAGGAATAATTTGAATCTATTAGGACAAGTGGACATTTCTCAACTTTCTTTTGACCAAATTTGTGGCTTGTGCAAGAAGTTTTCACAAAATTAATCCAAATATGGTAAGGGAATTAAAGGAAATTCTAGGAACAACAAATTGGATCTACGGATGCTATGATTACAGGTTTGGAAAATAAAATATATAACATGAAAACTATATTATGAATATTGATAGTAAGCATATAGATTCTTTGAAATTTCAGCAAAAAATAGTAGAAGAACAATGAATGTTGTCCGTGTGTTGTCCAAAATGTAGAAAAAAGCATCTTTTATGTGAATGTTCTGCAGATGTCAAAGTTGTTAAGAATGGTCTAATATGTGCAGGTAAACATCCTACCGAGGAATGTCCATATAAACCATGCTTAAAAGAAACATTTGAAGGGGAACATTTAGTACCTGAGCCATTGCATCTTATGGTAGCACGAAAATCATGGCCACAGGTAAGTATAGGTATTATTGTTGAACTTGCAACATATTATCCTAATTATAATGCACCCCAATATCATTTTCAAAACATGAATTATCCTTAGTCTTTCCAACATGGGTATCACTCTCAGTTTGGGTAGTCTCCTCCTCCTCCTTGGCAAAAATGATGGAGAGGATCACCAAACTCATTTTTCCTATCGCATGCCTACCCATTTGTATCCTATATCGTATGCACTTTATCATATGGCACAACCCACATTTCCAACTTCTCTGCCTCAACAAACACATCTTATCCCACCATCATTTCCATTTCTACCACCATTCCAACCACCTTAGTTGTTAGAACATCTTGTGCCCAACCCAAATAATAAAGAGGTACAAATGGTTCATTCTATTGGACTGCTCCATTTCCATACTTATTAGACCATGCCAGCTTGGGTTAATGACCTCCAGCTGAGATCGGGAAGGGTAATAAATTCATAAAAACAAAAACAAAATAAAAAACTACCTGCAGTAATCATTGAGGAGAAAATTGAGGTGGAAACTCCTAATCTTGCAAACAATTATGTTTCCTTACATCCTATTCCCATGTGCTATGAGTCGTTACCATGTTCTTCAACCTAGCCTCCCTTCCCAAAAGGGTTGGTTATGGAGAAAGTTGACCCCACCCCTAAGTATGTCTTGGCTTATGAGTTGACAAACCTTTGTATAAAGTTTCCTCTACTGCATGCTATAAAAGATATTTATATATGCACTAACATCATCCGGGAAAGATGTTTTAAAATTTAGGTAGGATAAGAGATTAAACCCACACTATCTAGTTTGTTGGAAGAGCGACTGAGTTAATGACAGGATGTTCTCAAGTTGAGAAATATAAGGATCCTATAAACCCAGTAATCTTTGTTCAGCTAGGGGGTATTCTCGTTCTAAATGTATTTATATAACTTGCATCAATTATTAATTTTATGAATATGCAAACTATGGAGCGGTTTCGGCTGACTCACATTCATCCTACCCCCAAACTAATATATAAATATATATAGATTTGTATTTGATTAATATTTCAATAACCATTAGAGACATAACATGTCTAAATAGAGACCATTTTCCTCATTACAGAGTTATGTGAAAATCTTATTAAATTATTACTATGCACATTGTAGTTATAGATATGCGTGTAAAGGTGATTTGTGTAAATAAATGTTTCAATTTGTTAAACAAAGATAAATATTAATAGAGATAAATTTGTTTATTGAAATTGTTGAACTCATAGATTTAGATGATTATTTATTGATTTTACCAATTTAAAATGGTTTTATATATTGATAATTATTAAATATTTTATTGTTAGTCATATGGGCTTCATTGAATGGACCTCTAACATATTGTGTGCATTTGTGGCATATTAAACCATATCCTTAATTTGACTACATATTAGAAAATGTTGAAAATGGAAACAAGAAAATCGTGATTAAATTTTCCCTTGAATTAAATTAGGAGAAAGATGTAATTCCACATCACAAGACAACAATAATGAGTTAATGAAGTTATTTTCACTTAGTTGGCTCAGTTAATTACTTAATACTACATGTTAGAAAATGTTGAAAATGGCGACAAGAAAATCATTATTAAATTTTCCCTTGAATTAAATTAGGAGAAAAATGTAATTCCACATCACAAGACAACAAGAATGAGTTAACTAGGTTAGTTTCACTTAGTTGGTTTAGTTAATTCATGTTGAGGGCCTAATTTGATTCATGTAGAGTGGTTCCTAATTTTTAGGAGCTTAGGGTGAGTTTGATTTGAGTTGTAATAATTTAATTTAGTTAAACAGAGTTAAAGTGAGTTAAACTGGGTCCAACTATTGGAGGAACTAGTAGGAGGTATAGCAGTTGGGTGCAACTTCAATCTTCAACCAGTTAACATATAAATCAAGCATAATTAACTCATGCATGCATGAAATTTGAGTTACTCAGTTGAGATTGGAATTCAAGGTCGGTGTACTATTAGTTATATAATTTTTCGAGTTGTACATGTGGTGCATGCAGTCAAATAAGGGCCTACACGGACTGCACAATTATAATATGGAATTTCCATAATTACTAGGGGGATAATTCCCAACGAAACAATGCAAGGAAATAGGATCTTGCGAGGCACTATAATTGGCTAAGTATTGACTAGAGTCAGCTTGTGAGGGAGAGAGATAGATTATGTTATGAAACCAGCTCACAAAAAGACAGAAAAGATAGATCAATGCCTTAGAAATAGGCCTCTTCGAGGGGGAAACCTCCTTTAGATTACACAAATGAACAATTCTTAGATGATACAAATGAAAATACCTCCTTTCTATATATAGGAGTATAAGGGCTCATAATATAATCAAAGCCGACATAACAATAATAATGTAAGGGCACAATAATAACAATAGTGGGCTTCTATGGGGCACAATAACAACAATATGGGGACTACATGGGCAACATAATATAATAAGGGGTTTGTACTAATAACAATAAGGGGTTACACTAGTAGTATAGGGACTTAACATGCCCCTCTCCTTCAAAAAGTGTTGCCATCAATGCTTGAGTAGTTCTTGATGCTTCTATATAAAGCCTTGTCCTCCCATGTGGAATATTTAGCAGGTAAGTTCTTCCACTTGATGAGATACTCTGAAATTGATCTATTTTGTAGCTTTCGATTTCTCAGTTCTGTGACTGCTTCAGGTTCCAAAATGATTTTTCCTTCCTTTTCGGGTTCTTGCAATACTATTTGAACTGGGATCTTCTACAACTTTTGAATGAGTTCCCACTCCTTTGGGCATATGGATATATGTAAGGCCTGGATTTTGGAGGAACACTTCATGGAATCAAACGAATAGCATGATCATCATCACTAATAGGTGGGAGGCCTTTGGGAGTCTCAAATACCTTGGAATGATTGTCCAAAACATTTTGGAGATCTGGAGAAATACATGATTTCGATGTGGGATCCTCTAGTGAACATAATTGTGAAATTACACCCTATTGTTCTTTATTTAGAAGCTTTCTCATGCTGTTAGAGTTGATCATCTTTCTAGGTTTTCCTTTGATACCCCTCAATTCAACTTTCTTTCCTTCCCAAAAAAATTTCAAGAAAATTTCTCAAAAATTAAAAGTTATCGTACCTAAAGATTGTAGCCATTGGACTCCTAGTAAAACATGAGCACCCCCCATTGGAATGGAAAACACTGGGCTATTCAATACATATTCTCCCATGGATAGCTTGATATTATGGCACTTCCTAGAGCAATTTATCGTTCCTCCACTTGCAACCATCACTTGACACTATGGTGCTAGATATAGGAAGAAATTCAATTCCTTGGCTATCTTACAATCAATAAAATTATGGGTACTGCCCGAATCAATCAACACTCTTACCTTTTTCTTGATATGTCCTTCTATCTTGATAGTTTGAGGAGTGGTAATTTCTTTCAATGCATTACAATATATGGTCAGATTGATTTCTTGAGACTCAATGTGATCTTTCAACTCTTGAACATTTTTCTTTTTCATATGTCCTTCTATATTGATAGTTTGAGGAGTGGTAATTCTATCCTATGCATTACAAGATATGGTCAGATTCATTTCTTCTTTCTCGATGTGATCTTTCACTTCTTGAACCTTTTTCTTCTTGATATTTCCTCTATCTTTAGAGTTTTAGGAGTGGTAATTCTTTCCAATGCTTTACAAGATATGGTGGGATTCATTTCTTCTTTCTATGCAGTTGGTTCCTGGTGTATATACTCTTCTTTTGATGTTTCTTGATCCTTTTCTTCCTCCTCTCCACAATCAATGTAAAATAATTTCTTCTCAGCATACTTATGACCTTTAATTTATTTGTTATCACAATTGATATTTCTTAATCCTTTTCTTCCTCCTCTCCACAATCAATGTAAAATAATTTCTTCTCAGCATACTTATGACCTTTATTGTATTTGTTATCACAATTGTAACAAAGCCCTTTTTCTCTTTTTTCTTCCAATTGTTGTGGTGTAACCCTTGTAGGTTGTGGAAGGCTAGGAGAAACAACACTTCCATATTTATAGTTGTGAGGGGTAGACTTCCTTGTTGCCATAATTTTTCTTTCCACTTTGTAACAAAGCCCTTTTTCTCTTTTTTCTTCCAATTGTTGTGGTGTTTCTCTTTATATCCTCATAATGTGCTATCATTTCCTCCATGAAAATTGACCACGTAACAAGTTTCTTACAAGAACAAAGCCCTTTATACCATAAAATTGATTCAGTTCTAAATATGAAGATGCAATACATACCTTTTGTAACAGTGGTACACCATGTAGATCAAAATATTTCTCCAAATGTAGTATCCAATTTACTAGATCCTTTCCATCAAACTTCCTCATATCATCTTTTTTTTATATTTCAGGAGCTCGATCTTGAAATGGTTGTAGCTCTGTATTTTCAGATCTCAAAGTTCTAAAATTGTCTCCTGCAATAGCCCTCTGAGTCCTCTTTCTAACCCCGCAAGTCTGATCAGAATTTGATTCTCCAAGAAAGAGTTATGCCCATTCTCCTAAGATGACTTGATTATATAATGTTTCAGTAGAGTGAACTTGTACAATGTGCCATGTGTCACTGTTTTGACCATCGGATCTAAAATCTATGCACTGAAAACTACAGTCTGTGCTCTTTCTCTAACTTCTTATGAAATTTCAATTTGTTTCTCAAAGAGAAAGTTATGAAAATTTTCCCAAGTTCACCTGTTTAGGATGTAATTTGGGAGTCTGCAAAAACCCTAACTTTCTTAGATCATATATCCAAAAATATAGCGAGACAAGATCTGAAATTTGGACCCGAGATTTAGAACGATTTCTTATCAAATGTGTTTTTTCTTTAGCTTCTGAAACTTCGTAGTGAAAACACCATGATGACCTATTTTAGATGAAATTTTAGAGGTTGCAAAAACCCTAACTTCTTCATATCATATCTCCGAAAATATAGTGAGACAAGATCTGAAATTTGGATTCTCGGTTCAGCAAGATTTCTTCTCAAATGGGTTTCTTTTTTAGCTTCTAAAACGTCGCAAAAAAAGGTATAGTGAAAATACCACGATGACCTATTTGGAGCAGCAAAACCCTAGAATCCAGAGCTCTGATACCAAATGTTAGGAAGCCAACTCACAAAAATATAAAAAAGATAGATCAAAGCCTTAGAAATAAGCCTCTTCGAGGGAGCAACCTCCTTTACATTACACAACTGAACAATTCTTGGATGATACAAATGACAAGACCTCCTTTCTATATATAGGAGTCTAAGGGGTCATAATATAATCAGAGCCGACATAACAATAATAATGTAAGGGCACAATAATAATAATAGTGGGCTTCTATGGGGCACAATAATAACAATATGAGGACTACATGGACACAACAATATAATAAGGGGGTTGTACTAATAACAATAAGGGGTTACACTAGTAGTATAGGGACCTAATAGATTATTCTTGGCCAAATATTGTTCATGCTTGAACACAAATTACATTTCTTCTATATTTTATGACTAGTGCAATATAGATAGGAAGGGGTTTTGAGTAGTTGCTTTCCCCTTAGATAAATCTCTAAGGATATGTAATTGGATCTTGTCTCATGTTTATGTTATGATTTATCAATCACTTAATTGTTTCCGCTAATGAGTAGAGTAGATTCAAGTCTTTCATTTTAGCATATTACATAAGAAGTTTGAATCTAAAAGGAATTTCTCATTAGATAAGAGAATTAGAAGTTCGTGTAGGAGGTTTGAATTACAAGATCATTGTTACATGTCTTCTTGAGGACTAAGTAGATACTTTCACTGGAATTGGGCTCAAGAATGCTCTTGAAGGAACCAAAAAAATTTATGGCATGGAAGATACGTATGGATGCAGTATTAGATGATAATGGGATACTAGATTACATCAAGACAGATCTAGTTAAACCCCCAACAGTTGATACCCACAATCTCTCTCATTGGAAGAAGGATGTAACTAAAGTGAGGAGGATCATATTGGAGGGAGTTCGAGATCATATTGTCTCGAATATCCACAAGAAAGAAACTCCATTCATGATGTAGAAAATACTGACCGAATTGTTTGAGAACAATAGTGTCCGTAGGAAGCTGGAACTACAGGACAAGGTTCATAGCATAAAAATGTAAAAGGTTGAATCAATTTTGTAGTAGCTAAGAAAATTCACAAAATTTTTTGATTAACTTAGTGGGTTTGATATTATTATTCTAGAAGAATATATGGTAGCTCTAGATTTGTCTGGTCTTCCCAAGAGCCAGAATAATTAACAAGATTTTGTTAATGATAGAGAAAAACTACCAAGCTGCGAGTGGTTATGGTTTGATCTCATGCAGGATGGGATGAGGCAAAGAAAAAGTGACGGTATTTCATCCAAGGTTGAGGATGAGGGTAATTGTGCTTTGGCTGGAAATCTAAAGAAAGGGAAAGGAAAGAAATCCCAATCCAAAGGAGATTGGTTAGGAAGGCAAGAAGAAATACTTGTGAAAGATTAAATGTTTTCACTCTCATGAGATGGGACCATTAGGGGAGTTTTGAGGTCTAAAATGGGTATCCTAAGGAAATTATAAAATAATAATGGAAAATATAAAAAAAGATTAGATTACATCATCAAATTTTAGAGGGAAAAAAGGCAATTTTCCCTATGGGTTTACTCAAATTTCGAGTGGAAACACTTGTTGGATGAAAAATTTGATTCCTCGTCCAAGGAGTAACCATTTTGCATACTTTTGATGGAACCTAATAAATGAAAAATGAGAAATACATGAAAAACGTGACTGCAATCACGTTTTTTCATGTATTTTTCATTTGTCTTGTAGCAGGGTCCATCTAAAGTATGAAACATGGGTACTCCTTGGATGGGGAATTAAATTTTTCATCCAATGAGTACTCCCACTTGAAATTTGAGTTAAACCTTAGGGATATAAGTCGAATATATGAGTTGAAAAGGAAGTTTTATTATTCTATTATTTTTTAATCTTTTTACTTTTTTACTCCCAAAATGGTGAACCATCCCCCATGGTTGACATCATCTTCTTGAATCCTATTGGTTCTTTTAAAGTTTATTTTGGTTGTACAGTTTTCTTAGGAGGCCCATTTTAGACCTCAAAATTCCCCTAATGACTAAGCCACAAAGTGTTCTCATAATAAGGCCGAAAAGAAGCCATAAGGAGAAGTAGATTAATCTTTAGCTTCACAATTTAAGTTTGATTTCAAACTCATTGCATGCATGGTGACATCGGTGCTTTTTTGTGTTTTCTTAAAAATATGATAACACTTCAAGGGTGGTGAGAACCAGCTCTCCAACTATCAATACCACTATCCCAGTGGGGGTGGTTTGCTTCTTCTTCGAAAATATGGAAGATTCTGTACTCCTGGTATCAATCCAATAGCTCTCGCAAAATTGCATGTGATGGGGCATATGGCCCATATTTGATCGTAAGAGACTTTTTAAGGTTTCATAGTTCAAGACAGAGAAGAATTACCAACTTCAAGAATGTCCATAGGGAAGTCGATTGGAATGTTACTACCTTGGCCAAAGGAAGTAGGATTGAGGTTGGTGGGGTTATCAGCTATAAAATTATGGTTTCCCTCCTTCTAAAGCCATAAATGTTGAAGGTGTTGGACCTAGCAACATTCAAGGGGTCTCCCCGATATTTCATCCCAATCATAACTCACACTGTTTGGGATAGGAGCCCCATCTAAAATATGGCCTACTTGTCAGTTATCTTAAATATCTTCCTTGGCTATAACTATCAGCAAGAGAGAGGAATGCAAATGTGCATTCCAAAACCAAGCGGGTATGCCTGATGAGTGTTCAATTGTATGTGTGTCAAAGTTCTTTGATTGCAGAGGGTAGGAAAGTGAACCTCTAAGAGAGAGGTAGTATTACCACCTTAGTAGAGACAGACATAAATGAGAAGGATCTGTACAACATCAAGTGGAATAATCCACAGAGCTGTTGTTAGGACTCTGGACACCACATATCTCCACAATGGTATGATATTGTCCACTTTGGGCCTAAGCCCTCATGGATTTGCTTTTGGACTTACCCCAAAAGGCCTCATACCAATGGAGATATTTGTCCATCCTTATATACCCATGATCCTCCCCACTTCTAGTCAATGTGGGACTATTTGGTCGTATACCCAACAATCCTCCCCTCGAACAAAGGACCATCGAGCCTCCCCTCAAACGATTATCCATCCGTCCACTCTCTACCAACCAGGATTCTCTGCTCCAATGCGTTGGAAGCACACGCCTTACATGGAGCACCACCTACCTCGAGAGCTTGCTCTATCCCAGGTCAACTCCTCTTCACCGTGTTGGGGCCAGGACATGTCCATGAAGAATCCGGAGCACACTGCCTGTCTAACCGAGCTCATCCACGGATCCCATCGTGATATTACCGGGGCCCACCACCTTCGTTCAACATTCCGAGGATTCATCCACTTTGGCTAACTTCGGGGCATGGCTCCGATACCACTTGTTAGGACTCTGGACACCACATATCTCCACAATGGTATGATATTGTCCACTTTGGGCCTAAGCCCTCATGGATTTGCTTTTGGACTTACCCCAAAAGGCCTCATACCAATGGAGATATTTTTCCATCCTTATATACCCATGATCCTCCCCACTTCTAGTCAATGTGGGACTATTTGGTCATATAGAACTCTGGACACCACATATCTCCACAATGGTATGATATTGTCCACTTTGGGCCTAAGCCCTCATGGATTTGCTTTTGGACTTACCCCAAAAGGCCTCATACCAATGGAGATATTTGTCCATCCTTATATACCCATGATCCTCCCCACTTCTAGTCAATGTGGGACTATTTGGTCGTATACCCAACAGATGTGATGGTTGGTGTAACCAATGTAATGAGGAGGATTATGTCTAATATCGAGCAGAACAATCCATAAGGATGAAACAACAATGATAGTAATTACAACACATTCTTAATATGATAAGGGCCAAAATAACCGAAATAGTTAAACACTTTTAGCACATATGAAAGAAATCATGAATTACAAACATTCATATAATAGTCTTACAAATATCTATAATGAATGCATGAAGAACGTGTTGGCCCATAGAGCTTTTATATTAAGTAAAAGTTCCAAGACACATGTATACAATGAAAACCACTATCGCCAAGAGTGGAGTGCTGGAGCTACTCCTTGCTCCTCAAAAGACCTAGCTTGTCTCTCTAATACCTTATGGGAGGATCCAAGGTGAAAAGTCCTTTTCTCTTATAATTCACGTGTATATATAACAATGAGGAAGTGATGCTTCACCTTGCTTTTGACTCTTCATCTACCCTCATGATTGTTTGAATTCCTATGACTTTTCAACTTTACATGTCTCTTCGTATTCCATACATGTCCTTTTGGCTTCCACTTTACAATAAGTTGAACATAATTTACATCATTAACCACAATGGTGTGGCATGTGACAACTTATGACATGACATGACATGACACTATTGACATAAAATTTCTTGATGATGTCGGGATGTCAAGCCACAACTGACACTTTGTGCTAAAGGTCTTCTTATTTTCACCTCCACATAACTTGGTGATAAGGGATCTTCAATGATCTCAAATGTTGAATGTTGATCACAAACTGGTGTCACTTTTCTTTCTCTTGATTGATTAGCTTGTGTATTCAACTACAATATGGTCTTTCAACATGTTGTGATCCTTCATCTCCTTCTTCATCATCTCACCATGGCATAATAAGGTACCTATTTCTACCATTCACTCATGATGAGACGACATCAATATGAAAACCCCCTAGTCAAAGATTGAGCATGCTAATCCACTAACTAAGTTGGGACCAGATGGAAGACTGGGAAAAGGGCTTAGTGACTACGAGGTTGTGTAGTTTAGGGAGGCAAGGGGAGCCTTTATCCTTCAAATAGTAAAGTACACAGTTCAGGCTGGGCTAAGGGGATAAACTATGAAATTCCCTGGGTCAGTGTGGTAAACTGAGAGGATGAACACTCGGTGAAGACATTGTGTCGTTATGGGATACAAGAGAGGTTGGGCCATTACACATATGTGAATTTTAGGAGCTCAAGGATGAGCCCGAGGCTAGATATTGCATAGTGTGCAGTTAAGGCCAGGCTGGGAGAAAAAATTGCTTAATTATGGGAGTCAAGGTCAGGGCTTGAGCAAAGAAATTATGCATTGCAGTAGTCCTGGGAGATAGGAACTGCACATTACGTAGTGACAAGAGGCCATGTTACAATTGAGACTGTGCAGTGCACAGTTCAGGGAGGCTAGGTGAAGCTAGGTTTCTTGGTCAGGAATCTTTCCAGAGAATGACTAAGTGAGAGATCAATGAGGCTAATGTGGATAGTGATAAAACTTCAACTATGATCACACACTTAGAATACTTGAAGACACAAAAATATAGATCATCCAAGACACATGACAATGAATTTCCCTCCATATAACATGTTTACGGAAACTTTACGATAAGTGTGACACTTAAGGTACACTTTGTGATGACCATGATGATACTTGTACGATAGTGTTTAAAAATTTGGAATGAATGCGACAGATGTTTACATGGTAAGAAAAACCCAATTACACAAAGGTGACCTCTTGAAACCACTAGAATAATATTATATATATGTTGTGACAACCGACATGCGAAAATATGACATTTTTCCTATCTTGCACAAGGGACAAAATCTCGTCAAGAAAAAGCATGAAATGAGTTTCAAAGTTTGTGACAAAAATCTATAAGACCAAAGAAGGCTACAAAATTGAGCGTAAGAAAAAAAATTTGGAGGGTGTTGTTGAAGCGACAACACATACGTAATTGAGATCAAAGATATTTTGTGTAGGTGTGCAAATGGCGGTGTTGTAGGATAATTCTAAAGTAGTGCATCAATATTTAGATCAGATTTGTGGATATTGTAGTAGAGTTTTTCGGAGGATTTGAAGTAAATTTTATGTTGTTCGATGATTTTATTAATGAAGTTTATAATTATGCCACTATTTGTTGGTGTTGGAAGCATATTATTTGTGGTGTTTTTGATTTATTTTTTATGGTGTCTTGTTGTTAGAGATTGTATTGTAGACCTAAGTCTATTTGAGTAGAGAGTCATGGATCCAGTACGAAAATATATTAAACATGGTCCGTATAGTGTAGAGGAGAAATGAATTCATGATTATGGAGTATTTGTTTTTAAGATTCAACAAAAGGAACAATTTCTCCATCCAAACGGAATTGGGTAGGTATCGTTCATATTGGTGGACTTCAACAGATGGTAATCCATAGATCCATGTGAGAACAAAGGCTTGAGAGCTCATCAATAGAATCAAGTATCTTGGATGCTTGGTGTTGGCATACTGTATAGGAGGTCGAGTCTCCAAGATGATCGGAGTCAAATAACTATGTAAAAGACAAATTACTTGACATAATTGAGATTTAACCCTGTGCACTAACAACAAGGGTGGTTTTTCTCCTGGAAGGGTTTCCACTAGATATCTTGTGTCTTATGTGTGATGATGTGGTTGTGTACATTGTTTATTATTTATGTTTTCAGTTTCTTTTGATATGGTGCACATGTTATGATTTGATATTAGTTGTTGGTTAATATATATATGTGATTCTCCCGGATGCGGGTGGCGTCGATGGGGAAAGGGCGGTGCCACATGGTGAGCACGGGAGGCCACGTGAACATGAAGGGGCCTTTAATGCCCCAAGCCGTCGTTACAGCGGCACAAGGAATGTTGCAAGGCATCCTTAATGGAGCCGATGGAGGGAATGGTGCGCCTGCGGACTGCATTCAATGCAGGTCATTTCAATTGGTATGGGAAGGAGCATAAGAGTGAATGCTGGCTGGTGTTGGGGGCAGTATGCGTGGAGAGGAATCCATTGCGAGCGCAGATTTCAGGTTGTGAGGTGGTGGGGGAGAGCTGGGGGGAGGCTAGCTTCAGACCAGTGCCTCTCAGCCTGTGTTTACACTCTTTCGAGCACTGTTTGGTTGCATTTCGGAAGCAGCAGGCGGTGGGAAGGTTTAGTACAAGCTTTAAGCCCTCCTGTGAACTGCACAAGGAAGGGGGAGTTAGCATGGTTCGTGAGAGAATGCCTTGCAGGAGAGGTCCCGGGCGTGGAGATCCCTCCCGCCCTCCTGCAGCGGACTTACATCACCATTGTTGCTGCTGTTATTGCTATCGAAGAATGGGAGCCAATCCAATTCCAGCTAGCCAAGTTATGGAAGTGGGCAGCTCTGCTGAGGGAGAGTCAATGCTCCCAGCATTTGGCTCGGTTGTTTTCACACTGGGTCGCTCCAGAGAGAATGCAGGAATCAATGCACATATCTCTGTGCTTTTCACTAAAATTCCAGAGGATAATGAGGAAGAGTCATCACTGGTCATGGCGGAAGATAATTCAGGGCGTGGCAAAGGGAAGTTCACAATTGGGGAATCATCGAAAGCAGCGGACAGCACTGAGAGTGGCAAAGGAAAGCTCCCACTTGGGGAGTCTTCAACGGTGGTGGGCACTCATGGCAGACAGCAGCCTTCCCCCTCGCAGGATCCCATGGTTATGGAGGAAGGCGATGCAGAAGGGGAGGGCCGGCGCAGAATGGAAGAGGAGCCGGAAGACTAGCTCCCATTGCCACTTTCGTGCTTCGGCTTGTTATTCTCAGGTTGGGTCTTCTCAAGTAGCATCCTGGTTTCTGGTCTGTGTCAATTTCTTGTTTTATGTCGTAGTTTGCTTTCTGTATGTTGCTGAGACCCGCTGGCGAACACCTCAGTCGCAGCGGGCGTGAAGTCGTTTGGTTGGTCCTGGGTTTAGGGCGTTTAATGTTTACTGTCAGCCCCGAATTTTGCTTACAGGCTTTACAGTTTGGTCCGTCCACAAGTCCTTTTTGATGAACCCCTGCGTGGGCTGTTATGTAGCTATTCTGGAATCTCTCAGTCCTGTTGTCAAGTTTTTTGATCTTTATGCAAGAAGTGCCCTGCAAGGCAATCACATGAGTCAGTCTCTGGCGCTCATGAAGCCATTCATGGCTCTGGGCAGCCAGTTCTTATGGATGTAAAGTTTCACTGTATATATCAATATAATAGTAGTTAGATTTGCCGAGAAAAAATAAATATATATATATGTGATTCAATCAGATAAGTTTAAATTGGTAAAAATCATATCTATATATATATATGTATATATATATATATATATATATATATATATATATATATATATATATATATATATATATATATATATATATATATATATATATATATATATATATATATATATGTATGTATATATATATATATATATATATATATATCACACTACTAATTCACCCCCACCTCTTAGTAGTGCTAAAAGGTTACCTAAAATTTATATCAGAGTGGGGCTCTCGGTTGCATCTTGATTGCTAGATAATAGATATGTGTTTTTTTGGTAAAAATTTGCAATCTTTTGCAGAATGAACGCTCAAGGTATAGCTATTCTTAGTGCTGCAAATTTCAAGGTATGGAAAGAAAATGTGAAGTATAATTTTTTTTCTCATGGATCTAATTTATGGAGATTGGTTTGTGAAGGATATGATGATGATTCACATTCATATGAAGAAATGAAGTGAAATGCTCAAGCAAGGTGAATTATTCTAAAAAATATCCATAATGCAGACTTAGAAAAGGTTGTATATTTGAAATCTTCCAAGGAGGTTTGTGATAGATTTCATATGTTATTTGGAGCAAGTTTATGTAGAAATGATGAAGTGTTTGAAAAGAGAAGAAAAAATGAGGAGAAGAAGATGAGATCCAAGAAGAATAAATCTTCAGTTGAAACAATCGTACAAAAAGACAACATATCTGAAGGTATAAGCCCCATTTATTTACTTTCCACTTATAGTTTTAATGGCAGTGGTGACAATAATTCATATCTAGGTAGTGAAATAGATGATGGTAGTTTTTTGATGCCCCTTAAGGCTGAATATGAATACTCCATTTTTTTTATTGAAGAGTTTTCAAGTCAAATTGGTAGACTAACAAATGTATGCAAGGAGCATGAGAATAAATTGGAGGTTTGTGAGGAAAAAGAGAAAGGTCTCAAGGAATAGATCACTACCTTGAGGAAATATCTGGCATAATAAAAAAGAATAGAAGAAGTCAATTGCAACAAGAAAAAATATAGAAAGGACTATGTTGAAGCATTTGAAGGTGTGATTGACAAATTGAGGAAGCAACTTAAAGAAAAGGACGAACAATTGGAGAAAGTGAAGAGAACCATAGCAGTTAACAAATTTGGCAGCGTTTTTCAAAAAGGAGAGACAAGCTTGCATGCAAGAAAGAATAACAAGGAAGAACCAAAGAAGCCTGAAACAAAGAATGTGACTAATACTAGTAGCAAGAAAGGAGGGATAAAACAAATTCATCAATAACAGAAAAGTAGAAACCCAAGGAGATTTCACATGCAAAAGATCATTTTCTCCTATGGTGAATGGTAGAAAAATTCAGAAGAGAAATCAAAACTCCTTTTTCCCCTTGATGGATGAGATCGAGTGCTTCAACTATCACAATTTTGGTCATGTAGTAGTTGAATGTAGGAGGATAATGTACACTTCTATATGGAAATTTGATCAACCAGGTAGAGGATCTACCTTCAGATATACAAGTTCATTAAATGGTTTTTGTTTTGCTTGTAACTTGTTTGGCCACTAGGCCATTGGTTACAGATCTAGCATAATGAGATGGAGATCCGACATGAATAATAAAATATTAGATCCTTTGGCTACATATCTTGATCATATAGAGTGTTATGTGTGTCATAAGTTTGGCACATGGCCAATGATTGCATTATTCCTAGATCGTTGAGTCCATTTGTTCAAAAGAAATAGTCAAAGGAGATTGTGAAACCAAGGAGCCAACCAAGCACCATGTGGAGGAAGAAGGATGAGTAGCTAGGAAGGTGTGGCATTGCACTTTTTTCATGTGATGAGGATAATACGAGGTATATTGATAGTCTATGTTCATAGCATATGTTAGGAGATACGAGAAATTTTCATTTTCTCAATAGAACAAGGAATGGTCGTGTTGTGTTTGAAGGTAATGCATCAACAAGAGTATTAGGAAGTGATAAAGAAAATCTTGGTGAGAAGAGGACCAATGCAGATGATGTTTGGGTCATTGAAGGTCTAAAGAATAATATTTTGAGTGTGAGCCAAATGGTTTATGGAGGAAAAGAAGTGATATTCAATTCCAAAGGTTGCATCATCCAAAAACAAGGTTCAAAGAGAGGGATTGCAAAGGGAATCAAAACACTATATAATGTGTACATGTTGAATGGAAGAGTAAGTATAAAGAGGAGACCAAGATAGTAATCTTCCTCGTCAAATTTAAAGTAGAAGAGATCAACCCCTACTATAGTCCATTCTTGCATGTTAGATATACTTGACTACATTAGTATGTATGGGACTAGTATGGTCTCAAGGGGAATAGTAGAAGGTTGAGGAGAAACAATGAGTTATGATATAGTTCTTCCATGCATTTTCAAAACATTCAGATAACTTCATATGAGGTCTATCATGCTCAGGGGGCTATGTTATCAAATATTCTTCTTTATGTTTTATATTTATTTCCACTCATTCTTTTTGAAACTAGTGTATTTACAATTTATGAGTGGAAAGAAATGTACATCAGCCTTGTTGTAGCCTTTATTTATAATCTTTTAGCTACTGTTGCATGAGAACATTCTCACAATGACTTGTATATCGTGACTTGAGACATGGACCAACCATGTATGGGCTTATATACTTAGTTTATTACAACTATGTATTTGTCACTGATTCATCATTTTATGTTGGTGGAGGGTATAGTCATTAGTAGATTGAGTCATTATGTTAGTATTCATGTTTTGTAGGAGTTTCATGGATTTGTTTTGTACCCACATGTATGGGCTAATGTTGATGTAACAATCATGATATGCCATTGAGTCGTTCGTCCATAGGAGATGATCATAGCAACCATGTATTTACTAATATATTCATGTAAAATGCTCATGAATGCATGCCTAATGTTGGGTTATGTTTGTTGGGTTTTGACCTCATTAGATGGGAAAAAAGGTTGATGTTGGCCATTGATGTTGCGGCAATGTTGTTTATATGGAAAAGTGTTGGTTGATGTCTCATGTGCACATTGTTACATGCAGTTATTCATTATGATGTCTATTCATGCTTGTATGGTTACCTTGTGTTGGAATATTGATGCTACTGCTAGTGGTTGATTGGTGTGACATGCTGCTCCAAATGTTGCTTGGATGTTCATATGCTTCTTACTATTGATATGGTGAGTATGGTCATTGTCGATATCATGGGGGCTTCACTAGGGGAGAAATATAATACCATGTACATTCATATTGGGGGATATATCTTGAGGAAAAAATGACATAATATTTTCAGAATATAATAGGGGGTAAAGGGTCTTTACATTGACGGGTATAAAAAATGGAATTCAAAGTTAATGAAAAAAATATAAAGGGGTATAAAAAATCTTAATGAAAAAATTGATGCCTACAATATCTAGTGAAAGTAGGGGTTTCTTAAATTGGGAAGGTGTATTGGGTTTGCATTGGTAGGGGGTTAAATAATGTGATTTTTAGAGGTCTTTTCCAATATGTAGTCAAATTAAGGGTGTTTTTTAGTATACCATTAATGCACGTGATATGTCAAAGGTTCATTGATTGAAGCCCCCATGGTTGATATGAATCATATTTCAGCCATGTAGATATCAGTTACTCCAATGTTTGTGTTTTAGTTTTTGTTGCCTTATTAGAGGATGATGGTGTAGAGATTATGTATGGTTTCCATCAATTCCAAAGGGGGAGATTGTTTTAATTATGGCATGCATGGTTCTAACTAGCTGATTTTGGCATTGGTTTGTGATAGTAACTAGCTTATGTTGGCATGGATTTCAACCTTTTATGTCAACCTTTAATGATGTAGCTTGTTGGTAGCATCGTGGTCATGGAGGAGTTATCTTTTGTTAGCATGTGCTGGCATGTGAATTGATGTCCATTTTTGTGATTTGTTGTTATAAATTGATTGGAGGCATGGGAGATGTTGCTACAGGTGACATAGATGATGTATCTGGTGTCCCTCATGTTGTTGACTTGGCACACTAGATGAGTTGGCATACTAGGTATTCATCTAGGTCTTCATGACTATGCTCATGGAGATGACTTGTTAGAATGATGGTTTGGCCTCATCATGATGACGAGGATGTTGTAGAGGTGCTACAAAATTTTCTCAGATGTGGTGCAGCTTGTGAAGATGTCATAGGAGAGAAAATGACTTATTGGCAGAGAAGTTAACCTTTGTTTATTGGCCTTTTAGGTCAATTTTGCATCGACATTTGCGAGACTTATTTTATCCATTTTCAAAGGTGTCAAAGGTTATGATAAAGGTTTGAAGGCATGTTCAGGACCTAAAGAAGGTGACCAAGCCACTCGAAGAGGATTTGGGCTAAATTTTTATCCTTTTCCTTATGTTTTCCCCAATCACACCCATCGGAAGGCTTGTGCATGTGCTTGAAAGGCTCCAATCACAATAATACAAGCTTGTGCATGAAGTTGTCACCTAGATTAGCTAGTTTTATGCGTGTAGTTGAAATTTCATGAAAATGTCTTCGGATTCTTCACGCAAATTAGATGTAATTTGGCATGGAAATTTCCAGAGGCTTCTAGATTAAGTTGTAAATGTCAAGAATGGTTTTAAAGGGTCCTCCAATGATTTAAACACATTTAGTGCACAATTAGTGGTGATATTGGATTAATTTCGTCAACTTTGTGCACTCTTGATCCTAGTGCTTTCACCCAACACATTTTATATACATCATTTTGGAGCTGAGTATAGGTTGTTTCAGAGTGGGAGTTGATGAGAGAAGGATGAATAGAGAAGGAATTATTCAAACCTAGTTGAGATCATAGACACTTTATGTAGATGCAAAAATTGCATTGTTATAGTAGAAGTATGAAGAAATGCATCAACATTCAGATCAGATTCATGGCTATTATAGAAAATTTTATCTAGAGGATTTGAAGTAAATTTTATGTTCCTAGATGATTTTATTATTGATGGTTACATTTGTGACACTATTTGTTGGAGTTGAGAGCATGTTATTTGTGGTTCTTTTGGTTTATTTTTTATGGTCTCTTGCTATTGGAGATTGGATTGCAGAGTTGAGTCTAGTTGAGAAGAGAATCTTTGATCCAGTATGAAAGTAGTTGAAACTTGGTCTGCATAGTGTAGAGGAGCAATGACTTCATGAGTGTGGAGAAATGATTTGCAAACTTCAATGAAAGGAACAATTTTTCTATCCAATCGGAGTTGGATAGTCCAGCCAAAGTTGGAAAAGGATCATTGATCGTGGTGGCCTTCAATGGAATTTAGTCTATAGAACTATGTGAAAACAGAGTTTTCGGGCTCATCAGTAGAATCAATTCTCCTGACTGATTTTTTGTTGGCCTATTTTATATGAGGTCGAGTATCTAGGTTGATGGGATTCAACTAAATATGTAAAATAAAAATAGTTTGACATAATCGAGATTCAAAGTAGTGCAACAACAACAAGAGTGGTTTTTCTCCCAGAAGGGTTTCCAGTAGAAATATTGTGTCTTATGTGTGATGATGTGATTGTGTGCATTTTTATTTTCTATGTTGTTTCTTATGGTTTTTAGTTTCTACTCATATGGCACACATCTTATGATTTACCTAGGAATACTTCTTTATACCACCTAGTAATATTCTTTCTACCGTCAAAATTATAGAGTAGGGCACAGAAGGAGGAAAAGGATCTAGAAATGAAGTAACCCAAATTTGTTGTTGTATCATATTATTTAGGTTATGGGTGTCATTAAGTTTAATCATTTATATTGCATAAGATAGAGAAAGGAATAGTTTATTTGTGCATGGATTTCTATCCTTTTCATTTTTTCTATCACTATTGTGACACAATTATTAAGTAGGTAATTTTCGTACTATCTAGTAATAAAGATGATCCGGATTTGAACAGGAACGCAATAAAATACAAAGATAACCATAAAGACAAATATGCAGCGGAAATAATACTGCATTTCATTACTGTAAAATACTGAAATATGCTTACAAATAGAAATGTAAATAACCCAGCTAGGGCGATGGTAGCTTATCTCTAAGAAGAGATGTGTCAGCTACATGCCTCTGAACTGTTCTCCCAAAACTGTGTTACAATGAGGCTCGATGGCCTATTTATTGTTGAGAAACAATGGAAAGCCCTTCACATTCCAAAACCTAACCCTAGAAGATGAATGAAGCCGGTGTTGCTGAACATAGAAAAATCAGAACTGCCTAAAGAAATTTAGGAGCTGTTGGAAGAATTCCAAGATATTGTGGTTGATGAGTTACCTGATAAACTGCCTCCCAAAAGGAGTATCAGCCATCACATTGATTTTATACCAGGAGCAAGCTTGCCAAATAAAGCAGCGTACAGGATGAGTCCGAGGGACAATGAAGAAGTACGCAAACAAGTGCAGGAGTTGCTGGATAAGGGACTGATCAGAGAAAGCTTGAGCCCCTGTGCCGTACCAACAGTACTTGCACCTAAGAAGGGTGGAGAATGGCGAATGTGTACGGATTCGCGGGCCATAAACAAAATCATGATTCGATACAGATTTCCCTTGCCCAGAATGGACAACATGATGGATTGTCTTAGTGGGGCAGCTTATTTTACAAAAATAGATCTGAAGAGTGGGTATCATCAGATCAGAATTAGGGAAGGAGATGAATGGAAGACAGCCTTCAAGACCAATGAAGGGCTGTATGAATGGCTGGTCATGCCATTTGGGTTGAGTAATGCTCCTAGTACTTTTATGAGGCTGATGAATGAGATGTTGAAAGAATTTATTGGCAAGTTCGTGATAGTTTATCTGGACGATATTTTAATTTTCAGCAGAACGAAAAGGGAGCATCTTCAGCATATTCGAAAGGTGTTCGAGAAGTTGCAGCAGAGCAAGCTGCTAATAAATTTGAAGAAATGCACTTTCTTGCAGAAGGAGCTGGTCTATCTGGGATTTGTAGTTGCAGAGAACGAGTTGAAGATGGACCCAGAAAAGATTGCAGCAATCATAAGTTGGCCGTCACCAAAGAGTTTGTTTGAGGTACGTAGTTTTCACGGTCTAGCAAGTTTTTATCGAAAATTTATTAAGAATTTCAATGAAATCTGTGCACCAATGTTAGAGACCATCAAAAAGGCCAGCCAACCTTTTTGTTGGACCAAGGCGGCAGAAAACAGTTTCCAACTTTTGAAGCGGAAAATAACGAAGAGGCCGATCTTGAGGCTGCCCGATTTTAGTAAACCTTTTCAGGTTCGTTGTGATGCAAGCGGGACAGCTATTGGCGCTGTGCTCAGTCAAGAGGACAGACCAGTGGCGTTTTTTAGTGAAAAACTAAATGAGAGTCGGCAGAAGTATTCGTCATATGACAAGGAATTCTATGCAGTGGTCCAAGCTTTAAAACATTGGAGACACTACCTACTAGGCAACGAGTTCGTCTTGTTTTCTGATAATTCAGCATTACAATATGTGACGCAGCAGCACAAGTTGAACCATAAACATGCCAAGTGGGTGGAATACTTGCAGAGTTTTACTTTTGTGTTAAAACACATAAGTGGGCAAGCCAACAAAGTGGCAGATGCTTTAAGCTGAAGAGCCTTGCTCTTACAAGAAAGTGGCATACAGGTGATGGGATTCGAATATCTGAAGGACTTGTACCAGATGGACACAGATTTCAAGGAAGCTTTTGAAGCTTGCCAAAATCCCGTATTGAGGAACACAAGCCCATGGCTAGATTATAATTTACAGGAAGGATTATTGTTTCGAGGTGGGCAACTATGTATTCCGGATTGTTCGATGAGGGAAAATCTAGTAAGAGAAAAACATAGTGGTGGACTAGCGGGACATTTTGGCGTCAACAAAACTTTGGAGCAGCTCGGGCATTTTTATTATTGGCCTAAAATGAGCCGGGACGTGCAGAGATATGTAACCAGGTGTAAAGTCTGCCAACTGGCGAAAGGACACAGCCAAAATACTGGACTTTACACACCCCTACTTGTTCCAAGCAGGCCGTGGGATTCAGTCAGCATTGACTTTGTCCTAGGATTGCCTAGAACGCAGCGGGGATATGATTCAGTGATGGTGGTGGTAGACAGATTCTCGAAGATGGCTCATTTCATTCCTTGCCGGAAAACTAGTGACGCCACATACGTGGCACACCTGTTTTTCACAGAAGTTGTTAGATTACATGGCTTACCTAGGACTATTGTTTCAGACAGGGATGTGAAGTTCACAGGACATTTTTGGCGCACCCTGTGGAAAAAGTTGGGCACGCAATTGAATTTCAGCTCTGCGTATCATCCGCAGACTGATGGACAGACAGAGGTGGTGAACAGGAGCTTGGGAAACTTATTACGAAGTTTGACTGGAGAAAATTCACGATTATGGGATCGAGCTCTTGCCCAGGCAGAATTCGCTTATAACGATTCGCCCAATCGTAGCACCGGATTTAGCCCATTTCAGATTTTGTATGGTATGCATCCTCGGGGAATACATGAACTGCGAGATTTGGGAAAGCTAGAACGGAGAAGTGCAGATGGGGAAGATTTTGCTGAAGCAATGAGCGAGCTTCATGAAAAAGTCAAATTGAGATTGCAGGACAGCACACAAAAATACAAACAGCACGCAGACACAAAGCGACGAGAGGTGCATTTTGATGTTGGGGATGAGGTCCTTGCGCACCTGCGCCGGGAACGGTTTCCTAAGGGCACATATAACAAGTTGAAATACAAGAAAATCGGTCCATGCAAGATTCTGCGAAAGTTTTCAGCCAACGCTTATGAAATTCAGCTGCCACCTGACATAGGCATATCACCTATATTCAACGTGGCAGACCTGTTCCCATATCACGCCCAGGCGGAAGATGATAGTACGGTACAGCCAGAACGGGACACCCAGTTAGAGAGCAGTCCTTGGAAGAAGCAGTTACCTTCGGCCCGGACCCATGAAATTGAAGGAATCCTCAGCACCCAGGTAGCCAAGAAGACGCGCAGAAAGGAATATCTGCGTTACCTCGTCAAGTGGAGAGACCGTCCAATGGAGGACAGCTCGTGGCTCGACGCGGCGCAGATTCAGAAGGCTGGTTATTCGGTGGAGGAGCTCATGGAACGGAGCCATGAGTTCTCTTTTACCCCGGAAGCCTGATGCAGGAGCATCTGGTTAACAGGGTGAAGTCAGAGAGAAGGCAGACATGGTTTCTGAAAAGGACAGGAGACGAGAAATAGCTCACAGAACGGACAGCAAGTCTGTCTCGTTCTTATGTTTTTTTTCTTTTCCTTTCAGTTAGTTTTATTATTATCTGTTGTTATTTTAGTTTCTGTTCAGAATGTCTGAAATATTGTAATAAGTTCTAACTAGGAATAGTAATAGTAGTTAGAGTCATTAGCCACTTAACAATAATTTACTATTGTAAAGAACAGACCAAGGAAAACAAGTTAACCATCAAGAAATGTCACATATGTAATAACTGTTGAACTGAAATTGAACAACTGCCAGCAGTTATCTAACTGCATAGAAACAATGTACAAGAACGCGAGCAAGCAAGCCCAGAGGGGTTCAGCAGCGGAGCAAACAAGAGAGTAATAGAAATAAAGATACATTTCCTTCATTTTACAGTGCACAAAGAAATAATTCTTATATGCGTCCTCAGGAACAAAAGACTGTACATTAAAATGTTGTGTCAATAATTTATTTTTATTTTCATATACAAAAGTCCATTACAGTCCTTGACAGGCTACGAACTGGCAGAATAAGAAAGCAAGCACACGAGAGGTGGAACCGACCAGCACCCACTACGGGTTCATGCCAGACAAACACAGTTACCAGGTAAGCAAACAAAACCGACAGTGAACGAGTTCCCTTTCCGCTTAAATTTGCAACATTTTATCTCAGCATAAATATCCATAGAACAGTCCATCTCAGCACAACCTAACAGCGTTGCCGCAGTTACCAAACCCTACCTAGTTTACGGCCAAGGGTTTGACAAATCTAGAAACCCAAGCCACGACTAAAGACCATACATCTCAGTAACTAGCAACCGGAGCCAATGACAAAGACAAGAACCTAATACAGACGAGAAATAAGAGCAAGACTACCCGGAAAGAGACCAGAACAGTCGAATGCCATTGCCAACGAACTAGTGGACGACCACACCTGTAAAAGAAACGAAGGGTGGGGAGTTAGTTTCCCAAACCCTTGAATGAAAGCTGGAGCTATAAAGACTGAGAACAAAAACAGAGAACGAACAAAGAAGGTGACCATACCTGAAAGGTGAGCCGCGATAGCCAGCAAGAAAACCTCGAACCAGAGAGCCCTGCTCACAGAGGGGCCGAGGTCATTAGAACCTGTACAAATTGTGGTGAAGAAATTCCAGCAGGGAACGGAATCATACCTTTTCAAATAGCCGAGAGCCGAAGAGGGAAGACCCCAGAAATCCATCAACCTTGGAGACTGTCAAGCCGAGAGCGAACCCGAGCACCATTAAACCATAACAACCAAACAACTAAGGACTGTTAAGGAAGACAAGACCAGACAGTGCTAAGGCAAACGACAAACAGTGGAGAGCGCCTACAGCAGAGAGAGTGAAACAAGCATATAACGAACAGAGACAACTTACCAAGGAGATACCAAGTCGTCGGGCAAACAAACCGAAACAGGAGCGAAAGAGCGCAGTCGAGCTCTAACCATACCACAACAGAACAGGCCGGAACCGCATAGGGTTTCACCACAGGCCGAGCAACAACCAGCAAAAACAAAATAACGCAGAGACTACCGAACCAACCACCGGGAGACAATAATAGACCCAAAGGCGCGAATAGGGTGAAAACCAAGGCGGGGATTTGCCAGGATCCCGAGGAGGACAGATGTCCACCAAATAGACTGTGTTAGTACATGCAAGTTGATTGCATATCAAACCGAAATCAATTCCAATCAAACGTATACTGTCCAATTCGTAAAGTAGAATCCACATCAGCTGAGGTGAGGCGGGACCACGTGGGTTGGCCCCATCAAATACCATAGTATCAAATATCATTTCATTAAGCAAGTTAAGTCTTCCGTTTAGATTCCGTTTTTACCTAAAGCATGAACTGAATATTTGAATTAACATTCATGCAAAGTTGCTACTTTACATGTAGATTTTGAGTCCACATAAATATATGTGTGCGGATAGATGGTAATCCCTTTAAGTTATTTTTATATTTATTGAATTTACTCAAAATTTACCATTTAGTAAAATTCACAAATAACTATTTAACATTCAAACATGATATATTGGAAAATATAAGAGATACCCGCTTATAAATGATTATTTTTCGGGCCTATAGTCCCAGAAAAACAATAAACAGTAAGAAGATATCGGTTTAGCCTTAGGGGCATGAATCGAATACATCCGATGATAAATAGTCATCGTAATAATAACAAAATGATTGAGAAGAAAATAATCTGACAGCAATGACGAAGCCTGAGTAATTATCTATTTATATCTATATCGAGCCCATGGCGAACAAAAGAGATCCTCCAAGCAGGAAGACACCACCGATGCGGTACGAAGGCGAGGCTGTGCTCGCCCCGTTTGTTGACGACGATGGTGTTTGCACTGAAGGCGGGTTAGCTGCCGACGATGGGGAAGGCGCTCCGACTGTTGGCGTCGCGGGAGCGGTGGATGATGGGGAAGGCGAACCAACAGTTGTTGGTGCGGTGGGAGAGGCCGATGATGGCGACGGCGATTGGACAGTTGGTGTTCGAGAACGGGCGGGCGAGGGGGATGGCGCTGTTCCGTTCTTCTTTGAAGTGGAGGCGGCGCCGACGGTTATAGTGAGCTTCATGCCGGCTGAGCAGTGACCCGTGATTCCGCAGACGTAATACTTGGCGCCCGTGCTGTCCAAAGTAATGGTGTCGTTTCCACTGGTGTGTGTTGCCAAGGGATTGGTAGTGAGGCACGAATCATACGCCGCCTTGTTCACCACCAGCGCATTGTGCGTGCCCGGCGTGTATTTGAACACTGCATTATATTCATTCAATAATCAGTACTCATCAATGTCTTCATTAGGTGCAACAGTATCATCAAATATCAGTATTGGGTTTTTGCTATAATTTGTGTTTTTACATACCGAGTTTGTCGCCCACAACGAATGTTTTGCCAGAAGCCCAGGTATTATAGTTGACGCCCAGAGTCCACTGTGCGCTGTCACCGACGGTGTAGTCTGTAGCCAAACAATTAAATGGCAAAACCATCATTGCCACTGCCACCACAAGTGCAATCCACAGTCCCTGCTGCCCCATATCTTCCGCTAAAATTACTGCCAATATCCGCCATCGAAACAAAGAAATTAGCAAGCCATACATCGAAATTTCTAAGAAGATACATCACAAGGTCACTGCGTTCTACAATCAAAACTACCAGATTAGAGAACAATACAGAGGGGCATAATTAAACAACAGTCCATGCGGGCAATATCAATGAACAAAGATCAAAGAGCATACAAAATGCCGTGAAGTGTCGAAGTGATTTTGATGGTGTAGCTGCTACAGGTTCCGAGATAGCTCTTTGGATGAAGTGAACAAAGTATTGTGCTTCAATTTATGGAATGAGAAGATTGGATATATGGGAGTCTGAGAACAAAAAGATTGAATATATAGGACTCCCGACGCGGTTCGTAGCCGGCACGGAAGACTACCAAAGCCATCCATGTCAATAGTCATCCATATTCCATCAATATATTAGACATACACAGCCGAGTCGCCAGCGACCTACAAAATCTCTGGGCAGGGCCCAGGAGGCCGCGTGGCTCATAATTCCCACGAGTAAAGCTCCGATTCCCTTACTTCCTAATCAGCTTTAATGGCTAAAGGAATCCCTGAGAAAAGGACGTACAGGCACTTTGCTTTGAATAAGTCTTCGTGCGATAATTCATTTACCGGTATAGTTTGGGAAGGTTCCTACGTATGCTTCGTCAGAATAGTTTGAAGATTTTTTCTACCAACTTTCACACGTTATCTATGTTATAATATTTGAAGAACATGTCACCAATGGCAACAACGCACGCGTTGTCCAGAAATGGTGACTACACTCCTTTGCAAATGGGTCAACAACATTTTTCTTTCCTAATTTTTTTTGTTACACGTTCAGGTTATAGAACACGTCTTGATTTTGACCACTTCCACCGCCTAATTTGTTCTTTGTCAAAATGTTTTTCTATATTCTTTCACTGTGTTTGTAAGAGTTGTTTAGGATTTTAAGGTGGGTGGTCGGGAGTATCATTTTTTCTCCTAGACACATGTAGTTTGTTCTCGTCTCTATGTTCTTTCATTTTAATTCAATTATATAAAGAAATACATTTTTCAAAGATATACGTTAACTGAGTGTAATAAGGTGAGCATAATTTATTTTTCTATGTACACAAATTCAATTTTGCAAAAAAAACATATCAATTAAAAAACTACTATCTTTAAATAGTGTAATATATATGGTTGAAACATATCACTTTCACTTATACTAATATTTCAATGAATCATTAGAAACCTGACGCGAGTAAATAGAAATCATTCTCGTCACTACAAAGTTATGCGAGTTTTCAGATTTTTATTATGCTCTTCATATATATATACAAATAAATAAATAAATAAAAGGTATATTTCAATTTTATTTATAAAGATAGAAATGTGTATTGAAACTGTTTTTTTTTCCGAAGGTGGTAAAACCTATCAACTCAGGTGTCAAACCAACAGTGAGGACAGCCATCTCTGGCTGCTATCCGTGAATGTTGGGTTTGACTCATCACTGTTAAATAGGAAAACCACGCCACCTGGCATAACCCTGCTGGTGTATTGAAACTGTTAAATTCAAATTAGATATTTATTTATTTATTTTACCGATTTAAAATAGTTTTATATATGGGTAATTATTAAATTTTTGAATGTTAGTGTGATTTAAGTTTTGTAATGGTCTAATAGGTATCTTAAATAGATTTTGCATGTAAAAATTGTGGACTTGAGAATTTGATATATCCATTAGCTTTTTAGGTTGCACATTCATTTATTGCATCAATTTATTGGATTAAAATTTTGGATCTCTATGGTTTTATAACTAGGGACATCATATTTTATGTTAGAAAGAAGTTTTGGCTTGTTGTAATGTCTTCCTATGAATAGAACATAGCAAACACATTTTTCTTTAGATAAGCTACCACCATTCTAGCTTGGATATATTGTTTATATATATATATATATATATATATATATATATATATATATATATATTAATAAAATTTGATTTTCAATGTATTATTATGTTTTATAGAAGCTCTATTTGTGTTTTTATTTATATTTCTTCCTTTATTTCATTCTCAAAACTATCTTGATTAGTACCGTTATATAATTCTTCTCTTTGTTATTTCTTTATGCATGTCCCGAACAAGTTAGGGTATAGGGAGTTGTCTCTTCAACCAATTAAACCTGGGGAATATTATTCGCATCTCCCCAAGTCGTCTCCCATGGCAGAAGAAAGGAGCATTTATGGTTCAAAAAATCTGATTAAGTTGTTACTCAGGCGAAGCCCTTATGTGATAAAAAAAATGAGATGATGAATTGTTTTGGATGTCTACTAATGGTGGTAGAGAAACCTTCAATAAGAAATCATATTAGAGGTGTGACACTCCTTGAAGTCTAGATGGACACAAATGCTTTGTAGAAATGGTTAAATTTCTTAGTTGGTTATTATTGCATACGAAAATAATTTGAAAACAAAAGGAGCACTTTCACACTCCTTAAGTCCATTCGTTATATCAAAACTTTGGTGGAATAAATATTGGGAGAGACATATTATAGATGAATCTATAACATTTAGGATAGAACCCACTTGGATGAATTTTCTTGTTTCCCTCATGAAGGAATTCCACTCCATTGAAAACTATAATGACCAATCGACAAGATGGAAACTCTGAAAAAGGAGAAAAGATGGTATCATAGTACATTCTAAGTATTATTTTATTTGGAACTTCATACTAAGGTATCATAGTAGCCATATAGGTACATCCAAAAGATGGAGTTCTTGGACATCAATTATGGGAGGCATAAATTATACATGTAAACTCTAAGTGAGGTTATTTTCAAAACATTACAAAGTTTATGGCACGTGGAATAATGTTGAATCATGGTTGTGACCTATACTAGCAAAATATTCATCCAAGGAGTTGACCTTTGATGTTTGAAATTGTATCTAGAAGATTTTAGAACCAAAATATTTGAACTAAGACCCACCACTAAAAGGGGCCTTGTAAGAAAATTACTCCAATTTATGTAGCTAGAATGTACTAAGTTAGATGATAAATTATATATTGATAATTTTGAATGAAAGGCCAACTATGTTCCAACAAAACAAGGATAAATTATGATGAATTTGTATTGATCATGGACCTCTAAACAAAACTTAAGTCAAGAATTGATATCTAATCCTCTATATTCATGATGTCCTTTATTAACTCGAGAAGTCCAATTTTTCAACAACACTTATTTGAAATCATGTTATCACCATGTACTAATTGAGAAAAACAATGTATGGAATATTCCTATTAATTCTAAATAATTCCTTCTCAAGTGGTTGGCCATGCCTTTTAGCATGATTAATACTCTAGTATTGTTCATGAGATTGATGGGCGATATTTGTGCTTGTTGAAATTTTATTTTGTGGTTATATATTTAAATGTTATCCCCATATTCAATGAAACATAGTTAGAAAATTTGTATCATGTTCAATAGATCTTAAGAACCTTACAACATCACAATTTATATGCCAATTCAAATAAATTATCGTTTTGCATGCATATGATTCGATATTTGGTATAAATCTTGGATCAACATGGTGTTCATATAAATCTATCCAAGATCCAAGTCATTCATGATTGGCTAGCCTTGATGATCAGTCTAACAAATATACATAGTTTCTGTTATGTAACCAACTCAAAAAATAGAAGAATACTTAGATCAACGACTTCAGAATCAACCTCTTTGAGGGGGCACGTCTTTTACATTACACAAATGAACAATTCTTGGATGATACAAATGACAAGACCTCCTTTCTATATATAGGAGTCTAAGCGGTAATAATATAATCAGAGACGACATAACAATAATAATGTAAGGGCATAATGATAACAATAGTGGGCTTCTATGGGGCAAAATAATAACAATATGGGGACTACATGGACACAACAATATAATAAGGAGGTTGTACTAATAAAAATAAGGGGTTACACTAGTAGTATAGGGACCTAACAAATTATTCTTGGGCAAAGATTGTTCAAGCTTGAACACGAATTACATTTCTTCTATATTTCATGACTAGTGCAATATAGATAGGAAGGAGTTTTGAGTAGTTGCTTTCCCCTTAGATAAATCTCTGAGCATATGTAATTGAATCTTGTCTCATGTTTATGTTATGATTTATAAATCAATTAATTGTTTCCGCTAATGAGTAGAGTAGATTCAAGTCTTTCATTTTAGCATATTACATAAGAAGTTTGAATCTAAAAGGAATTTCTACATGGTATTAAAGCTAGAACCTCATTAGATAAGAGAATTAGAAGTTCGTATAGGAGGTTTGAATTACAAGATCAATGGTACATGTTTTCTCGAGGACTAAGAAGATACTGCCACTGGACTCAGGCTCGAGTATGCTCTTGAAGGAACCAAAAAAAATTGTGGCATGGAAGATACGTATGGATGCAGTATTAGATGATAATGGGATACTAGATTACGTCAATGTAGATGTAGTTAAACCCTCAACAGTTGATGCCCACAATCTCTCTCATTCGAAGAAGGATGTAACTAAAGCGAGGAGGATCATATTGGAGGGAGTTCGAGATCATATTGTCTCGAGTATCCATAGGAAAGAAACTCCATTCATGATGTGGAAAACATTGACTGAATTGTTTGAGAACAATAGTGCCTACAGGAAGCTGGAACTACAGGACAAGGTTCATATCATAAAAATATAAAAGGTTGAATCAATTTCGTAGTAGCTAAGAAAATTCACACAGTTTTGTGATTAACTTGGCAGGTTCGATATTATTATTCTAGAAGAATAAATGGTAGCTCTAGATTTGTCTGGTCTTCCAAGAGCCAGAATAGTTAACAAGATTTTGTTAATGGTAGAGAAAAACTACCAAGCTACGAGTGGTTATGGTCTGATATCATGTAGGATGGGATGAGGAAGAGAAACACTGATGGAATTTCATCCAAGGTTGAGGATGAGGGGAATTGTGCTTTGGCTGGAAATCTAAAGAAAGGGAAAGGAAACAAATCCCAATCCAAAGTAGATTGGTTAGGAAGGAAAGAAGAAATACTTGTGAAAGATTAAATGCTTTCACTATCATGAGATGGGATGATTAGGGGAGTTTTGAGGTCGAAAATGGGTATCCTGAGGAAATTATAAAATAATAATGGAAATAATAAAAAATGGTTAGATTACATCATCAAATTTTAGAGGGAAAAAAGAAAATTCTCCCTATGGGTTTACTCTAATTTCGAGTGGAAACACTTGTTGGATGCAAAATTTGATTCCTCGTCCAAGGAGTAACCATTTTGCATACTTCTGATGGAACCTACTAAATGACAAATGAGAAATACATGAAAAACGTGATTGCAATCACATTTTTTCATGTATTTCTCATTTGTCTTGTAGCAGGGTCCATCTAAAGTATGAAACATGGGTACTCCTTGGATGGGGAATTAAATTTTCCATGCAATGAGTACTCACACTCAAAAATTTGAGTTAAACCTTAGGGATATAAGTTGAAAATATGAGTTGAAAAGGCAATTTTATTATTCTATTATTTTTTAATCTTTTTACTTTTTTACTCCCAAAATGTGAAGCATCCCCCATGGTTGACATCATCATCTTGAATCCTATTGGTTGTTATAAAATTTATTTTGGTTGTACATTTTTCTTAGGAGGCCCATTTTAGACCTCAAAATTCCCCTAATGACTATGCCACAAAGTGTCCGAATAATAAGGCTGAAAAGAAGCCCTAAGGAGGAGAAGTAGATGAATCCTTAGCTTCACAATTTAGGTTTGATTTCACACTCATTGCATGCACGATGACATCGGTGCCTTTCTGTGTTTTCTTCAAAATATGATAACTCTTCAAGGGTGGTGAGAACTAGCTCTCCAACTATCAATACCATTATCCCAGTGGGTGTGGTTTGCTTCTTCTTCGGAAAATATGGAAGAGTCTCTACTCTTGGTATCAATCCAATATCTCTCGCAAAATTTCAAGTGATGGGGCATATGGCCCATATTTGATCGTAAGAGACTTCGTAAGGTTTCATAGTTCAAGGCTGAGAAGAATTACCAACTTCAAGAATGTGCATAGGGTAGTCGATGGGAATGTTACTACCTTGGCTAGAGGAAGTAGGATTGAGTTTGGTGGGGTTATCAGCCATAAAATTATGTTTTCTCTCCTTCTAAATCCATAAATGTTGAAGGTGTTGGACCTGGCAACATTCAACGGGTATCCCCGATATTTCATCCCAATTAGAACTCACACTATTTGGGATAGGAGCCCCATCTAAAATATGGCCTAGTTGTCAGTTATCCTAAATATATTCCTTGGCTATAACGATCAGTAAGAGAGAGGAATGCAAATGTGCATTCCAAAACTAAGCTTGTATGCCTGACGAGTGTTAGATCATATGTGTGTCAAAGTTCTTTGACTGCAGAGGGGAGGAAAGTGAACCTCTAAGAGAGAGGTAGTATTACCACCTTAGTAGAGACACACATAAATGAGAAGGATCCGTACAACATAAAGCGAAATGATCCACAAAGATGTGACGATTGGTGTAACCAATGTAATGAGGAGGATTATGTCTAATATCAAGCAGAACAATCCACAAGGATGCAACAACAATGATAGTAATTACAACACATTCTTAATATGATAAGGATGAAAATAACCAAAATAGTTAACACTTTTAGCACATATGAAAGAAATCATGAATTACAAACATTCATATAATAGTCTTACAAATATCTATAATCCATGCATGAAGAACATGCCGGCCCATAGAGCTTCTTATATTAAGTAAAAGTTCCAAGACACATGTATACAATGAAAACCACTATCACCAATAATGGAGCGTTGGAGCTACTTCTTGCTCCTCAAAAGAACTAGCTTGTCTCTCTAATACCTTATGGGAGGGTCCAATGTGAAAAGTCATTTTCTCTTATAATGCACGTGTATATATAACAAGGAGGAAGTGATGCTTCACCTTCCTTTTGACTCTTCATCTACCCTCATGATTGTTTGAATTCCTATGACTTTTCAACTTTACATGTCTCTTCATATTCCATACATGTCCTTTGGGGTTCCACTTTACAATAAGTTTTCGAAACATAATTTACATCATTAACCACAATGGTGTGGCATGTGACAACTTATGACATGACACTACTGACATAAAATTTCTTGATGATGTCGAGATGTCAAGCCACAACTGACACTGTGTGTCGAAGGTCTTCTTATTTTCACCTCCACATAGCTTGGTGATAAGGGATCTTCAATGATCTCAAATTTTGAATGTTGATCACAAAATGGTGTCACTTTTATTTCTCTTGATTGATTAGCTTGTGTATTCAACTACAATATGGCCTTTCAACATGTCATGATCCTTCATCTCCTTCTTCATCATCTCACCATGGCATAATAAGATACCTATTTCTACCATTCACTCATGATGAGACGACATCAATTCGAAAACCCCCTAGTCAAATATTGAGCATGCTAATCCATCAACTGAGTTGGGACCAGATGGAAGACCGAGAAAAGGGTTTAGTGACTGTGAAGTTGTGCAGTTCAGGGAGGAAAGGGGAGCCTTGATCCTTCAGATAGTAAAGTACATAGTTTAGGCTGCATTGAGGGGATAAACTATGCAATTCCTAGGGTCAGTGTGGTAAACTGAGGGGATGAGCACTCGGTGAAGACATTGTGTCATTATGGGATACAAGATAGGTTGGGCCATTACGCATATGTGAATTTTAAGAGCTCAACGATGATCTTGAGGCTAGATATTGCGCAGTGTGCAGTTAAGGCTAGGCTGGGAGAAAAAATTGCATAATTATGGGAGTCAAAGTCAGGGCTTGAGCAAATAAATTGTGCATTGCAACAGTCCTGGGAGATAGGAACTACACATTATGTAGTGATAAGAGGCCATGTCACAACTGAGACTGTGCAGTGCATAGTTCAGGGAGGCCAGGTGAAGCTAGTTTTCTTTGTCGGGAATCTTTCCAGAGAATGACTAAGTGAGAGATCAATGAGGCTAATGTGGACAGTGATAAAACTTCAACTGTGATCACACACTTAGAATACTTGAAGACACAAAAATATAGATCATCCAAGACACATGACAATGAATTTCCCTCCATCTAACATGTTTACAGAAACTTTACGATAAGTGTGACACTTAAGGTACACTTTGTGATGACCATGATGATACTTGTGCGATAGTGTTTAAAAATTTGGAAATGACTATGGCGGATGTTTACATGGTAAGAAAAACCCAGTTACACAAAGGTGACCTCTTGAAACCACCAGAATAATCTTATATATATGTTGCGACAACTGACATGTGAAAATATGGCATTTTCCTATATTGCACAAGGGACAAAAACTCGTCAAGAAAACACATGAAATGAGTTTCAAAGTTTGTGACAAAAATCTATAAGACCAAAGAAGGCTCCAAAATTGAGTGTAAGACAAAAATTTTGGGGGGTGTTATTGAAGCGACAACACATACGTAGTTGAGATTAGAGATACTTTGTGTAGGTGTGCAAATGGCGGTGTTGTATCATAATTCTAAAGTAGTGCATCAATATTTAGATCAGATTCATGGCTGTTGTAGTAGAGTTTTTTTTTGAGGATTTGAAGTAAATTTTATGTTGTTGGATGATTGTATTAATGAAGGTTATAATTATTCCACTATTTGTTGGTGCTGGGAGCATATTATTTGTGGTGTTTCTGATTTATTTTTTATGGTTTCTTGTTGTTAGAGATTGTATTGCAGACCTAAGTCTAGTTGAGTAGAGAGTCATGGATCCAGTATGAAAATAGATTAAACATGGTCCGTATAGTGTAGAGGATAAATGAATTCATGATTGTGGAGTACTTATTTCAAAGATTTAGCAAAAGGAATAATTTCTCCATCCAAACGGAATTGGGTAGGTATTGTTCATATTGGTGGACTTCAATAGATGGTAATCCATAGATTTGTGTGAGAACAAAGGCTTCAGAGCTCATCAATGGAATCAAGTCTCTTGGATGCTTGGTGTTGGCATATTGTATATCAGGCCAAGTCTCCAAGATGATAGGAGTCAAATAACTATGTAAAAGACAAATTACTTGACATAATTGAGATTTAACCCAGCGCGCTAGCAACAAGGGTGGTGTTTCTCCTAGAAGGGTTTCCACGAGATATCTTGTGTCTTATGTGTGATGATGTGATTGTGTACATTGTTTATCATTTATGTTGATGCTTATGGTTTTTATTTTCTTTTGATATGGTGCACATGTTATGATTTGTTATTAGTTGTTGGTTAATATATATGTGATTTAGTCAAATAAGTTTAAATTGGTAAAAATCAGATATATATATATATATATATATATATATATATATATATATATATATATATATATATATATGTATGTATGTATGTATGTATGTATGTATGTATGTATGTATGTATGTATGTATGTATGTATGTATGTATATATGAAGTATAATTTTTTTTTTCTCATGGATCTAATTTATGGAGATTGGTTTGTGAATGATATGATGATGATTCACATTCATATGAGGAAATGAAGTGAAATTCTCAAGCAAGGTGAATTATTCTAAAAAATATCCATAATGCAAACTTAGAAAAGGTTGTATATTTGAAACCTTCCAAGGAGGTTTGTGATAGATTTCATATGTTATTTGGAGCAATTTTATGTAGAAATGATGAAGTGTTTGAAAAGAGAAGAAAAAATGAGGAGAAGAAGATGAGGTCCAAGAAGAATAAATCTCCAATTGAAACAACCGTACAAAAAGACAACATATCTGAAGGTATAAACCCCATTTATTTACTTTCCACTTATAGTTTTAATGGTAGTGGTGATAATAATTCATATCTAGGTAGTGAAATAGATGATGGTAGTATTTTCATGCCCCTTAAGGCTGAATATGAATATTCCATTTTTTTTATTGAAGAGTTTCCAAGTGAAATTAGTAGACTAACAGAAGTATGCAAAGAGCATGAGAATAAATTGGAGGTTTGTGAGGAAAAAGAGAAAGGTCTCAAGGAATAGATCATTACCTTGAGGAAACATCTGGCATAATAAAAAAGAATAGAAGAAGTCAATTGCAATAAGAAACAATATAGAAGGACTATGTTGAAGCACATGAAGGTGTGATTGACAAATTGAGGAAGCAACTTAAAGAAAAGTACCAACAACTGGAGAAAGTGAAGAGAACCATAGCAGTTAACAAATTTGGCAGTGTTTTTCAAAAAGGAGATACAAGCTTGCATGCAAGAAAGAATAACAAGGAAGAACCAAAGAAGCCTGAAACAAAGAATGTGACCAATACTAGTAGCCAGAAAGGAGGGATAAATCAAATTCATCAATAACAGGAAAGTAGAAAACCCAAGGAGATTTCACATACAAAATATCATTTTCTCCTATTGTAAATGGTAGAAAAATTCAGAGGAGAAATCAAAACTCCTTTTTCCCCTTGATGGATGAGATCGAGTGCTTCAACTATCACAATTTTGGTCATGTAGTAGTTGAATGTAGGAGGATAATGTACACTTCTATGCAGAAATTTTATCAACCAGGTAGAGGATCTACCTTCATATATACAAGTTCATTAAATGGTTTTTGTTTTGCTGGTAACTTGTTTGGCCACTGGCCATTGATTACAGATCTAGCATAACAAGATGGAGATTCGACATGAGTAATAAAATATCAAATCCCTTGGCTACATATCTTGGTCATATAAAGTGTTATGTGTGTCACAAGTTTGGGCACATGGCGAATGATTGTAATATTCCTAGATCGTTGAGTCCATTTGTTCAAAAGAAATAGTCAAAGGAGATTGTGAAACCAAGGAACCAACCAAGCACCATGTGGAAGAAGAAGGATGAGTAGCTAGGAAGGTGTGGCATTGCACTTCTTTCATGTGATGAGGATAATAAGAGGTATATTGATAGTCTATGTTCACAGCATATGTCAGGAGATATGAGAAATTTTGATTTTCTCAATAGAACAAGGAACGGTCATGTTGTGTTTGAAGGCAATTCATCAACAAGAGTATTAGGAAGTGATAAAGAAAATCTTGGTGAGAAGAGGACCAATGCAAATGATGTTTGGCTCATTGAAGGTCTAAAGCATAATATTTTGAGTGTGAGCCAAATGGTTTATGGAGGAAAGGAAGTAATATTCAATTCCAAAGGTTGCATCATCCAAAAACAAGGTTCAAAGAGAGGGATTGCAAAGGGAATCAAAACAATGTATAATGTGTACATGTTGAATGGAAGAGTAAGTATAAAGAGGAGACCAAGAAAGTGATCTTCCTCATCAGATTTAAATTAGAAGAGATCAACCCCTACTATAGTCCATTCTTGCCTGTTAGATATACTTGACTACATCAGTATGTATGGGACTAGTATGGTCTCAAGGGGAACATTGGAAGGTTGAGGAGAAATAATGAGTTATGATCCAGTTCTTCCATGCATTTTCAGAACATTTAGATAACTTCATATGAGGTCTATCATGCTCAGCGGGCTATGTTATCAAATATTTTTCTTTATGTTTTATATTTATTTCCACTCATTCTTTTTTAAACTATTGTATTTACTATTTATGAGTGGAAAGAAATGTATATCAGCCTTGTTGTTTCCTTTATTGATAATCTTTTAGCTATTGTTGCATGAGTACATTCTCACAATGACATGTATATCGTGACTTGAGACATGGACCAACAATGTATGGGCTTATATATTCAGTTTATTACAGCTATGTATTTGTCATTGATTCATCATTTTATGTTGGTGGAGGGTCTAGTCATTAGTAGATTGAGTCATTATGTTAGTATTCATGTTTTGTAGGAGTTTCGTGGATTTGTTTTGTACCCACATGTATGGGCTAATGTTGATGTAACAATCATGATATGCCATTGAGTCATTCGTCCATAGGAGATGATCTTAGTAGCCATGTATTTGCTAATATATTCATGTAAAATGCTCATGAAGGCATGCCTAATGTTGGGTTATGTTTGTTGGGTTTTGACCTCATTGGATGGGAAAAGAGGTTGATGTTGGCCATTGATGTTGCTGCAATGTAGTTTCTATGGAGAAGTGTTGGTTGATGTATCATGTGCACATTGTTACATGCAATTATTCATTATGATGTCTATTCATGCTTGTATGGTTACCTTGTGTTGGAATATTGATGTTGATGCTAGTGGTTGATTGGTGTGAAATGCTGCTCCAAATGTTGCTTGGATGTTCATATGCTTCTTACTGCTGATATGGTGAGTATGGTCATTGTTGATATCATGGGGGCTTCATTAGGGGAGAAATACAATACCACGTGCATTCATATTGGGGGATATATATTGAGGAAAAAATGACATAATATTTTCAGAATATAATAGGGGGTAAAGGGGTCTCCACTTGCATAGGTAACAATATAGAGTGTACTTCTTTTTTCCATTTTCATTTTTGATTAAGAATCACTCCTCTAAAAGATGAATAATTTCCATCTCCTCCCACAGCAAGGTGTCTTTCCCCTCCAACTGATACACAATGAATCCTACTTTCAAGTTTCTTTCATATTCGTACACATGAAGGTACTTAACCATATTCAAGAGCCAAGCTTTCGGGTCCTCATCCTTTTCCCCACCGAAGGTAGGAGGTTTTATCCCTTGGAACTCTCCATGTAATTCGTTTTTCCTTTTATCCTTATGGGTTTTAGAATTTGTTTTATCATATTCTTCTTCACTTTATTATTTGTCCAGTGTCATTCATGTTGACTTCCATTTTCAACCTTCCAGCTCAACACTCTTATTACTAGATTTCTCAGTCCATTCTATAATCAATTTCTATAGTTCTTCACTAACTTTTATTAATCACTCATTAATACTCCGGAGTTGTGTGAATTCTTGTTGCATGTTTCTAATTATTTCCTCAAATTGAGTAGGTGTTGACATACCACCTTCCCCCAATTATACATATAAATCATCCCCTCTAGTAATGGTTGTGGTTGTCTCCTCCATCCTTCAAATAGAGTAAGGTATCTGTAAAGAAAACCTATTTAACAACATCAGATAATTTCCTTTCTAATGATAATCCTAAGCAACACTAACCAGTGATGGAGCCTCTATGCAAGCCCAATGTAGAAATCTGTGCTTTGATACCATTTGTATTGAACCATGTCATACATAAATATTTTTTTTTCCTCTTACAGTTTGCTACTTTGATGGTTTCTTATGATATCAGAAGTGTATAAAGTGTATGATGTACTATTAACATATTCAACTTCTTAATCAGTTTCCTTATACTGCATAATTATTTTCTATATTCTATAGCATAGTTAACCTACAAACACCTTGATCCTTCTTTTCTAAGTGTTACAATACACCACAACCCCAATTTTTTCTAGTCTCCCACCATTTGTTTGGTTTAAATAATGTGATAATTGGTTATAGCTGCAAATCACATATATTGCTTCCATATATATATACATAATTTATCAAGGTTGCTTCTCACATATTTTCATGGTATTGGTTACCTATTGTTTGACCTTAGGGAATAATCTAATTTCCCCCATCTCTTATGTTATCCTCCATAGCTCAATTGGATTGTTGAATGGGGGTGGGAACTATACCTTGGACATTACATTACCTATTCTAATGTATGTGCTCGACCTTGTCTGTTGTTAGAGCCACAGGAGCACCACTGACCTCCTACTTATGGCAGTTGTTCCTCCCATCGCATTTTGTTCCATCCAAGGCATGCCATGAAATTTTGGTTATGTGGTTTCATCCTCATCTTGGGTGCTATCAGCGACCTCATTATTATCCCCACGATGCGACTTCAATGGATGGGATTTGCTATTGGTAGATCGAGGGTGTTGGCTTCGGCACCTCAAACCCTAACTCCTTGCTCCATTAATTTGATCCCACTCTCCTTTGTGACCCTTAGTTGTTTTTTGATGTTTTCTTACATACTAGTTTCTCTACCTTCTTAGCTTACCCTCCTACAGCAATGGAGGTGGTTGTTTTTGTTCTAGAGAAGTGCCATGGCCACCCTAAAGCAATCAAAACCGTGGCTTTGTGAGGGGTTTATGGCTCTTCTTATGGAACCCTTACTCCATCTCACCGGGATTTGAGGGTCTCTCCTTGCATACGTAACAATATAGCATGTACCTTTTTTTTCATTTTTGTTTTTTATTAAGAACCACTCCTCTAAACGAGGTATAATTTCCGTCTCCTCCCACCACAAGGTGCCTTTCCCCAGCAACTGATACACAATGAATCTTGCTTTCAAGTTGCTTTCATATTCGTACACATGAAAGTACTTAACCATATTCAAGAGCCAAGCTTTCGGGCCCTCCTCCGTTTCCCCATCAAAGGTAGGAGGTTTTATCTCTTGGAAATATCCCTGCAATTCATTTTTCTTTTTATCCTTGCGGGTTTTAGAATCTGTTTTATCATATTCTTCTTCATTTTATTATTTTTCCAGCGTCAATCGTGTCGACTTCCATTTTGACCCTTCTATCTCAACACTCTTATTACTACATTTCTCAGTCCATTCTGTAATAAATTTTTCTTGTTCTTCACTAGATTTTATTAATCACTGATTTATACTCCGAAGTTGTCTGAATTCCTGTTGCAAGTTTCTAATTATTTCCCTTCTAGTAATGGCTAGGGTTGTCTCCTCCATCCTTCAAATAGAGTAAGGTATATGTCAAGAAAACTAATTTAACAACATGAAAGAATTTCCTTTGTAATGATAATCCTCAGAAACACTGCCCAGTGATGGAGCCTCTATGCAAGCCCACTATAGAAATCTAGGCTTTGATAACATTTGTATTGAACCTAGTCATACATACAATTTTTTTTTCCTCTTATAGTTCACTATTTTGATGGTTTCTTATGATATTAGAAGTGTATAAAGTGTATGATGTACTACAAACATATTCAACTGCTTAATCAGTTTCCTTATACTGCAAAATGATTTGCTATATTCTATAGCATAGTTAACCTACAAATACCTTGATCAATGCCCAAGGCTAATAAAGCACACTTTAGATATAAAGATTTTGGGATTGGTGGAACAACCCCCTCCCACAAGGAGGATGCTAGGAGAGAAAACCTGGTTGCCCCCTAAGGACCACTCGAACTCATTTTCATCAAAAGATAAAAAATATTATCATATTTTCTCGTCAAAATTTTGGTCGGCTGGCTTTTTTGGCATTTTTGGCTAGCTTTTTTGGCTCGCTGGCTTTTTTGGCTGACTTTTTCTTTCTTATATAAAGAGTGCATGGGGGGCCATGGGCATTTTTTAACTCTCCATATCAAATAATTTATAGGCCTCTCATCATCTTTTATCGATGTTAGGTCCCTATAATACTAATGATTACCCCATTACTATTGTAGTTGTATCCCTTAATAATATTGTTGTGCCCCATAAAATCTCTTTATTATTATTTTTGTGCTTTTATATTATTATTGTTAGGTCGGTTGGGTTACATTGTGACTCCTTAGACTCCTATATATAGAAAGGAGGTTTTGTCATTTGAATCATCAAGGAATCATTCATTTGTGTAATGTAAAGGAGGTTGCCCCCTTGAAGAGGCTAAATTCTAAGGCATTGATATATCTTTTCTATCTTTTTGTGAGCTGGTTTCATAACATTTGGTATCAGAGCCTTTGGATTCTAGGGTTTCTCTGCTCAAAATAGGTCATCATGGTATTTTCGCTATACCTTTTTTTCTATAATGTTTCAGAAGTGAAAAAAAAAAACCATTTGAGACAAAATCGCAGTGAACCTTGGATCCAAATTTCAGAGCCTTTTGTACTATATTTGCGGAGATATGATCTGAGGAAGTTGGTCTTTTTGCAGACTCCTAAATTACATTCCAAACAGGTGACCTAGGGAAAATCGACATAACATTCTCTCTGAGCATCAGATTGAAATTTCGTAAGAAGGTATAGGAAGAGGACAAACTCTAGTTTCATGTGTATATCTTTTAGAGCCAAAGGTCGAAATAGGGACATGTGGCATGTCGTACAAGTTCGCTCTACTGAACTAGTCTATAATCAGGTCACTGTGGGAGATTTGGCATAACTCTTCCTTGGAGAATCCAATTTGGATCAGACTGGTGGCATTGGAAAGAGGACACAGAGGGCTACTGCAAGTCACAATTTCAAAACTAGATGATCCAAAATTACAGAGATACATCAGAGGCAATATCGAGCTCCTACAAAGTGAAAAAAGGTGTGTAGATTTTTTTAAATTCTTGCTTAAGCTTGGTTTGAAAAATTATTTTGAAGGAATTCAAAGGGCATAGTAGAGAATTATTATTGGTAACTAATATCCCGAGGAAAGAAAATGCAAACACCTAGTAAGCAACCTGAAAGCTCTAGCATGACTCATGAAGAAGAGGAAGAAATGCTACATGATATTTCAAAATTACAAGACCAAGTGCAACAAATCTCACTCTCACAAAAGCTAACAGAAGCTAAGATAAATGGTGTGGAAGCTAAGATTAATGGCATGGAAGCTAAGATGGAAAATTTGAATATAGATTTGAACACAAATTTGAAGACAGGCATGGCAAATTTGAAGACAGATTTGACAAATTTTCTACAAGAAATACTTACTAATGGTGAAAGGGTAGTAAAAGAAACTCATGATGTGAACAAAAGAAATGTTAATCATGATTTCATAGACTGTAATGTTGGATTGAAGACCCACCATATTCCAAAAATCAATATGGGGAAGTTTGATGGCAAGGATCCCGCAACATGGATATTACAGATGGAGCAATTTTTCGATCTCAATAATGTGCAAAACACACAAAAGGTACGTATTGCAAATTTATATTTGGAACCAAATCAGTTTGTATGGTATCAATTTCTTTTCTCTCATAAACAAATTATCACTTGGGCAATTTTTACAGAAGAATTGACATCACATTATGAGGATACAAAAAGCAACACTTTTTTTAGCCAATTGATAAGTCTCAAACAAAAGGGTTCAATAATGGAGCACATTGAGGAGTTCCAAAAATTGAACATAAGGGTAAAAAATATTCCAGAGGAGCATAGGATTGATGTGTTCATATGGAATTTAAGGGATAATATCCAACATGATGTTCGCCTTTGGGAACTTGATTCATTAGAGAAGGCATTCAGGTTAGCAAGAAAAATGGAAAGAAAAATTATGGCAACCAGGAAGCATACCACTCATAACTATAAAGATGGAAGTGTTGTTGCCCCTAGCCTTCCACAACCTATAAGGTTGACACCACAACAATTGGAAGAAAAAAGAGCAAAATGGCTTTGTTACAGTTGTGATAACAAATACACTAAAGGCCATAAGTGTGCTGAGAAGAAATTATTCTACATAGATTGTGAAGAGGAAGAAGAAAAGGAGCAAGAAAGGTCAAGAGAAGAGGATATACTCCAGGAACAAATCCTAGATAAAGAAGAAATTAATCTGACCATATCTTGTAATGCATTGGCTAGAATTACCACTCCTCAAACCATCAAGATACAAGGACAAATCAAGAAGAAAAAGGTAATAGTGTTGATTGATTCAGGAAGTACCCACAATTTTATTCATTGTAAGGTAGCAAAAGAATTGAATTGCTTCCTATATCCGGCACCAGTGTGTCAAGTGATGGTTGCAAATGGAGGAACAATAAATTGCTCTGGAAAGTGCCATAATATCAAGCTATCCATGGGAGAATATGTATTGACTAGTCCAATGCTTTCCATTCCAATGGGAGGTGCTGATGTTGTACTAGGAGTCCAATGGCTACAATGCTTGGGTACAATAGTTTTTAATTTTCAAGAAATTTTCATGAAAATTTCTGCGGAAGGAAAGGAAGTTGAATTAAGGGGTATTGTAGGGAAACCGAGAAAGATAATCAGCTCTAACGGTATGACAAAGCTTCTAAAAAAGGAACAAAGAGGTGTAATTGCACAATTATGTTCGCTAGATGTTTCCACATTGAAGTCATATATTTCTCCAGATCTCCAAAAAGTATTGGACAATCATTCCAAGGTATTTGAGACTCCCAAAGGTCTCCCACCTATTCGTGATCATGATCATGCTATTCATCTGATTCGAGGAAGTGTTCCTCCAAACATCAGGCCATACAGATATCCCTATGCCCGAAAGAGTGAAATTGAACGTATGGTTGCAAAAATGCTAGAGGCTAGTATAATTCAACCTAGACAAAGTTCTCTCTCTGCTCCCATAGTATTGGTGCACAAGAAGGATGGATCATGGGGCATGTGTCTGGATTATAAGGAGCTCAACAAGCTCACTATTAAATATAAGTTTCACATTCCTGTCATTGATGAATTACTAGATCAATTTCATGGATCAATTTACTTCACCAAGTTGGATCTTCGTTCAGGATATCATCAAATCAGAATGAGGACTAAAGACATTCCGAAAACAGCATTTAGAACTCATGAGGGTCATTATGAATTTTTGGTCATGCCTTTTGGCCTTACCAATGCACCTTATACATTTCAAGGTTTGATGAATTCCATTTTCAAAACCTTCCTCAGAAAATTTGTGTTAGTATGTTTTGATAATATACTAATCTACAACAAGTCTTGGAAGGATCATGTTGAACGTGTTGACAGGGTGCTACAACTATTGGAGGAGAAACAATTATATGCAGAAAGATCCAAATGTTTCTTTGGAGTACAAGAGGTGGAATATCTGGGTCATATTGTATCTCATGAAGGAGTTAAGGTAGACCCTAGCAAATTTAAAGCCATTAAGGAATGGAAAATCTCCACATCCATAAAGCATCTGCGAGGATTTCTCGGGTTGACATGGTATTATCGCAAGTTTGTTAAGAATTATGGGAGAATAGCAGCACCTCTAACAACATTATTGACGAAAGATGCATTTTCATGGACTCCAGAAGCAACAAAGCCCTTCAAACATCTTAAAGAGGCAATGTGCCAAGCACCGGTCTTAGCTACACCGGACTTCACAAAAACCTTTATTGTGGAATGTGATGCTTCAGGAAATGGAATTGGTGTTGTTTTAATGCAAGATGAAAGACCCATTTCTTTTGAAAGTCGTCCAATCAAAGGAAATTTTTTACACAAAGCTATTTATGAGAAGGAAATGTTGCCAATACTACATACTTAAGAAGTGGTGACCCCACCTAATGGGAAGACACTTCAAGGTAAAAGCAGATCATGATAGCCTTAAACACCATTTAGAACAAAGATTATCCTCTGAAGAGCAACAAAAGTGGGTCATAAAGATGTTGGGTTATGACTTTGAAATCATCTACAAAAAAGGGAAGCAAAATGTGGTGGTAGATGTACTCTCAAGAAAAGATGAGGATGTGGAAGCATTGTTGTGCACCATTTCTATTATCCAACCAGATTGGATAAACGAAGCAAGGGAGGAATGGAAGAATGATGAAGAAGTGTGGGCACTTATTCGAAAGTTGCAACAAGATTCCAGTACATCTAATACATTTAGCTGGAAAAATGATTCGTTATGGTACAAAGATCGCTTATACCTCTGTAAGAATTCCCAACTCAAGCAAAAGATTGTTATGGAATTGCACATTTCTCCCTTAGGAGGGCACTCAGGATTTTTAAAACCTTACCACAAGGTTAAGAAGGAATTTTTTTGCGATGGCCTTAAATCAAATATTCAAAAGTTTGTGGCGGAATGTTTGGTTTTCCAACAAAATAAAGTTGAAACGATTAAGACCCCGGGTCTATTACAACCCTTATCCATTCCAAGCCAATGTTGGGAGGAGGTTTCAATGGATTTTATCACAGGTTTCAATTGTTTCCATGTAGCTTTTGAATTGTTTGACCTTAGGGAATAATCTAATTTCCCCCATCTCTTATGTTATCCTCCCTAGCTCAATTGGATTATTGAATGGGGGTGGGCGCTATACCTTGGTAATTACATTACCTATTCTAATAGATGTGTTCGACCCTACCCCTTGTTAAAGCCACAAGAACACCAATGGCCTCCTACTTATGACAGTTGTTTCTTCCACCCTATATTGTTCCATCCAGAGCATGCCATGCCATTCCAGCCATGTGATATTGTCCTCATATGGAGTACTATTAACAACCTCGTTATTATCCCTGTGATGCAAATTCAATGGTTCGGATTTGAGATTGGCAGATCAATGTTGTTGGCTATAGCTCCTCAAACCCTAACTCTCACTCCATGGTTTTGATCATGCTCTCCTTGGTGACCCTTAGTTGTTTTTTGAGGTTGTCTGCATACTGGTTTCTCTGTCCTCTTGGCTCACCCTCCTACATCAATGAAGGTGGTTTTTTTGGTTTTATAGCATTGCCATGGCCACCTTAAAGAAATTGAAACCCTGGCTCTCTGAGGGGTTTATTGCTCTTCTTGTGGAACCCTTTCTCCATCTCACTTGGATTCGAGGGTCCGCGGTTGCACAGGTAACAATATAGCGTGTACTTTTTTTTAATTTTAATTTTTATTAAGAACTTCTCCTCCCTCTTAGAAATCTAAGAAATCGTTGTTTATTTGCAGGGTTTAGGCGAGATTATATTGGAGAGCCATGTGGATACACAAAAGTGGCGCTTACCCTCCTCCTTCGAGATACTTTAGTGGGTTTCTCTTTTGCAATGTAGGTTTATCTCCAATTTGTAGAAATTTATAGTTGGCTACTCTCCTCTCCATCACTGCCTTATTTTGTTTGTCAACTCACCGCACAGGTTTCTTCAACTCCCACATATGGTAGTTACATTCCTAGAGAAGGTATGGTGGTCAGGTTTCATGGTTCTTATCTATGGTAGTTTCCATGATAGATAACTGTTAATTTCTTAATTTAGCTTCTATTTATTTCACTAAATCATCTCTATGTTGCTTGGTATGCCCTCACAAGTAATCTCCAAAACCTTTGCCTCCAAGCATGGTGTTTTCTTAGATGCTCAACATGCTAATCCAAGGTTCAGAAGTTATCTAGTTTGGTTTTGGGTTGTCGAGTACAATATTCTTATTGTTCTTACACAGCATGTGCACCTTCGTGTTTGAAGCCTTCCTTGGATATGTCAAGTTCATTTGCAGCCATTTGATGTTTTTTTAAATTACCTTCTAGGAATACCCTAAAAGGTGGAATAGAGCAGGGTTGGGTCCTGTATCAGTTTTGTTTTTTTTTCTCTTTTAGCTGTGTGGTTTCCACCCCAAGGTTTGTTTGTTAGCCAAAGGCATCGCTTTCATATTGTATTTTCTAAATTTTATATGGACAATTCTCCCACTAGCTTCTATTTACCTTTAACTTGAAATTATCACTGTCTTGTGTAGTTCTGTTTTTGGGTTAATTAATCTAATGTAATCTTCTTTAATTTATTGGGGTTTCCCCTATGTCATGGACTATTTCTTTCACATCTAGGATAATGGTCAATTTATCGTTGTGTTTAAAGCAAGATTGTTCTTTAATGATTTATGTCGATGGTGTTGTCTCTTGGTAATTTCAATTACATAGGTAACACTAAAAATGATAACCCTCCACCAATTTGTGAGAAGGCATTTTTCTTAATGATTTATTTCTATATTACTGTTGTTCATAATTTCCATTATATAGGTAGAGTTGTACACGATATTGATTTGGTAGCCTTTGGTTGAGCTCAAGAAGATAGGCATGTCTACTATGCTCACAACATGTTGTTCAATTGATTTAAAATAATCACTTACTGTAATACGTATGCCTTCTGGGTTACCATTCCTAACCATCATTCCAGATATTTCAAGTCAGATTCATCTATGCGTTATATGTACAATTATTATTTGTTTCCCTCGGTGTTTAATTTATAGTTATACCATTATACTAAGAAATCGAGGTAGCAGTGCTAGTTCTTTATACTTACTACCTGAGGTTTGTTTTGCATTTAAGTGTCCTTTCCAATTCACACACAAATTCAGAATGTCTATATGTACTTTGTACTTCTGTAATATTTTACATGTGGTGCTACCACACAGTGAGTTTTTGATTAAATAGTTGTCTCTACATTTCCCATAATTAATGAAGGAATTATTTCTAATATGGAAAGAAACCTAAGTTCTAGTACCTCTGCATACCTAATATCTAGCACAAATATTTCTTGTATGTCATTTTTGTTTTCCGGAAATTCCCTTTATACACAAGGTTACGAAGTGGGTTTCCCACCTGGGAATTCATTTCCAATTGTTAGCTTGAGCTATTTGATATGTTTACAAGCTCTATTTATGATGTTATTGATTCAATTATTAGAGCTACTGTTAAAATATATTTATAATATTGCCTTTTTGGTACTAATGAATATAAGTCACTGACTCATGTTTCTTTTGTTGAGAATATCCTAGTTTCACTAGTCTCAACCTGTTAGTTAATGTATTGTTATCATAGAGAACCCTTACAACAATATGACCGATTGGGTATACACTTATGTACCCAACAATCTCACTTTTATGTAAATGAATAACACGAGATTGTAATCACTTTGGATAATTTTTCCTTCCCCAAAATGTAATGCTTCAATTAGTGACAAGCTTACATTATGGAGTGCATATCCTTTTCATGTGTGGGGTACATATGAACCAAATTGGAGAATGCCTCATTATCATAGCTCATTGGATGTCCATGCTCAGTGATGACTACGTGAACAATATAATCTGAAAAAATTGTATCATTCTTGAAGGGATATTATAGGAATTGTAGAGAGATTAAAGGTGGTGTTTAAGATCCTTGAAATATTTATATTATGAATTTATTCAAATGAGCTTAGCTTTAGCCCCACCGTTGGTCACTTATCTTAGGGAAGAAGTGATATGAGGGAATTCTAACACAAACTTGTAATAGGAGCTAGTGAGGGCCAATAAACTATGTATATTCGTTAGACTAGTCATCAAGGCTAGCCAATCATGAATGACTTGGATCTTTGATATATCAATATGAAAGCCATGTTGATCCATGATTTATACCAAATATCGAATTATATGCATGCAAAATGACAATTTATGTGAATTGGCATATAAATTGTGATGTTGTAAGGTTCATAAGATCTATTGAATGTGATACAAACTTTGTAACTATGTTTCATTGAATATGGGGATAAAATGTGAATATATAACCACAAAATAAAATTTTCAACAAGCACGAATATCGCCCATCAATCTCATGAACAATACTAGAGTATTAATCATGCTAAAAGGCATGGGCAACCACTTGAGAAGGAATTATTTAGAATTAATAGGAATATTCCATACACTGTTTTTCTCTATTAGAATGTACTCTAATGCCATCTTGTCTCCTTTTACAGATTTTTCCGTCTTGTCGATTGGTCATTATAGTTTCCAATGTAGTGGAATTCCTTCATGAGGGAAACAGGAAAAGCCATCCAAGTGGGTTCTATCCTAAATGTTATAGATTCATCTATAATATGTCTCTCCCAATAATTATTCCACCAAAATTTTGATATAAGCAATGGACATAAGGAGTGTGAAAGTGCTCCTTTTGTTTTCAAATTCTTTTCGAATGGAATAGTAGCCAACTAATAGATTTAACCATTTCTACAAAGCATTTGTATCTATCTAGACTTCAGAAAAAGGAATGTGAAGGTTAACATGCACCTTGAGGAGTGTCACACCTCCAATATCATTTCTTATTGAAGGTTTCTCTACCACCATTAGTGGACATCCAAAATAATTCATCTTCTCATTTTTCTATCACATAAGGGCTTCCCCTCAATAACAACTTGATTAGATCTCTTGAACCATAAATGCTCCTTTTTTCCACCATGGCAGATGACTTGGCGTGATGTGAATAATATTCTTCAAGTTAATTAGTTGAAGAGCCAACTCCCTATACCCTAACCTGTTCAGGACATGGATAAAGAATAAAAAAGAGAAGAATTATATAATGATACTAATTGAGATTGTTTAGAAAATGAAAGAAAGGAAGAAATACAAATGAAAACACAAATAAAGCTTCTATACAACATAATAATACATTTAAAACCAATTTTATTAATGAATAGAATTGAATATATATATATATATATATATATATATATATATATATATATATATATATATATATATATATCTATATATAGATATATTAAAAAACAATATATCCTAGCTACAATGGTATAGATATATATATATATATATATATAAAAGCAATATATCCTAGCTACAATGGTGATAGCTTATCTAAAGAGAGATGTGTTTGCTATGTTCTATTCACGAGAAAGACATCACAAGAAGCCAAAACTTTCTTCTAACATGAAGTATGACGTCCCTAACGATAAAACCATAAAGATAAAAAATTCTAAGCCAATGAGTTGATGCAATAAATGAATGTACACCACGAAAAGCTAATTGATATGTCAAATTCTCACATCCACAACATTTACATACAAAATCTATTTAAGTTACTTATTAGACCATTACAAAACTTAATCCACACTAACATTCAAAGATTTAACAATTACCCATATATAAAACCATTTTAAATTCATAAAATAAATAAATAATTATCTAATTTCGGTTCAACACTTTCAATACACATCTCTATCTTTGTAAATCTTTATAAATCTTTACCTTTAATTAAAAAAATTAAAATATCTATTTATGCACAACAACCTTTATATACATATATAACAATAATTTGGGCACTCACATAACGAGAATGATCTCTATTTACTCGCGTTAGCTTTCTAATGATTCATTGAAATATTGGTATAAGTGAAAGTGATATATTTCAACCATATATATTACATTATTTAAATATAATAGATTTTTAATTATTTATTAAAATATTAATAAAAATTATATACATATTAAATTCTGATTTTTTTTTTTCAAATTGAATTTGAGTACACAGAAAAAAAAATTATGCTCACCTTATTACACTTAGTCAACGTATATCTTTGAAAAATGTATTTTTTTATATAATTGAATTAAAATGAAAGAACAAAAAATGTATTTTTTTTATATAATTGAATTAAAATGAAAGAACATAGAGACGAGAACAAACTACATGTATCTAGGAGAAGAAATGATACTCTAGACCTCCCACCTTGAAATCCTAAACAGCTATTAGACAATGAAAAAATATAGAAATACATTTTCACAAAGAACAAATTAGGTGGTGGAACACGTCAAAATCAAGACGTGTTCTATAATCTGAATGTGTAACAAAAAAAAATAGGAAAGAAAAGTGTTGTTGACCCATTTGCCAAAGAGTGTAGTCACCATTTCTTGACAACGCGTGCGTTGTTGCCATTGGTTGACATGTTCTTCAAATATTATAACATAGATAACGTGTGAAAGTAGGTAGAAAAAATCTTCTAACTATTCTGACGAGGCATACGTAGGAACCTTCCGAAACTATACCGGTAAATGAATTATCGCACGAAGACGTATTCAAAGCAAAGTGGCTGTACGTCTTTTTTTTTCAGGGATTCCTTTAGCCATTAAAGCTGATTAGGTAGTAAGGGAATCGGAGCTTTACTCGTGGGAATTATGAGCCACGCGGCCTCCTGGGCCCTGCCCAGAGATTTTGTAGGTCGCTGGCGACTCGGCTGTGTATGACTATTGACATGGATGGGTTTGGTATTGACATGGATGGGTTTGGTAGTCTTCCGTGCCGGCTACGAACCGCGTCGGGAGTCCTATATATTCAATCTTTTTGTTCTCAGACTCCTATATATCCAATCTTCTCATTCCATAAATTGAAGCACAATACTTTGTTCACTTCATCCAAAGAGCTATCTCGGAACCTGTAGCAGCTACACCATCAAAATCACTTCGACACTTCACGGCATTTAATATTGTATGCTCTTTGATCTTTCTTCATTGATATTGCCCGCGTGGACTGTTGTTTAATTATGCCCCTCTGTATTGTTCTCTAATCTGGTAGTTTTGATTGTAGAACGCAGTGACCTTGTGATGTATCTTCTTAGAAATTTCGATGTATGGCTTGGTAATTTGTTTGTTTCGATGGCGGATATTGGCAGTAATTTTAGCGGAAGATATGGGGCAGCAGGGACTGTGGATTGCACTTGTGGTGGCAGTGGCGATGATGGTTTTGCCATTTAATTGTTTGGCTACAGACTACACCGTCGGTGACAGCGCACAGTGGACTCTGGGCGTCAACTATAATACCTGGGCTTCTGGCAAAACATTCGTTGTGGGCGACAAACTCGGTATGTAAAAACACAAATTATAGCAAAAAGCCAATACTGATATTTGATGATACTGTTGAAGATATTGATGAGTGATGATTGAATGAATATAATCATGCAGTGTTCAAATACACGCCGGGCACGCACAATGCGCTGGTGGTGAACAAGGCGGCGTATGATTCGTGCCTCACTACCAATCCCTTGGCAACACACACCAGTGGAAACGACACCATTACTTTGGACAGCACGGGCGCCAAGTATTACATCTGCGGAATCACTGGTCACTGCTCAGCCGGCATGAAGCTCACTATCACCGTCGGCGCCGCCTCCACTTCAAAGAAGAATGGAACAGCGCCATCCCCCTCGCCCGCCCGTTCTCGAACACCAACTGTCCAATCGCCGTCACCATCATCGGCCTCTCCCACCGCAACAACTGTTGGTTCGCCTTCCCCATCATCCACCGCTCCCGCGAGGCCAACAGTCGGAGCGCCTTCCCCATCATCGGCAGCTAACCCGCCTTCAGTGCAAACACCATTGTCGTCAACAAACGGGGCGAGCACAGCCTCGCCTTCATACCGCATCGGCGGTGTCTTCCTGCTTGGAGGATCTCTTTTGCTCGCCATGGGCTCGATATAGATATAAATAGATAATTACTCAGGCTTCGTCATTGCTGTCAGATCATTTTCTTCTCAATCATTTTGTTATTATTACGATGACTATTTATCATCGGATGTATTCGATTATGTTTTTTCTTTGGGGACAATACGCAGGATAAATAGTCATTTATAAGCGGTTATCTCTTATATTTTAATCTATCATGTTTGAATGTTTAATAGTTATTTTTAGGATGTGATCGTGATATATGTGGGGAAATATGATTAAATTGTAAATTTTGAACTATTTAGAAAATTCAATGAATATAAAAATAACCCCACACACATATACATATATATATCAACTCTGCAGGTATGTTAATTCAAATATCCGGTTCCTGTTTGTATTTACTAAATACGAATTATATAGTCCACCAGACTGCAGTGCTTGTTCGAATCTCCTGGTCTCGAATCTAAATGTAAGAATTAATTGACTTAACCAATTGATATTAGGTGATGTGGTATTTGGTGGTATTAATATTTAGTTAAAAGATTTTTTTCAAAGTAAGTCGAACCCAATAAAAAGAGTAAAATCTCGCTCACCATTAAATATGGATATTTAATGGTCAGGAACACAATTATATTACTAAAAAACGATAATATATAGTTTTATAAATCTTATATTTTAAATATTATTTTTATTATTTAAAAGTAATTTTTCTATTTTATTAAAAATATAAATAAGAGAAAATATTTTATCTTGATAATTTTATAAGAGGAGAAATATTATTTTTCATAAAGATATAAATGGAGTAACTAATTTATATTTTTTAATGGGAGGGACATTTTTCCATACTTAAATTACAATGTTAAATATATAAATAAATTAGGTTCATTGAAAAATTCTTATAGTGATCATATTATGTAGAATAAATAAATCAAATTCTAAGTTTAATAAATCTTTTATATTCTATTTTTATACAAAATTGATTTAAAAATCATGGTGATGAGGATGATAAACATCCATTAAGATTTATCTGGTCTATCCTACTTTAAGAAAGTAAGAGAATTTTTTAACATTTTATTTCTATGCTTAAAAGTAAGCTAGAAAAGGATACCAATATCACCATAGTTTTGCTAACTTAAAAGGTCAATGAGGTTAGTAGTATAACAAATATTTTGAAAATTAGATCCAATGTGGGTTTAAGATGGACAATATAAAAGAAAAATGTACTCTCTATTTTTTTTTTATCTTCAACTCTCTTACTTTCATTTCTTCCTCTAAGTTTTTTATCACCCCACAATTCCACTATCAATTTCAAACTGCCCCAAAAAAAGAAAAATATATTATAATGAAAATACTCTTTTGGAAAATAAATAAATTGTAATGATTTTTTTGGATTGCAATTCAACATTTATTATTGAAATCAAGGTGTAATAGCCACTTCATGGTACAAACAATTATTCATAACATTTCATATGTAAAGGTTACACCTCTCGAAAGTTGACCTATTCTATGAATACTATGATATGTGTAGATAGCCATATGTGGAATTTGAGAAAGACTTTAAAGGGCCAAAAGCATAACATTAATTAAGGATCGAGGCATGCAAAAATCCTAAACCTAACCATTGATCGTTAAATATTGGGTCACTATGAAAGGAAAATGATTCATTCTTATTGAATAGTTTATTATTCTATAATAGAGTATAGCATCTAGGTATAGGATGCTAAAGAATGAGAGGGGAAATAGAAGATCCTATAGTAACGATTTAAGCCACAATTCACATCGAAACTCCATATCGAGTGCACTTTCTTTGTACTTGCATGTTATAATATAGAAGAAGAGAGAGAGCATAGCAGGGAAAATTTTAAGAACCCCCCCAAAATTTACATGTATAATAAATGGGTGAATCTCCATGGTATATAGGAAAAATGGAAGGCGATTTTATCAATAATATGATATGTATATATAATTTTTTTGGCGAATCTCTCACCAGGCATGGCAAATATTTTACTCAATTATAAAATCTTGTGTTTATTGAATACACAAATGAAATCATTGCATTTCTTTCAAATATCTTTTGAAATCAAAATTACTGAAATTACATATCCATAACCTAGTGGGTGTAGGATAAAATTCACTCGTTCCATTCACAGAAAGCATGAGAAAAAACCTAATACTATATATAAAACCAAGAAAAATTCAAATTCATCACTTCTAGGGACCTCGTAACCACCCTGCCAATACACAAGTATGTTCCTGTTTGCAATTAGAAAAATTAGCCAAATTACAATCTGTTTACTCCAGCATATGTTGGAAAGTTATAGAAGGATGACTAGTGCAATCAATCCATTCCTTTTAGACGTGGATTTGTTTCAGTTTAAAACAGAAGTATACAAATATACTTGTCCAATGTCTATCCTTTAACCATTCACCTTAAGATGATTTTACAATATAATTTCGTAAGTCTATTTAATATCTTCATTATCATAAAAACCAACCTATATCCATCTTAACTCCACATCTACCACTCTTAGGGGATGAAATCTATTTATCCCTCTGAGCACTTGGTAGACCCAGAATTAAGATGGATCTAAGATGATAGAATTTCCCCTTTAAATAGTCTATGCTCACATGAATACCATGGTATTACCATGGGTCAATACCGTGGGTTATCATAAACCTCGAGCTTAAAAATTACTATTAGTAATTTATAAAAGTTAATAAAATTAATAGTTGATTTTTATTTTATTTTTTATTTTAACCAAGCTAAAATGTTTAACATACATTAAATTACAACATCCATTTTTACTCTTGATCGGATCAAATATTTTTCACTCTATGCTAGTTTGCATATCACGATATTTGATACCTCTCAGGGGTTAGTAGATCCGGAGTAAAGATGGATCTATGCTGGTTTAATTCTCCATTTAAATAGGCTACATTCCAGGTAAATACCATGGGTCAATACCATGTGCCATTTTAGTGAATACCATGGGTCAATACCATGTGCCATTTTTATTTTTATTAATACTAATATTAGGGTTAATAATGTTTTTTGCATGGTATTAATAACAATCTAGTCCAAGGTATTTGTCTAATAATGTTTTTTTGCATGGTATTAATAACAATCTAGTCCAAGGTATTTGTCCCATAGTATTTTACCCATAGGTTTCACCTAGATATAACGCATTTTTTTAGCGTTCATAAATATAAGGTGACTTATGGAGTAAATATAAAAAAAAAGTTATTTGTTTACCATACCTCTCGTTTATTTATATTTTTATTAATTTACCATACCTCTTTTACAAATATGGTATTTAGCCCATAGGATTCACTTAAATAAAACCTCTTTCTTGAGCCTTCATAAATAGAATGAGGGTTATGGACTAAATATAAAAAGAGGTTTTATTTATTTACCATGCGTCTAGTTTATTTATATTTTTATTTATTTACCATACCTTTTGAGTAAGTATAAAAAGATGTTTTATTTATTTACCATACCTCCACTTTACTTATATTTTTATGTGTTTACACCCTTGCATGTATATAAGGTGACTTATGGAGTAAATATAAAAAATGTTTTATTTATTTACCATACCTCTCATTTATTTATATTTTTATTAATTTACCATACCTCTTTTATAAATATGGTATTTGGGCCTTTGGCCCATAGGATTCACTTAAATAAAACCTATTCTTGAAAATGGGCGAATGGATTCACTTAAATAAAACCTATTCTTGAAAATTGGTGAATGGAAGGTTGTAACTCCTAATTTCAAGGGCTAAATTTACTTTTTTACCCTCTCCCTTAAAATAAGGTGGCCTATTTGAGGTGATTTGTAAAAATGTACTATGATACAAAATATTTGCCCACTAAAAATTTAAAACCCCTTAATTTCGCCAAAGGGCAAACATTCGCCCCTAAAATTTTCTATGGAGCATAGGCCTCACCTTCTTATTTAGCCTTCATAAGATCTAACTTGTGTTTTTTACCTTAACGGCATGTTATTTTCTTAGCTTCTTTCATTTTCATTTTAGTTTATTTCCATATTTTATGCACTAATATTGTAAAATAAAATATAAATCTAAAGCAATCCATTGCATTATAAAATAATCTAGAATATTGTATGATCTCTTGTGATAAATAGTTCCATGGAATATCCATGATATTTTATTGATCCTAAGCTCTTTCTTCAACACCTTTTATGGATATAATTCATAGAATGAGTAGTCATATTTTGATTACATGAAATAATGTTTTTAACTCCCTCACCATATTGAATGGGAAATTTTAAAAAGTTTCGGAATTTTGTTGCTAGGGATACAAAATTGGGATGTGACCCTATGAGTTGTTTAATATACCATTTCATGACAAATTTGTTATGGGTGCGTTGAAACAAGTTTAGAAATACAGATTCATCAATGATATTATTTAAGGAACAACATAAATGGAAGGGGAATGTGTGCTTATATGAATCTTCTCTATCCAATGCTTCAAATTTTGGGCTATTTAATGGAGGTTCAGTTTGCAAGACATGCCAAGTAGGGTCATATTGGATGGGATGATTAGTGATCTTAATCAAATTTGGGAGATTGAAATTATCCATAAATGGAAGGATATGTCTATAATTGATGTTAGTTTTCATATTTTCATTTATTCTAGCCATATCATTGACCATAGGCACTAGTCGGGTAGACAAAATAAAATTAGATGAGGAGAGAATTGAAAGAACTAAAATTAGAAAAACTCAAAGGTGAACTAGTAGGGGATGGAGGAATTTTTTTTTTATTCTCATGGATTTCATAAAATAAATAACACATCTAGGGATACCAAGAAAATAACAAAGCCCCTTAAGTATACAAGAATTTCTTCCAATTTCCAATTTTTTCCAATGGTAATTTTTTCCAATTTCAATTCATGGAAATATTTTGCCCGATCGTCATAATACCTCTCGCTCACATAGAGATCTTTAAATTTATGCTAGAAATCCTCCCATGAAACAATTTTCTCCTCCAACAGATGTATAATTTCCATCTCCTACTATAAGGGGGCTTTCCCCTACAAATCATACACACCCAATCTTGCTTTCAGGTTTCCTTCATATCCATACACCTAAAATTACTTAACCATATTCAAGAGCCAAGCTTCCACATCCTCCTCCTTTTCCCCATCAAAGGTAGGAGGTTTTATCATTTGGAGCTCTCCCTATAGTTCCTTTTCCTTTTTATCCTTATGGGTTTTAGAATCTGTTTTATCAAATTCTTATTTAATTTATGATTGGTCTAGTGTCGATCCTGTTGGCTTCTGTTTTGACCCTTTTGACTCAACACTCTTATGACTATATTTCTCAGTCCATTCTGTAATCAATTTCTCTTGTTCTTCACTAGCTTTCATTAATCACTTATTTCTACTCTGGAGTTGTGCCAATTGTTGTTGCAAGTTTCTGAGTATTTTCTCAAACTGAGCAGGCGTTGATGTACACCTTTCCCCAATTATACATACAAATCATCCCCTCCAGTAATGGTTGTGGTTTTCTCCTCTATCCTTCAAATAGATAATGGTATTTGTCAAGCAAAGAAATTTAACAACGTGAGATGATTTCCCTTTTAATGATAATCCTACGCAGAAGTAACCAATAATGGAGCCTCTATGCAATCCCAGTGTACAAATCTAGGCTTTGATACCATTTGTAATGAGCACAGTCATATATATAAAAAAAAAATTCCCTTACAATTTGCTTCTTTGATGCTTTCTTATGATATCAAAAATATATAAAGTGTATGATGCACTACTATCATATTCAACTGCTTAATCAATTTCCTTATACTCCATAATGCTTTCTTATATTCTCTAGCATAGTTAACCTACAAATACCTTGATCCTTATTTTATAAGTGTTATAATACACCACAACCCCAATTTTATTCTAGTCTCCCATCATTTGTTTGGTTTACATAATGTCATAATTGATTATAACTGAAAATCACATATATTACTTCCATTTAACTAAATATAATGTCTCAAGGCCGTTTCTCACATATTTTCATGGTATTGGTTTCCCATTGTTTAACCTTAGGGAATAATATAATTTTCCCCATCTCTTATGTTGTCCTGCCTAGCTCAATTGAACCATTGAATGGGGTTGGTCACTATACCTTGGTCACTACATTACCTATTCTAATCTATGCACTCAACCCTATCCCTTATCAGAGCCACAAGAGTGCCATATCCCTCCTTATGGCATTTGTTCCTCTCACCGTATCTTCTTCCATGCAGGGTGTAGTGACCAATCCAAGGGTCTAGATTAGACTAAATTTAATGTCAACCAAGGTAAGCAAACTTAGAGGCACGTATCTAAAATTTATAGACCTAAAAGGATCTCATCTACCTAGATAAGCGTCTACTATGACAGGCTACAGCACTCTTTTACAAGAGATTGGAGTATGTTTCCTTTCACAATTTAAACACCTATATCGTCTAATTTAATTAGCTGTTCTAAAACAGAGTGCTACTAGTCTAAGTCTTCAATCCTCTTACAAGGATATAGTTCACAAAAACTCTTTCTAGCTAACACACTAAGCATTCATGAAAAACAAAAACTCTTTTAAGCATACTAAAACTCAAATTCATGAAAACAAAGTCCATAGAGATACTTTGAAATTCAATGTTCAACTAAACCTTTTACAAGATCTTGTTCAATAATTTAGCAATTGAATTTTCAAGCTATCACCATGAATCATACAATAACATTCGCCAGAACTTCTAATTGAATTAATAAACTCACAAGCAAGGAAATAACATCAAACGCTATTCAGATATGAAGGCTAAATCCTATGAAAATGAAACGACAGTGTACCAATCTTCACGTAGGGCCCTTCCACACTTCGATGGCACACTTAGAAAACTTCAGGTGATGAAAACATTAACACATAAACACTACAATTGATGAAATGTTGCCTGTGATTAAGTTCTGGAAAATTAATTACATCAAAACAGAGTTCTGGAATACGGAGTCTTAAGCCTGCCCTTGCCTCCATCTAGTTATTACCATTTACATCCAAACGCACATGCATTATCACTTCAGATGCTTCTGCTTTTACAATCAAAAAGGCTAGGTTCGTTTTTTTCTAATCCTAACTGATTTCTAAAACAAAACGAAATCAGTTTAGGTAACTTCAGATTTTTACTACTTTTACAACAAAAAAGGCTAGGTTTGACCAGAATTGACCATGTATTCAGGAGCTCTAGATTCGATGCTGAATAGATCTTTCACCATGTATGTACATCCTAGATCACGTCATTATCCTCTGTTTCGATTTTCCTACCATGCCACGTGTCACAACATAAACGAATTACAGGAAGTCATGACATCCTGTAATTTTGTTGAAAATTTCCAACTTTTAACATAAAAATCCACAAATTAAATTTAATGTAAAATAAAAATTATAATGCTTCATTAATCAATTTCAATGGAATATGAGGGGTTTATGGGAGAAATGATAGATAAATGATGGATTTTTAGAAGAAAAGAATGGCAATAAAATAGTACCAACATCTCCCCCAAGCTCAATGATTTAGCATGTCCTCATGCTAATCCTGATGTGCTCCCTTTATATTCTGTTCCTGCTTGTGCCTCTGCCGCTTGTAGCAAGACATCTATACTCTTCTAAATTTGGGCATTCTTCTGAACTTGGAACTCATGTTTCAGATTCTTATATTTTTCTTTGAGAGCTTTTTCCTCAGTGTACCATTTTGTTGCCCATTTGCATGTCTCAGTTTGATCAGTCTTAATTTCTTTGATTTGCTTCTTCAGGTTCTCATTTTTCTGCTAAGTCTTCTTACTCTGAGCTCTCAACATTTCATTTTCCTTCTTTATGACCTTCTCCAACATGTTTTCTTCCATCAATTCCTCTTTTAGCTCTTCAATTTGTTTCTCTAACCTTCTCTGTTTCTTGTTTGTAGGCATTGGCTCTTTCCTTTCTTCCTTGTTACTCTCAATTTCCATTTTTGCTTCCTGTTTTGGCTATGAATTAGTATTTCTTTCAATGTCCATTGGTGCATCTGCATTTGGCTCTGGTTGATCATCTTGTGTTTGATTCCTTTTTATTCTCCTTGATCTTCTCTTATAAGTAGTGAAGATTTTATCTTTTTCAATTTTCTTGGCAGTTTCTTGCCTCATCCTTCTTGTCCTTACACCACTGCTGGGTTGTTGAGGAACATTGCTTGACTTATGCTCAGGGATTTCCCCATCAATATCAAGCATAAACTCTGTGTGTTCTTGCTACTGTTCCTGTTCATCTTCTTTAATTTGATTGGCAATTAAAAATTCTTTCCATGTTTTTCCTCTCCTCTGCAACTCAAATTCAATTAGGATTTTGATCAACCCAAAATGATACAAACTCTTATCTTCATTACCCTTTTGTTTCTGAATGGTCTTGGACATTTTAGTCAAACTCTGTAAGAGAAAATAAGGTAGACTGATGGTGCATTGACCTTTTAAGTGCAACGGAAGTTTGATGTGATATAGGTATATTATATTGTAACGTCCTTCACATGTAACAAATTTTTGAATAATGTATACCATTTCGTCCCACGGGTGAATTAGCCAACTTTTGGGAACACCATTTTTCCAATTGACAGAGGAAACCCTTGACCTAGACATAAACTGAGTCCATGATTTTTCCTTAAATTGATTGGTTTTGAAATACTTTTCCCCTTCTGGACTGATTCCCAATGTTTGTGCTATGGTATCCTCTGAAATTCTAAAAGAGAAGTTTCCTATTAAAGCCTTCTCTCCATTGAAGGAAAATGCAAATTGCTTTGTAACTTCTTCATTGTTTCCATTGAATTTCTCCAGAAAAGACAACCATTGTTTTTCCCTTAAAATTGTGACACAGTCTTCATGATATTGTGAACTATCAAAATTTTCGGGCTCTGCTCTATTGGTCATTTTATTAAAAACCTCTGTTCTAACCCTTTTATTTATGCTCAAAAATTTAATCAGGTTTTTTCAAATTTTTACCTCTTTTCCTGCGTTCCACTAAGCTGACATGGTAACGTCTTCGATTCTCTGAGTTTACTTCTTCAATTGCTTGAGTGAGTGACCTGGTTAATGTCCTCGATTTATGGGCGGAAGTAAAAACTCATGGTAAGTCTGTCTGCTATTCTCTCCCTTTGTAGCACCTACTTTCTCGGCCCTCTTTGAGAAACTCAGAGTCTGAATACTAACACGATAACGCACTTTATGAACTCGGAGTTTTATAAACTGAAAACTCAATAGCTGACCTTCATCCAATTGCTATGATGACAATGCAGAGTTGGAAGGCGCATTCACATCATGAAGACAGAGGAGCAGTACTAATTTGCAGAGGTATAATCATGAGAACACCATATACAAATCGTATGATGGTAACGGATATATATATTTCATGAGCAGACTTGGGTCAAAAGATTGTTAAATAACTCCAGTAGTCGAAATGAATGAACTCATTTGAGGATAGACGGTTTAACACTTGTCTTTCCATTGCATGGACTTGTACATTGAGTATCCCAATTGTTGGTACTTGATTGCCAGAAGGCCGATTTAAAAATGATGAGTTGATGACAAGGTTTGAAGAGCGGTGTAGGAAAAGGTTTGAAAATCGTAGTAGGAATATGGCAATAGGCTAAGGTGTGATAAGAAATGATAGCAGAGTGATAATGAGATGAGTAGTTAGGAATATTACAAGGGTGATGGGTATAGGGGTTTTTGAAATTGATAAAAAGCAATAATAATTTTCATTTTTAACACTAAAATAATTTAATAATTTTAAATGTTAAAAATTTCAACAATACATTAAACTTGTTGGTTGACAGAATGCTGATTTGGCGTGCACATGTAGGATTGATCTGTTTGTACAGGTATGACTGATCTTCACTGTCCAAAACAGGTCCCTTTGAAATGAAATTGAATATAACAAGTCCCTTTAAAATCTGAAGAACTTTTAAGAACTCTGAAGAACCATGTTTGTGAAGCTTCTTTTATCCTTAGTGTTGATGTAGCCTTGATTATAATTATGATGAAAAGCAACCTTTGAAAACTTTGTTGAAGTAGCCTGATGTATCTTGAATGCAAGCTTTAACAGGTCCCTCTGATATTGGTGATGTTATCATAGCCTTCTGAACAGGTCCCTCTAACATTGGTAATGTTGATATAGTCTTTTGAACAGGTCCCACTGCATATTTCCTGAACAGGTCCCTCTGATTAGGACAAAAACAACTCTTTTTTTGAAATACTAAATTACTGAAACAAATTCCTTGAAGACATAAAAATGAGGAGATGAGATAGGGAAAACAAAATGATGATTCTTGCTGATTCTTCTCCCCCACTAAAGCTTTGACTTGTCCTCAAGTCGTTATTGAATGGATGAAAAACATGAAACAAGTAGAACAAGGAATTCTTACCAGCCAAATGATTGGTTTTCTAGTAAGAATTTTGTGTTAGAGTCTGGTTTTCACATCTAAACCATTATTATTATTTTGTATTTTTTTTTGTTATTTTGTATTTTTTTTTATTATATATATATATATATATATATATATATATATATATATATATATTTATTTATTTATATATTTATTTATTTATTTATATATTTATATATTTATATATTTATATATCTATATATATATATATATATATATATCTATATATATATATATATATATATATATATATATATATATATATATATTTATTTATTTATTTATTTATTTATTTATTGTTAAAGCAAAAATGAAATTAAATGAACTAAGGTAGAGATATCACAGCTGAAGGCTGCAATATCTCAATCTCCCTTTGTTGAGATACAGTGTGAATAAAATCCGCCTTGTTGATGGGCTTATGATAGAGTTTCAACCGATGGCCATTGACAAGAAAGGTGTTGTCTTCTCCATCAATGGTAGTAAGCTTGATTGATCCATTTTCATATACTTGAACTATTGCATATGGGCCCATCCAATGTGTGGTAAATTTGGCTTTATGATCTATGAATTTAGAGTGAAAGAGTAAAGCCTAGTCTCCATCTTTGAACTATTTCCTTTTATTGTGTGCATGATGCCACTACTTCCTTTGTTTCTGCATTAGGATTGTTGTCTCCTCTGCTTACTACCTCATTTCATCTAACTGGTTCAATTGTTGAATTATCTCTTGTTGGGCTTCATTGAGATCAATTCCTAAATCTGCAGCCATCTTATAAGTATGTATTTGAAATTCAATAGGAAGCATTACCTCTTTTCCATACACCAACTGATATGGTGTAAATCCTGTAGTGTTTTTTCACGTGATTCTGTAAGCCCAGAGTGCATCTTTGAGCTTCTCTTCCCAATTCTTTCTATTCATTGCTACTGTCTTAGTAATAATTCCTTCCAATTTTTTATTTGTAGATTCCACTTGGCCATTGGCCTGTGGATGGTAAGGTGTACTTTTCCTATGCTTGATTTTATATTTTTCTGTGATGTCTTTGACCAACTTTGAAGTAAACTAAGTACCTTGATCCATCACCATCTCCCTTGGTACTCCATACCTTTCAAAAATTTCTTCAAAAAGGAAGTTTACCACTGTTTGTTCAGTTGCCCGGACTAGTGCTTTGGCTTCAGCCCATTTCGTCACGTAATCAGTACATACTAGGATGTACTTTTTACCTTTTGAAATTGGATTGATGGATCCTATAAAATCTAGAGCCCATTTTTCAAATGGCTCTAAATGTACTTGAGGCTGAAGTGGCATTTCATCTGTAGCTATTGGTCTGCCCATTCTTTGACAGCTATCACAACTTTTCACATACTTCTTAGAATCCTTAAAAATAGATGGCCAATAATATCCAAGACTGAGAATCTTGAATGCTGTTCTTTTGTCTGCAAAATGCCCACCACACGGTTCATCATGGCAAGATTTTAAAATATCAATTATTTCATCATTTCTTACACATCGTCTAATAATCATATCACAACCGGTGTAAAATAAATCTCCATTAACCCATGAATATCTAGCACTTTTTTTTATCAACCTCTTCTTTTCCTTTGGAGTAAGATATGGAGGTGTTTTTCCCATGGAAAAATAGTTGGCTAAGTCAGCATACCAAGGATTCACTATTGAAATTGAAAATAAATTTTCATCTGGGAAAGAATCTTCAATCGGAACAACCTCACCTGGATTTTGCAGTCTAGAAAGAAAATCTGCCACCTGATTCTCCTTACCTGGTCTATCTAACACTGCAGTATTAAATTTTTGTAATAATAACAACCATCTGGTAACTCTGCCATTAGTGATTGGTTTATTCATTAAATACTTAATGGCAGAGTGGTCAGTATGTACAAAAACCTCATAACCAGTTATATAATGTCGGAATTTATTCACAGCATGTATGATTGCAGACATTTATTTTTTAGTGACTGTGTAGTTTAATTCTGCAGGTGTTAGATTTTTACTAATGAAATAGATGGCATAATTGAAAGACTCTTCTTTTTGGCCTAATGAGGCACCTACTGTAGTATTAGATGCATCTGTAAAGATGTGAAATGGTAGGGTCCAGTTAGGTCCTTTTAAGACTGGTGTGGTTGATAATTTTTCTTTGAGTGTTTCAAAAGCTTGTTGAAAATTCTCATTCCAGTTGAAAGGTGTATCTTTTGCTAGAAGATTAAACAGAGGTAATTCTATTTTACTAAAATGTTCAATAAACCTTTTGTAATAGCTTGCATACCCAAGGAAACTTCTTACCTCTTTTTGAGTCTTCGGAATTTGCAAATTGAAAATGATCTGGATTTTTGATGGATCAACTTTAATGCTTTGAGAAGAAATATAGTGACCTAATACTATCCCTTAATTTAACATCATAAAACACTTTTCATTGCTCAGGGACAGATTAGCTTCAATACATCTGTTCAAAACTTTTTCAAGATTTTCTAATGAATTCTCAAATGAATTACCATACACTGAAAAATCGTCCATATAAACTTCAACACATTAATGAACTAAATCAACAAAAATAGCTAATACAACTCTCTAAAATGTAGCTAGAGCATTGCAAAGTCCAAATGGTAAAACATTATATGCATAAGTGCCCCAGGGACAAGTAAAAGTGGTTTTTTCCTGGTCCTCTAAGGCTATCCTGATCTGGTTATAGCCACTGAAACCATCAGGAGAAGAGAATGATGATTTCCCAGCTAACGTGTCTAGCACTTCATCAAATAAATGGTAGTGGGAAATAATCTTTGAGGGTTGCCTTGTTCAATTGTCGGTAACCAACACAAATTCTCCACTTGCCATTTTTCTTGGGCACTACTACCAATGGGGATACCCACTAACTATCAAAGATAGGATAAGTAAAATTGACTTTCAATAGTTTTTGTAATTCATCTCTAACAATATCCTGAAGCATGGGACTCATTCTTCTCTGCAGTTGCCTCACTGGTTTGATATTACTATCCGTATAAATATGGTGAGTGCATGTCTCAGGGTGAATTCTGTGCATATCGGTGTAATACCAAGCAAATGCTTTCTGATATTTTCTCAATAATTGAATCAATTTTTCCTCCCGAGATGAGTCTAGGTGAGTGTTAATATTCAATGTTTTTCCTGGACTAATCTCTATGGTCTTACTCTATGTGTTTGTGATAGATTGAATGGGAAAAATGTTCTGAAATGTTGTTTGTAAAGAATGAATGGTACATGTTTCCTGAAAATTTTGTGCCAAAAGTTCATCTGCAGCATGGTATTGGTCATTTCTTCATTCTTCAGAAATATCAGGTTGAGAAAGGAACAATTCTACCAAATCATCATTATTATGTTCTTGAAAATCATAGATTTGATTGATGCTGAAAACATATTGAACTTCTTCCTTATCATTGTATTGATCATCAAGCCATAAATTGTGTGCTACTGCTGGTGATTGTGCTGATGGGTAAAGACTGAGTTGCTTTCTTTCAGTTCCTCATGAAATAATCATATTACTCGATCTACATCCTATGAATGCATCAGCAGTTGCTAACAATGGTCTACCAAGGATGATAGGGTGTCCTCCTAAATTAGATTTTGGCTGAAGAACTAAAAAGTCCATTGGATACTCCCAAGAGTCGAGTGAAACAATTATGTCCTCCAAAATACCTTCAGGAATCACTTTAGACCTATCAGCTAGTTCTAGAACAATTGTTGTGTGCTACAAGTTTGTGAGCTGCAGTGTTTTCATTGTTTCAAGAGTCATCACATTTATTGCGGCCCAAAGGTCAATTAAGGTGTTTTTGAATATGTATGTTGTTAATGATTGTAGTGACTCTCGGAATACCAGGATCAACATACTTTTCCATTGAAATGGTGTTTGTCATAAGGGCAGCTAAATGTCCAACACCATGAATAGTTTGTGGATCAACTCTTTTTCTGGTAGGCTTCTTGAGGCATAGTTCTTTGATTGCTTTAGTATATATGGGAATGTCTTTTATGGCTTGTAGTAGTGGAATTTTTATATAGACATTCTTTAGCTCATCTAAAACATAAAACTGTGGTATAGATATGGGAAATTTTGCTTGGACCAATCGTTCTGGAAAAGGTGGTGGATGCAATGATTGCATTTGTTTATTTTAGATGTCATCACTTTGTTTCCTTTGAGTTGAAGTTTCATTTTCATTTTCTTCGTTTTCTTCTTGTTTTTCAGCTATTGGAAGTTCTTTTTGAAGTACCTTACCAGACCTCAACACGATATTTTGTAAAGGTAATGTGGGATATGATGGTCCCTCATCTACATTGTAAGCTGGTCTCTCTGCTCTATTATTTGGATTTGGTACATGTTGAGTAGGAATCTGAGTCGGTCTAGGAGGTTGTTGGTTAGATGGAAGTTGTAAGTGAGGTGGATTTATTGGTGGAGGAGCAGGAAATGCTTGTTGAGTGTTTTGGGGTTGATAAACAACTTGTTGCTGAGGATATTGTTCATATGTTTGAGGATATTGCGAATGTGGCTGATGATATTGTTGATATGGCTGAGAATACTGGTGGTATGGTTGAGGATATGGTTGATATTGTTGAGAGTATTGCTGAGATGGTCTCCGTTTTTGCTGTGGGTAATTTTGGTGTTGCCATGGCATGGATACATTCCAAGAATTCTGAGCACACATCTGATCTTGTGCAGGAAATTGGAAAATTTGGTTTGGAAACATACTTGGAGGTGGAGGTCTTGGTTGCCACGGTCTCTTTGCGCCCATGAAATACACATTCTCCATATCTGTGTTAGCTTCCACATTACAATTCTGCAAAATCTTGACTTTAAAGCAATGAAATATATCATGATTTTCATTACAAAAGGCGCAAACTTGAATGTTTTCTAATGGGTAGTCTTTCAAGGCATGTTTCTTCTAGCATTTTGGACAAAAGACAACCATTAATTGATCTTCCTCTTCTTGTCTTTTCTTTGCTTTTAGAGTGTTAATTTGAGTTCCTAAGGTACTTAATAGATCTGTTTTGAATTCTTCTAACAGGTTTCCTATTTCAGCCCTTGTGACACTTGCTGAAGCAGATTTTGTGGCTTTAGATGATAGAGCTCTTTTTCCATATCTGGATTTGCTCCTTGAATAATTTTCACATAAATCAGCAATTTATTCGAAAGGTGAAGTGGAAATATCACCTTTGCCCATCAAATTAAGATCATCTAAGTATTCCTCTCGAATGCCCTTCAAAAATATTGTTCGAATCAGATCAAGAGACATGGTTCTATGTTTTAATTTTTGTAAATTGTAAACAAATCGTTCCAAATACTCCTCTAAACTTTCATCCTCTTGTTGATTCATTCTAAAGATATCATCTTTAGAATCTTGAGATCTACAATAAGGTTGGTATTTCTTTAGGATTATTCTTCTCATGCCATCCCAATCAGTTATTGCATTTTCACCAAGTCCCATGAACCATCTTAATGTTGACGCTATTAATGTTGCTGGGAAGAGTCTAAGCCTATGGGCATCATCTGTGTAACCATATGTTCGACATACTATGTCAAATTCAAACAAGAATGAATCTGGATCCTCTGAAGCCATGCCATAAAAGTTTGGTAACACAGATGGAGGTATGTTTTTCATTTTTATTTCCTCATCTTCTCCTGGTTCCTAAATAGGAAATTTAAAAGTTGACTCTTCCTCCTCTCTTCGACCTTGATTTTGTGGTCCTCTTGCTCATCCATCTCCTTCCTCAGCCATTTTGATAGGTTCCGCTATTGATTTAATTTCTTGTTCAGTGTCACTTGTTTCAAAGAGAAGTTGTTCTAATGATTTTTCTCCTTCTTGAGATTTTTCAAAATCAGTAGGTTCAAGGAGAGATTGTTGAGTTATTTTGTTACTTTCTCTTGTTATAGAGGATTCAGGGAGATGTTTCTTCTATGATTCATGTGCCAACAGAATTTGTCTCTCAATGAGTGTGAGTCTTTGCCCTGATTTCAGTTTATCCTCTAATTTTTGTATGGTGACTTTCCCAGCTGGTGTGGTGAATTAGTTTTTGGATGGGGGGTTTTTATGAATCTACCTTTATCATCTCTAGATCTAGACATAAGTAAACATGACTTCTAAAATGATGAATCAAAATTAAATCTATGTTTTTGTTTGTTTGTGTTTATGGTTTTTTAATTTTTATTTTTTTTAGAAATCCTCTAGTTCCGCCTCCCCGGCAACGGCGCCAAAATGTAGTGACCAATCCAGGGGTCTAGATTAGACTAAATTTAATGTCAACCAAGGTAAGTAAACTTAGAGGCACTTGTCTAAAATTTATAGACCTAAAAGGATCTCATCTACCTAGATAAGTGTCTACTGTGACAGGCTACAACACTCTTTTACAAGAGATTGGAGTATGTTTCCTTTCACAATTTAAACACCAATATCCTCTAATTTAATTAACTGTTCTAAAACAGATTACTGTTAGTCTAAGTCTTAAATCCTCTTACAAGGATATAGTTCACAAAAACTCTTTCCAGCTAACACACTAAGCATTCATGAAAACCAAAAACACTTTTAAGCATACTAAAACTCAAATTCATGAAAATAGAGTCCATGGAGAAACTTTGAAATTCAATGTTCAATGAAACCTTTTACAAGATCTTGTTCAATAATTTAGCAATTGAATTTTCAAGCTGTCACCATGAATCATACAATAACATTTGCCAGAACTTCTAATTGAATTAATAAACTCACAAGCAAGGAAATAACATCAAACGCTATTCAGATCTGAAGGCTAAATCCTATGAAAATGAAACGACAGCGTACCAATCTTCACGTAGGGTCCTTCCACGCTTCAATGGCACACTTAGAAAACTTCAAGTGATGAAAACGTTAACACATAAACACTAAATTGATGAGACGTTGCCTGTGATTAAGTTCTGGAAAATTAATTACATCAAAACAGAGTTCTGGAATACACAGTCTTAAGCCTGCCCTTGCCTCCTCCTAGTTATTACCATTTACATCCAAACGTAGATGCATTATCGCTTCAGATGTTTCTGCTTTTACAATAAAAAAGGCTAGGTTCGTTTTTTTCTAATCCCAACTAATTTCTAAAACAAAACGAAATCAGTTTAGGTAACTTTAGATTTTTACTACTTTTACAACGAAAAGGCTGGGTTTGACCACCATTGACCATGTATTCAGGAGCTCCAGATTCGATGCTGAATAGATCTTTCACCATGTATGTACATCGTAGATCATGTCCTTATCCTCTGTTTTGATTTTCCTGCCATGCCACATGTCACAACATAAACCAATTACAGGAAGTCATGACAACCCGTAATTTTGTTGAAAATTTCCAAATTTTAACATAAAAATTCACAAATTAAGTTTAATGTAAAATAAAAATTATAATGCTTCATTAATCAATTTCAATGGACTATGAGGGGTTTATGGGAGAAAATGATAGATAAATGATGGATTTTTAGAAGAAAAGAATGGCAATAAAATAGTACCAACATCTGGCATGCCATGCCCTTTTGGACATGTGATCTCATCCTCGTTTGTGGTACTATGAGCGACCTCATTATTATCCCCATGATGCAACCTCAATGGTTGGTATTTTCTATTGGCAGATCGACAGTGTTGGCTGTAGCACCTCAAACCCTAACTTCTCGCTCCATGGTTTTGATCTTGCTCTCCTTCGCAACCCTTAGTTGTTTTTTAAGGTTTTTATGCATATTGGTTTCTCTTCCCTCTTGGCTTACCCTCCTATAGCAATAGAAGTGGTTGTTTTAGTTCCAGAGTAGCGCCATGGATGCCTTAAAGCAATTAAAACACTGGTTTTGTGAGGGGTTTATCACTCTGCTTATGGAACCCGTACTCCATCTCACCAGAATTCAAGGGTCTTCTCTTGCATAGGTAATAATATAGTGTGTAATTTTTCTTTTCATTTTCATTTTTTATTAAGAACGCTCCTACCTCTATTAAATCTGAGAAAACGTTGTTTAATTGTAGGGCTTAGGAAATATTGTACTGGAGAGAGGTGGATACAAAGAAGGGGTGCTTTCCCTCCTCCTTCGAAAGACTTTTGTTGGTTTCTCTTTTGTATTCTGGGTTTATATCCAATATGCGGAAATTTCTACTTGGCTACTCTACTCTCCATCATTGCCTTACTTTTTTTGTCGACTCACTGCTCAAGTTTCTTCAACTCCCATATATACCAGTTACATTCCCAGAGAAGGTATGGTGGTCGAGTTTCGTGGTTCTTAGCTATGGTAGTTTCCATGATAGATAACTATTAATTTCTTCATTTAGTTTCTATTTATTTCACTGACTCATCTCTCTATTGCTTGGTATGCCCTGGCAGGTAATCTCCAAAACCTTTTCCTATAAGTGTGGTGTTTGCTCGTATGTTCAACATGCTAATCTAAGGTTTGGAAATTATCCAAGTTGGTTTTGGATTCTGGAGTCCCCTACTCTTATTGGCCTTACAACAACATGTGCACCTTTGCATTTGAAGCCTTCCTTGGATCTATCGAGCTCATTTGCCACCATTTGATGTGCTTTTAAATTACCTTCTGGGTATACGTTGAAAGGTGGGATCGAGCAAGGTTTGGTTATGTATCAGTTTTGTTTTATTTTATTTTAGGAGGGTGGGTTCCACCCCAGTGTTTTTTTTTTGGCAAAAGGTGCAACTTTCATATTGCATTTTCTAAATTTTATATGGCCAATTCACCCACTATTTGGTGTTTACCTTTACCTTGAAATAGCCACAGTCATGGACAATTATGTTTTGGGGTTAATTAATCTAATGTAATCATCTATAAATTATTGGGATTTTCCCCTACGTCATGGAATGTTTGTTTCACTGCCATGATAATGGCCAGGTTATCGTTGTCTTTATGGAAATATTGTTCTATGATGATTTATCTCTATGGTGTTGTCCATTGGTAATTTCAAATTGTATAAGTAACGCTAAAAATGATAACCCTTCGCCAATTTATGAAAATGTGTTTTTCTCAATGATTTGTTTCTATATTACTATTGTTCATAATTTCCCTTATATAGGTAAAGTTGTACAAGATATTCATTTGGTATCCTTTGGCTGAGCTCGAGAAGATAGGCATGTCTGCTATGATTACTGTGTGTCATTTAATTAATTTTAAAGAATCACTTACTATAATACGTATGCCTTCTGAGTTACCATTCCTAACCAACGTTCTAGATATTTCAAGTCACCTTCATCTAAGCATGATATGTATAGTTATTCTCTATTTTCCTTAATGTTTAATTTATAATTATACTCTTATACTGAGAAATCGAGGTAGCAGTGCTAGTTTTGGATACTTACTACCTGAGGTTTTTTTTGCATTTGAGTGAACTTTATAATTCAAGCACGAATTCAGAATGCCTATATGTACTTTGTACTTCTGTAATGTTTTACATGTGGTGCTATCATAGAGGCAGTTTTTGATTAAATAGTTGTCTCTGCAGTTCCCATAATTAATGAAGGAATTATTTCTAAGATGGAAAGAAAACTAAGTTCTAGTAGCTCTGCATAATTAATCTCTAGCACAGGTTTTTCATGTATGTCATTTTTGTTTGCCGTGAATTTCCTTTATAAATAGGATTACCAAGTGAGTTTCCCACCTGCAAATTCATTTGAAGTTGTTAGCTTCAACTCTTTGAACTATTTACAAATTTTGTTTATGATGTTATCAGTTCACTTATTAAATCTACTTTTGAACTCAATTTATAATATTTCCTATTTGGTACTGATGAATATAAATCACAGACTCTTGTTTCTTTTATTGACAATCTCCTAGTTTCACTAGTCTCAATTTGTTAGTTAATATACTATTATCAAAGAGAACCCTTACAAAAATATGACCCTTTGGGTATATACTTATGTACCCAACAGTCTCACTTTTATATTCAGAATACATGCATGAACACCTATTTACTAACATTCCTATAAAAAAAAATTCTCAATTACTTCTAATGTAATAAGCATATATGAGCTTAAACTTTCAACCAGATGAATTACATTTTAGAGAGAAGTTTTAGAAAATTGTTACATAACTAATAAAACCCACACTCTAAATCAAATCTAATTACATTCATGTAAAGAGACTCCAGGGTATTTGCATCTATATTTGTTTCAGAAACCATACCGTTACTAGAGCCACAACCATCCAAAACTTAGGAGTCCATCCATGCCAAATGCATATACATTTCATTAGTTAAGTACCCACAATAATATTAGAAAAACAATTATTCATGGTTAGAAAATTCAACAAAAAATAATTAAATTTGTTCAATTACAGTAGAAAATTTATAAGAAAATAAATACTCTTTTACGAGTATATCAGATTACCAACAACGGAATTAGCTTGGAAAGAATAACTTTCCGCCGAACCTTGAACCGTCACCTTCGTTTCCCCCTGAGCTGAGATCTTTTTTCTTCCCATAGTCAACAACCTTTGTTGTCATGTTTAAGTAATTTTTATGCCTCACTTTCCCCAGTAGATTTTCTATTACGACGTCCCATTTTTCTAGGTTTTGTCAATTCCCATAGCATAAGATTTTCTTTTTTTCCTTTTCTTTAAAATGATTATTTTTCATCCTTTCAAGCCCGTATTTTTCCACTACTATTATTTTTCACCCCTTCCAGTGTTGTTTCCCTCTCACTAAGCGATTTTCCAGATTTTTCTCTACTTATCTAGTAAATCACATGATTTCACTCCAAGTGTTTTTCTTTGGAGTGATTTAGGAAAGTTTAATATTTTATTATTATTACTTTTCTTTATCCAATCTATCCATCCTAGATTGTGGATTAGGATAATCATCTCATTCGTTCTGTTGTTCTTTCCAGATAATTCCATCCAATACCAAATTTAATTATTTCAAACTCAACTAATTACATTATCATAGCTTTTTTTTCAAAGGAAAAACTTGGCCAGCATGCCATTATTATCAGTATTTCAACTACTAAATATAGTTTCTTAGCTATTATAGATTCTGAAATAAAGGGGCATTACAATCAAGTCTGCAAAAATCAATGCACTAGGGGTATCATAATCATGATTAAGCCTTAGGGATTTGGTGGTAATATTTAGAATAAAGTAGGGTTGTTTATTGTCAATGATGTTGTTGACATGGTGAATTTCATAACATACACGTCCTTACTATGTTGTTTTACTTCATTTGTGTTGGTTTCCCTTTTTAATTACAACCTTGAGGAGGAGGTATCGATTTCCTTAATTATATTTGGTTTCTCTATAAAACTTGGACTAAGCATGGGAGGATTCTTCGCATGAATATGTAGTTGGAAAATATATTTTAATTAGAGCCAATGTACATAAACCCGAGTACACTTGAGAATAGATATCACCGAAAAAGCCATCAAGGGTTTTATTTTATCTATGATGAGCATAAAGAAGTTTCTCATCCCATGTTAATGGATGCTTGGAGATGTACATTCCAAGGATATGAAAAATCATTTTATTGAGCATTTTTCATCTTAGGTTCAATCATTGGCCATAGGTTGAACCAAAAGGTACTTAGGAACCTATTATCCCTATTTGAAATAATAGTTTATGGGAACCCAAAATGAACATAGAAATACTCAAATAAGAGATTAATAGTTTCCTCTATTGTGATACTCTTTTTGCAAGGTTTCAATATGGTCATATTAGAAGACTAATCAATAATCACAAATAATTTCTTCATTCTCATGATTGGTTAATGTAGGTCAAAATTATAGTCCATAGAGAAAAAATCCTAGGTATGAATGGGGTAGGAAAACTAGTATACAATACCTATTTATTATTGGTAGATTTGATGATGGAAATGCACAATCTCATATTCTTGTTGATATCCTATTAGAGCTTTGGTTAGTAGGGATAATTTTGTAGTACTACCACTATATTCTCAACGCTAAAGTGCCCTTCTATCTGATGTATTATGTATACCAAATAAGCTTCTCATGCTCACCTGAAATACTAAAGAGTCGGTCTAGATAACATACAATATCGTACAAAATATTAAAGTTTGATGTTTGACTACTTATGCCAAGTGTTTGATAGGTAACAATGAAGTTGGGGTCAATCTTATACAATGGGAGGCCTCGAGAGGTCTTATATCCATAAGATATTAGGACTATGATTATCCTCCAGCCAAATGTTAGCTAAGGTAATTTAAGTTGTTATTTTTTATATTCTTATTATACTTGTTGATTATGTAGAACAATTATAGGTACATGGACTAATTTTGATGGTGGCCATTCTTTATATTTTCGTTCATATAAATGAATAGCATGAGCTTGTAATCACTTTAGATAATTTATCCTTCCCAAAAATGTAATGCTTCCATTAGTGACAAGCTTACATTATGGAGCACATATCCTTGTCATGTGTGGGGTATATATGAACCAAATTGGAGAATGTCTCATTATCATAGTTCATTGGATGTCCATGCTAAGTGATGCCTACACCAACAATATAATCTCAGGAATTTTTATCATCCTTGAAGGGATATTATAGGAATGGTAGAGATAGTAAAGGTGGTGTTTAAGATCCTTGAAATATGTATATTATGAATTAATTGAAATGAGATTAGGTTTATCCCCATCGTTGGTCACTTACCTTAGGAACCAAATGATATGATGGAATGCTAAAACAAACTTGCAATAGGATCTAGTGAGGCCCAAGAAACTGTTAGGTCCCTATAATACTAGTGTATTCCCTTATTATTATTGTCATTTTAGCCCCTTATTGTTATTTTTGTGCCCATGTTGTCCCCATATTGTTATTATTATGCCCCATAGAAGCCCACAATTGTTATTGTTGTGCCCTTACATTATTATTGTTATGTCGACTTAGACTATATCGTGACCTCTTAGACTCCTATATATAGAAAGGAGGTCTTGTCATTTGTATCATCCAAGAATTGTTCATTTATGTAATCTAAAGGATGTTTCCCCCTCAAAGAGGCTGATTTTGAAGTTGTTGATCTATATTTTCTTCTATTTTGTGAGTTGGTTTCATAACAATTGGTATCCGAGCTTTGGATTCTAGTGTTTCACTGCCCCAAATAGGTCATCGTGGTATTTTCGCTATAACGATTTTTATGTGAAGTTTCAGAAGCTAAAATTAAAACCCAATTGAGCCAAAATCTGGATGAACCTTCGGTATGAATTTTATATGTGTTCTCACTACATTTTTGGATATATTATCCAAGGAGTTTAGGGTTTTTGCAGGCTCCCGAATTATATATCAAACAGGTGACCTTAGGAAAATCATCATAACTCTCTCTCTGAGTATTAGATCTAAATTTTGTAAAAAGTTACAAAAATAGGATTGAATGTAGTTTTATTTGTATTCGTTTCAGGTCTGAACGTCAAAACAGGGACACGTGGCACTTTGTACAAGTTCGCTCTACTGAACCACTCTATAATTAGGTCATCGTGAAAGATTTGGAATAAATCATTCTTGGATAATCCAACCTTGATCATACTTGTGAGGTTGGAACGAGGACTTAGGCAGGTACCATAGGATGAAATTTTAGACCTTGGAGATCTGAAATTACATAGATACAATAGATTCAATATCAAGCTCCTACAAAGCCAAAAAATGTGTGTAGTATTTTTAAAATTTTGCATACATTTGGTTTTAAAAATTATTTGAAGGAATTAAAAGGACATAGTGAAGCATAATTATCATTAATTGATTCCCTGAAGAAAGAAAATGGAAACACCTAGAAAGCAGCATGAAATATCTAGCATGACTCATGAAAAAGAGGAAGAAATGCAACATGATATATGAAAATTACAAGACCAAGTGCAAAAAATTTCACACTCACAAAAGGTTACTAAAGCTAAGATGGGTGGTTTAAATAAAGGTGTGGAAGCTAAGGTGGATGGTTTAAAGAATGGTGTATAAGCTAATATGAATGGCATGGAAGCTTAGATGGATGGTGCGGAAGATAATATGGATGGTTTAGAAGCAAACAATGAAGATTTGAAGAAAGACATGGAAGGTTTGAAAGGAGTTTTGGAAAATTTGCTACAAGAGATGCTTCCTAATGGCGAAAAGGTAGTAGAGGAAACTCATGATGAGAACAAAAAAAATGTTAGTCATGATTTCATAGACTCTAACATTGGATTGAAGATCCACCATGTTCCAAAGATCAATATGAGGAATTTTTATGGTAAGCATCCCGTAACATGGATACTATAGATGGAGAAGTATTTCAATCTCCATAATATGAAAAACAAACAAAAGATATGCATTGCGACTTTATATTTGGAACCCAATTGGTTTGTATGGTATCAATGGCTTTGCTCTTGTAAAAAATTGTCACTTGGGCAATTTTTACAGAAGAAATGATAGAACATTATGAGGATACAAAAAGCAACACTTTTTTTAGCCAATTGATAAATCTCAAACAAAAAGGTTCAATGGTGGAGCACATTGAGGACGTTCAAAAATTTAATATAAGGGTAAAATATATTCCATAGGATCATAGTATTGATGTGTTCATAGGGACATTAAAGGATAACATCCAACACAAAGTTTGCCTTTGGGAACCCAATTCATTGGAGAAGACATTCAGGTTGGAAAGAAAAATTGAAAGAAAAATTATGGCAACAAGGAAGCCTACTAATCATAACTATTGAGAAGGAAGTGTTCTTTCCCCTAGCCTTCCATGACCTACAAGGTTGACAACACAATAATTGGAATAAAACAGAGAAAAAGGACTTTGTTACAGTTGTGATAGAAAATACACTAAAGGTCATAAGTGTTCCGAGAATAAATTACTTTACATAGATTGTGAAGAGGAAGAAGAAAAGGAACAAAAAGCATCAAAAGAAGAGGATACACACCAAGAACAAAGCCTAGAGAAAGAATAAAGGTATCCAAACATATAGTGTAATGCATTGGCCGAAATAATCACTCCTCAAACTATGAATATGGAAGGACATATCAAGAAGAAAAAGGTAATAATGTTGATTGATTTGAGCAGTACCCTTAATTTTATTCATTCTAAGATAGAGAAGGAATTGAATTGCTTCCTATATATAGCACGAGAGTGTCAACTGATGGTTGCAAATGGAAGAACCATAAATTGCTCTGGAAAGTGCCATAATATCAAGCTATCCATGGGAGAATATGTGTTGAATAGTCCAATGCTTTGCATTCCAATGGGTGGTGTTGATGTTGTACTAAGAGTCCAATGGCTACAATCTTTGGGTATGATAACTTTTAATTTTCAGGAATGTTTCTTGAATTTTTTTTCAGAAGGAGAGGAAGTTGAATTAAGGGGTATCGTAGGGAAATATGGAAATATAATCGTCTCTAGTGGAATGACAAAGCTTAAACAAAACAAAAAACATTGCGTAATTGCACAATTATGTTCGCTAGAGGTTCCCACGTCAAAATCATCCATTTCTCTAGATCTCCAAAAACCCTTGGACAATCATTCCTAGGTATTTGAGACTCCCAAAGGTCTCCCACTTGTTTGTGATCATGATCATGCTATTCATTTGATTCCAGGAAGTCTTCCTCCAAACAGCATGCCTTACAGATATCCTTATGCCCAAAAGAGTGAAATTGAATGTATGGTTGCATAAATGCTAGACGATGGTATATTTCAACCTAGTCAAAGTTCTTTCTCTGCTCCAGTAGTATTGGTGCATAAGAAGGATAGATCATGGTGCATGTGCCTAGATTATAGGGAGCTCAACAAGATCACTATTAAAGATAAATTTGTCATTCCTGTCATTGATGAATTATTGGATGAATTGCATGGAGAAATTTGCTTCACCAAGTTGGACCTTCATTCAGGATGAATACTGAAGACATTCTGAAAACATCATTTAGAACTTATGAGGGTAATTATGAATTTTTGGTCATGCCTTTTGGCTTTACCAATGCACCTTCTACATTTCCAGGTTTGATGAATTCCATTTTCAAACCCTTCCTTAGAAAATTTGTGTTAGTAGTTTTTGATGATATACTAATCTACAACAAGACATGGAAATATCATGTTAAACATGTTGATAGAGTTCTCAAACTATTGGAGGAGAAACAACTATATGAAAAAAACTCCAAATGTTTCTTTGGAGTATAAGAGGTTGAATATTTGGGTCATATTGTATCTCATGAAGGTGTTAAGGTAGACCATAGAAAAATTAAATCCATTAAGGAATTGAAGATCCCCACAGCCATAAATCATCTGTGATGATTTCTCAAGTTGACACGGTATTATCGCAAGTTTGTTAAGAATTATGGGAGAATGGTAGCACCTCTAACAAAATTACTAAAGAAAGATGCATTTTATTTGACTCTAGAAGAGACGAAAGCCTTTGAACATGTTAAAGAGGCAATGTGCCAAGCACCGGTCTTAGCTACTCCAGACTTCACAAAACACTTTACTATGGAATGCAATTCTTCAGGAAATGGAATTGGTGTTGTTTTAATGCAAGAAGAAAGACTCATTTCTTTTGAAAGTCATCTAATCAAAGGAAATTATTTACACAAAGCTATCTATGAGAAGGAAATGCTGGCAATACTACATGCACTTAAGAAATGGTGACCTTACCTAATGGGAAGACACTTCAAGGTAAAAATAGATCATGATAGTCCTAAGTACTTTCTAGAACAGAGATTAACTTCAGAAGAGCAGCAAAAATGGGTCACAAAGATGTTGGGTTATGACTTTGAAATCGTCCACAAAAAAGGGAAGACAAATGTTGTTGTAGATGCACTCTCAAGCAATGATGAGGATGTGGAAGAATTTCTTTGTGCCATTTCTATTATCCAACTAGATTGGATGAACGAAGCAAGGGATGAATGGAAGAATGACAAAGAAGTGTGGGCACTCATTCAAAAGATACAACAAGACCCCAGTACATCTAATACATTTTCATGGAAAAAATATTTGTTATGGTACAAAGATCACTTATACCTCTATAAGAATTCTCAACTCAAACAAAGGACTTTTGGAATTGTACACCTCTCCCGTAGGAGGGCACTCAGGATTTTTAAAAACTTAGCACAGGGTTAAGAAGGAATTTTTTTTGGACGGCCTTAAATATGATTTTCAAATGTTTATGGCAGAATGTTTGGTTTGCCAGCAAAATAAAGTTGAAACAATTAAGACCCCAGTTCTATTACAATCTTTATCCATGTCAATGTTGGGAGGAGGTTTCAATGGATTTTTTCACAATTTTACACAAGTCCGAAGGAAAGAGTGTCATCAAGTTGGTGGTTGATATACTTACAAAGTATGCACACTTTTGTGCATTATCTCATCTCTTTAAAGCCTGACAGTTACTACTGCATTTATGGAATCAATTCAAAAGCTACATGGAAACCCAAAGATTATTGTAAGCATCAGAGTTCCCATTTTCACTGGAAATTTTTGGACATAATTATTTTCTTTTCTAGGTACATAGTTAGCTCATAGCTCATCTTTTCATCCTCAATCTGATGGGAAAACTGAGATATTGAACAAATTTTTAGAAGAATGTCTTCATTTCTTTATATGTGATAAATAGACATAATCGGTCAAATGGTTGCCTCTGGCCAAATGGTGGTATAACACTTCCTTCCATACTGTACCAAAAATGATCCCATTGCACTTTATGGATACTATCCACCATCCATCACATCATATTTAAGAGAAAATTTTAAGGTTCAAGCAGTGGAAGATCACATCAAGCATCAACAACAAGTTCTCCAACTCTTAAAGGATAACCTCACTTTGGCACATAATAGAATGAAACAACAGGTAGATCAACATCACAGGGAAAGAAGGTTTGATATAGGTGATTGGTTATTTCTATAGCTACAACCATACAAACAAATGTCCCTCAAGAAAGCTAGGAAGGATAATAAATTATCGGCAAAGTATTATGGTTCATACAAGGTTTTGCAAAAGATTGGTAGTATGGCATACAAATTAGAGATTCCTACAACTGCTTGAGTGCACCTAATTTTCCATATTTCATGCTTAAAGAAAGTTATAAGTGACCAGCTCCCAGTTCAAACATTATTGCCAAAACTTGAAGAGGAAGGAAAAATCATATTAGAACCTAAAGTAGTCACAAAAATAAAAACTTGAGAGCTATAAAATCAATCAATTTCAAAGTATCTCATCAAGTAGAAGAAATTACCTGCTAAAGATTCCACATTGGAGGATGAGAATTTTATAAAGAAGCAGCCAAAACTACTCAAGCGTTGAGGAAAAAACTTTTCTGAAGGAGAGGCGCATGCTAGATCCCTATAATACTAGCGTATTCCCTTATTATTATTGTCATTGTAGCCCCTTATTATTGCTGTTGTGTGCATGTTGTCCACATATTGTTATTATTGTGCCCCATAGAAGCCCACTATTGTTATTGTTGTAACCTTACATTATTATTGTTATGTCAAATTTGACCATATTGTGACCCCTTAGACTCCTATATACAGAAAGGAGGTCTTGTCATTTGTATCATCCAAGAATTGTTCATTTGTGTAATGTAAAATACGTTGCCCCCTCGAAGAGGTTGATTTTGAATTCGTTGATCTCAGTTTTATTCTATTTTGTGAGTTGGTTACATAACATAAACTATGTATATTTGTTAGACTGATCATCAAGGCTAGCCAATCATGAATGACTTGGATCTTGGATATATTTATATGAACACCATGTTGATCCAAGATTTATACCAAATATCGAATCATATGCATGCAAAATGATAATTTATGTGAATTGGCATATAAATTGTGATGTTGTAAGGTTCTTAAGATCTATTGAACATGATACAAATTTTCTAACTATGTTTCATTGAATATGGGGATAACATTTAAATATATAACCACAAAATAAAATTTTCAACAAGCACAAATATCACCCATCAATCTCATGAACAATACTAGAGTATTAATCATGCTAAAAGGCATGGCCAACCACTTGAGAAGGAATTATTTAGAATTAATAGGAATATTCCATACATTGTTTTTCTCAATTAGTATATGGTGATAACATGATTTCAGATAAGTGTTGTTGAAAAATTGGACTTCTCGAGTTAATAAAGGACATCATGAATAAAGAGGATTAGATATCAATTCTTGACTTAAGTTTTGTTTAGAGGTCCATGATCAATACAAATTCATTATAATTTATCCTTGTTTTGTTGGAACATAGTTGGCCTTTCATTCAAAATTATCAATATATAATTTATCATCTAACTTAGTACATTCTAGCTACATAAAGTGGAGTAATTTTCTTACAAGGTCCCTTTTAGTGGTGGGTCTTAGTTAAGATATTTTGGTTCTAAAATCTTCTAGATACAATTTCAAACGTCAAAGGTCAACTCCTTGGATGAATATTTTGCTAGTATAGGTCACAACCATGATTCAACATTAGTCCACGTGCCATAAACTTTGTAATGTTTTGAAAATAACCTCACTTAGAGTTTACATGCATAATTTATGCCTCCCATAATTGATGTCCAAGAACTCCATCTTTTGGATGTACCTATATGGCTACTATGGTACCTTAGTATGAAGTTCCACATAAAATAATACTTAGAATGTACTATGATACCATCTTTTCTCCTTTTTCAGAGTTTTCCATCTTGTCGATTCGTCATTATAGTTTTCAATGGAGTGGAATTCCTTCATGAGGGAAACAAGAAAAGTCATCCAAGTGGGTTCTATCCTAAATGTTATAGATTCATCTATAATATGTCTCTCCCAATAATTATTCCACCAAAGTCTTAATATAATGAATGGACTTAAGGAGTGTGAAAGTGCTCCTTTTGTTTTCAAACTATTTCTGTATGCAATAATAACCAACTAAGAAATTTAACCATTTCTACAAAGCATTTGTGTCTATCTAGACTTCAAAAGAAGGAATGTGAAGGTTAGCATGCACCTTGAGGAGTGTCACACCTCTAATATGATTTCTTATTGAAGGTTTCTCTACCACCATTAGTAGACATCCAAAATAATTCATCATCTCATTTTTTTATCACATAAGGGCTTCGCCTGAGTAACAACTTAATCGGATTTTTTGAACCATAAATGCTCCTTTCTTCTGCCATGGGAGACGACTTGGAGAGATGCGAATAATATTCCCCAAGTTTAATTGGTTGAAGAGACAACTCCCTATACCCTAACTTGTTCGGGACATGCATAAAGAAATAACAAAGAGAAGAATTATATAACGGTACTAATCAAGATAGTTTTGAGAATGAAATAAAGGAAGAAATATAAATAAAAACACAAATAGAGCTTCTATAAAACATAATAATACATTGAAAACCAAATTTTATTAATGAATATATATATATATATATATATAAACAATATATCCAAGCTAGAATGGTGGTAGCTTATCTAAAGAGGAATGTGTTTGCTATGTTTTATTCATAGAAAGACATTACAACAAGCCAAAACTTCTTTCTAACATAAAGTATGATGTCCCTAATTATAAAACCATAGAGATCCAAAATTCTAATCCAATAAATTAATGCAATAAATGAATGTGCAACCTAAAAAGCTAATGGATATGTCAAATTCTCAAGTCCACAATTTTTACATGCAAAATCTATTTAAGATACCTATTAAGCCATTACAAAACTTAATCCACACTAACATTCAAAAATTTAATAATTACCCATATATAAAACTATTTTAAATTAGTAAAGTAAATAAATAAATATCTAATTTTAATTTAACACTTTCAATACACTTTTCCATCTTTATAAACCTTTATGTTTAATTTTAAAAATTGAAATGTACCTTTTATTTATTTGTATATATATATATGAAGAGCATAATAAAAATCTGAAAACTCGCATAACTGTGTAGTGACGAGAATGATTTCTATTTACTCGCGTCAGGTTTCTAATGATTCATTGAAATATTAGTATCAGTGAAAGTGACATGTTTCAACCATATATATTACATTACACTATTTAAAGATAATAGATTTTTAATTAATACTTTTTTTGCAAAATTGAATTTGTGTACATAGAAAAATAAATGATGCTCACCTTATTACACTTAGTTAACGTATATCTTTGAAAACTGTATTTCTTTATATAATTGAATTAAAATGAAAGAACATAGAGACGAGAACAAACTACATGTATCTAGGAGAAAAAAATGATCCTCCCGACCACCCACCTTAAAATCCTAAACAACTCTTACAAACAAAGTGAAAGAATATAGAAAAACATTTTCACAAAGAACAAATTAGGCGGTGGAAGTGGTCAAAATCAAGACGTGTTCTATAACCTGAACGCGTAACAAAAAAAATTAGGAAAGAAAAATGTTGTTGACCCATTTGCAAAAGAGTGTAGTCACCATTTCTGGATAACGCGTGCGTTGTTGCCATTGGTGACATGTTCTTCAAATATTATAACATAGATAACGTGTGAAAGTTGGTACAAAATAATTTTCAAACTATTCTGACGAAGCATACGTAGGAACCTTCCCAAACTATACCGGTAAATGAATTATTGCACGAAGACGTATTCAAAGCAAAGTGGCTGTACGTCTTTTTTTTCAGGGATTCCTTTAGCCATTAAAGCTGATTAGGAAGTAAGGGAATCGGAGCTTTACTCGTGGGAATTATGAGCCACGCGGCCTCCTGGGCCCTGCCCAGAGATTTGTAGGTCGCTGGCGACTCGGCTGTGTATGTCTAATATATTGATGGAATATGGATGACTATTCACATGGATGGGTTTGGTAGTCTTCCGTGCCGGCTACGAACCGCGTGGGGAGTCCTATATATTGAATCTTTTTGTTCTCAGGGTCCTATATGTCCAATCTTCTCATTCCATAAACTGAAGCACAAATACTTTGTTCACTTCATCCAAAGAGCTATCTCGGAACCTGTAGCAGCTACACCATCAAAATAACTTCGACACTTCACGGCATTTGATATTGTATGCTCTTTGATCTTTCTTCATTGATATTGCCCGCATGGACTGTTGTTTAATTATGCCCCTCTGTATTGTTCTCTAATCTGGTAGTTTTGATTGTAGAACGCAGTGACCTTGTGATGTATCTTCTTAGAAATTTCGATGTATGGCTTGCTAATTTGTTTGTTTCGATGGCGGATATTGGCAGTAATTTTAGCGGAAGATATGGGGCAGCAGGGACTGTGGATTGCACTTGTGGTGGCAGTGGCGATGATGGTTTTGCCATTTAATTGTTTGGCTACAGACTACACCGTCGGTGACAGCGCACAGTGGACTCTGGGCGTCAACTATAATACCTGGGCTTCTGGCAAAACATTCGTTGTGGGCGACAAACTCGGTATGTAAAAACACAAATTATAGCAAAAAGCCAATACTGATATTTGATGATACTGTTGAAGATATTGATGAGTGATGATTGAATGAATATAATCATGCAGTGTTCAAATACACGCCGGGCACGCACAATGCGCTGGTGGTGAACAAGGCGGCGTATGATTCGTGCCTCACTACAAATCCCTTGGCAACACACACCAGTGGAAACGACACCATTACTTTGGACAGCACGGGCGCCAAGTATTACATCTGCGGAATCACGGGTCACTGCTCAGCCGGCATGAAGCTCACTATCACCGTCGGCGCCGCCTCCACTTCAAAGAAGAACGGAACAGCGCCATCCCCCTCGCCCGCCCGTTCTCGAACACCAACTGTCCAATCGCCGTCGCCATCATCGGCCTCTCCCACCGCACCAACTGTTGGTTCGCCTTCCCCATCATCCACCGCTCCCGCGACCCCAACAGTCGGAGCGCCTTCCCCATCATCGGCAGCTAACCCGCCTTCAGTGCAAACACCATCGTCGTCAACAAACGGGGCGAGCACAGCCTCGCCTTCATACCGCATGGGTGGTGTCTTCCTGCTTGGAGGATCTGTTTTGCTCGCCATGGGCTCGATATAGATATAAATAGATAACTACTCAGGCTTCGTCCATTGCTGTCAGATTATTTTCTTCTCAATCATTTTGTTATTATTACGATGACTATTTATCATCGGATGTATTCGATTCATGTCCCTAATGTTAATAGAGTAAATCGATATCATGTAGCAGTTGTTTATAACGCGATTTTTTAAAAGCTTTTTCGGCGTATTTTTCCAGTCAAAATCCGACAGTAATTTATCTTCTTACTGTTTATTGTCTTTTTGGGACTGTAGGCAGGATAAATAGTCATTTATTTGCTGTTATCCCTTATATTTTTATTTATCACATGTTTGAATGTTAAATACTTATTCATAGGTTGCGATCTTTATATAAATATATAAGTATGTATGGGATTATAGGCCGGGAAAATAATCATTTATAAGCGGTTATCTCTTATATTTCAATATATCATGTTTGAATGTTAAATAGTTATTCGTAAATTTTACTAAATTGTAAATTTTCAAATATTCAGTAAATTCAATAAATATAAAAATAACATAAAGGGATTACCATCCATCCCCACACATATATTTATGTGGACTCAAAATCTACATAATCTACATGTAAAGTAGCAACTTTGCATGAATGTTAATTCAAATATTCAGTTCATGCTTTAGGTAAAAACGGAATCTAAAAGGAAGACTTAACTGGCTTAATGAAATGATATTAGATAGTGTGGTATTTGGTGGTATCAATATTTAGGTAAGATATTTTTTAAAAGTAAGCCGAACCCAATGCATAAAGTAAAATCCTATTCCCATTAAATATCTAAATTTAGTAATTATGAGCACAATTTATTTGATAAATATCCATTTATAAATCTGGTCTTTTAAATATTATTTTTGGTTATGTCCAAAATAAATTTTATATTTTAAAAAATAAATAAAAATAAAAATAACATTTTCCATTGGTCAATTCTTCTATCTTAATAACTTCAAAAAAACAATAGTATTTCTCATAAGAATGAAGTAAGCTATATATATATATATTAGAATTTGATATAATCTATTTTAATGAAATAGTAATTTTTCTATATTTAAAATATAATTTTCAAAATATAAATAAATTAAATTTATTGAAAATGTTATACTATGTTGAATAAAAAAAATTAATGGGCCTGGAGTATGCCCTAAAACTGCTTCTGCTTGGCTAAAAGCTCGTCTTCCTCGGACGTAAGGAAACAGGTTAACGGCCCAAGACCCAGAGGCATCTGGCAGGAGTGAAAGTCTGCTCCCTTACGGACCACCAGCGGGTTATTTCAGGTGGCGTGGTTTTCCTTGATAACAGTGATGTGTCAACTGACATTCGCGGATAGCAGCCAGAGATGGCTGTCCTCAATGTTGGTTTGACAAACTGAGTTTGATAGGTTTTTCCACCTTTTGAAAAAAAAAATAAAAAAAAAAATAAAAAAAAATTAAACTCCAAGTCTAAATTTCTTATATTTTAATTTTAAGGAAATTGATTTAAAATTGATAATAACCTTATGAGTTGTCTAATATGCCATTTCACAACAACTCTATTAAGATTGCACTGAAAGAAGTTTAAAATATAGAATTATCAATGTTATCATTTAAGGAATGAAAGAAGTGGAGATTTTGTATGCACTTATGAGTTGTCTAATATGCCATTTCACAACAACTCTATTAAGATTGCACCGAAAGAAGTTTAAAAATATAGAATTATCAATGTTATCATTTATGGAATGAAAGAAGTGAAGATTATGTATGAGTGACAAACCACGTAAAGTCATACTAGATGGGATCATGGGTGAACTTAATCAAATTTGGGATATTGATTTTATCCATAAATGGAAGGTTAGATATGCAATTCATTTTAGTTTTCATATTTGCATTCTTAATAGCCATGTTGACTAAAAGCACTAGTGGGGGTCAACACAATGGAATCGAATGAGGACAAAAGCAACTTGAAGGAACTTGAATTAGACAAAATCAAAGGTGAAATAGTAGGGGATGGAGGATGACTATGTTTTATTCTCGTAGATTTCATAAAAGAAATAACAAATATAGTGATACCAAGAGAATCAGAAAGTCCACTAAGAACACAATAATTTTTACGTGAGAATGTAGGTGTAGTCCTGACTAAGTGATAAATTTTCGTCATCAAAGTATTATATCCTAAAGACAATGAATGGAAAATGGTAAGTTAAATAATTCGACAAATTACTAAACAAAAATTATGTGAATTGTGGATGCCATGTCTTTTGATTAATTAAGTGTTCAAAGAAACAAAAATCATCCTAAAAGATAAAGTAGAAAAAACTAGCTAACCTAAGGGTGTTATTACCAAAAAAAAATGTAAGAATAAAAAATATATTCTTACAAACATTTATCAATAAATTATTTGAGTTTTATTGTGATTATTGAGTAAAGAGGTCAACAAGTCCCTTTCAAATACTCAAATAGATGGGAAATGAGATTTACTAATAGAGTAAGTGAAAGTACAAAAGATATTAGTTATGAAGGCCATTGGGGGGAGTCCCTAATGCCCAAAAAATTATCAATCTCTAGTTCCCTCCCCCTTATGAGAGACACCTAGGTAGGAACCTAGTCAAATTCCACTAAGATACTCATTCATGAATAAATGCACTAGCTTACCATGCCTTCAATATGAAATCGAATAATTGAGGGATATTTAGTGTGAAAGAACTAAGAGATTCAATCAAAACTTTGGTCCCAACTTTAACATTATTGGACATTATACAATGTAAGATCCTTCTTATTTCCAAATATATTCTAAACCACATCCAATATATAGGATTTTACATACTATAAATATAAAAAATTATGTTTCAATGTACAAGTTTATGGAAAATATTTGGATGCCTATCCTTATCACCCTAGCCGAACCAAAATATTCTTTTGATAAGTGAGGAACTATAGTTGGTTTGATTAAATTGTTTCTTTTAGCACTGAAGTTGGTGTACTTAATTAATTATTTGTTTTAGGTATTATTTATTTTCACTTGGGGAATCTATAAAAAAAAACCAAAATATTACATAAAATGGGACTTAAAATAATATTTGAAATAAAATAGCAAAGATGGAATCCAAACTATGGAAGTAAAATTTTCCTTTTATTTCAACGAGGGGAAATTCTCCAATATCCAACCAATGATATATATATATATATATATATATATATATATATATATATATATATATATATATATATATATATATATAAAACCTAAAGGATGTCATGTGAAATATTATATGAAATCCAAAGACTAGGAAAATCGAACAATAATGATTAGGACTGAGCACATAGATATTTCATTCTAGAGAGATTATTTTCCTAAAATATATCATTCAAAACAATAATGATTGATATTAACAATCTAGGGATTTCCTTTCTTACCACAAGTATTTCATTAAAATGTAGGACTTGAAGAATTCCCATTCAAATAAGCGTGAGGAAAAATACATTACCATAAAATCGTAATGAAGCACACACACAACCAAGGATAAAATGAAGGGTTTCATCCCAAGTTGAGTTGTCGATCTACTATTAGTTCTTTGTTACTAGATAGTACGAAAATTACCTACTTAATAATTGTGTGAAAATAGTGATAGAAAAAATGAAAAGGATAGAAATCCATGCACAAATAAACTATTTCTTTCTCTATCTTATGCATTATAAATGATTTAAACATAATGACACCCATAACCTAAATAATATGATACAACAACAAATTTAGGTTACTTCATTGCTAATCGAAATAAATAGATTTATAATTGAACACCTCAAGATACTTGCAAAAATAATGTAGGCATTAAAGCCTCTTTGAGTAGATCCTTTTCCTCCTTCTGTGCCCCACTCTATAATTTTGACGGTAGAAAGAATATTACTAGGTGGTATAAAGAAGTATTCCTAGGTAAATCATAAGATGTGTGCCATATGAGAAGAAACTAAAAGTCATAAGAAACAACATAGAAAATAAAAATGCACACAATCACATCATCACACATAAGACACAATATATCTACTGGAAACCCTTCTGGGAGAAAAACCACTCTTGTTGTTGTTGCACTACTTTGAATCTCTATTATGTCAAACAATTTTTATTTTACATATTTAGTTGACTCCCATCAACCTAAATACTCGACCTCATATAAAATATGCCAACAAAAAATCAATCAGGAGAATCGATTCTACTGATGAGCTCGGAAAACTCTGTTCTCACACAGTTCTATAGACTACCTTCCATTGGAGGCCACCACGATCAATGATCCTTTCCCAACTCTGGTTGAACTATCCAACTTCGATTGGATGGAAAAAGTGTTCCTTTCATTGAAGTTTGCAAATCATTGCTTCACACTCATGAAGTCACTGCTCCTCTACACTATGCAGACCAAGTTTCATCTACTTTCATACTGGACCAAAGACTCTCTTCTCAACTAGACTCAGCTCTACAATCCAATCTCCAATAGCAAGAGATCATAAAAAATAAACCAAAAGAACCACAAATAACATGTTGTCAACTCCAACAGATAGTGTCACAAATGTAACCATCAATAGTACAATCATCTAGCAACATAAAATTTACTTCAAATCCTCCAAATAAAATTTCTACAATAGCCATGAATCTGATCTGAATAGTGATGCACTGCATTAGACTTCTACCACAACAATGCCATTTTTGCATCTACATAAAGTATCTATGATCTCAACTAGGTTTGAATAATTCCTTCTCTATTCATCCTTTTCTCATCAACTCCCACTCTGAAACAACCTATACTCAGCTCCAAAATGATGTATATAAAATGTGTTGGTTGAAAGCACTAGGATCAAGAGTGCACAAAGTTGACGAAATTAATCCAATATCACCACTACTTATGCACTAAATGTGTTTACGTCATTGGAGGACCTTTCAAAACCATTCTTGACATTTACAACTTAATCTAGAAGCCTCTGGAAATTGCCATGCCAAATTACATCTAATTTGCGTGAGGAATCCGAAGACATTTTCATGAAATTTCAACTACACACATAAAACTAGCTAATCTAGGTTACAACTTTATGCACAAGCTTGTATTATTGTGATTGGAGCCTTTCAAGCACAGGCACAAGCCTTCCGATGGGTGTGATTGGGGAAAACATAAGGAAAAGGATAAAAATTCAGCCCAAATCCTCTTCGAGTGGCTTGGTCACCTTCTCTAGGTCCTGAACATGCCTTCAAACCCCTATCATAACCTTTGGCACCTTTGAAAATGGATAAAATAAGTTTCGCAAGTGTCGATGTCAAATTGACCTAAAAGGATAATAAACAAAGGTTAACTTGTCTGCCAACAAGTCATTTTCTCTCCTATGACATCTTCATAAGCTACACCACATCTGAACAAATTTTGTAGCACCTCTACAACATCCTTGTCATCATCATGAGGCCAAACCATCATTCCAACAAGTCATCTCCATGAGCATAATCATGAAGACCTAGATGAAGACCTAGTATGCCAACTCATCTAGTGTGCCAACTCAACAACACGAGGGACACCTAATGCATCATCTATGTCACCTATAGCAACATCTCCCATGCCTCCAATAAATTTATAACAAGGAATCACAAAAATGAACATCAATTCACATGTTAGCACATGCTAACAAAAGATAACTCCTCCATGACCACGATTCTACCAACAAGCTACATCATTAAAGGTTGACATAAAAGGTTGAAATCAATGCCAACATAAACTAGTTACCATCACAAACCAATGCCAAAATCAGCTAGTTGGAACCATGCATGCCATAATTAAAACAATCTCCCCCTTTGGAATTGATGGAAACCATACATAATCTCTACACCATCATCCTCTAATAAGGCAACAAAAACTAAAACACAAACATTAGAGTAACTGATATCTACATGGATGAAATATGATGCATATCAACCATGGGGGCTTCAATCAATTAACCTTTGACATATCACGTGCGTTAATGGTATTGATGCAGGCAAGGCCTGCAATACCCAAAATCTTTCCACTTCAATACACGGGCAAATTCAACAACTTAAATTTGCGGAAGCTCTCTTCAAATATTTTGTTCACAAACTTCTGTGGTTTAAAAAAACCATGCTTTATATCACTTTCATGCAATCTACCCAAAACTTCATTTCAATCCCAATTTAGAAACTACATTCATCATTTTACTTTCAACATATACTTCATAAAACCCTCAAGCTTTGTGAACACCCATTCAAAAGTCTTATAAAAGAATTTAACCATTCAAGCCCAACACTTATCATGACATGAAGGCATTTTAATATTGTGAAATTTACCTCTAAATCTACCATACACAATGGATACAAATTCACCCATCCCATTCAACATGATAGTAGATCTAACATGGTAATTACAAATGAGTTTATCTTTGAATGGCTACGCAACTCAAGTGCGCCTTCACCCTATTCAGTTCTGCAATGCTCTCACACCTCAACCTTCACTATAACCATTATAAACCCGCGCAAAGTTTGATTAAAACCAAAGGTCACAACATTTGACCATAGCTATTGACTTTAGCCATAGTCGATTTTGTTAACAGTGTGAGAATGTTTCAATTCATAACTCAGATTTAAATAAAAAATGCCGCGCTCACAAAAACCATATCTGATTAAAAGAAAATCAAAATCCCATAATCTGCCCAAGCAATTACATACCTTCCATTAGAATGAAATAACTTACCTCTTCATCCTCCTGAATTTCTTCAATGCATTCCTCATTCAACATTTAACACTGCCAATCTTCGACTTTACCCATTTCTGTTTCATACTGTGGCTACCTTCCATTTCATGTTAAACCAGCGTTTCAACAAAACAATTCTTATCAACAGGTTTCCAATGTTAATTCTGTGCTTCTTGCACTCGATTCATCCAGATCTTTATTAAAGTGATTTCGCCTCCATGAATTCTACTTTCAAAGTCGATATGCCAACCCCACGTAACTGACATTCGACCCAGGATGATCGATTTCTTGTGTCCTTCTCAACAAATGTAGATTCCATTTGAGTGAATCGATATTAGTTTAAATGGGACACAGCGTTCAACTGCTCTCCATGCCAGCACTCGGTTCATCAAACCAGATTCATAACGCTGGTCGATTAGCTGAAATGTGAAATGATATGATTTTTCAAAGTTAAACAACAAAATCCTCTGCGTCCAGATTTCAGCTACGACCCACATACCATTTGATATCGGCTTACCAACCTGAAAACATTCTGCCGCAACTTCAAATACGCAATTACCTATTTACTTAGCACGCTGTTCTTCAACTCCAGCACGTTCGCATTTGAAGCTTCCAATTAATCGATTCCTCAAAACTCTGCGTACATTCTCTCATGGATTTAAACATTGCACTGTCATATTATGTTGTCTCAACTTGTTTAATCGAATGTCTCATTCGATTACACATCCAACTACGTTTTCAATTAATCCAGCGCTGCACCATTGACCTGTTCTATGTGTCAATAATTCAGATTTAAGGCCGAAACTTATCAACCCAGATTTAGAACACTGTCCCTATCTCAAAACAGTTAAAAAAAACGTTCCATTTCACATGTGAAACACAACTCTTCGATGTTACTCATTTCAGTCAACGTACCATGCGTTCCATTCAAATTTGTGAAGATCATTGCTTTTAGTGACAACGTATTTCATTTTCAGAGACGGTAAAACAAAAACATTCCAAACAGAACTCTCGGCAATCACATACAATAATGCCCTCTTTCAAACAGTGACTAACAATCTACTGATACAGGAAGTTTTTCTTCTTGAAATCGATCCATGGTGATCGATTTACCAATTCCATGATTTAAATTAAGGTGCAGTCTTACATAATGAACCTCTGCAGAAATTGAATTTCTTTCATAAGCTAAACACCATTCCTTTGCACATAATAACCCCAGATTTCAAGGAAGAACGAATTTCCTTTCACACAAATTCAAACTTACGCAACTCAATAATTGACATTCAGTAAAAAAACAACTGTTGTATTAACACACTTACAATACAACTTCCTTCCGTGGCCTGATTTCCACTAAATTGGCCCTTACAATTGCCTGAAGGCTTATAACCTTGGCTGTTCAAGCCTGCTCTCAATCACACTCTCTCACAATCTCCATGTGTTTTTCTCTCAAAACCCCTTCCTATTTATACAATTTTAAAAATGATCTAATTAAATGCTCTATCCCTTCAATTCCTCAACAAACCCCTAAATCTCTCAACATCCCTAAAGGATAGATCTTTATCCCTAAAATCCTTCAACTAATTAAATTCCCTCATATCCTTTTATTAAATAAAAAGATATTTACAAAAATCCTCACCTTCTCCTATTTTATTTTTATTAATTAATAAAATATTAAAAATTATCACACCCCCTTTTAACATATTTACAAAATAAAAAACACCCTTGATGCTCCTGCATCAGACTCCCCATGTAAGAAAATTCATGACCACCTGGTCATAAGTCTAGATATTTCCTCCTGGATCCCAAATTTTATTTTGTAATCTTTCTGTGCTTGTCAATTGCTTTACTGCTGTTGTTATCTGTTGTTGTCTTCCAGGTTTCCATATTTTGTGCTGTAATGCTCCACTTGCTGTGCTCTTGCAATCTTTCGCTGTCTTTCTCTTGTTGTCTTTCCTTTTCTTTCTTGTCGCTGCTGGTCTCTTCCGGGATTCTTTTGTCATCAGTCTTCTGATACTTTCAATCTCTCGGTCCAAATAATCTCCCGACTGTTGATTTCTTGCTGCTTGCTGAGCTAAGACGGCTTGCTCAGTTTTTACTTTCTCTATTTGTACTGTCACTTGCTGACTTCTTGCTTCTATGCTTGTTTCTGTTCTGACTGCCACCCGATCATCCATACCCTCTTGTCTTCTGGAACAGAAAACTTCTTCTTCCTTCATTTGACTGCTCAACTGAGTCAAATGTTCTGCAACAATACCTGCATTCACAAAACACTTGTTAGAATAAAAATCAGAAGGCATCAGTGCCTTGTCCTCCTTTGCCAGCACTTCAGTATGTTGAGGAATTTAGACTTCTGTGATCCATAATATTGTTAGATAATCTTCGGCAAAATCACATAACCAATCTTTTGTCGACGCGTTTCGAACCAACCAGTGTGGTTCATCGTCAGGACAAGTTGAAGAACCAATCCAGCTTAGCGTGATTAAATAGAGCGTGCAGAGACTCCAACAGCTATAATGCTAACGGCTAATTTTGACCTAATGATCTTGGTCAAACTACTAAAATAGTCAATTAATATTTCTCGAAAAAGCTAAAATTAGGTAAATAAAGGAATCCATTTGGTAAATTTAAAATAATTAGGTGTATTATTATTATTATCCCAAATATTAAGAGACGTACATATTTTAATTAAGATGGTCATTATATCCCATAATATATATTAATTAATCTATATTTAATTATTATTCCAACGTAAAGGTAATCAAACCCTATTATTTTAAGAATTTAGTTATACTAGATAGTTGTGTGATAATTATTTAATGGTCTTTGGTAAGTTAGATCTATATCATATTTATTATTTAAATAGATTGGTCCATTAAATTAATAAGTTATATAAATTAATAAAAGTTTATTAAATAATCTAAATCTTCTTGATAATTAATAGATCTAAACAAATTGTTAAACTATTATTATTCCTAGAGTTTAGTTATATCAGGTAAATATTATAACTAATATTATGGTAAATCATAATTACCTTTAAACCTAACGGTCAATAATCCATATTATTTATTCCATAGGTAAATCTATTATTACTCATAATTTAGGGTTGATATGTTTATTACTATAACTAATATTATTGGTATATCATAATTTATCCTTTAAACCTAAAGGTTAAATCAATATTTATTAAAAAGATTTTTATTCCAAATTTATTAAGGTTAACTATGTCATTATTATTTATTATTATTATTTATAAGGTTTAAAACGTGTTTTTTAGAAATTAGTTAAAGGGAAACTCAATTCTAAGGTTAATATAGAAATAATTAAATAGTATAAATACTGAAATTATGGTAAAAAATCTAATTATAATATGTCCAATAGTATCATAAATAGGTAAGGTTAATACAATAATAGCCCGAAACCAATTCCTAACTAAAACGCTCCAAAATAATAGGACAAAACTGCCAAAAGAAAAATTAAGGAGGGGGAAGATAGAAACCCTAAGACCTAACGAAAAGGAAATGAGGAGGCTAGGAAGACAAGGCTGGGACCCAGCAACTGCTAATCTTCCAGCCATCATCCCTATTAAGGTTGTTCGGCCTTTTCTCAATCTCCAGGGCCTCTCTGAATTTGCGATGGTGAAACTGCGCAATTTTGGCAATGACTTGAGCCTCCTCTATAAACACATGATGCATAGTCTTTCCCGCATGTTCAGCCAGGGCCGAGGACTTGGTCCTCCCATGTCTTAAGTCAGCCGAATGCTTGCTAATCCGCTGATTAATAGAGCGACCAGTCTCACCAATATAAGGGGTCCCACAGGAACAGGGAATGACATAGACGCCCTTCATGTCCTTAGGTTCAATCGGGTCTTTCACCGATCTGAGGGATCCACGGATAGTATTGAGAGGTCTAAAGGTTGCGGGCACATTATACTTCCTCAGAATCCTCGCAATCCTGTCCATGGTTCCTTGGATGTAAGGAAGGTTCACACCCATGATATGATCATTGGGAACCTTTCGGATAGAAGGCTCCTTCTTGTTCTGAATTCTCCTCCACTATCAGCACATCAGTATGCTGATTCTCTTTACCCAAAGAATTCTCTGAAGAATTCTCAAGACTGTCAACCAGTCTTTCCTTCACACCATCTGTCTCTAAGATGTCTTTCTGCTCTCGTTCACTGTACTGAACTCTTTCATCTGCTGTAACCTCTCTATCATACTCTGAATTTATCAACAAGTATTCCAACAATGCAATTTCTTTGTAGCATTGCTGAAGCATATCATCATCACCTGCATTCATACATAAACTTTCAGTTTGCATAAAATGTTCAACAGTATCAGCTGTTACTTCCCTTATCTGCGCTTCAGACTGCTTCTCTTCTTCAGCATCCACAAGAGCTTTCTCTTGTACTATAATAGCAAAAGCATCACTGCTTTCTTTTTCAGAGTACTTTTCATTTTATACTTCCTCTGTCTTCATTCCTTTATGAGATTTTGTTATCTCAGCATCAATCTGAACAGCCTTCAGATTCAACTTTTCTTGAACAAACTCTAAAGCTTGTTCATCTCCCTGTACTGTACCTGCAAACATACACAACTCATTAGTTTTTAAATCACAAGACTTTTCAGTCTTGACTGCTTCCTCCAATTCCATCTCTGGCTCAAGAACTCTAAGTTCCTTTTTCAACAAGGCAATCACAATTTGCCTCAACCTCCTCTGCAATTGTCGCCAAACCACTCTCTTTCCCTTCAGTGGAAAGAGCCATTTCCTATTCTGATCTTCCTGCTCTTGCAGCCATTCCTCTAGTACCTACAATTGCACTTTCATTACTGCAATCTCTCTTTCTCTGACTTCTGCAGTCATCTCATCTCTGTGGCATTCCTCTAAACCTCTTCTTTGATCCTCCATGATCATCTTCTCCATGAGTTTCTCACTCACCATGAGTTGTACTAGCCTCTATGACAGAAATTTCTTCTACTGCCACTTACCTCACCAAGCTCTCCTCACTCAATCTTTTGGTAAGCACTTGGTTCACTGCCTCTGGAACCTTTCGAGCACTCTCTCTGCTCTCTTCAGGCTATCTCTTCAACTCACCTTCTTCTTCAGGACACTGCAATTGTCCTCCTTATTCAGCCTTTAGCTGAATGCCAGGTTCACTGCCATCATCTTCTCTGCAACCATAAACTTCATTTACAAATTTCAAATCAGAAAAATCATCTCACCTCTTAAGATCTTGCATGATCTTGTCCTCCTTTCGTTTCTACCATCCTGTTCACTGCATTTGTGTAGTTTGCATATCAGATTTAAAAATCTGATCTTTCAATCATTCATCACACATTCAAAAATACATTTCAGTTCTCAACTGTACTCATTCAAAAACAAACATCTTCAACAGAGCATTCCAGCTCTGATACCAAAAATGATGCAGGCAAGGCCTGCAATACCCAGAATCTTTCCACTTCAATACACAGGCAAATTCAACAACTTAAATTTGTGGAAGCTCTCTTCAAATATTTTGTTCACAAACTTCTGTGGTTTAAAAAAACCATGCTTTATATCACTTTCATGAAATCTACCCAAAACTTCATTTCAATCCCAATTTAGAAACTACATTCATCATTTTACTTTCAACATATACTTCATAAAACCCTCAAGCTTTGTGAACACCCATTCAAAAGTCTTATAAAAGAATTTAACCATTCAAGCCCAACACTTATCATGACATGAAGGCATTTTAATATTGTGAAATTTACCTCTAAATCTACCATACATAATGGATACAAATTCACCCATCCCATTCAACATGATAGTAGATCTAACATGGTAATTACAAATGAGTTTATCTTTGAATGGCTACGCAACTCAAGTGCGCCTTCACCCTATTCAGTTCTGCAATGCTCTCACACCTCAACCTTCACTATAACCATTATAAACCCGCGCAAAGTTTGATTAAAACCAAAGGTCACAACATTTGACCATAGCTATTGACTTTAGCCATAGTCGATTTTGTCAATAGTGTGAGAATGTTTCAATTCATAACTCAGATTTAAATAAAAATGCCGCGCTCACAAAAACCATATCTGATTAAAAGAAAATCAAAATCCAATAATCTGCCCAGGCAATTACATACCTTCCATCAGAATGAAAGAACTTACCTCTTCATCCTCCTGAATTTCTTCAACGCATTCCTCATTCAACATTTAACACTGCCAATCTTCGACTTTACCCATTTCTGTTTCATACTGTGGCTACCTTCCATTTCATGTTAAACCAGCGTTTCAACAAAACAATTCTTATCAACAAGTTTCCAATATTAATTTTGTGCTTCTTGCACTCAATTCATCCAGATCTTTATTAAAGTGATTTCTCCTCCATGAATTCTACTTTCAAAGTCGATATGCCAACCCCACATAACTGACATTCGACCCAGGATGATCGATTTCCTGTGTCCTTCTCAACAAATGTAGATTCCATTTGAGTGAATCGATATTAGTTTAAATGGGACACAGCGTTCAACTGCTCTCCACGCCAGCACTCGGTTCATCAAACCAGATTCATAATGCTGGTCGATTAGCTGAAATGTGAAATGATATGATTTTTCAAAGTTAAACAACAAAATCCTCTGCGTCTAGATTTCAGCTACGACCCACATACCATTTGATATCGGCTTACCAACCTGAAAACATTCTGCCGCAACTTCAAATACGCAATTACCTATTTACTTAGCACACTGTTCTTCAACTCCAGCACGTTCGCGTTTGAAGCTTCCAATTAATCGATTCCTCAAAACTCTATGTACATTCTCTCATGGATTTAAACATTGCACTGTCATATTATGTTGTCTCAACTTGTTTAATCGAATGTCTCATTCGATTACACATCCAGCTACGTTTTCAATTAATCCAGCGCTGCACCATTGACCTGTTCTATGTGTCAATAATTCAGATTTAAGGCCGAAACTTATCAACCCAGATTTAGAACGTTGTCCCTGTCTCAAAACAGTTAAAAAAAACGTTCCATTTCACATGTGAAACACAACTCTTCGATGTTACTCATTTCAGTCAACGTACCATGCGTTCATTTTCAGAGACGGTAAAACAAAAACATTCCAAACAGAACTCTCGGCAATCACATACAATAACGCCCTCTTTCAAACAGTGACTAACAATCTACTGATACAGGAAGTTTTTCTTCTTGAAATCAATCCATGGTGATCGATTTACCAATTCCATGATTTAAATTAAGGTGCAGTCTTACATAATGAACCTCTGCAAAAATTGAATTTCTTTCATAAGCTAAACACCATTCCTTTGCACATAATAACCCCAGATTTCAAGGAAGAACGAATTTCCTTTCACACAAATTCAATCTTACGCAACTCAATAATTGACATTCAGTAAAAAAACAACTACTGTATTAACACACTTACAATACAACTTCCTTCCGTGGCCTGATTTCCACTAAATTGGCCCTTACAATTGCCTGAAGGCTTATAACCTTGGCTGTTCAAGCCTGCTCTCAATCACACTCTCTCACAATCTCAATGTGTTTTTCTCTCAAAACCCCTTCCTATTTATACAATTTTAAAAATGATCTAATTAAATGCTCTATCCCTTCAATTCCTCAACAAACCCCTAAATCTCTCAACATCCCTAAAGGATAGATCTTTATCCCTAAAATCCTTCAACTAATTAAATTCCCTCATATCCTTTTATTAAATAAAAAGATATTTACAAAAATCCTCACCTTCTCCTATTTTATTTTTATTAATTAATAAAATATTAAAAATTATCACACCCCCTTTTAACATATTTACAAAATAAAAAACACCCTTGATGCTCCTGCATCAGGTATACTAAACAATACCCTTAATTTGACTACATATTGGAAAAGACCTCTAAAAATTACATTATTTAACCCCCTACCAATACGAACCCAATACGCATTCCCAATTTAAAAAACCCCTACTTTCACTAGATATTGTAGGCATCAATTTTTTCATTAACATTTTTTATACCCTTTTATATTTTTTTCATTAACTTTGAATTCCATTTTTTATACTTGTCAATGTAAAACCCCTTTACCCCCTATTATATTCTGAAAATATTATGTCATTTTTTCCTCAATATATATCCCCCAATATGAATGCACGTGGTATTATATTTCTCCCCTAGTGAAGCCCCCATGATATCAACAATGACCATACTCACCATATCAGCAGTAAGAAGCGTATGAACATCCAAGCAACATTTGGAGCAGCATGTCACACCAATCAACCACTAGCAGTAGCATCAATATTCCAACACAAGGTAACCATACAAGCATGAATAGACATCATAATGAATAACTGCATGTAACAATGTGCACATGATACATCAACCAACACTTCTCCATAGAAACTACATTGCAGCAACATCAATGGCCAACATCAACCTCTTTTCCCATCCAATGAGGTCAAAACCCAACAAACATAACCCAACATTAGGCATGCCTTCATGAGCATTTTACATGAATATATTAGTAAATACATGGCTACTATGATCATCTCCTATGGACGAATGACTCAATGGCATATTATGATTGTTACATCAACATTAGCCCATACATGTGGCTACAAAACAAATCCACGAAACTCCTACAGAACATGAATACTAACATAATGACTCAATCTACTAATGACTAGACCCTCCACCTACATAAAATGATGAATCAATGACAAATACATAGCTGTAATAGACTGAATATATAAGCCCATACATTGTTGGTCCATGCCTCAAGTCACTATATACATGTCATTGTGAGAATGTCCTCATGCAACAATAGCTAAAAGATTATCAATAAAGGCTACAACAAGGCTGATATACATTTCTTTCCACTCATAAATAGTAAATACACTAGTTTAAAAAAGAATGAGTGGAAATAAATATAAAACATAAAGAAAAATATTTGATAACGTAGCCCCCTGAGCATGATAGACCTCATATGAAGTTATCTAAATGTTCTGAAAATGCATGGAAGAACTGGATCATAACTTTGAGCATGATAGACCTCATATGAAGTTATCTAAATGTTCTGAGAATGAATGGAAGAACTGGATCCTAACTCATTATTTCTCCTCAACCTTCCAATAAGTGAAAGTGATATATTTCAACCATATATATTACATTATTTAAATATAATAGATTTTTAATTATTTATTAAAATATTAATAAAAATTATAAATATTAAATTGTGATATTTTTTTTTCCAAATTGAATTTGAGTACAAAGAAAAATAGATTATGATCACCTTACTACACTTAGTCAACGTATATCTTTGAAAAATGTATTTTTTTTATATAATTGAATTAAAATGAAAGAACATAGAGACGAGAACAAACTACATGTATCTAGGAGAAAAAATGATACTCTAGACGTCCCACCTTAAAATCCTAAACAACTATTACACAATGAAAAAATATAGAAAAACATTTTCACAAAGAACAAATTAGGTGGTGGAAGACGTCAAAATCAAGACGTGTTCTATAATCTGAATGTGTAACAAAAAAAAATTAGGAAAGAAAAGTGTTGTTGACCCATTTGCAAAAGAGTGTAGTCACCATTTCTTGACAACGCGTGCGTTGTTGCCATTGGTTGACATGTTCTTCAAATATTATAACATAGATAACGTGTGAAAGTAGGTACAAAATAATCTTCAAACTATTGTGACGAGGCATACGTAGGAACCTTCCGAAACTATACCGGTAAATGAATTATCGCACGAAGACGTATTCAAAGCAAAGTGGCTGTACGTCTTTTTTTTCAGGGATTCCTTTAGCCATTAAAGCTGATTAGGAAGTAAGGGAATCGGAGCTTTACTCGTGGGAATTGTGAGCCACGCGGCCTCTTGGGCCTGCTCTAGAGATTTTGTAGGTCGGTGGCGACTCCGCTGTGTATATTTACTAGCAATTGTCCCAAAAAGTATAAAGAGAGGCCGATAGGATTATTAAATTGGAATTGTTGAATTTTTCTAGAAGAGTTAATTGATTAGTGGAAAACCTTGTTTTCTTGGATTGGATCATTGTGCAATTACTTTTCTCTAGATGTTTTGTTTATATCTATATTACAAGGAACACATTGAATGTCTTATTTCATTTTAGAGTAAGTTAATTACCCAAAATCAGGAAACCTCTATAGATGGCCAAGGATATACGAAACTTGCTAGTGACCAAGGCAATAACCACCATGACTATCCCCTCCCAATATATTTCACTGTAAACCATAATTGTATATTGCGATTAGAAAATCAAAATATAATATTCGAAACCATTAGATTAAAATACAAACAATAGATAAAAAAATGCAATCACACACCATCCACAATGAACAAAAATAATTTCTCTTGATGCATAGATTACATGATTTCCAAAACAAAAATAATTTCCTGCACATGGATTACATGATGGATGCGCAAGAGAGTGTGGATCTAATCAACTTTCCTGCACATGGCTTACATGATAGGACTGCTGTGGGAGAACCCCAATTTAAGTATTCCTCTATAACTTCAACATTGCCTACAACATGAATAGGATTCCAAACATGCGTGGCGCTAATTCCTTTGAACCCCATACCCATCAACTCTGCAACAGAACAGGAGTCAGTGATGGCCATGTTGCTCTTGTAGGTATCATGTACATGATCATCCTCACAGTTGCAGGTTGCAGTTCTCTTGTAGGAGCCCAACCACATGGAGTGCATGTATTTGTATTTTCTCCATGGGGCGAGGTGCATCCCAGTCTTCTTCAACGAATTCTTCACACCTTCGCACATTATCTTTACAATGGATTGCAATTTATCACCCCTCCCAACATATATGTTGGGAAGCAACTCAAGGAGGGCGTTGTATTCCCTGGTGGGTCTCGCTATCTCAAACTGCGTTCTGAAATCCAAGTCCACAAACAAACGAACGCTTCTGCCTGATTTTGTGCTCTTCAATATCACATCCAAGTATTCATAGTTACCTGCACAAGAATTCCCATCTCTTTAATCAAGAAGAATTCATGAAAGCATATATTTGAAAATTAAAAAATTTGGCAGCCAAAGAGACCCACTAACCAGAAGGAAAGCTTCTACTATTATCGTTGGGGTGCGATTTGCAGATTGCTGCATCATATCCCACACTTCTAAGATGGCACATCACGGACTTTTTGAGGCATTCTGCTTGTGGTTGTTGCTGCAGTTTCCTGGCTATTTCCAGACACTTAGCTGTTTCGGCCAGCAGGGTCAACTCTGTAGCACAACCGCAAGATATAATGCCCTGGGAAATATTCCAATCTTTTCAGTTCAGAATGTCGAAGAACATACCCAATATAGCAATATATATTAATATTAAAAGCAGGCAATACAAAAGTCAGATTGAAGAGGAAAATTTCAGGGTTTGATGTATAATATACCTGAAGTATCTCAAACTGTCGTTGTTGAACAAAATTTTGGCAATCCTCCGTGATGTTGGTATCCATGGTTTGAGTGAGGGGAGATAGGTCCTCTGCTTCTGCGCTTGCGCCTGATTCCTCCATAAATCGTGCAACCATATCCCCGAGGCACGCTGAGTCGGTCTCGTATTCGTTTTCGGTTCCGCTGCTACTGTTTCCTCTCTCTGGTTGAATCTCATCAACACTGCGGCGCACAGAGAATGCAGGCATTGCGAATTATAAGCAATTTGGGAAGACAAATATGATGGTAAGAAATGCAAAAGCCAGCGGGGAGTAGAGAGCAGGAGGGCAGAGTGTCATTCCTTTCCGTTGTGGGGTGAATGAATGTGGTGGAGAAAATCGAAGATAATTGATTTTTTTCCCATGCAGCCATGCCATGGAGCCAAGAACTCGGAGATGAAAAGAAGGCAACTCAACCAATCTTCTTTCATCGCACAGCGAAAATCGGAGGTGAAAATAAGGCAACTCAACCGATATTTGGAAAAAGCAATCAATACAAATCAACGGTTGAAAGTGTCTCCCCTGATCGAACGGAGCAGGGTAAAAGTGTTGACGAAGAAGTTGATGCATAGGAAGGCCTATCGGCCTAAATATATTGATGGATGGATAACTATTGACATGGATGGGTTTGGTAGTCTTCCATGGTGGCTACGAACCGCGTCGGGAGTCCTATATATTCAATCTTTTTGTTCTCAGGATCTTATATGTCCAATCTTCTCATTCGATAAATTGAACCACAAATACTTTGTTTACTTCATCCAAAGAGCTACCTCGGAACCTGTAGCGGCTACACCATCAAAATCACTTTGACACTTCACGACATTTAATATTGTATGCTCTTTGATCTTTCTTCAATGATATTGCCTGCATGGACTGTTGTTTAATTATGCCCCTCTGTATTGTTCTCTAATCTGGTAGTTTTGATTGTAGAACGCAGTGACCTTGTGATGTATCTTCTTAGAAATTTTGATGTATAGCTTGCTAATTTCTTTGTTTCGATGGCGGATATTGGCAGTAATTTTAGCGGAAGATATGGGGCAGCAAGGACTATGGATTGCAATTGTTGTGGCAGTGGCGATGACAGTTTTTCCATTTAATTGTTTGGCTACAGACTACACCATCGGTGACACTGCATAGTGGAATCTGGGAGTCAACTATAATACCTGGGCTTCTGGCAAAACATTCGTTGTGGGCGACAAACTCGGTATGTAAAAACACAAATTATAGCAAAAAGCCAACACTGATATTTGATGATACTATTGCACCTAATGAAGATATTGATGAGTGATGATTGAATGAATATCATGCAGTGTTCAAATACACGCCGGGCACGCACAATGCGTTGGTGGTGAACAAGGCGGCGTACGATGGGTGCCTCACCACTGATCCCTTGGCAACACACACCAGTGGAAACGACACCATTACATTGGACAACTCGGGCGCCAAGTATTACATCAACGGAATCACGGGTCACTGCTCAGTCGGCATGAAGCTCACATCACCGTCAGCGCCGCCTCCACTTCAAAGAAGAACGGAACAGTGCCATCCCCCTCGCCCGCCCATTCTCGAACATCAATTGTCCAATCACCGTCGCCATCATAGGCCTCTCCCACCGCACCAATTGTTGGTTCGCCTTCCCCATCTTCCATCGCCCCCGCGATGCCAACTGTAAGGCCTTCGAGTTGCGGGTGCGATGGGCACCGGCGAGTCTTCATGCACGAGGGCGCAGGGTGGCGCGCTGACGGGCGCGGGGGGCCGCACTGGCAAGCGTGCGGGTACGCACGAAACGACAATGTGACGAAGTTGCGAACATAATGCGACGATATGTGCGACGAAAGGGAGACACTTAGAATGCGACTAAGTGTTGAACGAATATATATGCAATGAACTAAAAGCTTGCAAGTCGACTTGAAGTGGTGTTGTGGGCATATGTTGGGGTCAGCAAAGGGGCTACACACCCCATGTAAAGCCAATGCATGAAGTGTATATATGTATGAACCTTGAGGCTCATTTCAACAATCGAAACTCATCACTTCTCTACGCATAAGAGGAAGGGGTAAAGTGAAAACTGCGCAGATTTGGATAGGAGCTGCGCATAGCTCATGCGCACTATCTAAGGTGCGGTTTTGGACTTGTCTTGTGTCGGCTGGGAGTGTGGGCAAGGAGTGCCCGAGGTTCGGTATATATGCAGATTTGTGCAGGACTTGGTGAAGAGGATTAAGTGGCTCGGGTGAGTACTACTCTTTGTGCAAGGGTGCACATGTGTTGTAAAAGGCTGGTTGCCTATGTTGTAAATTATTCTAAGTATTGGCTTGGAGCTTGCCAAGCATTACTTGTATTGTATTATTGAAGAAACACTGATTATAATATATTGTCGGGTAGACTTGTTCGGGAGTTGCCCCTCCCCTTTATACTTGTTGCAATTGTTGTTGTTCTTGTTATAATTGCTATGGATAATGAATGAGTATGGGCTTCATCAAGTATAAAGGATAATTGCAAGTTTACTTGATTGCGAAACACAAGCTAAGTAATGTTAAAATGGAAGTAGGCGTAGTCCACGAATGTTAGTATTGGTGAAAAGAAAGCGTTCGATGGTGCCGCACCTCGCTATAAGCGGTTGGAAGACTACGGCAGGTGTAGGGGCGTGACATGTGGTATCAGAGCTCGGTCTAGAGCTGGTGAGCAGGGTTTGCTCGTGACAGGTTGAAGCTTGTGAACAGGTTCAGGTGTTGAAGCATTGAAGCCGGTATACACTTGACAGGTGAGAACAAGACTTTGGTTTGGAGCTGTTGAGCAGGGTTGCTCGTGACAAGTACTTGCAGGTGAAGGAAACCGTTTCACACAAGTGGAACAAGGGTTGGTTCTCATTGCAGGTGACTTGGTGAAGCTGTTGGATGGTCGAAACTAGATTGCAAAGGAGAAAGACGTTGTTAGAAATGGTAGTCGAATCTCAGGCTGGGTCTAGTCACGTTATGAAGGATACTACTATTGGGTTCATTGAAAAGGTGTTGGAAAAGATGGAGGATATGGAGACTTCTTGGGATAAGAAGATGGACTTTTTTGCTAAAGAACAAGAGGCCAACTTGAAGACAAAGGAAGAGCTCGATGAACTCCGAACACAACATAATGAACTACGGACATAGTATGAGTACACTGATCTTATGTGTACACAACTTGAAGTAAGGGTCAAGGAGGTTGAAGAAGCAAGAGATCAGGGTCTTGCAGAGATCGTGAACTTGAAGAAAACTCTTGACGAAGCCAAGGATGAGACAGCGGTGTTGAAGAAGGCTGTGAGGCATAACTCAGGTGGAGGAGTGCCTCATGTGAAGGTCAAAGAACCAGAATCTTATGATGGCACAAGGAATGCAAAGACTCTTGGCAACTTTCTATGGGACATGGAGCAATACTTGGAACGGTTGGGTCTATCTGATGATGAGACAAAGGTCAAGGTAGTTGCTCAGTTCTTAACAAAGGATGCTAAGATGTGGTGGCGAAGGAGGTTGGATTAGATTGCCAATGGTAGTGCTGATGACATCACTTCGTGGGATGACATGAAGAAGGCTTTGCAGACTCATTTTAGTCCTCAGGATGAAACATGGGAAGCAAGGACAAAGATTAAGTACATAAAGCAGATCGGAAGCCTACAAGCATATCAACGGGAGTTTGCAAGTGCAGCTCTGGAACTTCCTGACATGGCGGAGAGGGACAAGGTGTTCAACTTCATTATTGGGTTGAAGCCTTGGGCACGCAATGAAGTGAAGAGGCAGAAGATTAGGACACTTGAAGAAGCTTTTGCTACTGTTGACAGGTTGGTGGAGCATTATGATGAGACTTCTGACGATAGGAAGAAGAAGTCCGATAAACCGAAAGATAAGAAGAAGGATGATGCTTCGAAATCAGATGATAGTTTGAAGACGAAGAAAGCCTTGAAGTGTTGGATATGTGCTGGACCACACATGGTGAAGAATTGTCCTTCTAAACCAAAGGTGGCTGCTATTGCACAATCTGATGTGAGGAATGAAGGTGCTTCTGTGGGGATGATGCAGATACTTGGTGCTTCTGCTACTACGGAAGAGGTCTCTAGGAGGGATCCTGAAAGGAACAAGTTGGAGTATGTTTGAATCAAGGTTGGAGGTACTGATGTGCTCACTATGGTGGATAGTGGGGCTTCTCACAACTTCATGGGTGAAGATACTGCGAGAAGAATTGGGCTGAAATTTGTACCGGCAAAGGCACAAATGAAGACAGTGAATTCTCCTCCTATTGAGATTCTTGGTATAGCTGAGAGGGTGGACACTACACTTGGTGAATGGACCGGGAAGGTGGACTTCACTATAGTGCGGATTAATGACTATGAAGCTGTATTGGCGATGGAATTCATGAAACAATTTGATGCTATGATCGTTCCACATTTGAAGAAGCTCTGCATTTATGATGGAAGGGAAGATGTACCCATTGGTGTGCCAACCATTGGTGTGACAAGGCCTGATTGTAAACTAGGAGTGATGCAAATGGAGGATGAGAAAAGAATGGGAGACATGAGTAAGCGATTGTCTACTGTTGAGGCAAAGCTTACTGAGCAGTCATTGGTCATTAGATCACTTTCAGATAACATCTTGGATCTATCAAGGAGGCTAGAGTTGGTGGAAGATGATGATGATGATGAGGAGGTATATGTGAGGCCGAATGTCCAGAAGAAAGACCAGGTTGCTTATCTACAAAGGATGGAGATTGAGGCTCTTGACAGGTGGATTGAGTTGATTAGTGAGGGAGAGCCTTCAGGCTCTACTCCCTCTACATCTTCTTAGATGGATGAAGAAGATGTGGCTCATTGTTAGCTTCTCTTGGCAGTGAGTCCTTAAGCCATGTTAGAGCAGGTATGATTGATGGTGTAGGGATGGCTTGGCATCAAGCATCACGACATGTTGCAGATGGGATGGAGTTTCCATGGACCTGAACATGGATTATGGAGATGAATTCTTGATGAGTCAAGGATGTGGCAGATGCTTGAGGAACAACTGATGATGGCATGAGGATGTTCACTCTCATGATTTGAGCATGACAGTTGGATTAGCTACCCAACTAGTTCAGACATGGGGTCGCGAAGTGTGCAGAGATGTGTTAGCATTTTGTTGGAGTATCATGACAGAGGTTCACATGGGGATACATGATAAGGTCGGCACGAGATGTTGCAGTGGATATTGTGGCAGAAGGGTTGATGATCATGGATCAAGATGATATCTGATGGAGAGCATACCATTGAGGTACATGCCTTGGTATGGTGAGCTTGGTGGCAGTTGGTCACTAAGTCGAGATATGATGGAGATGAGACTCTACACATGTTGTAGGGATGTTTGCTTTGTGTGGAGGAGTCAACATCATGGATGATGATGATCTTGGTGGATGGCTACCGGGATGGTATGTTGTCGAGGACGACAACAATTTCAGGTGGAGGAGGATGTAAGGCCTTCGAGTTGCAGGTGCGACGGGCACTGGCGAGTCTTCATGCATGAGGGCACGGGCGGGCATGCGGGCGCGCGGGCACACACGAAACGACAATGCGACGGAGCTGCAGACATAATGCGATGATATGTGCGACGAAAAGGAGACACTTAGAATGTGACTAAGTGTTGAACGAATATGTATGTGATGAACTAAAAGCTTGCAAGCCGACTTGAAGTGGTGTTGTGGGCGTATGTTGGGATCGGCCAAGGGGCTGCACACCCCATGTAAAGCCAATGCATGAAGTGTATATATGTATGAGCCTTGAGGCTCATTTCAACAATCGAAACTCATCACTTCTCTACGCATAAGAGGAAGGGGTAAAGTGAAAACTGCGCAGATTTGGATAGGAGCTGCGCATAGCTCATGCGCACTATCTAAGGTGCGGTTTTGGACTTGTCTTGTGTCGGTTGGGGGTGTGGGCAAGGTGTGCCCGAGGTTCGGTATATGTGCAGATTTGTGCAGGACTTGGTGAAGAGGATTAAGTGGCTCGGGTGAGTACTACTCTTTGTGCAAGGGTGCACATGTGTTGTAAAAGGCTGGTTGCCTATGTTGTAAATTATTCTAAGTATTGGCTTGGAGCTTGCCAAGCATTACTTGTATTGTATTATTGAAGAAAGACTGATTATAATATATTGTCGGGCAGACTGGTTCGGGAGCTGCCCCTCCGCTTTATACTTGTTGCAATTGTTGTTGTTCTTGTTATAATTGCTATGGATAATGAATGAGTATGGGCTTCATTAAGTATAAAGGATAATTGCAAGTTTACATGGTTGCGAAACACAAGCTAAGTAATGTTAAAGTGGAAGTAGGCGTAGTCCACGAATGTTAGTATTGGTGAAAAGAAAGCGTTCGGTGGTGCCGCACCTCGCTATAAGCGGTTGGAAGACTACCGCAGGTGTAGGGGCATGACACCAACTGCTGGAGCGCCTTCCCAATCATCGGAAGCTAACCCGCCTTCAGTGCAAACACCATCGTCGTCAACAAACGGGGCCACCACAGGCTCCTCTTCATACCGCATGGGTGGTGTCCTCCTGCTTGGAGGATCTCTTTTGCTGGCCATGGGCTTGATATAGATATAAATAGATAATTACTCAGGCTTCGTCATTGCTGTCAGATTATTTCCTTCTCAATCATTTTGTTATTATTACGATGAATTTTTATCATCAGATGTTAGAATAAATAAATCAAATTCTAAGTGTAATAAATCTTTTGTAATTTATTTTTATACAAAATTAATTTAAAAATGATGGTGATGATTATGATTAACATCCATTAAGATTTATATGGTCTATCTTACGTTAAAAAAGTAAAAGAATTTTTTAACATTTTATTTCTATGCTCAAAAGTAAGTGAGAAAATGATACCTATATCACCATAGTTTTGCTAACTTAAAAGGTCAATGAGGTTAGTAGTGTAACAAATATTTTGAAAATTAAATCCAATGTAGGTTTATGATGGAGAATAGAAAAGAATATATATATATATATATATATATATATATATATTTCAACTCTCTTAGTTTCATTACTTCCTCTAAGTTTTTTATCACCCCACAATTCCACTATCAATTTCAAATTGCCCCAAAAAGAAAAATATATTATAATGAAAATACTCTTTTGGAAAATAAATAAATTCTAATGATTTTTTTGGATTGCAATTGAACATTTATTATTGAAATCAAGGTGTAATAGCCACTTCATGGTAGAAATAATTATTCATAACATTTCATATGTAAAGATTACACCTCTAGCAAGTTGACCTATTCTGTAATACTATGATATGTGTAGATAGCCATATGTGGAATTTCAGAAAGACTTTAAAGGGCCAAAAGCCTAATATTAATTAAGGATGGAGGCATGCAAAAATCCTAAACCTAACCATGGATCATTAAATATTGGGTCACTATGAAAGGAAAATGATTCATTCTTATTGAATAGCTTATTATTCTATAACAAAGTATAGCATCTAGGAATAGGATGCTAAAGAATGAGAGAGGAAATAGAAGATCCTATAGTAACGATTTAAGCCACAATGCACATCGAAACTCCATATTGAGTGCATTTTCTTTGTACTTGCATGTTATAATATAGAAGAAGAGAGAGAGCATAGGCCTCACCTTCTTACTTAGCCTTCATAAGATCTAACTTGTGCTTTTTACCTTAATGACATGTTATTGATCCTAAGCTCTTTCTTCAACACCTTTTATGGATATAGTTCATAAAATGAGTAGTCATATTTTGATTACATGAAATAATGTTTTTAACTCCCTCACCATATTGAATGGGAAATTTAAAAAAGTTTTGGAATTTTTGTTGCTAGGGATACAAAATTAGGATGTGACACTATGAGTTGTTTAATATACCATTTCACCACAAATCTGTTATGGGTGCATTGAAACAAGTTTAAAAATATAGATTCATCAATGATATAGTTCAAGGAACAACATAAGTGGAAGGGGAATATGTGGTTATATGAATCTTCTCTATCCAATGCTTCAAATTTTGGGCTATCTAATGGAGGTTTAGTTTGCAAGACAAGACAAGTAGGGTCATATTGGATGGGATGATTAGTGATCTTATTCAAATTTGGGAGATTGAAATTATCCATAAATGGAAGGATATGTCTATAATTCATGTTAGTTTTCATATTTTCATTTCTTCTAGTCATATTGTTGACTAGAAGCACTAGTGGGGTAGACACAATAAAATCAGATGAGGAGAGATCTGAAAGAACTAAAATTAGAAAAACTCAAAGGTGAACTAGTAAGGATGGAGGACAATTTTTTTTTATTCTCATGGATTTCATAAAATAAATAACACATCTAAAGATACCAAGAAAATAACAAAGACCCCTAAGTATACAATAATTTCTAAGTGAGACTATATGTGTAGTCTTGACTAAGTGATAAAGTTTCATCAACAAAGTAATATCTCCTAAGGACAACGAAAGGAAAATGGTATGCTAAATAATTCAACAAATTACTAAATACGAATTATGTGAAATTTGGATGTAATGTTTTCTAATTAATTAAGTTGTCAAAGAAATAAAATTCACCCTAAAAGATTAAAAAAAAAAATGCTCACTAACATAAGGGTGTTAGTACATCAAAAAAATGTAAGAATACAATAAATATTTCTCCAAACATATATCAATAAATTACAGTGAGTTTCATTGTGATTAATGAGTAACGAGTTTAGCAAGTTTCTTTCAAACATTCAAATTGATGAGAGATGAGCTTAACCAATAGAGTAAGTTAAGGTACAAAAGAGATTAGTACTAAATTTCATTGGGTGAAGTCCCCAATGCCCAGCAATTATCAATCTCTATTTTCCTCCCTCCTATGAGATCCACGTAGGTAGGAACCTAGCCAAAGTCCACTAAGTTACTCATTCATGGATACATTAAATAGCATAACATGCCGTCAATATGAAATCAAATAATGGAGGGATATTTAGTATGAAAGAACTAAGTGTCTCAATCAAATATTTGGTCCCAACTTTGAAATTATCCAACATTATACAGTGTAAGAGCTTTCTTATTTCCAAATTTCAAAATTGGGTTCTAATATATAAGGTTGTGGAAATATTTGGATGTTGCTCCCTACAAGCCTGGCCCACCTAAAATATTATTTTGATCAATGAGGAATTATAATTGGTTTGAGTAAATTGTTACTTTCAAGGTTGAAGTTGCTATCATGAATTAATTATTTTCTTTTGGTATTTTTTCTTTTCACTCGGGGCATGTACAAAAATACAAATATTACTTAAAATGGAAGTTAAAATAATGTTGGAAATAAAGGAGCAAAGATGAAGTATAGACTATGCCAAGTATTGAAAATGAAAATTTCTTGTTATTTCAATGAAGAGGGGAAATTTTCCAACTTCATTAAAGGAACACTTGAAAGATATACAACCAATAAAATCTATATATATGGCCTAAATGATGGCAAGTGAAATCTTATATGAGATCCAAAGACTAGGAAAAAAGAACAATAATGATTAACACTGAGCATTTAGAGATTTCATTCCTTAGTGAAACTATTTTCCTAAAATACATAATTCCAAAACATAATGATTTGACATTAATAATTTAGGGATTTCCTTTCCTACCAAAATTATTTTCTTAAAATATATGATTCTAAGAATTCCCATTCAAATAAGTGTGAGGAAAAATGCATTACCATAAAATCCTAATAAAGCAAACACACAACCAAGGATAAAAACAATGGTTTCATCCCAAGTTGAGTTGCCAATCTACTATTTGTGCTTAGTTCTTTGTTACCAGATAATACCAAAATTACCAACTTAACAATGGTGTAACTTTAGTGATAAACAGAATGAAAAATCGAGAAATCCATGCACAAATAAACTATTCCTTGCTCTATCTCATGCAATAGAAAGGATATTAAGAAACATGTCTCCCATAATATAAAGCACAAGAGTCAACAAAAAATGCAAGTTACTTCATTGGTAATCAAAATAAATAGATTTACAATTCAATAGCTCAAGATAGTTGTAGAATTAATGTAGGCTTCAAATCCTCTTTGAAAGGGTCCTTTGCCTCCTTATGTGCTCCACTGTAGACTTTTTATAGTAGAAAGAATATTACACTATGGTATAAAGAAGTATTCATAAGGTTTCTTTAGTATTTCCATAGGGATTCTGGTAGATTAACCTTGCAGTGAGTGAGTCATGAATTTAGTGACCTTAATAGCTTTATTTATTGATGAAATGATAGATTTCCTTTTAGATCTAGCTTTTTTGTGAATAATCCCCTTGTATTAATGACATAATTGGATAATGATAACTAATAGAGACTAGATCAAACACTATATTGGTAAATAATAGCATGATAAGGTCCACTCTTAGCCACTACACTATTTTTTGGGGTTGAAAAAAACTAATGAGTTATAAGAATATCACAACATACTTTTGGTTCCATGGTGCACCTTTTAGTGTTTTTTTACACTTCATACATACTTTTTTGGGTGTATTTTCTAAACTATGATATAGTAGTTGTTTATCAATTTTTTATCTCTATAGAATGTTTGGTAATTTTATGGTTTGAGTTGGCTCAATGAGGCATGACTAATGTCACATGATGATGGAAAAGAGGGAAAATGATACTAAAATGATGCTTCCAAACGGAATTACTCATGAAAGTATAGGTGCAAAAATTAGGTTGATAACATAATCTTTAGGGACCATGCATATAGTTTCAAATCAACACACAAACTGATTATAAATAAATGCTTTTACATATATGCATCATATGGGAATCATGATGACATTTTGCACACTAAAGGTGGTTGTTAGTGATTTTCTCATGGTTTAGCAATGGAAATCCAGGTCATAGATGCAAAAATATGTTTTCTTATAGATACTGAAAATGCATAAACATTGTATTACCTTGCATTTCATATAAAGGGAATTATTGGCTTATTGGTAGGATATGGGTGCCATTAAAAATTTTGAACATAAATAATAGGCATCAAGATCTTGAGCATGTTATAAAGGCTAAATTTAATCCTTATGCACTAAATGATTTTTCTAGAACTCCTGCCTAATGAATAAAGTTATGAAATAGTACACAACGCTTATAAAGATAATTTTTTTCTCATGCATTTCATAGGTTCCTCAATACAATATCTTGAATACCATGAATATAATTCTATCATCTAACAATGTTTAATTATTTGTCTCTATATTGATTTGGATAATTTAAGTGAGATAGTTTATTTGGGATGTATGCCTCTCCAAAGAGAAATTATCCAGGAGGATCCAAAATGCTCAAAATTTGAAGTCCTCAAATCTAAATAAAACTAGCACCAAGTCATAAATCTCATTGATACAATTCCAATGTCGTGAATGAAACCCCAATTTGAGTTTATATGAGGAAGATATGCTCTTCCAAAGTTTGGCACAAACAGTGTAAAAAATATCTAGGTGGGACCGACAGAGTGCTACGTGGAACTCCCATAAGTTTCCATGTGGTAGCCAGGTTAGCTGGGACCCCACAGAGCTCGCATGGCACCTACCATAACCATCCACATGGCATGATGTTGCAGTACACATGGCAATGCGCCAATGATGATGTGGTAAGGTGTAGTTTACTAAGCATATGATGTGTACCATTGAAGACCTGCTACGTAGCCCAATCACATTGTGCCATGTGGCACCTGGAATTAGGCCTAATTGGCCTTCAAGTATGCACAACCTCCATTGTTTCCCTATACGCATGTTTTGTATATATTATATGGGGGGGTTGTTTCAATCACATGGGGCATACATTTTTGGTGGTTGAATTACAAATATCATATATTATATATGGTTTAAAAAAATGAAATGGATATCAAAAAAATGGGCCCCACGAAGTTTGAACAAGAGATTCCCCAACGAACAACATTTTATTGATAATGTGCTAGCCAAGTTTTCCAACCAACCCATTGATATATCCACCCATACCAACCTATATATACCCATTGTCATACACATAGAAGGGTTGATGGACGTGGAAAGAGGATGCGCTATGGAGACTCAGTGCCTAGATGGGTGGTAAGATAAGCGGGGTCTCACATGGGCACAAATCCTGATAAATATTCTCATAATGTTTTTTAGCATATTCTAGGTGTATTTTAAGGAATATTTGAGGTATATTATGATATGTTTTGGCGTGAAATTTGAGGTGGTGATAGTTCCAAAACCCAGTCAAGTTTATACTCATTTTTCTTGAAGCCCATTTTTCTTAAGAAGTAGATATGAGGGCTCATGGTTGAAGCACATGTGTGTCATTAATGATTGAGACATTTTACGTGACATATTTTCTCTTACCAAAAGGTAGTCAAGTTTATACTCATTCTTCTAAGAGTTTTGAGAGGAATTCATTTGTGCAATTAGAATTTGTATCTAAGAAACAAATCTTCAGGTCACTCCCAGATGTGTGGTATGTATTTTTCCATGTAATTTCCATTATTTTGTTGAGATAATATAGAGGATTTTGCACTTTGAAGCTAGGCTTGGAGACGTAGCTCACAAATTGTGAGTGAAATTCATTAACAAATCTTTGTGCATTATATATGTTACCTTATTTTTGTGTCGCTTCTTCATATATGTTGTGTTTATGGTGCTTTCATGCTCTTTAAGCAATTATATTTAACATCGCTGAAGATAAGATCCTAGATCATGTTAATATCATAGAAGTATTCTTTGATGTGAATTTTGAGTGTGGATGCTTATCAGGGCCAAAATCAAAGAGGGTTGAGGAAAATCAAGTATTTTAACCCAAAGATTGGATGTGAAACTTGAAGAATGAAAACAGAGGAAAATGTGATGGACACATAGAATGAGCAGGCTTCCACAAGGCCTTTGTAACACTCTCCCCCCACATCTATCAAAGAAACTGACCAGCCGGGGTAGACATGTGATGAGAGGCTACTATGATATGATTCAACCTCCTAGGTAACCTTAAGGAAATGGCATTGATGGAAAAATAACACACAGACCTCCCTCAAGTGCTTCATGACCCCCAGGGACCTAATCTACCACTTCAGGTTCCCAACCCCTGAGTTAACCTACCATATAGATTAAGTAAACCCAAAGTCACTCCCATGATAAGGAATGCATGTGACTGTAACCCAAAAGTTGCTTTCATAGGCTTGCATGCCAGTGACTAGAGACCCAATCTGTCAGTGTTATGCCAACGAATCCAGGATTTGAGCAACTTTTTTAGGCCTAAAGCCTAGGTCAGTGCCCATAACTGAACCATCTCTAACAATGATTACAATAACATGGAAATGATAGTACTAAAGAAAATACTTGTTCAAGACCTTGACTAGACCCCTTCTAGCCATGACAGACATTTTGTCAAACACTTAGTAAATATGCAACCTATAGGTGTAAATAATAGATCTGAACATAAGGGTCTCATGATTATATGAGATTCACTATGAAGCATTGTATCCTTACCAAATTAACTACCATTCCATCCATTAGGTCATATAAGAATTGATCATTCAATTCCAAGTAAAAACATGATGAAAGCCATACATGGTTATTGTCATAAAACATGTAAATAAACAACATAATAGGGAAAGAAATACCAACTAAATTACAACCATATAAACCACATATAATCCATCATAATTCTAGTAGAGATATGAGGAGAAAAAATCTTTCATTAATTTTGAAAAATCCAATCTCAGGATGGGACTTCCACGTTCCACCTGAATGTAGAATGATTGAGCCAAATCTCTCTTCAGCCATTTACCACCATGCCATATTCCAAGCATGATTGTGGTATCTCATAGAACACATCAATCAAAACTCATCCAGGGATTCTAGAGGTCATCCACCTCAACCCATCAAAGAGTGATTCGACCTCACGATTGGACATCACAAAACCATCGTCAAATTGGTCTCCATCCAAGCCTTCGAGGACTTCGAGAGTATCTTTCCAACCAAGGCTTCCAAGACTAGTAACTCAATCCAGAACTTATACAGGGCTTCCAAAGCGTTTGTCCAACCACGGCTTCCGAGACTAGTAACTCAACCCACCAACAACTTCCAAAGCATTTGTCCAAATAAGGCTTCTAGGACTAGTAACTCAACACAATCTATTATAGCCCTTCCAGAGTGTTTATCCAACCATGGCTTCCAAGTCTAATAAATCAACCCAAGCTAAGGAAGCATGAGAACCAACCAAAAATAAAAAATGAAAGTAAACCCATAATCACCATGGCTATCCATGAAATGGAAATGCTAAGCAATCCACTTTCAATCTTGACCATCCTCCATGACAGTGACATATCACAACCAAAAATCCACATGCATATGTCATGCATGCCAAAAATAGTGAAGGAAACATACATGCAACTCAATACCTACAAGCAATTTTGATGTAGCCGCTGATCTCGATGCCCTCTTGTGCTTTCCTTCTTTTCCTTTTCCTTCTTTCTCCAAATATCCAAGTATTCCACACCCTCCAAGAGTGCTCTAATAAAACTCTAAGTATCCAAGAGTATGAGAGAGAGAGAGAGAGAATAATGGGAGAGCTCCAAAACTAAACTGAACAAGTCTTGTCACTGATCCTCATAAACCTTTTTGTTAATGAGGCCTCTATTTTCTTAATTTTCCTTTATTTTCCTCCTGACATGTAACCTGTGACCCTTCACCTTCCTTTTCTCCTAATTTTCATTATTTTCATAAATAAATGTGCTAAAAATGCCATTTTTCCTTTCCAAAACCTTAGCCATTGCCTTTGCCAATTCTCGTAGCCATAATAAACCGAATCAACATCCACTAGGATGTTTCTCCCACCATTGAGATTGGAATACATGTCTCATCATCCATGGTATTTATATATATTTTACATGGAATTTTCAGTAGAGCTATTACAACCTTCTACCATATGGTAGATTGGGTGGAAACATTTTTTTCCAGATTATGAAAGGAGAATTGAAAAAGAGGGAAATAAAGAGGGAGCTCTAGTAAATGATAATTCATCAGTACACTGAGGAGGTGGAGGAGAACCTATTGAAAAGAAATCTTCAAATTCAACATATTCCTCTTCCCCTCATTCTCATCATTCAAATAGTCATCAAAGAAATTCTTCTAAAAGTCCATTTTAAAAATTATATGCGAAATTTGATTTTCCCATGTTTAATGGAGAATCTAATGCAAAAAGGATAAAAAATTAGATTGGACAATTCGAAGTCTACTACTATGTACAACAAATCAAAGCGGATGAAGCGAAGATTCAGTTTGCATCTCTTCGACTAGGAGGCATAACTCTTGTATGGTGGCAGAGAAAACTCCAAAAAGGTAGTAAGAATAACGGTAAAGTCCTTTCATCATGGTTGGATTTTTTTTATGCATTAAGAGGACAATTTTACCTGTTGGGTTATAGGAAAAAATCCATGATGGAGTGGTAACATTTGAGACTAGGTAAAGGTCAAAATGTTTAATTTTTTATAGAAGAGTTTAGGAAGCAAGCATTAGCATTGAATATTCCTTTAGACTCACCAAAATCTTCATGAAGAATCTTCATGATTCATTGTTAGCATTAGCATTGAATTATCTTCATGATTCATTGTTATTGTTTGATCCCACTAATCTAGATGAAGAAAATGTGAAAGAAATTTATCTTTAAAGAGGGGAAAGCATGAACAAGACGATCATACAAAGACAATGATAACAAATAAAAAGGAAGAGAAATCCTCTTGCACCCATTGCAATAAACATGGGCACTACATCCTAAGCCAAAGCTAAGAAGTATGGTTGCAAATTGAAGCATAAAATTGTTGGTACAATGAAACATGACCTAGGTTCTGATTCAGGTGATGAGATGAATATCAGAGCTATTAGGATTGTATGTATTGGAAAAAAAATGGGAAAATAATCAAGAATGCATGGCTCTAATAACTCCAGGAAATCCACCAATGCATTCAAGAAAAGAATGTTGAGTTGAGAATATTGCTGCAATAAGCAAAATGGGAGAAGCAATGATTTCAACTTCAATTACAAGCTAGAGAGGATGCCTTGGTAAAGTTTCAGTGTAATGAAGGCTTGGAGACATCATCCTCACCCATTCCAAAATCAACAACTAAGGTAAAACATTTCAGCGATGATTTAGTTTCATGTCCCAATTATGATGATGATTCTGGTGCTTTTCAAAAGCACACTATAGGAATTGGTTCAAAGCTAATGAAGAAGATGATATATGAACAAAAGGGCCTAGGAGTTAATGGCCATGCCATTGTGAATATCATCCAAGTGGTGGAACTACCTCAATATGCAGGACTAGACTATTTCAGAGAGGAATATGGAACATTCTCCAAGTCCACTGAAGAAAGAAACCCCAAGGCCACCAGTGGAATATCTAAAGTCGTGGAAGAAAGAGATTTTGAATCAGTACATTTTGAGAGCGTACCACAAAATCCCATCGATCGTGATTGTAAGTCATCTCCAAATGGAGGTGAACATTTCAAAGGATGAGTCCCATCGACCGCGATTGTAAGTCATCTCCAAATGGAGGTGAACATTTCAAAGGATGAGTCCCATCGATCGCATTTGTAAGTCATCTCCAAATGGAGGTGAACATTTCAAAGGATGAGGTAAGTAAAGTTTACCTTGGAAGAGATACACCAAAGATAACCACACAAGGAAGAAGCCACGAAATTAAGAATCCTTTCCACCTCAGGAGAAGAAACGTTCAAGAAAGTCTAGATGAAAAAAAACCATTACGACCATTTTAACAAGGCTAAAAATAAAACATCCACTTGTTAGAAGCTCCATCAAGAGCTACATCCTAAGGAGGAGTACAAAGCACTTGTGAAGGAACTGCCCAATGAAGTAGTTCAACATGGAAGAAAACTACAAGAAGAAAGCACATTGCCTTGTTTACGTAAGAGATGGGTATCCTTTTTAACTAGCTAAGTGTGGCCACAATTGTAAATCTAGTGTTTCTTTTTAAATACCCCATACATGGGAAAAGGCTTGTAAAAGTGATGAAATATATAACATCACTTCAATATGCAATGTAGTGATATTTTGTCCTTTTGTTCGATGGGAAAGGGTATAGGTTTTGTTGTAAAGTAGATAAAACATGTCTAAACTATGTATGTAATTTTTTAGGACTCTAAGTACTTCAGTGGGGAGGATTGATCCAGGAGGATCCAAAAAGGATCAAAATTTAAAGTCCTAAAATATCAGCAAAACTAACACCAATTCATAGTTCTCGTCGAGATGATTCCAACAATGCGAATGACACCTTAATTTGAGTTTGTATGAGGAATATATGCTCATTTGAAGTTTGGCACAAACAACAAAAAAATTGTGTATGTGGGACCCACAAAGTGTCGTGTGGCACTCCCATAGGATGCCACGAGGCAAGCTAGTTAACAAGCCAAGTGGGACCCACTGATCGGACGTGGTACCTACTGTAACAATCCATGTGACATGATGTGGCAGTACACATGGCGATGCACCACTGCAGGGTGTGGCTGATTAAGAATATGATATGGAGCAATAAAAGCTTGTCGCTAGCTCTAGTGTCTATTAAAACAAACACGTGTTGGTTTTGAATAATACCTTCAATATCAATAATGGTAGATTGATGTTTTTCCTGACAATATTCCAATGCCACACTAATTCTCGGAATGCTTTGGACCACATCATTTACCGTAGAAGATTCACGTGCCAACTGTACGTTTTGAATGGACTTGGGGTTGGGGGACAATCCCTTAGCAATTGTGGTTAACCAATGCTCCAACACTCTAGTGGCTCACAATACTTACCCCCGGTGTTTTTCTTGTTGCCCAACTCTATAGGTTTGGAGCGAGTGTAAGAATGTGTTGGATGATTCTGATCGCCTTTGTTAATTTTTTTCCGCTGATTGTCCATAACAAATTTCTTTAAATAGGTCGGATTCTGCCTCTTTATGTTCATCTCCAATTTTTTTTTCTCTTTACTCTACCAAGGTCGACAGCCCTTACTTCACTCAGGACACTTCGAGTTCACTACTCACTGAGTGAGCGCCTTCCTTTCGAGTAAACGTGCTCACTTCGAGTAAACGGGCTCGATATAGGTATAAATAGATAACTACTCACTTCACTAAGTCAACGCGTTCCTCACTCTTCGTCACGGCTGTCCGATTATTTTATTCTCAATCATTGTTGTTATTACGATGACCATTTATCATCTGAAGTACTCGATTCATGCTCCTAACGCTAATAGAGTAAACTGATATCTTGTTACTATCTCACTTCGAGTAAACGGGCTCGACATAGGTATAAATAGATAACTACTCACTTCACTAAGTCAACGCGTTCCTCACTCTTCGTCACGGCTGTCCGATTATTTTATTCTCAATCATTGTTGTTATTACGATGACCATTTATCATCTGAAGTACTCGATTCATGCTCCTAACGCTAATAGAGTAAACTGATATCTTGTTACTATCTATTGTTTTCTGGGACAATAGGCAGGATAAATAGTCATTTATAAGTTATTATCCCTTGTATTTTTATATATCACATGTTTGAATGTTAAATACTTATTCATAGGCTGCGATCTTTTTATATATATGTATAGGGAAATATGACTAAATTGCAAGCTTTTTATAAAATTTAATGAATATAAAAATAACCATAACGATATATATATATATATATATATATATATATATATATATATATAACTTTGCATGAATGTTAATTCAAATATCCAGTTCCTGTTTTTAATGAGTTCCAGTTACTAAATACGAATTATATAGTCCAGCAGGGGTGGTTCGAATCTCCTAGTCTCGAATCTAAATGTGAGAATTAATTCACTTAATCAATCGATATTAGCTGATTTGGTATTTGGTGGTATCAATATATAGTAAGTCGAACCCAATGAATAGAGTAAAATCTGGCTCACCATTAAATATCTAAATTTAATAATTATGAACACAATTGTATTAATAAAAAAAAAGAAGATAAATATAGATTCATAAATCTCATGCTTTAAATATTATTTTTATTATCTAAAAATAAATTTTTTATTTTAATAAAATAATAAAAATTTAAATTTTTAAAAGTAATTTTTTTATTTTAATAATTTCGTAAAAAAAAAATATTATTTGTCATAAAGATATAAATAAAGTAATATTAATTTATTGTTAGTGATTTCTGGAATCATATTGTGTAAAATGTGTGATCTCTCTAACATTTCAGATGGTGACTCCATCCATCATCAGGGTGGTGACTCCATTCATCATTAAGGACTACGTAATGATGGATGGAGTCACCATCCGAAAGGTTAGACAAAATACACATTTCACATAGTATGATTCCGGAAATTACTAACCATCCAAAAGGTTGGACAAAACACACATTTCACATAGTATGATTCCGGAAATTACTAACAATCAAAACACATATTTCACATAGTATGATTCCGGAAATTACTAACAATATGACAAACACTAGAAGCCTCCAATCACTCATAATAAATTAATTTATGTTTTTTTTTTTTCTTTTTTAATTAGAATTTGATAATTTATTTTAATGAGAAGATAATTTTTCCATGTTTAAAATATTATGTTGAATGTATAAATGAATTATGGTTATTGGCAAATTCTTACAATGATCATATTATGGAGAATAAATCAATCAAATCTTGAGTCTAAGAAAACTCTTTTATTTTATTTTTGGGCAGAATTGATTTAAAACCAATGATGATGTTGATGATGATGATTAATATCCACTAAGAATTATATGGTTTATCATACCATAAGGTAAGAAAATTCTTAAACTTTCTATGCTCAAAAGAAGTGAGCAAAGATACCTATATCACCATTGTTTTGCTAACTTAAAAGGTCAATGAGGTTAGTAGTATGACAAATATTTTGAAAATTAGATCCAACCTGAGTTTAAAACGGACAATATAAGAGAGAGCCTTTTTCATCTTCAACTCTTTTAGTTTCTAATTTTTTTTATCACTTAACAATTCCACTATCAATTTGAAACTCACCCAAAAAGGAAAAATATATGATAATGAAAATACTCTTTTGGAAAATAAATAAATTCTAATGATTGTTATTGGATTACAATTGAGCATTTATTATTGAAATCAAGGCGTAACAACCACTTATAGTACAACCAATTATTGGTAACATTTCATATTCAATGAATACACCTCTACTACGTATTCGATGACTACAATGATATGTGTAGATCGTCATGTGTGGACTTTTATGAAGATTTTCGAGTGCCAAAAACCTAACATTAATTAAGGATTGAGGCATGCAAGAATCGTAAACCTAATCATGGCTTGTTAATTATTAGGTTGCTATGAAACGAAAATGGTTCATACTTTTTAAATTGTTTACCATTCCATAATAGAGTATAGCCTCTAAGAATAGGATGCTAAAGAAGAAGAGAGGAAATAGAAGATCCTACAGTGATGATTTAGGCCACAATGCACATGGAAACTCCAGATTGGGTGTAGTTTCTTTGTTCTTGCATATTATAATCTAGAATAAGTTCACATGAAAACTCCATATTGGGTGCACTTTCTTTTTACTTTCTTATTATAATCTAGAAGAAGAGAGAGAGTGTAGGCCCCACTTTCTTATTTAGTGTTCCTAAGATTTAGCTTGTGCTTTTTTACCTTAATGACTTCTTTCATTTTGATTTTAGTTTATTTCCATATTTGATGCACTAATCTCTTAAAATAAAATCTAAATCTAAAGAAAACCATTTCATTATAAGATAATTTAGAATATTGTAAGATCTCTTGTGATAAATAGTTCCAGTGGAATATCCATGATAGTTGATAGATCATAAGCTCTTTCTTCAACACCATTTATGGATATAGTTCATAAAATGAGTGCTCATATTTTGATTACATGAAAGAATGTTTTTAACTCCCTCATCATATCGAATGGGAAATTTAAAAAAAGTTTGGAATGTTGTGGTTAGGGATGCAAAATTAGGATGTGACCCTATGAGTTGTTTAATATACCATTTCACAACAACTCTATTAAGGGTGCATTGAAACAAATTTAAAAACATAGATTCATCAATGATATTTTTGAAGGAACAACATAAGTGGAAGGGGAATATGTGGTTATATGGATTTTCTCTATCCAATGCTTCAAATTTTGGGCTATATAATGGAGGTTCAATGATCTAGACTTATGCAAGAACATAATAGAATACAAATATAAACATAAACACAAAGATGCAGCAGAAATAAATCTTCATTTCATTAATATCAAAGAATTGAAAGATGCTTACAAGAAGAATGGAAATAAACTAGCTCGAACGATGGTAGCTTATCTTTGAGAAGAGATGTTGTCTCTACATGCCTCTGAACTATGTTACAATGAGACTCAAGGGTCTTTTTATTATTGAACAACAAAAGGAAACCCTAAACAACCAAATCCCTAACCCAAGGAGATGGAATGCCAATAGTTTGTGGGCCCTGTTCGTGTTAGTTGGGCAGCCAACTTCCCGGGGTTGTGACTTAGTCATATGATCTATGTTTTGCATGTATGATACCTTATTGTAAATATCTCTCCAAGCACTATACAATTTATAATATGCCTATGCTAATGGCCTAGTCCTTTCGCAGACCTCAAAAAAAAGGCATTGAGGGATCAAAATGGCTCTGCAATTTTAGGACCCAAAAAATTGCTAAAAATAGTAAATGCTGCTATAATCAAGGAAACTGATGAAACCAGCTGGAGGTCTAGGTGGAATAGGTAGGTGGTCATAAATATCCATCTAGATAAGTCCTCGCCCCTTAGGAAGAAATGGTTCGCATTGCATGCAAAGACTCCATGTGGTGAGGAAATTTATGGTTAACTTGGTCCCTCATGAGCCACTTGCCCTCGTGAAGGAGTTTCTCTCCTTTGACAACTTGATATAGCTAGATCCTATGTTGGAAAGTGTTGTTGATCTGTGTGTCCATGATCCTATCAGTTGTGACCTGTTCGATGCATCTTATATTGAGCTCTATTGCTCTCAGCTACTCAGCAAAGTCGAATGTGTCCAATAATGGGGGAAAGTATGGTAGTACTTGGTCCACATTAAATACTGGGTGCATGCTAATGAATGGTGGAATGTTGATATTGAAAGAATTGTTCCCTAAGACCTTGGTGATGTTATATGACCCATATCGAAGTAGGAGAAGCTTGCATTGGGGCCCAGCGAGGTGTTCCTTTTGCAAATGTAAACAAACTTTATTGCTTGCCTCGAACTTGTGTGACACCTTATGTTGGTCATGAGGCTACTTTTATTTAGCATTGCCTATGTCCAATATGACATGTACTTGCTAGAGGATGTAATGAATTTTCTCAATGAAGTTGTTAGCCATGCCATCTTCGAACTAGACATGAGTCGAATCTCCCTAAGTAGCTACAAATGGTGTGGCCACATTAATGAGGCATAGTGGCTGGAATACTAATCCCACCTAAAACGGGTTGTGGTCAGTCGAGCTATGGAGAGATCTGTTGTAGTGATGCTGGACATAGGGGAGGCTTTCATCCCATGTGCATGGAAGCTTCAAGTTGTACATGTGCAAAATGTGCATGATCATCCTATTAACGACCTCTGTTTGGTCATCAGTTTTGGGGTGGAAGGTGGTGGAATTAATGAGCATGGTATCCAACATTGACCAAAGGCTTTACCAAAACATACTCAGGAACATGTTGTCATGATATGAGATAATGGAATGTGGGATCCCAAAGTGTACCCACACTCGCTCAAAGAAGAGCTTACCAGTGGAATCTATTGTGGTACTCTTCTTTCAAGTCACCAGAATGACCATCTTAGAGTATATATCGATGACCATGAAATCACAGTCATTTCCATGCTTAGTAGAAGGAAGGCTCAACATGTAATCCATGGAGATGGATTCCCAAGGCTAAATAGGAGTAGGCAGAGGAGTAGTTAGGCCTTGCTTCTTCATTTTCAGTTTGGTAATGGAATAGAAACTGCTAGATTTGATGTACTTCCCAACATCCTGTCAAAGGTTTGACCAATAAAATTACTTCTACAACACTCCCATTGTTTTTTCTACTCTGAAATATGGAGCGACCCAACTATATTGTGCCTCCCGAATCATCTTGTTACGATCACCTAAAGTAACACAAAGGTGTCTGAGGTGGCATGATAGTGTGCCCTAGAGATGAAAATATGGGACTTTCTTTCCTTCCAAGAGCAGCTGGTATGTGTTGCCAAATTTTGGATCGCTCTTGTAAAGATGCAGCCACCCTGAATTCTCGTGTCTAAAAGAGATGAGCACAGTGGTCATAACAATAACAATTTACAACATTATTGGTGCTTCCCCTCTTGTACTTGATGTTCAAATGGAACTATTGCGGATATGTGGACAATTTATGGTGGCAATTATTCTGCAACTTTCCTATGTCTATATGAACTATAGGGGTTAGTGGTCTGTGTGGATGACCGTTTCCTTCGCTAGAATGTAATTCTTCCATTGTCAGCGGACCTGCACAATGGAATACATCTCTTTGTCATAGGTGGAATACTTCCGTACTGTGTCTAAAAGTGTCTCACTATGATATCCCACCAGATACCCCTGTTGAGTAAGAACTACCTTGATAGCATAGTCAGAGGAATTTGTCTCAATCTCGAATGGTTGTTGCGAGTTTGGTAACGTAAGCATTGGTGGAAAGTAGAGGGCATTCTTCAAATAGAAAAATATCTTCTATTGGGATTCATACTAGAAGAAATTTGTTGTTGCTCCACCCTTGGTGACTTGAATCAAAGGCCAAGTGATATGAGAGAAACCCAACATGAACATATGGAAGAATTTTGCAAGACCCAGAAAGTTGAGTAGCTCTACTAGAGTGGTTGGGGCTAGCCAATCTTGAATAGCTTGTATCTTTGTTGGGTACATGTGCACACCCCGATCATCAATGATTTACCCTAGATAACTAACCTAGGTCATACCAAAAGTGTATTTCTCCAAATTGGCACACAACTTGTTTTGTCGCAGGGTTTGGAGGACCTAATAAATATGGTGTAGGTGCTCTTCCCAAATATGGATGAAAATTAGAATATCATCCAAATAAACTACCATCAATGAGATGGTGAGGGCCCATAATATGTCATTCATCAGCCTCATGAAGGTTGCAGGGGCAGTCATCAACTCGAAAGGCAAGACCAACCATTTGAAAAGGCCCTCGAATTTGAAGGAAATATTACACACATTGAAGGGTTTGATTGGCACTTGGTGATAACCAGAATTCAAATCAATCTTGATAAAATATTTGGCCCACTTGAGCTAGTCGAAAAGGTCATCAATCCGTGGGATTAGATATGTATTCTATACAGTGATCTTATTCAACACTCGATAGCGAATGTAGAGTCTCTAGATGTTGTCTTTCTTTTGTACCAACACAATTGAGCTCCCACAAGGTGATGAACCTAGCCTGATATTCCCTTTCTACAATAGCTCCTAAATTTGCTTCATAGTTTCATCATTCTCTAGAATAGAGCATCGATAGATTAGTCTGTTGGGTAGTAGCGTGCCCGAAGTCCAACCAATGGAGTGTTTGACCTCACATTGTAGGGATACCCCTATAGGTGAGGTGAATATATCCCGTACTTCTCCATGACCTTGTCAACCTGGTGTTACCATGCAGAGAAGCCCTTTTTGGAGGTTATGGATGTGGCCATAGTATTCTTCTTTCCTCAGAGAAAATTGTAAGGAAGACAAATTTCCCCATCAGGGAAATGATCTTACTACATTTCTGCGTAGATATAAAAGAGATGGAGATAGGCAGTGCTACCTCTAGTATCCTATATAACATATTTCCCAGAGAAATAATAACAATGCAAAGCCTAGACTCATACACACCATGACACTTCCACAAGTATGGTTGGCCTAATAATACATCACAAACTTCAAGATAGGAAACATCACACAGTATCTCATCTATGAAGGGCTTGTTGTTGTAAGGAAGGCGAAACCATTGGCTGATACAAAGATCTCTTCCTTGGTGAATCCACCTAATGTTGTACGACTATGAGTGTGGTGTGGTCAGTTGGCCTAACTACTTCATGACCTCTACTAAAATGAGGTTCTTTTGGCTTCTATTTTTGACAATGAACTGGAGAAGAGAACCCTTCACCCACATCTGTGAGTGGAATATCTGCTCCCCCTCCTCTGGATCCTGGGACCTAATATTTTTTATCTTGGTGGTGGAAATGGTGGCACTGGGCTTCACATCATTAATATGCTTCCCTTGTCATTCCCCTTGTCATCTTCTGACTCAAAATCAGAACATTCATCTGATTTGGAAGCCTTTCGCTTGGCCACTAGTGACTGCTTGGCTCGAGACCCACTTGTGTTGTGACTGGGGCTCTTATGGAACTCACTTGATTTCTCTGTGTCCTTGTTTGTCTTCGTGGTGTTATTATTTGCTTTTAGTTTCAATGGGTTTTCCTATATCGCCCTGCCTTGGCTTTGTACTTTTTTCTGTGGTTTGAGGGCTCCTTTACCGTGGTTCAGATTCATAGATCCAAAGTCTCACTTATTTTCTTTAAATTTAAGCTCAATCTTGACAGTGTATTGATAGGTGTCACCAAGTGAGGAGATGTCTAGGAACTCCATGTCTTCCTGGATGTAATTTTCTAGACAGTCGTGGTACTTGAGTACCAAATGCTGCTCAGAATTTTTGATACCCAGCTTCGTGTGATGGGTATGAAAAATATTTGTGAATTATGGCATGTCTTGGTCCCTTCCCCACTACAACATGGTCCACTTTATCTATTTAGCTTCATAGGTTCCAACAGGATAATAGCGTTCCTTGATGGCATCTCGGAAATAATTCCAAGTGGGTGAAGTTGAAAACAGTGAGGGCTCCCTCTCATGCTTTTGTTCACAGTAGGTTTCCCACCATTCCTTGACATGGGGGGTGGCTTTGAGGAGTGAAAAGTAATTGTTTCTTGATTGGAAAAGTCATGCACTGAAAAATATCTTTCCAACAGATTTAACCATCTATCTATGGCATCTGCATCTATCTAGCCTTCAAATATGAGGCTGTCAAAGTTGACTTGTACCATAAAAATAGCGGTTCCTCTAGAGTGGCTACTGGATGAAGATGCATCGCATGTGGGTAGTCATTAAAGAATGCGGGAAAATTTATCCATCATTGTGTTCCTTTGTTTCTCAAGGGCTTCCTTGAGCAATATTTCGAAAGGATATCCTACTCCCTCATCTTTTGTTTCTTCCACCATGGGAGGTCGTCAGGGCTTGTGAGGCTGGTCTTACAAAGGTTCAATTAGTTTGAGCCCTAACTTGTTATACCCTGGCCTCGTTAGGGATATGCAAAGAAAAATAGAGAAAGAAAATACCACTATGATACCACTGATCTGGACTTATGTAGGAACACAATAGAATATAGATATCAACATAAACATAGAGACTCCAACAAAAATAGAGATTCATTTCATTAATATCAAAGAATTGAAATATGCTTACAATCAGAATGAAAATAAACTAACTCGGGCAATGGTAGGTTATCTTTGAGAAGAGATGTGGTGACTACACGCCTATGAATTATGTTACGATGAGGCTCAAGGGCTATTTTATTATTGAAAAACAAAGGGAAACTGTAAACAACCAAAACCCTAACCCTAGCAGATGGAACACCAAGAGTTTGTGGGCTTAATTGGGGTTAATTGGGCATCCAACTTCCCGGGGTCGTAACTTGGTCACATGATCTTTGTTAGGCCTGTATGATACCTCATTGGAAAGATTTCTCTCAGTACTACAGGATTTATGGAAGTCCCTTACTTATAGATATGGGCCTACTGTGGACCTAAAAAAAACAATGTTTAAGGGATCAAAACAACTCCGAAAGTTCAGGACCTAGAAAATTGTTAAAAATAGTAAATGCTAATATAATCAAGGAAACTAATGAAACCAACTGGAGGTCTAGGTGGAATAGGCAGGTGGCCACAAAGATCCACATAGATAATTCAGTGAGCTCTATCCAAGTAGGATCATATTGGATGGGATGATTGGTGATTCTAATAAAATTTGAGAGATCAAATATATCCATAAATGGAAGGATAGGTCTACAATTCATGTTATTTTTCATAATTATATTATTTCCAGCCATATTTTAAACTAAAAGCGTTAGTGGGGTAGACACAATGAAGTTAGATGAGGACAAAATCAAATTGAAGGAACTTGAATTAGACAAACTCAAAGGTGAACTAGTAGGGGGTGGAGGATAATTATGTTTTATTCTCATGGATTTCATACAAGAAATAACACATCTATGGATACTAAGAAAATAAGAAAGTCCCCTAAGTGTACAAGAATTTCTAAGTGAGGCTATATGTGCAGAGTTCACTAAGTGATAAAGTTTCATCAACAAAGTAGTATCTCCCAAGGACAATGAAGGGAAAATGGTAAGTTAAATAATTCCACAAATTACTAAATAGGAATTATGTGAAATGTGGAGGTAACATGTTGCAATTAATTAAGTGTTCAAAGAAATAAAATTCACCCTAAAAGATAGAGTAAAAAATGTTGACTAACCTAAGGATGTCACTACACCAAAAAAATTGTAAGAATACAATACATATTTTTCAAAACACTTATCAATAAATTATAGTGAGTTTCATTGTGATTATGAATAAGGAGTTTAACAAGTTCCTTTCAAATATTCAAATTGATGGGAAATGAGATTCGCCAATAGGGTAGTGAAGGTACAAAAGAGATTAGTTATGAAGGCCATTGGAGGAAGTTCCCAATGCCCAACAATTATCTATCTCTAGTTCCATACCTCCTATGAGAGCCACCCAGGCAAGAACCTAGTCAAAGTCCACTAGGCTACTCATTCATGGATACATGCAATAGCTTACCATGCCTTAAATATGAAACCAAATAATTGAGGAATATTTAGTATGAAAGAACTAAGAGTCTCAATCAAACCTTTAGTACCAACTTTAACATTATCTAACATTATATAGTAAGAGATTTATTACTTCCAAATGTCTTCTAAACCACATCCAATATAATGGATTTTACATACCTAAAATATCATAAATTATGTTTAAATGTATAAAGTTGTGGAAAATATTTGTATGCCTATCCCTACAACCCTAGCCCAACCAATATATTATTTTTATCAATGAGAAGTTATGGTTGCTATGATTATATTATTGCATTTAGAATTGAACTTGGTGTCATGAATTCATTATTTTCTTTAGGCATTATTTCTTTTCACTTGGGGTGTGCACAACAAATAAACATATTATATTTGTATGCCTATCCCTACAACACTAGCCCAACCAATATATTATTTTGATCAATGAGAATTTATAGTTGCTTTGATTACATTATTACATTTAGAGTTGAACTTGCTGTCATGAATTCATTATTTGCTTTAGGCATTATTTATTTTCACTTGGGGTGTGCACAACAAATAAACATATTACTTAAAATGGAACTTAAAATATTGTCGGAACTAAAAGAGCAAAGATGAAATATAGGCTAGGCCAAGTATTACATATAACAATTCCTTTTTATTTAAATGAAGAGGAGAAATTTTCCAACTTCATTAAAGGCATTGTTATAGACATTTTTGTGCCTTGCATCACTGAGCATGAAATGTCAATAATTAAGGGATCCAAAGTCCCTAAACATGTTGTTCCTACCCCTAGAGGAACAAGGCCAGCAAACCACAGCAGTTTATAAAAGTTGTCCACCTGGAAACACTCAAAAACAAGCAATTTCTGGATCATGTCAACTGCTCCACTGAGCATCTGCGCTGAATGTCAAGTGCTCCACTGTGTACCTGCGCTGAATGTCAACTGCAAAGAAGACCACCTGCGCTGAGCGTACTTGGACAAGTGGCAGACTCATTCCTCAAGGTGTCAATGCCCAGGAAGCTTCCAAAATGACACTTGGATCAGGGAATTCGACTGGTGATGAGTAAGAGGTTCCAAAACTCCAAGTGGAAGTAAGGATCTCCAAGTGGACTCAAGAACTGAAGTGGGAGAGGACACTAGTCAGCTTCATGCCAGCCTCAAGCTGACTCATCCTTTCTCCAAAACTCCTATATATAGAGCTCTCTCATGAGGTCTAGGGAGGCTGGATTGTATTGCAAAGAATTGATGTTGGTTTGTGGTTGGATCATTGGGTGTTTATGCTTTGAAAGGGGCTGAAGAAGGAATTCCATTTTGCTGGGAAGGAGATGCTGGGTTGGAACCCTATGGGTTGTATCTCTTCCTGAACCTTGTTTATCAATCAATAAAGCTTCTCGGTTCTTTCCTATATGCTAGTGTTTATTGTATGATTTGCATTAGTGTATTTGATTTACTTCTAATCCTGAATCATTTATGAATATGTACATTTGCCTTTGTATTGTGTCCTTCTCTTGTTGCATGTAGCTGTTCTCTTGTCACAGGTAGTTGTTCTCTTGTGATCTTGTGGGTGCAAAAGCAAGGAGGCAAGTAGCTGTGGACACACAAAGGGGAGAGGGTTTAGATCGAGGGACAACCGGAAGATAATGGTAAGTCTACCAATCTCCTCTCTTTCATATTTCATAAAGGAAGAAACCGAAGTAGCTGCATTCGTTTGTTGCTAAGGCACTATCACGCCTTAGGTGGATAGGATCGTCCTGCATAGGCATTTTTTCCCACAACAAATTGGCGACTCCGCTGGGGAAGAACTTTGTTTTAAGTCATTTTGTTTGAGCTTGCATCATTGTTTACTTCATAGACTCAACGGCAATAATCGAACTGCTTTGCAAAGTAGAATGTTGTTGCTTTGATCCTTTACTTGGTTTTTGTCTATGATCTTAACAATGGACTCATAAATGACTTGATGATCCTTTGTGATAGTCTTTAGTACCCTTTCAAAGTATCCCTCTGTTTATACCTTGCTTGTGTTTCTGATTTGGCCTGAAACAGTTGATTTTTGAGCATTTTATGACCCGGAAACCAAGAGAGACGAGAGTTTCTCCTTTCAGCGCAGGCACTGTGAAGGCAGTCTGCATTTCAACGCAGGTCCCGTGAAGGCTACCTGCGCTGAATGTCAAACTGACAGTGTTACACCTGCGCTGAACCAGTGTGGCCTTGTGCAGCTGGGGTTCCTTGCTGTCTTTTGCCTGTTTTGATCTCTGTTTTTGCTGCCTTTAACCAGCATAGGTACCACATCTGAAACCCCTTTTCTTTGCTTGTATTCCGCCTCATTTTTGTACAAAAAGACTGTAAGTGTTTTTATGTGTTTGTGGCGTCATTTACAGTTTTCCTTTGCATGAGCGAAATAGTCATCCTGTAGCCTTGATTCAGATCTGATTGAGTGATTGACTGTGATCTTAGAAGAGAGTTCATTGGCTGTTTGCGGTTTGATTTATCATTTGCTTTTGCTTATTGGTTTGAATTTGTCATTTTTAAGTGTCGAAACAGGTATTTCTTTCGAAAAATCGCAAAGTGATTGTAATCTCTTCTACCCTTGCTGATTTGGGAAAAAGTAAACTTGTTTATTTTCAGTCATTTGAAAGCAAATTCGAAGTTGTGCAAAAAGCTTTCTTTGTAGGCATTTATACTAAGAAAGTGAAAACAAACACTTGCATTGTGCATTTTGCATTTTGATAAGATTGCATGTTGGATTTAGGAAGAGTGCATTAGAGTGTGTTGCTTGCTCTTTGAGAAAAGATAGTCGCTCTCTTTTCCCTTAGTAGCTAGGATTTTCAAAGTTGAAAGATTATAAAGCTTGCTTATCATCTTAGACTGCATTTAGGAATTTGTACCAATACATCTCGTGGTGATCCTGAAAGACAAACTTTAAAAAGATCAACTTAAAATATATTGAATGAACCTAACAACGCTTTGTAACATAACACTCACAGTAGAGGTCTAGGTAGAGACGTGTTCCGGCGTCATTAAACGTAGTGACTATCGATCTCTAAGAAGGTGGGTGATTCCTCCTGAGGGACGATTGCACTAATACGGACTTGTGCTCCCACGTACCGTCGCGTATATATTGGGAGACCCCTATAGGCATATATCCTTTATCCTTAGGAAGCCGTGTCGGCCGCCGTACTGATCGCAATGCAGTGAACACAGCATTCACGAAGATCGACCACCCGTACCGTAAAACGCATTATGTGGTTTTGCGAAAGGTTTGGCACACCCTCTGCCTAGATCTCCAGAGTAGTTTCTTTTGGCCTTTTTCAGACTCTATAACAGAAAAAGTCCAACCAAGCATTTGTCACTTCGGGCTCGTTAAAACATCGAAGGAGACTAGAGCCATCTTTAGCTTTTTCTCGACTCTTTAAAACTGAAAAAGCAAGTTGTGTCTAAAGCGTCGTTAACAATTTATTTTAAACGAAACAATCACCCTTATTCCCGCGTTGATCTTTAGGTTGAAAAGATGGAGCACACCAAACAAGGAGTTCCCATTGATGGAAATCCTAGTCCTTTCTCCTCTTGGGGAGAAGTTGGTGCGCCCCACATGGCCACATTGTCGCTTCCAGGACTGACAATTGGCCTACCTGTATGGCTCTTTTCAACCAGTGTCATTCAGAATGCCACCATTCCTGAACAGTCGAGTCAACAGTTAGATCAGACAAGAGTTGCCTCCCAGCCTTCTACTTCATCTTCCTCTCCTCCTTCCTCTTCGCTTGAAGGAACTGGTCGGTCAAAGAACCAAGTTCCTAAGGAGAAACAGGAGAAGAAGAAGAAAGAAAAGAAGCAGAAGGAGCCTAAGGCGACTGGGGGCAAACAAGCATCATCTAACAGAAATCCACACACCGCACTCGTAAGGCCTAAATCACCATGCGTCATATTCAGGGGAGACCACTTCCATAGAGATTGGCCATGTATCCCTCGGATACTAAGAGACTGGTCCCCCCGTTTGCACAATTCGGTAGCATCGACCTCTGATAGCCATGTCGATTGTTCACCGTCAACTAGTGGGAGTGAAGCTCCAGGACAGAGCGGGAAAGCTAAATTTCCCTGCAGACTGTGTGAAGGTGATCACGCCATCCACCGTTGTCCCTTCTTAGACGAGGCGAAAAGAGTTCTGGAAGATCGCCCAATATTACGAGCGAATCTTCCTCCTGGATATCAAAGACTCTTGCCAAGTCCCTCACTAGTTGAGAATCCGGTTGACCCGCCCAGGTGGTCAGCCGAAGCACCTGTCATTGAAGATGAACCATCTGGATCCATGCCTGACGAAAGTCAAAAGGTTGATACGGCAGTTGACCCGGTTTTGCCTTCAGAGGCTCTATCTTCAAATGACATCATCACAGAGGAGAATCAAGACGACACCACCCAGATTCTCTTCATCAGCACTGACTCTGATGATCAAGGGGGCAATGCCACCATTCCTTTATCGCAGGAAGGAAGTTCATTAGAGCGCTATCTGGCCGTATATTCGGTCCCACCACCAAGCAACCTGGTTGTGTCCTTTGATTGGAACCAACTAGGCAGACCCCGGTTGCCGGCCAGCATACCATTCAGAATTATTTGTCAAATATACAGAATGGTAATGGCTGGCACTATCATTGATGAGGGGGCATCTGTGAGTATCCTTTCCTCTATTGCTTGGAAAGCGCTTGGTTCGCATGCGCTTTTGCCCGAGATGAGAAATCTATCAGGCTTTGATAAAGGAACCAGTCGCCCTTTAGGGATCCTCCCCAATGTGCCAATAACACTGAAAGGGAAGACCATTCAAATGAACATGATGGTCGTTCAAGGACCCTTGGATTATAACCTACTCCTTGGATGAGACTATATATATTGCATGGGAGCAGTAGTCTCCTCACTCTTTAGAGTAATGTGTTTTCCACATGGAGGAAGAATGGTCAAGCTCGTGGACCAACTTTCATTTCCTGGATCACACATCGCAAATAGTCATATACCATCCCTAAATGGTCTATTCACGCAAGAAGTGTCTCAACCCACGGTCCGTCCTCCTGATGAGCACGAGTAATTCGGGAAGACATGACTGGAACCCAGGAGGCATGCGTCCTGGTCTACTTCGGCAGAGAACTTTGGGTATAAGGTAGGATTTCCACGAGGGAATATGACTAGTCCGTACCCTGTCCGTGGAGGAAAGAGGGTTGTTCTAGAATAGGATTCTTTTGTCAAGGTACGCTGGGAAGACGAGATCCGTCGCCCACCTTTGTCTATTTCGGTAGACATTGCCGAGGAAGTGTTTTGTTTAACGAGACAATCTTTAGGTAACCTGAAAAAGGTAGGCCAAGGAAGTGTTTTATCTAACGAGACAATCTTTGGGTAACCAGAAAGAGGTAAGCCTCCCTCAGTAACACCAATGTTTTGTCTTTGAGTAGTGTTCTTCTCTTGCGATCTTGTGAAAAATCTATTAAAAGTTGGGCTAACGAGAAGACAAGTATCGTATAGACCCGTTAAAATTAACGAGAAGACAAGTATCGTTAAACTGAACTAGCAAGACGACAAGTAGCTGTGAACACCCAAAGAAAAACAGAAGTGAGAAAGAGGAGGGGCAACCTTGAAATTGTATTTTATACCTGGGGGCATGCAAACCTTTTTGGAGTGCAAGCAAAGAGCGGTTATTTACCTGTTTTTTGGGTTAGCTGTGTCGGAACCGGTTATTTATCTGTTTTTGGGGTTAGCCGTTTCCGAACTTGCATAAAGGAAGGGTGCGGAGCAGAGCGTAGTGAGATGAAGCTCCATAAAAAATAGAGATCTCACAATGAGACAATCTTATCATATGACTGGTATTTCGAGCAGTTTTAGTAGCATAGTTCATGCTCGTTAAAAAATAAACATAAGCTTTCGAGCAGTTTTAGTAGCATAGTTCATGCTCGTTAAAAAATAAACATAAGCTTTGAGCAATTTTAGCAGCATAGTTCATGCTCATTAAAAAAATAAACATAAGCTTTGAGCAGTGTTTTGGTGCATTCAAGCTCGTTAAAAAATGAACCCATCCCGGTAAATAACTATTGAGTATGTAACCTGATCAACCATAAAAAGACCTTGGTCATGTTTTGTGCACCATCACCTCCACCGTTCATTTGGCCGATCGTTTACCTCCATATGATTGTTTACCCATTTTGAGGAACAGCTGCGAAGAGTGATTTCACCTAGCCATCCTTGTGACACTGCCGTGATTGGAAAATTCCAACCTGTACCTGGAATCAGCTGCTATCCCTGTTCATCACTCGTTCCTCAAAAGACGAGTCTTCTTTAAGCTCTTTTCAACTGACTCGTAAAATATGAAAAGATTGCCGAGTTTTGGCCTCCCAGCTCGTTAAACGACCGGAAGAGCTATCCCTCTTCTAGATTTTAATCTTTTTGGACCTGAGGGATTATTGCACAAAAAGATCGAGCGCTTGTTTTGTTCGGCTCGTTAAAAGTACCGAAAACTCATCCCTTCTGTATTGTTTTATACTTTTTCGGACTTAAGGGATTAGATGACGAAAAAGGAATTTTGGAGTTAACTTTATGTACCTTTTCAGACTCTCTAAAAATGAAAAGGGCCGAGTTTTCCTTGTCGTTAGACTCGTTAAAATCATTAAATAGCGACAAACTTGTCTTTAGACGAGAACGAGTTTCCCTATCGCTAGGCTCGTTAAAACATAGAGATGGGCTTGCCCAAAGGGCAGGTTATAGAACAAGCATATGTTATCCTCCTCAAGCTTGACAAAAATAAAGAGGTACTAGTCAGCAATGACTGGGGAAAAATTGGGAAAAAATCGAGAAGTCTTTGATGGTAGCAGGTCGCTCTTGAACATGACACTTTTCCTCCATATCACATCGGGTTGGGTTGTTTCATTCACCGGTCACATCACCATGGTCTTTGCCACACCATCCATACTTGGGGTAATGCTACCGATCCATCGCATCTGTGTCGCCATATGTTCAAGAGAAGTCGTTCGGAAAGAATCAACCAAGTCCCATCCACTGCCATACATTATCCTTCATCCATTCATGACCGCCACCCTGAATCATATGTCATAGATTGTTTTCACCTCCACTAAAATTATTAGCTCCGTTCCGTGTCACTGATGTGGGATTCATTAAGGCCCTCCTTTGACGGATCGCTTCTTGTCGACATCAGCTCATTATCCAAGAAGTTGATCTAGGAACAACCCCTTCAGTACTTTGAAGCTTGCATGCCTCAATGACAAGTTTCTCACTTCCGGCGACAGGTATACATCAATGACCTTTGACCAGAAGATTTTGCGTGGTGTTCGACGTCAAGTCCTTTATTCACACCACGTGAATTGTACTGCAGTACCTTGAGGGTCATTATCATTATCGGTGATTCCTCTCGCGCTTGTTAACGGTTTTCATCATTGATCGGTAATCAAGCGATGTCTTTCCATGTTCAACTTCAGCGCAGCTCTCACATGGATCGACTTGTACTTAGAGTGAAGATCGAACGAGTTTGAAGACCCCGGATCTAGTTTCATCCATCCGGGCTGCGATATATATTCAGGAAAATAAAGACATTTGACATGTACATCATTGCAGCAGATGATCATCCTACTCAAAGGATGGTAGTTTTGCCAGAATTATCAGTCTACCATCAGACAATCGTTTGTTCTATGTACCAAAATGTATTTATAAAGCTGAGCATGGGAATGCCCGCCTCAGCTAGATCATGAAAGCAGAATGAATCATAATGTATTGTATTGTATCTTATTACAGGTCTCCTCCCAGCAAATGGATGAACTTCGGACTCCCCTGGATAAAGCATTTCACCCGATAAACGGCCTCATACTTTAGGGGGCAACTGTTATAGACATTTTTGTGCCTTGCATCACTGAGCATGAAATGTCAATAATTAAGGGATCCAAAGTCCCTAAACATGTTGTTCCTACCCCTAGAGGAACAAGGCCAGCAAACCACAGCAGTTTATAAAAGTTCTCCACCTGGAAACACTAAAAAACAAGCAATTTCTGGATCATGTCAACTACTCCACTGAGCATCTGCGCTGAATGTCAAGTGCTCCACTGTGTACCTGTGCTGAATGTCAACTGCAAAGAAGACCACCTGCGCTGAGCGTACTTGGACAAGTGGCAGACTCATTCCTCAAGGTGTCAATGCCCAGGAAGCTTCCAAAATGACACTTGGATCAGGGAATTCGACTGGTGATGAGTAAGAGGTTCCAAAACTCCAAGTGGAAGTAAGGATCTCCAAGTGGACTCAAGAACTGAAGTGGGAGAGGACACTAGTCAGCTTCATGCCAACCTCAAGCTGACTCATCCTTTCTCCAAAACTCCTATATATAGAGCTCTCTCATGAGGTCTAGGGAGGCTGGATTGTATTGCAAAGAATTGTTGTTGGTTTGTGGTTGGATCATTGGGTGTTTATGCTTTGAAAGGGGCTGAAGAAGGAATTCCATTCTGCTGGGAAGGAGATGCTGGGTTGGAACCCTATGGGTTGTATCTCTTCCTGAGCCTTGTTTATCAATCAATAAAGCTTCTCGGTTCTTTCCTATATGCTGGTGTTTATTGTATGATTTGCATTAGTGTATTTGATTTACTTCTAATCCTGAATCATTTATGAATATGTACATTTGCCTTTGTATTGTGTCCTTCTCTTGTTGCATGTAGCTGTTCTCTTGTCACAGGTAGCTGTTCTCTTGTGATCTTGTGGGTGCAAAAGCAAGGAGGCAAGTAGCTGTGGACACACAAAGGGGAGAGGGTTTAGATCGAGGGACAACCGGAAGATAACGGTAAGTCTACCAATCTCCTCTCTTTCATATTTCATAAAGGAAGAAACCGAAGTAGCTGCATTCGTTTGTTGCTAAGGCACTATCACGCCTTAGGTGGATAGGATCATCCTGCATAGGCATTTTTCCCCACAACAGGCATGCTTTCCAAACATCCAACCAATAGAAGCTATATATGTGGCCTAAATGATGGTAACTGAAATCTAATATGAAATCCAAAGACTAGCAAAATAGAACAATAATGATTAACACTCAGCATTTAGAGATTTCATTCCCTAGCGAAACTATTTTCATATACTATATCATTTCAAAACATAATGACTTGATATTAAGAATTTAGGGACTTCCTTTCTTCCCACAACACCAACCGTGCAATCGTCGTCCCCATCATCGGCCGCTCCCACCGCACCAACTGTTGGATCGCCTTACCCATCATCAACCACTCCTGCGATGCCAACTGTAAGGTCTTCGGGCGCGGGTGCGGTTGGGCACCGGGCAAGTCGGCGTGCACGATGGGCGCATGGGCGGGCGCGTGGGCGCACGGGCGGGCGCAGGTGCACGGGCGGGCACGCTGCACGACAATGCGACGAAGTGCAACATAATGCGATCAAGTGCGACGATGAAAAATGGATAAGGCAAACTGCGACGGTGAACTTATACCCAACGAGCGTGGAGAAGAGTATGGGCGAGGCCGACACATACTTGGGCGTGTGCAAATTGTGTGCTGATATTATTTTGGGGGTCGGCTGGAGAGCCACCACCCATGTTGGTGCCATATATATTGTATGCGTTGAGACCTCATTTAAAAACAATTCAAACAAGGCAACTTTGCATAGAGCTTAAGGAGAAGTCAAGTGCACAGATTTGGAAGGGAGTGCGCATAACTCATGCGCATTACTTGAAGGTGCAGTTTTGGTGTTACTTAGAGCCGGTCGAGGGTTGGGCAAGGTGTGCCCAGGGTTGTCTTAAGTGCAGAATTGTGCCAGGATTGACAAGGGTGTCTTGGTGGCTCGGGTGAGCACTTGCCCTTTGTGCAAGGCGTGCACATGGTTATTGTAAAAGGCTGATTTTCCTATGTTGTAAAAGAAGCTAAGTATTGGCTTGGAGTTTGCCAAGCATTACTTGTAATGATTGTATTATTAAAAGAAGATTGATTATTATATATTTTCGGGCAGACTCATTGTTCACGGAGTTGCCCCTCCCTTTATACTGTGCAATTGTTGTTCTTGTTATAATTGCTGTTGATAATGAATGAGTATGGGTGTTCATTAGTATAAAGGATAAACATAATTTTACTTGGTTGCGAAACACAAACTAAGTAAGGACAAGTGAATTAGGCGTAGTCCATGAATGTTAGTATTGGTGAAAAGAAAGCATTTCGTGGTGCCGCACCTCGCTATAAGCGGTTGGAAGACTACCACATGTGTAGGGGCGTGACAGTTGGTATGAGAGCTAGTGCCGGGGAGCTGGTTCAAGTGTTGAAGCATTGAAGCTGGTACACACTTGACAGGGGAGAACAAGACTTTGGTTTGAAGCCGTTGAGCAAGGTTGCTCGTGACAGTGGAAAGGGTACTTGTAGGTGAAGGAAGTCGTTTCACACAAGTGGAACAAGGGTTGGTTCTAATTGCAGGTGACTCGGTGAAGCTGTTGGATGGTCGAAACTAGATTGCAAAGAAGAAATAGGTTGTTAGAGATGGCAGCTGAATCTCAGGCTGGGTCTAGTCATCAGGGTGTGCAGGATGCTACCATCACACTTATGGAGAAAGTGTTGGTGAGAATGGAGGTTATGGAGACTTCTTGGGAAAAGAAGATGGACTTGCTCGCTAAAGAACAAGAGGCCAATTCGAAGAGGAAGGAAGAACTCGATGAACTCCGAACACAACATGATGAACTCCAGACACAATATGAGTACACTGATCTTATGTGTACACAACTTGAAATAAGGGTCAAGGAGGTTGAAGAAGCAAGGGATCAGGGTCTTGCAGAGATTGTGAACTTGAAGAAAACTCTTGACGAAGCCAAGGATGAGATCGCGGTGTTGAAGAAGGCCGTGAGGCATAACTCAGGTGGAGGAGTGCCTCATGTGAAGGTCAAGGAACCAGAATTTTATGATGGCACAAGGAATGAAAAGACTCTTGGAAACTTTCTATGGGACATGGAGCAATACTTGGAATGGTTGGGTCTATCTGATGATGAGACAAAGGTCAAGGTAGCTGCTTAGTTCTTAACAAAGGATGCTAAGATGTGGTGGCGAAGAAGGTTGGGTCAGATTGCCAATGGCAGTGCTGATGACATTACTTCGTGGGATGACATGAAGAAGGCTTTGCAGACCCATTTTAGTCCTCAGGATGAAACATGGGAAGCAAGGACAAAGATTAAGTACATAAAGCAGACTAGGAGCCTACAAGCATATCAGTGGGAGTTTGCAAGTGCATCTCTGGAACTTCCTGACATGGCGGAGAGGGACAAGGTGTTCAACTTCATTATTGGGTTGAAGCCTTGGGCACACAATGAAGTGAAGAGGCAGAAGATTAGGACACTTGAAGAAGCTTTTGCTGTTGTTGACAGGTTGGTGGAGCATTATGATGAGACTTCCGATGATAGGAAGAAGAAGTCTAATAAACCAAAAGATAAGAAGAAGGATGATGCTTCGAAATAGGATGATAGTTCAAAGACGAAGAAAGCCTTTAAGTGTTGGATATGTGCTGGACAACACACGGTGAAGAATTGTCCTTCTAAACCAAAGGTGGCTGCTATTGCACAATCTGATGTGAAGAATGAAGGTGCTTATGGGGATGATGCAGATACTTGGTGCTTCTGCTACTACAGAGGTGGTCTCTAGGAGGGATCCTGAGAGGAACAGATTGGAGTATGTTCGAGGGAAGGTTGGAGGTACTGATGTACCCATTGGTGTGCTAATCATTGGTGTGACAAGGCCTGATTGTAAATTGGGAGTGATGCAAATGGAGGATGAGAAGAGAATGGGAGACATGAGTAAGCGATTGTCTACTGTTGAGGCAAAGCTTACCGAGCAGTCATTAGTCATCAGATCACTTTCAGATAGCATCTTGGACTTGTCAAGAAGGCTAGAGATGGTTGAGGATGATGATGATGATGAGGAGGTGTATGTAAGGCCGGATGTCCAGAAGGAAGACCGGGTTGCTTATCTACAAAGGGTGGAGATTGAGGATCTTGATAGGTGGATCGAATTGATTAGTGAGGGAGGGCCTTCAGGCTCTACTCCCTCCACATCTTCTTAGATGGATGAGAAGATGGGGCTCATTGTTAGCTACTCATGGCAGTGAGTCCTTAAACATGTTGAATAGGTATGACTGATGGTGCAGGGATGGCTTGGCATCAAGCATCATGACGTGTTGTAGATGGATGGAGATTCCATGGACCTGAGCATGGATTATGGAGGTAGATTCTTGATGAGTCAAGAATGTGGCAGGATGTTTTGAGGAACAACTGATGATGACATGAGGATGTTCACTCTCATGATTTGAGCGTGACAGTTGGATTAGCTACCCAACTAGTTCAGACATGGGGTCGCGAAGTGTGCAGAGATATGTTAGCATTGTGTTGGAGTATCATGACAGAGGCTCACATTGGGGACACATGATGAGGTCGACACGAGATTGTTGGGTATACGACCAAAGTCCCACATTGACTAGAAGTGGGGAGGATCATGGGTATATAAGGATGGACAAATATCTCCATTGGTATGAGGCCTTTTGGGGTAAAGCCAAAAAACAAATCCATGAGGGCTTAGGCCCAAAGTGGACAATATCATACCATTGTGGAGATATGTGGTGTCCAGAGTCCTAACAAGTGGTATCAGAGCCATGCCCCGAAGTTAGCCAAGTGGATGAATTCTCGGAATGTCAAACGAAGGTGGTGGGCCCCGGTAATATCACGATGGGATCCGTGGATGAGCTCGGTTAGACATGCGGTGTGCTCCGAATTCTTCATGGACGTGTCCCGGTCCCAACATGGTGAAGAGGAGTTGACTTGGGAAGAGCAAGCTCTTGAGGCAGGTGGTGCTTCCATGTAAGGCGTGTGCTTCCAACGCATTGGAGCGGAGAATCCTGGTTGGTAGAGAGTGGAGCCTGATTATCTTCTATATTCAAAGGTATCGCCACATAGGACCCCAGTTCGAAATGGGGGCGGCAACGCTGCCCGTAAAAGGGGGGGTCCAGGGGGGGGGCTGCGACCTTTGGGAGCCCCCCCTGGTAGGGGGTTTCGGGGGCAGTGCCCCAGAAGCTAAAAACAGCTGTAAAATTGCCTTGTAAAAGTATAGTAATTTCTAGTCAATCTGGGCCGTTCATTAGGCGGATGATCTTACGGTAGAACTTATCTTTAGTTTAGGGTTTTGTGCCCTAGAAGAGGGTATTGTATTTGAGGCTATGATATAGATGTGTATTCTATGAACGAGAAACAGGATGTGAGACTGTGAGAGAAAACAGAGGATATTACAGGTTGTAGGTTGTGTCTCTTCATTTTGCTGGATAATAGAAAGGAAGGACTGGCTGTTCGGGGTGGACGTAGCCCAAACTAGGTGAACCACGTATATCTGTGTCTCTCTTGTTTTGTGCATTTTCTGTGTTTGTATTTCTGCAATATTTTATGTGTTCCATTGCTCCGTAATATATAATTTTCTAACAGAGATGTTGCAGTGGAGATTGTGGCAGAGGGGTCGATGATCATGGATCAAGATGATATCTGATGGAGGACATACCGTAGAGGTGTATACCTTGGTATGGTTATCTTGGTGGCAGTTAGTCACTAAGGTGAGACATGATGGAGATGGAGTTCTACATATGTTGCAGGGATGTTTGCCTTATGTGGAGGAGTTGACATCATGGATAGTGGTGATCTTGGCGGATGGCTACCGGGATGGTATGTTGTCGAGGACGACAACGATTTTAGGTGGAGGAGGATGTAAGGTCTTCGGGCGCAGGCTCGGTTGGGTGCCGGGCGAGTCGGCATGCACGACGAGCATGTGAGCGGGCGCGCGGGCACACGGGCGGGCGCGTTGCACGACAATGCGACGAAGTGCGACATAAGAAGTGCGACATAATGCGACGATGAAAAATGGCCAAGGCAAAGTGCGACGGTGAACGTATACCCAACAAGCGTGGAGAAGAGTATGGGCGAGGCCGACACATACTTGGGCGCGTGCAAAGGGTGTGTTGATATTATTTTGGGCGTCGGCTGGAGAGCCACCACCCATGTTGGTGCACATATATATTGCATGCGTTGAGACCTCATTTAAAAACAATTCGAACAAGGCAACTTCGCATAGAGCTTAAGGAGAAGTCAAGTGCGCAGATTTGGAAGGGAGTGCGCATAACTCATGCGCATTACTTGAAAGTGCAGTCTTGGTGTTACTTAGAGCCGGTCGAGGGTTGGGCAAGATGTGCCCAGGGTTGTCTTAAGTGCAGAATTGTGCCGGGATTGACAAGGGTGTCTTGGTGGCTCAGGTGAGTATCCGCCCTTCGTGCAAGGCGTGCACATGGTTATTGTAAAAGGCTGATTTGCCTATGTTGTAAAAGAAGCTAAGTATTGGCTTGGAGTTTGCCAAGCATTACTTGTAATGATTGTATTATTAAAAGAAGATTGATTATTATATATTGTCGGGCAGACTCATTGTTCAGGGAGTTGCCCTCCCTTTATACTGTGCAATTGTTGTTCTTGTTATAATTGTTGTTGATAATGAATGAGTATGGGTGTTCATTGGTATAAAGGATAAACATAATTTTACTTGGTTGCGAAACACAAACTAAGTAAGGACAAGTGAATTAGGCGTAGTCCATGAATGTTAGTATTGGTGAAAAGAAAGCATTCGGTGGTGCCGCACCTCGCTATAAGCGGTTGGAAGACTACCGCAGGTGTAAGAACATGACACCAACTGTCGAAGCGCCTTCCTCATCATCAGTAGCTACCCCGCCTTCAGTGCAAACACCATCGTCGTCAACAAGCGGGGCGAACACAGCCTCCCCTTCATACAGCGTTGTGGTCGTCCTCCTGCTTGGTGGATCTTTTTTGCTCGCCATGGGCTTCATATAGGTATAAATAGATATCTACTCACGTCACTAAGTCAACGCGTTCCTCACGCTTCATCACTGGTGTCAGATTATTTCTTCTTAATCATTTTTTATTATTACGATGACCATTTATCATCGGATGTATTCCATTATGTGCCTCACACTAATAAAGAAAACCGATATCCTGTTACGGTTTATTGTATTTTTGGGCCACCCTTATCGCGGTTGCAGATTATCAAAACCTGGTTATATCGCTGCTCGGGCCACCACTCCGTCTCTATCGCAACTGCAGATTATCAAAACCTGGTTACATCGCTGCTCGGGCCTACCTTTCCATCTCCATTTATATAGACTGTCTTGTTTTAAATGCCATAGTTTAATTAGGCTATTTTTTTCCCTAAAAGTCATAGAATTTCCCATCATTTCTAAATCTTACTTATAGCTCATAGAAATTCCAGTCTTATTTTATCAATTCTGATCAGCGTTCAAAATTGAACACGTCAGAGCCCTTCAAAGGGCCTCTGGCACGTCAGAGAAGTAAGGGGAAATTTTTACACGTCAAAAAAAATTTTAAATATGATTTTTGTCATTTAAAAAAAAAATTGGAATAATATCTTAAAATTTTTTAAGAAGGGCTGTTAAATTTTCAACTTTTTTTTAAATTTCATTTTTTCTAAAATTAAAATTTTAAGAATGTTGAATTTGGGAATTTCCTTTCATGTTAAAACTTAAATCCTATTTGAGAAACTCCCATTTCAAAAACAACAGTTTCTTTTTTAGTTGTTTTTCCTAATTGTGCATATGATGCAAGTTTTTATTACTTATTATGCCAAAATTACCTTTTCATACCATTACATTTGGCAGTTTCTAAGTTGCTCCCATTTAAAAAACAACAGTTTCTTTTTGAGTTGTTTTTTCTAATTGTGCATATGATCCAAGTTCTTATTAATTATTATTTAACAATTACCCTTTGATACCATTTCATTTGGTAGTTTCAATTGAGAGCCACTAGGTTTGACAACGATTTAAGCTGGAGAGGAGCGCATTCCACAGGCTTCCTAACATACTGGATTTTATTTGTTTGCAGATTCCCAATTCCTGGTATGTTTTCATATTCCCAATTTCTAAATGAGTTACTTGTATCAGTGTTAGTAAATGTGGTAGTGACTTGGAGGCAAGATACTAGTAATCAGAGAACAGATTTATCTTTGTTCATAATAATTATAGATGCCACCTCAAATCTGGAAAATATGTTGTGGAATGCTTGTAGTTTGCTTACTTTATTTTTCTAGAAAACAACAGGTCATCCACAAACATGAAATGTGAAATACCAGTGGTTCTTATTACCCAACATCTAGCAATTAGTCCATTTTCTCTAGCCAACTGAATGCCTTTGCTCAGACCATCAATAACTAAAATAAATAGTAATGGAGAAGGGGAACAATCTTGTTTTAGTCCCTTATAGAGTTTGAAGAAATTATTCGGTTTCTGGTTGATGAGTATTGACAGTTTTGTTGAGGAAATGCATGTCATAACATAACAAGATTAGTCCAGATCGGTATAGCAGGCAATTCTCTGTCATCTGTAAATAAACATGTACTCATTTTTAATAAATCAATATCATATTATTTCTCCATTAAATTTCAATATCAATATTCAATAGGATAGTCCATTTCATCATCACCCTTTCGTTTGAACTTATTATGATCTTTCAACTGCAATACAAAAACAATGTCCCCAGTTACAGTGTCCGGTGCTTCATCAGCTTCACCCTGAAAGACTATCCTCTGTCCATGCAACAGTGACGTGGGGATTGGTTTCTTTCAAAAGCATATAATTTTCAGAGAGAATAATGTACATATGCCGTCTCAGTCATTTCCCTGCTTATTCAGTCGCAATCTCATTAAAATTGCCGGGTAAAAATAAAGCTGAAGCTTTACAGACTTACCCCACTCTCAAGTAATGGCCTGCTTCAGATTAATTATATGAAATAAGGGTTGGCATCTAAATGTCTTTGTGATGAACATGTGTCAGCCAACATGAAAATGAATCGTCCTTCTCATTTTCACTGTGTCTTCCACTTTCAATTCAATTGATTGACGCCGCCTTCAGATGAAACTTATGTATAAAAGCTGTCATCTGAATTCAGAGTTTGTGTGCACTGAATAAGCTATCCTAGTTGCAATTAAGCTTAATTTATTCAGTTTATAATAGGAAAAAAATTGATGTTTCTTTTAACACTTATAAAAGAAAATAAATTTAATGCTTCATGGCATTTTTAAATCCAAAATTAAAATCAATCTAAATTAGTAATATGAATATTTTATCAATATTTTAATTTAATATTTTAATTGAAAACCCTTACCCACACATAAAACCTTCCATATACTTTTAATATAATTATTTTTGTTTCTTCGTATTTTTATTTTTATTTCAATTTCATTAAGATGTAATTATGTATATATGTTTATTTTTTGTACTCATATGCAGTTTCCCAACTATGATTTTGTCCCTATAGTTGGTTCAATTGTGGCTGAGTTCAAGGCCTGTGAAATATGATCTTATGTGGTTACATTTCTCAATCACAAGTGTAAGAGTAATTCATTTACTAATGCAGCCTTTGACATAGTAGTATCTTTTTGTTTGTGAAAAAATAAAAAGAAATTTGAAAATAATTTACTATTGTCAATTGAATTGCTTTTTTTGTTATGCTTTTCATTCTAGAAGTGCGACCTAAATGTGTGCTCTTCTAAATGAAATTAAGACCTACCCTTCAAATTTGATCACTGATTCTGATTATAAATATAACAGGAATTTTTCTAAATCTTAGTTATATCTGTCAATCTTATTTTGGATACTCTAAAAATTATTGATAATGTTGAATTTATTTCCATCATCAAACACATGATTCAAACACTATTACTACATGATTTTTTTGAAAAAAAATTACCATTGTTCAACTACAATATATATAAAACGTGCAAACCATATTATACATATATGAAATATACATTTGCCACGATTTTACCGAATGACCATTGCATACCATTGTATTACAACGATCATCACATAGTCATCCATCGAGCTTTTCACAATGAATTCAAGATGCTATCCATGGAACGTGCAAACCATATTGTACGTATATGGAATATACATTTGCCACGGTTTTGCCGAATGACCGTTACATACCATTGTATTACAATGACCATCACACAGTCATCCATCGACCATTTCACAGTGAATTCAAGATGCAATCCCCGCCATTTGAATTTTGAAGACTATAGAGAGGGCCCTCCGTGAATACTCGAGAACCGTCTTTTCTGCACTTTATTTCTTCAATTTTCATATATTCTGTTACTACTGGCTCGAAACATATATGAAATGAAGAGATATCTTTTCAGGTAAAAGGTATTTTACTAAGTTTACATTCCTTTCATATATTCTGTTACTACTGGCTCGAAACATATATGAAATGAAGAGATATCTTTTCAGGTAAAAGGTATTTTACTAAGTTTACATTCCTTTTTTTGTGCTGTTTTTCTATTGTTACTATTTTTGGGTGTTGATTTTTATTTTATTTTTTTCCGCGGCAAGTGTCAATCTTGATTTCACTTCTCCATTTTTAAGAAAGAGTATATCAATGATTATAAAATATTAGGTTATTAGAAGTATATTAATCTTCCAATAAATATTTATTGGAAGAGTGGATATTGGTAAAAGTTCAAGTATGAAAATAAATTTCTAAATAATCTCTTTTATGTCTAGATTATAACATTTGTTTGGATTTCAATCACAAATAGTAAATTAGACTAAGAGCTTTTTTCTTTTAAATGTCAAAGATGTATGCATTTTAAAAGTAAATATTTGTGTTATAATTGAAAGTAAATCAAACAGCCATCATGATATGGAGTCCTTGGAATGTAAGTGAATGAAGACGGTAACTCTAATCAAAATGAATGAATACAATAACTCTAACCATTCAATTAATTAGAAAAGTGAATTTTCTAGTTAAAATCAAAACATTTGAAGTATGAAAAGTTAAGATGGTAATGGCCAATATAACCCGGTCTACTTTACCTTTGTATAATCTACCATTCCATCAATGTTACTTTACCTGTGTATAATATACCATTAAAATCAAAACATTTGAAGTATGAAAAGTTAAGATGGTAATGGCCAATATAACCCGGTCTACTTTACCTTTGTATAATCTACCATTCCATCAATGTTACTTTACCTGTGTATAATATACCATTCAATCAACCGTGAAATACCATAATTTTATTAATCTTCTTTTTAAATTAATAAAAGCATTGTATTATATTTAATGGTATGGAATACTATTTTAGTAAATATAATTTTATAATACTATTGATCAGTATGTTTAAAATAATAAGATTAATCATTTCTTACTATTAGTGCTTTATTGCTTTATTGCTTTTTAGTTTTTAGAATTGTATATTAATTTCATATATCTTACCTAACCAGTTATAATTTAAGAAAAAATAATAATAATAATGATAAATAAATAAGTGTAATATGTAATATTTTATTTTAATGTATTTGAAATTTAACATATACATATATATATATATAAAATTTAATTTATGAATTTGTAGTCTAACTTATAAAATAGAGTAGTAAAATAATTTCAAGAAAGATTGTGATTTTTTGTTATTTTGAATGCATTTTTGAATGCATAATGGATTCAACACCCTAAAAAACTTTGAAACACTCCAATTATGCAAATTAAACAACTTAAACTCAAGTTTTTAAAAATCTCTGCTGAATTTTGATTAAAATTAACAAGAAAACATATTCATTTCGTCTATAAGTTAGACTAAGTCATTTATTAATTTTATTTACCTATTAATTTTAATTTTAATTAATAATTCAATTTTATATATTCATTTATTAATTTTAACTAAAATAAATTATTCAGTGGTTCCAAATTTGTCCTTAGTAACCACAACTACCACTCACAAGCAACAAATTGAGAAGGCTATCCATGAGAAAGAAGCAAGTGATACCAAAATAAATCAGGCATGAGAGAGTTCAGACTCTCACAAAGAAACTTCAAATATAGACCCAAGTCATATGGCCACTATATTTTCCACTCCCAACTGTGGTGGTTGGGGAAAAGTGGCGAAAAAAAGGATAAAAAAGAATAATATTGTCTTATTTTTATTAGAGTTTTTATTTTTAAAATATGAAATAAGATTGGTTTACTTGAATGCTTACTAACGTCTACAACATTTAATTTTCTTCTTTTAAATAACTTTACTATTTTTCTATTAAAAAAAATGAAATAAATAATTATAAAATAATAATATGGATTTGTATGTTTTAATTAAATTTAAAATTTGTATAACACATATTTCTCATTTTTCTTTTTCATAAAATAAAAATATTTATTATATATTATTATTTTATAAATATTAAATTTGTAATTTATACATAAATCTACGTATTATAATTCACCTAAATCAATTTAAATTTATTTTAACTTTTAATTTATAAAATATTTATCAAAATTAAATAAATATAAAAAATTATGATATAAATATTTAGATTTATATTTATCAAATTAATTTAATATAAATAACTTAATTTAAATTATAAAATCAATATATTGTATTATAATTCATTTTAAGTTTTAATTATCAATTATTTATTAAGATAAATAAATTAGAAAAAATGAATTTATATAAATATTTGATCAATTTAAGTTAAATGTATTTATTTGAATTTATATATTGTCACCAAAATAACTTAATGTAAGTAGTTCATTTTCAATTATAGATTAACTAAGAACAATGTTTTGAATTATTTTTAATTTATCATTATAAAAATAAATGAAATGAATTATTTTAGATTGTACTAATTTTTGTTTTTTTATTTTTTATTTTGTGGAGAGAATTCTTTTAACTTTGGAAATTAGAGATTATGTCAAAGATTACAATAACTCATAATGATCTATGACAAGGGAGATTAAATCATAACAAAAAAATGTACTCTTCAAAGCAACAAGCCAGAAGCTAGATAACTCGAAATAGATTTAAACATCATTAAACAAGCTTAAATCAAGATAGTAGCATATATTGCCTTGCAAAAAGCCAACAAAAAACATGGGACCATGAGGCAGAATCATAACACAATCAAGTAAGGGGATCATAATCAGAGCCTATCATTCGGATAAGAGTTCTTGGATCTGCAAGAGGTCTATTAGTTGTCAGTCGAGTGTTGAGATGATGTTCTATCCTTGCCAACCTGTTATCCATATTCTTCGTCCTACTATGATAATCTTTAAGTTTCCATGCATGTGATCCAAGGATTGTAGTAAATCCTTTCGAAACTCAAGGCAATCTAATAGAGTACATCCCTACAGGAACTTCATTTTTCTAATTAAAGTCTATTGTCTGCATATATTGATTAAATCTTCCTCACATATGTCCTGTATCAGGGATTCAATCTTTCCATTTTGCAAACACATTAGTATCCGAGAGGGAAGTTTTGTGGGAAGAGGATTTCCCTTTGGACTAAGCCATTTCCTCTTACACATGAACATGGATCTACTCCCTATATTTGGTTGTGAAATTGTTAGTTCAGTGATGTAGACATATATTTCCTCTACTGGAACGTTCCTCATAATAAGCATCCTCTCAACTTACTTGTGCTCTTTGTCTAGGCATGGCGAGGGAAACACCTGGAGCCTAGGCTATGGAACACAGTCTACTATGGTAAAAAGGAATCTCTCTAACATAGAGCCACCTCACCTTGGACTGATCAAAAGCTCTGAGGCAAATAGCCTGAAATGCCATAGGTGAGGCATCCTTTCCAGCTCAGCAAACACCCCCCCTTCTAACTTCAATACTCCACCCTTGCTAAGTCCTCATTTCCATGCAACAACAAGTTCACAAAGCCATTAGTTAAACTAGGCAGACACCAAAGAGAAGATCGAAAATAAAAGATACAACTACCATTGAAAACATGTTGATACGTGAAAGTTATTGGACTAGTGAAAACCCAAAAAGTCTCATAATAACATATACCACCATTTACCAAGGTTACTCTTAAACCATATCCAATGGCCTTGAGTCTTAGTTATATTCACTACATCAACAGGAGAACACTAGTACCCGAGATTAAAAGAACCCCGAGAAACTTTAGGATAGATATGGCTATGATTAACATAGGTTCAAGGAATTTGCAGCCTCTAGAAGCACCTCCAATTACAAAGCACCAGAAGATGAACAATAAAATTTAGGGGCCCAAAATAACTTCTAAATTGAATAGACATAAGACATAACTAGAAGGAGGACTCCAATCACGAGGATAATTATTACATGAAGTGAAAATAGTGAGGATCAATCATAATTTCCTGAGTTGAACAAAAAAAATCAGAATTATTTCCAACTTTTCCATCTAGGAGGTTGGCAGTCTACTCTTCATCCATTTAATGTGGTGATTCATGAATTCAATCTATGAGATAGAAATGGAACTTGCAAAAACTACAATCCCTAACTAGTGACACTCACATTTCTCCCTTGGTGGAGCAAAACATAATGCAAAGATACCCTTCACTCTACAATTTTTTCCTCGACTACTCAACATGTTACCACTTATATCCTCATACCCATCTTCTATCGACGGATATCAGACATGAAACCAAACTATCTTCCCAGTTGTTATGGACTATTGAGCCAGGCACGTGAATCAACACAAGAATGTGTGTCATTATGGGCACCCCCCTCGTCGTACATTTAGTGTCATATACCTCATTCCCCAAACATCTTCTCAATTTTCTACTCACGAGGAGCGTTAATAACATTTTTATATCGATTACAATTGTTGGGGGCATGTTGCAATGTCCCCCAACCTACTAGTCTAGTGGGTAGGTGGAAATCCACACACCACCCCCTTCCTCTTTGCCTTGATAGTCACCCCATTAGGGGTAGATTGTACCAAAATTAATACACTTAATTAATTTTTTTATGAAAATTAAAATTACAACCAAATAAATTTTGAATAATATTGATTGAATAACCACAAAATCAAAATTGTTGATTTCTAAAAGAATCATATAAAATATAAAATTAATATAAATATAAAACTTCAAAAAAATAATAATAAAGAATAAAACTTTGATATTACATTAGTTTGTGTTTTTTTTAGAGAAAAAAATCATAATTTTATTATGTAAACAAGGAATAAAAGTAAATTATGTAGACACACCTTATGTGTATGGAATCATAATCGAAAACGTGTTTGTTACAAAGGCAATCATTAGACAAAGAAGGATCGGGGTATGAAACCCTGGGGTCAAAAAGCCCCAAACCACTTAGTAGAAAGATTCAAAATGAATTGGGCATGCATGCTCAACCAAAAATAGAGGTCAGGCACACAGGCTAGAATAACACCCATATGGGGGCAAAAAATAACATAAAAACTAGCTGACACTAGATATAAACTAATAGGAAACAAAGGTTGGGAAAAAAACCCACGCCATGGAGAAATAACGAAAAAGTGGCAGAAAACCCATTAACAAAAAATAAATAAGATATGGGCCCAAGCCACCTGGATAGCTCAGTATAGAGATCCTGAACTAGGGCTTAGAGAAACAGTTGGGCTACAAAAAACCTAAAGAGATTCCTTGCCAAAAACATTGCAACGAGCAGAGACTTCGAGACCGAAGAAATCTTGGGAAGTGGCAAGAAGAGGCTGTGAAGCATCTCTTCCAAGAATAAGAGAAGAGACTAGGATGAAGACAAAGGAACACCGATAAATGCAAAAATCCTATGTTCAAGCAGAAGAAGACTGACCAGAAACCAGATCCTGCCACATAATTGGCTAGCACCAATGGTCGAAAAAAATTTGTGGATTGAAGAGGCATGAAAAATATTCCCAAACGAACGATTCCTCCCAGCCCTACTCCCCCTCGACTCTTCCAAGTGAACCACGCAAACATTTTATAAAGAGAAACCGAGAAAATTAAAATAACAAACCACAACAGCTGAAACTCATCCAACACTGAATGCAGAAGGCACCACAAACTAGGATCTGCACTTGCAAGAAGAGGGCGAAACAATGGAAAATTGGAAAGGGAGGTATGAACAGAGGTCGAAACAACTAGGGTTAGCTACCTAGACCCCACTCCCTCAATTCCAATCAAACTTTCCTATAATTACATTATTTTGTGTTAAATTAGATTATTAATGAATAATTATTAGGAAAGTATAAACAAAAAATAAAAATCTTGAATCTTGGTAAAAGTTGAAACTTTTATTGATACAAATGTAATAGTATTCTTTATTAGTTTTCCCTCATTCTTTGAATTGTTAGACTTTTTCTACTATTTGGTGTGTAATATTCGATATAAAAAGTCATTTTTTATTGGAAAGAAAGATACAAAATTAAAGTAGGAATAATAAGGTAGGTAACAACTAAAGAATGAAAATATTTTTTTTTGGATTAGATAAATTTCTTTGAGAAGATCATATCCAATTTTCATTATCTCATCCCTTAAAAGTTACAAAATGATTTTATAGTATTTAAGCTACTGCAAACTCATGCTTCTTTCCTGTAATATTGGTTGTAATGGAAATCCAAAAAAGAAATAAAAAATTATTTGACCAATAGAAATTATTAGAGGTACATGATCAAGTTATTAGAAGATGGTAACAAATATTAAATATAGAGAATCACGTTAGATTTCATATTATACAACTTTAATTCATGGAAAATTGGTAAAAGAAAATTCTACATTTTTCTAATAGAAAAGTGTTACTTTCCCTCTAGAATGCAATGCATATATTCACATTAAGACAATTATTTAGTATATAAATGATGTATTCTCTTGAACCAAATTTGTATAAACGTAGATAATATTTGATTCCTATGCACCACTACATTCCATATTTTTCAATGCTAATTTTACATTTCGAAAAGTTAATAAAGTCATTGATGTCTTGAAATTAGGAAGTCAACTCTTAAGATCAAGTTGGAGAGTCTTAACATTAGCAATTATTTTTCAAGTTTGTAGATTTATGTCCATAGTTGTGCATCATAAAACTTATTTTCTAGATAGGAAAGGAAATAAAAAATTGTGGGGGAAATAAAATAAGACTTATATATTTAAAAACAATGATATATCTAGAAACAAATATCATTAAAAAATAGAAAACAATATTTTTTCCTTAAATAATGTATATTTTTAAAATCTAAATATAAATATTTCTAGACCCTTGTGATCTAGTTAGCGAATATCTAACTAATATTTTATATGTTATTGAAAAAAAGATAAGAATAAGGAGTTGGAAAAATGGATGTGTGTTTATGTATGTGAGTTGATCCAATAGGTTTGTCAATATAAAGATAAAATTAAAGAAGGCAACATTATTTTTGAATATATATCCCAATTACATAAATTCATAGCCATGCATAGTGAAGTCCATTAGGCCCATCGTCATTATGTAAAACTAACAAATGGTACATAAAAATACAAGTTGGGGTCAAAGATACTAGAGAGAATGCATGTGGTGTGGTTGGAAACCTTGATCACAATGCATAAAGCCTATAATTTTCATTTTCCTGTGTAAGAATCATGTTTTCCTTTTCAACCATGGTTGAGGCCCCTACACTCCTCACTACTACCCAAAACCAATTAATGGTAGACACTTCCTACTTAAAGGCCAAAGATCTCATAGAAAGGTCCTATGTTGTGTTTCAATTCATTTTTCATCATGCTTAATCCCTAAAAGATTTGGTAAATTTCTGAGGTCCTTTTTATGCTTCTCTGGCCATTAATAAGATACAAATACCCATTATTTTTACTAAAAGTATCATAATGTCCCATGATAAACCACTCATTTTTACAAGATTCCTAAAATATAATATTTTATCAATTAGAGGTGTTTTCCATGGTGATTGAGATTATGAAGCATCATTTTGAGCATAAGGTAGTTATTTTCAACTCATAACCATGGTTAGAACTATAGACCCATTCTTACAACAACACGACATTACAGGAAAGGACTAACTTATAGATCCATGCTAAAATGTTTCTTGAATCATATTGTCTTAGTTGCTACAAGAATCACAGTTGTATATTCCAATTATGTACCATCCAGTTTGCTGAGTTTTTTTTTAATAATTAATCTTGATAAATAACCTTACGCCCTTATATGCAAAATGAGATAGATAGGTGGGCTCGAGTAACCATGTAAGAAGGTTTTGATAACCAACAATCGAGTTAAGGGTTGCCCTGAAAGACCCTAAAATCATCATTCAATCACTAGGAGGCAAAAATTGGTGGTTGTGGCTTAAAAACCCAAAAGCTTTAGGGAGAAAAGTATGGAAGGAAAAATACATGCCAATAATAGACAACAATTTTCTAATTTGGATGGGGTTGGAATTAAGGGGTCTCATCTTTGGAATTCATCCTATAATAATAAACACCTGATTCAATCTCACAAATTTTTGGGAAATTAGGGATAGAAATTTAGCCCTATTTTGGGAGGATTCCTAATAGAAATGGCCCAAATTGGAAAAAAGAGAGTTGAATGAGTTAAAACCTTGTTTGATATCACGATATGGAGTATTGTTCCAACAACATTAAACACAACCTCAATCTCAACAACAATGGAGGCAATGGGGGAAGTGCACACGCTGGCCAATGAACATAAGATTATAAACATAGGAAGCCATCACAAATTAACTAGCAAAAAAATGATTAAAATCAAATCTAGGAAAGATATCATATCATAGGGTCATTGGACTAAAGGATCTTTCATATTAAAGGAGGCTTACAAATTACTAGTTGGTAGAAAAGGAAACCCCACCAAAAGTAAATGGAAAAAGCTATGGGAATCCAAACTATGGCCCAACATGACCCTCGTCCTTCAGTTTCTCATGCCAAAACAAAGAAACCTGGGAAATCTGCGAAAAAATGGTTTCCAAGGTCTACCTAGATGTAGCCTTTGTTGGGAAAGCATAGAAACAATTGAGCATTTACTTAACAATTATATATTTTGATTAGAAATATGATGGATTGGACATAATTTTCAATCAATCAAACTGGAATAGAACCAATATGCATTCAACACTTGAAGAATGGAACTTTAGACCTTTTACAAGTGTTATAGTGAATAGAGCATGGAAAATTATCCTAGAATTTATAATGTGGCAATCACCTCTTCTTCTTAAAATTAAAGTTTGGCGTGGCCTCTAGGGGTAATTTTTCCCTTTCTTGTTTTGGAGGGGTATTTAGAGATGATAATAGATAAATTATTCACATTTATGTGGGAAATCGAGGCACTGACACTAATAATGTGATAGAACTCTCATCCTTGGAGCAAGGCCCAATAATAGCCAAACTTCTTGATTATCAAAAATTTTAATTAAAGGGGGTTCTAGAACTATTGTCCTAATGATGAAAAGAAACTACAAAATGGATCGAACATCGCCAAGGTCTCTAATAACTAGAAACTAATGGCAGTATTAACTAGAATTAATGTCCTCTTAAAAGTAATAGTAGCCCCTATACTATCACATATAAAAAATACTGGAAATGAGATGGAATATAAACTAGCTAATGAAGGTCTACACTATAAAGAAGATATGTTGCAAAAAAAATTAGCTTCATCCTCTTCTTGACGCACTAAGAACCATATGCAAAGAAATTGCAGAAATGGACTAAAATCGCCAATGTGGGTGCACATCTACTGGGGAAACCTCCTTGCATTATCATGATCGGAATTTATTTAATATCAGTGGTAGGCCACCCATCAAATTGCACTATGCATGGCCTAGCATACAACTACACCTAAATGGTAATTTGGTTAGTTTGTGGGTAGGCATTCTAATGATAACCTTCATTACATGGGATTCCAGTGAAGGAAAATTTGTTATGAATTATGAATACAAAAGCACTCAAGCAATGATTATGGTGATTAATGGGGGGGCAATAGTAGATCCTGATAGAGGATGGAGTGATAGAAATAGCGAAGGGAAGGTTGAAGCTCTCATTGCAATTTATTGTGTTCCATGCCACTAGCTCTCGTTGGCACTCCTAACATTTTATAATAATTCCATTTTTCAAATATTATAGGTTTGGAAGGAAGGAAAGTCAATGTCAATCTTGCATTAAAATTATTGTTGCAGATAGGGTTGACCATATTTTTCAGTTAGAAAATACTCACTCTAGGGAACACCACCTCTAAGTCATTGTGAAAATGATGAAGGAGTCTCATGTTTACTATAATTGTAATTTTTGTTTTGAAAAACCTTTTATTTGAAGACATGTTTCTATCATTGTTCTACAGGAGTTGTGGATTAATCATATTCTAGATATTTAACCCCTCTCTGGGGCTTCTAATTTCAGGAGGTGTTTTTTTCATGACTTTAATTTGAGGTCTTTTGCCGTTGATTTTATCCCCTACTTCCAATGTTTCTCTTTGTCAAGAGTGTCCTTCTCATTATTAAGTTTGGTTATTCTTCTCTAGCCTCCTAACCACCCTCCTTGCCACCACTCCTAGAGTTCCTACTATCTCTCTTTCACCTCTCCCCCCTATCTAAACTCTATCTTTGATTTCACCTTCCCTCCCTAGGGTCCTAGACTCAATTCATCCCCTTCGTGGTGTCCCTAGTTCATGAAAAGATGTTGTCTCTCCTCTTCTCACCATGGAGGTAGAAAAGCACAACTGAATCCCACCCTTGCTCCTATTCTTGCTTCCCCCTCTATTGGCAAAACCAAATCCCAGTCAACAACTTGAGCTACTATGACCAGACACAATCTCGGGAGTAGTCCAAAGAGTAATACTTGATCTGAAAGAAAAAGTATGAGAATCCAAAAGGTTTCTCCCAGAGAGGCAAGTGGACCGTGAAAACACTAAATGGATACTCAACCTAGGAAACTCTATGAGAGTAAGAACCTCCTCTTACATGAAAACCATTAATCTTTACTAGCATATTAAAATTCTCATGGGAGAAGTTCTTACTAACAATGTGTTGGGTTGTGTTATATTCTTTCCATGACTAGCTCGCGTAGTTAACAGCGGGTTAGAGGGGGGGCCGGAGCCCCCCTTTCATTACGTCGATTGCATAGGGGAGTTGGGCCACAGGGGGTTTGAGGGGTGCAAGTAACCCCCTCTATGGAATCCAGGGCAGCGCCCCAGAAAATTTTGTTTTTTGGACCCTATATTGGGTTGGGCAGACCTACCTATGGTTTTTTGCATGATTTTCACACATGGTTTTGGACGTGATGGTTTTCGGTCCATGGTAATGGATGCTTCAGCATGTATAAATATGTATTGTAACATTGAAAGGAACATAATGAAAAATCAAGTTGGTAGTCCTAGTTTTGAAATCCAGGGGAAAATCTCTGTGTATATGTATTTTATGTGTTATGCTCTCGCATTGTTTATTTTTTGTGTTTTAGAATTCGTATGTAGGTAATTTCTGTATAGGGTTAAAACCTACATTCGGTATTGGAGCTGTTTTGGCTTCAAGGGGATGCCTTTGTTGCTGAGAGGTTTCGCTCGGGCCTGTGGTAGACCCTGTTCAATGGGAGATATGCGAGATTGATTCTGGTGGTGAATGAAGATGGCAAGCAGTGGAAAGATAGAGATTGAGAAATTTAATGGTTAGAATTTCGAGTTGTGGAAACTCAAGATGGAGGATCTGTTGGTGGATAAAGATTAGTGGATTGCGGTAGATCTGGGTACTAAACCAACGGGAGTGTCCGATGAAGAATGGAAGAACTTGGATCGGAAGGCAAAGAGCATAATACGGTTATGTGTCTCAGATTTAGTATTTTTGAATGTATCAGGGGAAGCTACGGCGAAGGCTTTATGGGACAAGTTAGGGACTTTGTACCAATCTAGGTCTCTAGTGAATAAACTGTTCCTATGGAAAACGTTGTATAACCTGAGGATGAAAGATGGAGACTCGGTGACAGAGCATCTGAACACATTTAATACTATGGTAAGTTAGTTATTATCTGTTGATATTAAAATTTCAGATGAATATAAGTGCATCAGTTTGTTGTGTTCTCTACCAGATTCGTGGGACAGTTTGGTTATTGCAATAGGTAGTAATACAACTGCCTTGTAGTTTGATGAAATATTCTCATCCTTGTTGGCAGAGGAGATGAGATGTAAAAAAATGGAGAGTCGGAATGGTGATGCCTTGTCTATATGAGGACGGTCCCAGAACAGAAACAAAAATAAGTCATCAAGTGGTAGATCTAAATCTAGAGGGAGATCTAAATCTCCAAGAAAACCTGTAAAGGTAGTGTGCTGGAAATGTGGAAAGGAAGGGCACTACAAAAGGGATTGTAAATCGAAAGCTCTTGATAAAGGAAAGGGATCTGATGATGCTCCTTCTGCAAAGGCAAAAACCACCTTAGATGAAGGTGGGGATGTATACTTGGCTTCTTCAAGTACACATGTAGATCATGAGGCATGGTTGATTGACTTAGGTGCATCCTTTCACTTTGCTCCCCATAGAGAGTGGTTCTGTAAGTATGAGAAATACGATGGTGGTGATGTCTTCTTAGGGGATGATAGGAAGGCTAGAATCGTTGGTCACGGAAAAGTAAAGTTGAAGTTGCAAGGTGGAAGGGTTAGAACACTTCCGGGTGTTCTGAATATTCCTACATTAGCTAGAAATCTGATTTCTGTAAGAAAGCTGGATGATGCAGGTGTAAGAATAGTGTTCAATAAGGATACCTGCAAGATGGTTCGAGTAGCACTGGTATTGATGCAGGGAGTTTAGATTGGAACTTTGTACAAGCTGCAAGGTAGCACTATTATTGATGGGTGCAACAACTTTGTGGTTCCTGAAAGTGGAGCAGAAAATCTAATGGTCTCTGGAGAGAAGACCATGTTGTGGCATCAAAGGCTTGGACATATTGGAGAGAAGGGCCTTCAAATACTTCATGGTAAAGGAATGGTAGAAGGTATGATTAATAGCTCTCTAGATTTTGATTTCTGTGAAAATTGCGTATATGAGAAGCAGAATCGGGTGAGCTTAGAGGGCGAAACATATATTAGAACTTGTGCACAGTGATGTGTTTGGACCTGTGAAGGTTCCATCACTAGGTAATTCTATGTACTATGTATCATTTATAGATGACTTCTCAAGGAATACATGGATATGTTTCCTTAAGAAGAAATCTGAAGTCTTTGACAGGCTTAAAGAATTTAAGGCTCTTGTGGAAAACCAGACAGAGAAGAAGATAAAGGTGTTGAGGATAGATAACAGTGGAGAGGTTTCTAGTAAGGAATTTGAAGAATTTTGTAAGAAGTGCGTTATAGCACGGCAGAAGACTACTCCATACACACCCGAGCAAAATGGAGTTGCAGAAAGAATGAGCAAGACATTGATGGAAAGGGCAAGAAGCATGCTCAGTGGTGCCGGGTTAGGACAGGAATTCTGGGTAGAGGCGGTGGAGACAGCATGTTACCTGGTCAACAGATCACCTTCATCAGTGTTGGAGGATAAGACTCCACAAGAGGTATGGACTGGTAAGAAACCCTATCTTTCACATATGAGGGTATTTGGATGTGATGCATATGTACATGTTCCAAAGGAGAAATGAACCAAGTTGGATAGTAAATCTGAAAAGTGAATCTTTATTGGGTATAAGGATGGTTTAAAGGGTTATAAGATTTGGAACCCAGTAACAATGATGGTTGTGTACAACTGAGAGGTAGTGTTTAGAGAGGTAAAAGATGTTATTAAACATGAAATACAACCAAAGGAACCTAAGAAGATAGAGTTTGAGCATAAGGAGGAAGAATCTGACTCTACAATAGAGGAGGAATCATAAGATGAAGAGCCACAAACTTTGGGTGTGAGAAGATCAGTTTGAGAAATATGGCAGCCAGAAAGGTATAGTCCATCTGCTTTCTATTCAAATTTTGCTTTATCTATTACTCATGATGATCCCGAAACTGTGAATAAAGCGGTAGATTCAGAGGATGGAAAACTCTAGAAAGAGGCCATGCTTAATGAAATGGAATCTTTGCACAAAAATGAGGCATAGGATATGGCGGAGTTGCTAGCTGGAAGAAAACCCATTGGTAGCAAACGGGTGTTCAAGAAGAAGACAAATGCAAAAGGAAAGGTGGAGAAATACAAAGATCGGTTGGTGGAAAAAGGTTATTCACACGTGATGGGAATTGATTTTGGTGATATTTTTTCTCCTGTTGCCAAGGTAATTTCTATTAGATTACTTTTATCTGTTGCTGCTGCTTTTGATTTTGAGGTAGAACAGATGGATGTGAAGACAACATTTTTTCAAGGGGATCTGGATGAGGAAATCTACATGAAGCAACCTGAAGGCTTTGCGGTGAAGGGTAATAAAGAACTGGTATGCAAGTTAAAAAAGTCTTTGTATAGGTTAAAACAGTCACTAAGGATGTGGTATCAGAAATTTGATACATTTATACAAGGACTTGGATTCACCAGAAACAAAGCAGATCACTGTGTGTATTTTAAATTAATGTGGCCATGTTATTTATCTGGTCTTGTATGTGGATGATATGTTGATGGTTGGAAATGACAAAGAAATTATCCAGGATTTGAAGAACCAATTGTCCTCCAAATTCGACATGAAAGATCTTGGTGCTACAAACTATATTTTGGGCATGGAAGTTAAAAGAGATCAGATAAAGAGGAAGCTTTGGTAAAACCAGAGGAAGCATGTCGAGATAATATTGCTGAGGTTTAATATGCAGGATAGTAAACCGGTGAAGGTTCCTATTCTTGTAGGTGTGAAGTTATCTGCTGAATAATGTCCCAAGACACAAGAAGAGGAAGAGGACATGTCCCATGTTCCATACGTAAGTGCAGTTGGTAGCCCGATGTATGCAATGGTTTGTACTAGATCAGACATTGCACATACAGTGGGAGTATTGAGCAAGTTTATGTCAAAACAAGGGAATGAGCACTAGATAGTAGTGAAGTGAGTTTTCAGCTATTTGCATGGCACTAGTGATTATGGTTTGTGCTACCAAGGAAGATCAGGATTGGACAGAGTGTTGGATATTTGTGTCTTTGTTGATGCAGACTGGGCTGGAGATCTGGATCAGACAAGGTCTACAAGTGGGTATGTGTTTAACCTATTTGGAGGTGCAGTTAGTTGGATGAGTAAGAAAAAATCTGTAGTGGCACTATCAACTACAGAGGCAGAATACATGGAAACCACTCATGCAAGCAAGGAAGAAGTTTGGTTGCAAAGATTGTGTTCAAGTATGGGGTTAGTACATGGAGCTATAAGGATAGACTGTGACGGCCAAAGTGCAATTTTCTTGGCAAAGAACCCTGTATATCATTCAAAGACGAAGCACATTGATGTTCATTATCACTTTGTGAGGGATATGACAGAAGACAAAAAGGTGTTGCTGGTAAAGGTGGGCACTTTGAATAATGTTGCAGATGCATTGAAAAAATATGTGAGCTCTGAGAAGTTCTCTTGGTGTAGAGAAACAATGGGCATTGTAGGACTGGATAAATGACAAAGCTCTCTTGTGGCCCCCTGTGGAAAGAAAACAACAAGTGGGAGAATGTTGGGTTGTGTTATATTCTTTTCACAACGACCTATGGTTTTGTGCATGGTTTTCACACATGGTTTTGGACGCGATGGTTTTTGGTCCATGGTATTGGATGCTTCGGCATGTATAAATATGCATTGTAACATTGAAAGGAACAAAATGAAAAATCAAGCTAGTAGCCCCGATTTTGGGATCCAACAGAAAATATTTGTGTATATGTGTTTTATGTGTTATGCTCTCGCCTTATTTATTTTTTGTGTTTTAGAATTCATATGCAAGTAATTTCTGTATGGGGTTAAAACCTATACAATGTAGACTCTTAATAGGAAATGACCATTTACATGGAAAAATTAATGGAAAAGTTTGATAGACTTAGGAAGGTCTCCATTCTAGCCATGAAATTGGCAAACTTTGACTTCTCTTTGAAGAATGACAGTGAGCTACATCAAATGACTTCAGTGGACTCCCCAATTGAATGATGGTGAAGTGATCTAGATCATTCAAGGAGAATTTCTGTGATAATGTTATAATTGTCATCTTTGTGAACTCATGGTTTATTTTCGTTTTTGGTTTTACATCCATTTGATTTGGTATACTATAGAATACCCAATGGTAAAATTCTAAACTTATGTTATTGGTTTAGTTCCCCAAGTGGAAAACTAATAGCTAGAATGATTGTCTATGGATACATTTTAGCTTTTTTAAAATGAGTATCTAAATTATTATATAGTATTTTTTTCCCAACTTCACTTAAAAATAGTTCATACATGTTAGATGGTTATAATATATGCTAATTGAATACGTATATAAGTTGTTCAAAATATATGTGAATAATGATTCATATAAGTTATAAATTATGTGTTTATAAAATGGTAAAATATAATAAGTTTATATACATGTTAAATGGTTATAATGTATGCTAATTGAATAAGTATACAAGTTGATCTTAAATATATGTGAATAATGATCCATATAGATTATAAATTATGTGTTTATAAAATGGTAAAATATAACAAGTTTTTATATATATGTAATTATATAGAAAAGACATTATATATATATATATATATATATATATATATATATATATATATATATATAATTTATTTTATTTAATTAAGAATTAATAATATAGTTTATAAAGAAAATATTAAATTAAATTAAATTGAAAAAAATTGAACACATTAAAATAAAATTACATATTATAATTTTTTTTTTCATTATAATTAATCAATTGTTGAGCGTAAAATATGTAAAAGTCAGTAGAGTAACTAAGAGCATAAACTATAGAAAATACCATAATTGTAGAAATGTGTTAACCTTAATATTTGAAAGGCAAAGACTTAGTTTTATAAACTTCAAAACTACCTCTAAATTGGACAAAGATTTTTTTTTAATTAAATGAAGAGTAATGAGAATTATTATATTTATTCGCTTGTTGTCTTGCATAGTTGCATGTCATTATAGTTGTCTTCTTTAATTTCCTACATGAGTATAAATCTTTAAAAACACAAATACACGAGACTAAATAGTTAAAAACACAATTTTTTACTTTTTAAATGTTTTTGTGCTTGGAGATTCAAAAAGAAAAAACCCTTTAGTCTAATTTACTATTCTTGATTAACAAATTGACATAGAAATAAAATAATAATTTGAAAATCTTCTGCATACAAGAAAAAAATCTAAACTTCAACTTGAGCTTATACAACAATTTAATATTCCAACATTTATTTACACATTGATATGCCCAGAATAATGAGTAGCTTGGAAATAACACTATTCAGTTAAATAGAAATAGAAATACAATAGTGGTAGGAAAATAAAAAAATAAAAATAAAAATAAAAATAAACCAATTACCATTTATAATAACAAAAGAAATAACGGATAAAACGTAAACATCACATAAACCTCTTTTTCACTGTTGCATTCACTAAAGTTTGAGTGGTGAAATGTCTTTGTTTAAGTGTCCACTTGGAAAAGATATTCATTAATTTCATTCCTATTTTGATTTATTAAAAACCAAATTAGAAGAAGAAAAGCTTCTTCCATATTCCTAAAAGGCATTATTTTTGTAAGTAGAAAAACTGTCATTTCTCTCTGAAAAAAGAAAAACTGTCATTTGCTTTTGCTTTAGAAGAAGAAAAACTGCTTCCATATTCATAGAAGGCATTATTTTTGTAAGTAGAAAAACTGCCATTTGCCTTTGCTTGAATCCAAATTAAAATTTGGGGAAGAAATTTTAGAATCCTTTAATTCATAGCCATATAAACACCAAAAATACAACTTATCCGGTTCTGATTAAATTTTACAAATAAAATGATTTTGGTCATAAAATTACACTAATACTAATCTGACTCGTTAAATTAGGTATTTTTATCTCACCTTTTGAAATAGATTCCTTCACTTCTTTCAAAGAGAACATTCTTGACAGCAATTTTTCCTTTCTTTCTAGACCATTGTAACATCAAATCTTCATGTATTTTTTCAGCTCTGTAAGAGTACTTCCTAAATTACTCCTTTTCTTATCCCACAAATGCCAGTCATCTTCATTTTTCCTCTGTAATTCAGACTACTCTTCCGGCATTCATTCAGCTCATATTCCAATGCATTCACCTGGAACTTAATGAGTTCTGCGTCAATGGTTAGCTCTCTGTTCTTTTGGGTCAGTGATCCCATTTCACAAGCCTGACTCATGTTTTGCTCTCAGCTCTGCGATGATACCTTCCAATTATTCTTTTCAGCAACCCACAATTGCCTGTCTCCAATTTTTCTGAGCAGATCCAGAGTCTTTCCCTTGGAATCATTCAAGATGGATTGCAAATCAACTTTTTATGTTCGATATTGTTGTAGAACCCTCTCATTTTGAACCCTTTCATCCTGAATTTGAGCTATTCTCGTGATATTCTCGTTCAACTGGGCCTTCGAGGACTCTACTTGAGCACTCGACACTCTATTTTTCTGACAGAGCAATCTGCCTTCACTACCCTTAGAATTATTCTTCGTTCGCAGCTCTGCAGAATTGCCTTGCAATTTTTGCTTTTTGGAATCCCACAAATGTCTGTCATCTTCAAAATTTTCAAGTAATTCCCCTGTCCTCTCCTTGGATTCATTCAATTGAAATTCCAACTCAATCTTTTCAAATAAAACCCTGTGGTTCAATGCAGAAATTCTTATATGTTCTGCCTAATAAAGACAAAAGGTTCTCCTTTATCCATCTTCCGTGCTTTCTCTGCAATTAATCTAATTTCAGCGATCTCCTCAGTCTCCTTTCATGTTGCTACAATCTGTAAGAAATATCCATCATTTTCCAGTTCCCAAGCTTTACATGCGGCCTCAAATTAGCCAGATATTACCTTAATATTATTTTTCAACTCCAAAAACACTAGTTTCCATATTTTGTTTATCAGAAAACACCACCCTGTTCTTTCTTAGAAATTTCTCATTTGGATCTCTCTTTCGCTTCCCATAATCGTTGCCCAGCTTTAGAAATCTCAACGTTGTATTCCTCGTATCTCTTTGCCAACTGTTGTTGTAATTCCTTAGCAATTTCCATCAAATCGTCATTCCGTTGGTCCCCAATTTTAACTTCATGTATGAATTGTTGATTATCTATCTTGGACTCGAAATTTGTTGAGGCCTCTTGAAGAATATGAATATGTTATTCCATTTATGCTACCTTGTGTAAGAAAGGCCTCTTGAAGAATATGAATATGTGATTCCATTTCCGCTACCTTGTGTAAGAAACAGGCCTTAAAATCATCTGTGCAACGGAATATCTTCTTTTAATATTTTCCATTCCAACACTGGAAGAAGGATGATGAGTTGATACTATTTTGTCTCCTTTGTCTGCTGCCTTTTCCCATCTTGGCTCTCAACAATCACAATAAATTTTTCATGGGGAAGGGATTATGAATGACTTTCAAATTTCGAATAGGGGAGTTTTCAAATTTCAAATGAAAGAGACTGTGTCTTTAGGGATGATCCAGGGCGGGATGCTCCATGGATATCTATGTGATGGTCATCAATGCTTATGTTGATAGTCATCGGTGTTGAATCCTCCATGTATCCATGCCATCTAATGTGCAAAGTCAATAGTGTTTTTTGGTGTACGACAGTGAGACGGAAAACCATAACGGAAACGGAGTGGCCCAGTTAGCCATGTCAATGGTTTTGAGAAACCTACAATCGAGATAAGTTGGCAGCTTTTCTGGGACAACAGGCCGGAAAAATAGTTATTTATAAGCGGTTATCTCTTATATTTTAATATATCATGTTTGAATGCTAAACAGTTATTTGTACACTGCGATCGTTTTAAATATATGCATAGGGAAATATGATTAAATTGCAAACTTTGAACTATTTAGAAGATCTAATGATTATAAAAATAAGGATATATATATATATATATAACTTTGCATGAATGTTAAATCAAATATCTAGTTCTTGTTTTTATCTATTAAATACGAATTATATAGTCCAGCAGACTGCAGTGCTTGTTCGAATCTCCTGGTCTAGAATCTAAATGTAAGAATCAATTGACTTAACCAATTTATATCAGGTGATGTGGTATTTGGTGGTATCAATATTTAGTTAAGAGATTTTTCCAAAGTCTACCCCAATGAATAGAGTTAAATTTGACTCGCCATCAAATATCTAAATATAGTAAGTATGAGCACAATTTAATTGATAAATATATATTTATAAATCTTATTTTTTAATCTTATATACTATTATATTATTATTATTATTAATATTATTATTTACGGTTTTTATTGGGAAAAACTGAGTTATAGTTGGCACATAGCTCATTTAGTGCAGGGGTCGGAGAAATCATGCCCTAATTCGACTACCTAATCAGCGCTCATGTGAGACATGAAGGGAATAGAGCTTTTGATTTCGTGGCAAACTAGAGCTGGGCCCATCTAGAAAGTATGATAGAAATGGCATGCCCACCAAACTCTTTGGAGAAATATCTGATTCAACTCCAAGGTATCCTAGTGAAAGATAACAAACAAAATCAACAGTAGTAGGTGAGCATGAATCATCGTCCTCAATCTGGGCACGAGCCAGACCTAGCGGGGTTGTACGGGCCCAGAGATTAATGTGGCTCATTAAGAGCATCATGGCCATCGTCCACATGTAACTATCACTTAGAGTAGTGGCGGAAATCATGTGAGGTTTAATGCATAAGTGTGGTAGAGTGTTAAGGACAGTTGGAGAGGGAAATACTCAAGGAAAGCATGCGAGGTTTAATGCATGAGGGTGGTAGAGTATTAAGGAAAATTTGGATTGTTGAGGAGAGTAGTGTGGGTGCTCACGGTCCTATGGAAGTAGTGTACGAGGGGAATTTGGGACAAATGGATACAACCGACATCCTCAATAATTGGTAGCATTCCTGGTATGTTATCGACCTTAAACTTGCAATTTTAGTTAGAATGAAACAGTGTATTCAGCCTCAGGTTGGTGAATTGAATGTTTCTGGGCTATGGGGTGATGGGTTCTGGAAGGATCAGAGGCATGGCCTTGATGGGTTCCAGGTCAAGTTTATGACCATAGTTTTACTCGTCCCAGTGTCTGTAGAGTTTGGGATATTTTTGTCTCTCATCGATGCATGCAAGGTCGGGATGGTAGAGAGTAGTGTATGTGGAAATTCCCCTCCCATGGGTATGGAAGAGCTAACAAGAGGTTGGGTCTGCAGAGAATTCGGGGGAGGGATCTAAATTTCCTTGGCGTAGAGAGAGAAAGGGTTCAAGGAATTCCAGACATACCATCTGGTGGCAGAGGGGCGAAGGTAGAGAAGATATGTTGGTCAATTTATGGGTCATTCTAGTCTTTTGGACTCAAATTTCTTGGGTCGGGAACCTCTGTTTGGATGGAATTCATCTCGGGTATCAGTAGTGGGTATGGATTGACTCTGAGCAATTGAAACCAGTTATGGACAAAGGGGTCTCAATTCCCATAGCCTGGGCATTCTGTATGGGTTGGATGAGCTATGGGCTTAGTCCCACGGTTAGCTCGAATCCCCTTTCAATTCATGTTGTAAATTGTTGCTATATTACTGATGGCCTGGTAATATTTGGCATGGCTAGTTCGTTCAAGCTCTGCACTAGGAAGAGGAAGTCATGTGAAAATAATGGCATTATAATCTTGTGTTGGAATAAAATTTGTCGCAGTCAGTGGAGTCAGTTCCTCACTTGGCTGGTGTCGCTTGAATTTGAAGTAAGTCTATAGTTTGGACGCGACCTCTGGCAGCGTCGAGCACCCAAACTACAGCCCTGGGCTAGTGGAAATCTCAGGGTGAGGGAAAAAGAAAAGAAATTGATAGGCAGTGGAAACTGAATGGCTTGAGCGAAGGGAGCAAAGAACAACGACGATGGAAGCTGAGGATGGGGGAGGTAGAGAAAGGAAGCCTCATCATCGAGAAGCCAACCTGGCTCTTCTAGTGGGGAGGCTAGGATAGGATGAGGGTGCAAGCTAGCCTCACATATATTTTACGAAGCAACCCAAGCTTACCATGCCAACAATTCCAACCCCATTAGGCAGATGATTGCAAAGTGGGAAGAAGAAATTCGATAGACCATGGAAGAATTTGATTTGGACATCCCTTGCATACCTCACTCAAAGCTGCCTGGTTCTACTGTAAAGGGCCCCCCTCCAGCGGATTCTGTTGATGATGAATAGTGACAGTGCACCCATGTTTTTCATTTTCAATGCTTCACTCCTATATTTTTAGACTTATTATCAGTTGTGTTTATCATTATTTAGAGAATACGAAATATAAAGACTCTCAGGTATATATAGCATGGTTGAACAGACTCAGTATTTTATTGCATATGGATGGCATATGTTGCAGTTAGGTGGCCAACAAACTTGGTTTCCCATTGGGCAGGTTGAGGGCACTTAACTCTTAGACATATGGATGTAACCAGATTTATTTCTGAAAATTAATTGAAAGGTACTACCAAACTTACAAAATAAAATAAAATATTATCATTACCTAATTTTAAGGTCACAACCAAGCCAGACACAAAATTGGCATATGAGACCCCCTTGTTTGTGGGACAATGGACCCACCTCTGCATAGCGATTGTACTGTTAAAGCTACGAAGGCATACATACTCTACCCCTCCTATGGTTTTGAACTTGTGAGGAGGAAACACATGCTCTTAATAGTTAGGCCCACTCAAGCTGTATTTCCTTTTTCTTTTTTAATAAGTTAATAAAAATATAAATAAAACTATAAATAAAATTTTTCATTTGTGAATTATTTGATCTTAATAATTTCATTAAAAAACAATATTATTTGTGGTAAAGATATAGTTGAAGTAATATTGATTTATGTATTTTTTCATTAGAATTTGATAGTATAATATATTTTCATGAAATAGTATTTTTTCATATTTACTGGAAGACTTCCTATTTCAACTTAAGGTGGATGAGGATCTGTTGATTTTATTTATTAATTTTTTAATTGATGACTTAGATTGATACTCAAGGGAATATGCTCAGCATTTGCATATGCTTAGTCTTATTGCTTATCAAAAGTTTAATGTGTTAGAGAGTTTGTTAGGTGCACTGACTTTTAATAAATTTAATAAATTTGGTGTCCCAACACCCACCAATTTCTTAGTGATTTTGAACACTTCAACACTTATGCCTTTTATCAAGACCTCAGATTCTTAAGGGTTAAGTAAAATCCAAGTTAATAATAATATTTTTGTAGCAATAGTTTTTTTGTTATATATTTATTAATGGTAGATACAAATGAAGTCTTCGACTATATCAACCACATTAATATTCTTAATGTGGAGTTTATTGAAAAATTCTTATATTGATTATATTCTACAGAATAAATAAATCAAACTACAAGTAAAACAAATCTCTTACATTTGATTTTCGGGGAAAATTGATTTCAAACTGATGATGATGATTAACATCCACTAAGATATATATGGTCTATATGAAGGTAACATAATAATTTAACATTTTATTTATACCCTAAAAAAGAAGTGAGAGAACGATACCTAGATCATCATAGTTTTACAAACTTGAAATGTCAATAAGGTTGGTAGTATGACACATATTTTGAAAATTAGAGTGAGTGTGAGTTTAAGATGGAAATTCCAAGAGAAGGTGATTTTCATCTTCAACTCTCTTAGTATCATACAAGTAATTGAATCATGCAACTAATGGTGATTTGGGAATTGTCCAATGCCCAATATCACTAAACACATGAGAATTATTTATTATTTTGAAAATATTAATTTTCTTCTTAACATTAGTCAAAACAAAAAAATATTGTTGGTTTGCAAATGTTAATATTCTTCTTAACTCTAATAAAAATAATAAGATAATTTGATTTTAAAGTTGAGGTTGATCACCTCCTTATAATATCTTAGTCTTATTTCCTCTAATTTTTTGTCATCCAACAACTCCACTCTCAATTTGAAACTCCCCCAAAAAGAAAAAAATATACGATAATTAAAGTCAAGTTATAACAACCATTTAATAGTACAACCAATTATTATTAACATTTCATATGCAAAGACTACCCATCATGCAAGTTGATCTACTCTATGACTATTATGATATCTGTAGATAGTCTCGTATGGGCTTTCAATAAGTTTTTAAAGGGTCAAAAACCTAATATTAATTAAGAATTGAGGGATGCAAAACTCCTAAACCTAATCATGGTTAGTTAAATATTGGGTCACTATGAAAGGAAAATGATTCATTCATATCGAATTGTTTATTATTCCATAATAGATTAGAGCATTTAGGAATAAGACGATAAAGAAGAAGAGAGGAAATAGAATATCTTATAATAACCATTTAGACCACAAAGGAAATAGAAGATCTTATAATAACCATTTAGACGACAATGTGCATGGAAACTCCATAGAGAGAGCATAAGCCTTGTTAGCACTCCAAGAAACACTCCTAGGTTGTAGATCGAAGATGCCTGGTAACATATAGTCTTCAATATTGTTCTCTAAACTATCAAAATGAATGATGATTTTGGTCAAGTCAGATAATCATTTCAGCTCTATTCTCACTCAAGACATGCATGAACACCCTCAACAATACAAGGCTTTAGACTACTAATGCTCAATAGTTTATAGATTCAATGGAAAGATGGAGAATATTCACTGTACTAACAGATGCATACATAAACATATATGAATGGTCAGCTACAGGAAGCAAATGAAACTTACAAATCTAGTTTATCAATTCAGAGATAAGATGGCAGTTATATGGCATTAGACACAGCAAAAAACATGAATAACCTACTCATGTGCAAGCATAGAATAGTAGAGAAAACAGAACTGAACATGTAACAACAAAAGAAGCTTATATTGCTAGAATGAAGATGAGAAGCTTGTAAAAATAGAGGAGGAACAATCTCTAGAAGTTGAACCCCTATTACATTTTTCTTTCAGATTTTTTGGGTAGCTTGTTGTGATGTCTGGGAGCTCTCTCATGCCAGAGATGCCCCATAATGTTTGTTGGTGTGGCTATTGCACTGTCTGTGCTGTTGATGCCCATGATGTCTCTGTTTTGGGCGAGCTACGTGTTGTGGCCTTTCTCTTTCCCTTTCTGACTCCTGTTTCCCGGCAATATGTTTCTCAGGCTCTATTATATGGTGGAATGTGTCTTCGGGCCCTTATAATCCCTTTAAATGGCCCCTTTCTATTAATACATGATTGTTTTCTGTTTTAAACAGAAAACGCAGCAATACTGAGACATCCCGCCCCTCTATGTCCTTTTCGGACTTCAAAAATCCTTAGATATGGCTTATTCTCCACTTGGGTCTGCCCTTGCAGTGACAACACATCTCCACTGTTGATCTGGGAGTCCTAGATCCAATGGTGATGATCCATTTCAGGCATCTCTTTTGTACTGGAGTTAACCGCTCGATGAGGGCAGTTTTCTCTCTCCTCATCTTGGACAGGTGGCAGCCATTGTATGGCATCTGGCGCAACTTGGCCTAAAGCACTTACCACCCATGGCCCACCCAAAATCCTACCTATTTCGTGATTTCTTTGTATTTTTTTTAATGCACCTAAAACGTTGAAAATCATTAAATAAGGACTTTGGTGGACTTGAAAATTTATGTATTTCACTAATCGGTGCTAGCCAATGCTCCCTTTGTATTTCGTTATATAATGAAATACATGGAAAATACATTAAAAATTGTTTGGGCACAGACTTCAAAATTTATGAATTTCCAACTATAATGCCATCGGGTTCGGCTCATCGGGTCGGCCATATGTATGTGCATAGGCCCCACCCGTGGTATATTGTCGATGCATTATTAGCGATGCAATAAATCGCAATCACACGTCACTCATTCCCTGGGTCCTTTATAAAACATAGCATATGCTCCTCGCTGATGCGACCCGCTGATCCGATCATTGATGATCACTAATCAGCAGTGTCATGTGCCCGACTTTAAACTGTCCCTTATGCCCGACCGATTGTGATTAGCCGCTTAGATTTAGGTCGTTGATCTGCTAGATCTAACGGCTACTGTGCATTCTTGAGTTTAGGCCTCTGATACATGATTTTTCATGATTTTGAAGTGTTTTAGTCTTCCAATAGTGCATTTCTTCCCTTCCATGGGCTCTCCTTTTGCGCCAATTTTGACCCTTGAATGATTTTAAGCAAATTTGGAGACTTTAAGAGCATATTTGGATCTAATTTTGGGACTTTTGTCAGTGAGGCTAACATTGGCTCCTCCTGGGGATGAAATCCTCCCTGTGAGGTTTCAAGGATCTCAGATCAATGCCTTTCCTATAAAACAAAAATTAAATCTTCCTTCTAGTGTTCCATTGGGCATGGAGTCTATTTTGTAATGAAAATAAAAACTGGAAAAACATATTTACAATGACAAGGCTTTAAAGCCTTAAATGAAATAAAGTTTCAAGAACCGCCCATTTATTGGGCTACCAAAAGTATCTCCTCCTTCCAAACTGTGCAGAATGAATATATTTCTCTGCTGAACTTGAGTGATGACAAAAGGACCTATCCATAAGGAGTCAAACTTGCCATGATAACCACTCTTTTCCTCAAATGCATCCCATTTAAGAACCCAATCACCAACTTGGAAATTGTCCACTTTTTCCTTCTTGTCAAAGGCTTCTTTAATTGCCTCTTGATGAGTCTTTGACTTCTCAACTAGCTACTCTCTAATCTGCTGTAGTTAAACCAGGTTATTCATTATTTTTACCATGTCATTCCCTTCCTCTTGTTCTTCTTGCAAGAATTTAGCCATAAGGAGAATCAGCTAGATAAGGAAAATGGCATCAGCGCCATAAACCAGTTAAAATGGAGAATTCCCTATGGACTTTTTAATGGTAACTCTGTCAGCCCATAGTGCAAACTTCAACTTAGAATCCCAGCTCTTTTTGTTGTCCTCGAACAGTTTCTTGATTACCCTTACCAGACTCTTCGTAGATGATTCTACCAGGCCATTGCCTTGAGGATAATATGAGGTAGAATGCACCACTTGAATGCCCATGGATTCAATCATGTCCATCAATTCTTTTGCCTTGAAAGTTGCTACATTATCAATGACTAGTATGGTTGGGCAACCAAATCTAGTGAAAATATTCTCATTCAAGAACTTTATGACAACTTGATGATTGGCATTCTTAGTGCATATAGCCTCAATCCACTTGGTGAAATAAGCATTGGCTACTAAGATCCGTTTGTGTTGGCCACTAGAATGTGGGTTGACCTCACCTAGAAAGTCCAAGCCCCATTGCTGGAAGGGACCATTTACATGTACTGGCTTCAACGGCAGAGATTTTAGTTGTTGTCTTCTTGCAAACCTCTGACACTTGTCACAAGATTTCACAAAAGAAAACACATTAGAGAAAAGAGTAGGCCAATAATATCCAGCCCTCAAGATTTTGTGAGCTGTGGTTTTCCAATAATGATGCCCTCCACAGATGCTAGAATGTAACTGGTGTATGACTTCCACAAAATTTTCTTTATCTAGACATCTCAAGAGAATTCCTGATGGGTCTTTGTAATAAAACAACTTTTTATTTATGCAGAATTTGGCTGATTTGAGTTTAATGGCATGAACTTGATTTGAGCTAAGCCCTGGAGGGACTTCTAGCTTTTGCAAAAAATGAACTATGATGTAATACCATTCACATGAGGCAAGATTTTCTGCCAAAGACTGATTCTGCTTTTTCTCTTCTGTTGCTCTCTCTGTTTGTTCATCATTTGAATTTAGACCCATGCAGTTTATGTCTAACAAGCTACAATTTTCTTCAGCCATAAGTTTAGCTAAGTCCTGGCCTTTGACAAGCTTAGTGGGCTTCACCTCTATGTTAAACTCTACGAATTTTGCAATCCATTTAGCTCTCTTCCCATCAATATTTGACTGAGTTAAGACATATTTTACTGAGGCTGAAGGTACATATGAAACCACTTTGGAATGTAGAATATAAATTCTGAATTCTTTTAAATATTTTATGAGAGCATAAGTTTGTTTTTCAATAAGGTCATACCTTAGTTCAACATCCCTTAGAGTCTTGCTGAAAAAGGCAACGGGGTGCTCTATGCCTTCATCATTTTTCTGCAACAGAACTGCTGCAAGTGTATCATAAGAGGCAAAAGAGAAGATAGAAAACTCCTTAGTGTAATCTGGGCTGATTAGAGAGGGATCTTCCATGATGGTTTGCTTGATGGCTTCAAAAGAGCTTCTTGAAGCATCTGTCCATTTTATTTCTAATCCTTTATTTAACATGGAAGTGATGTGCTTTACAAGCTCTGAAAAGTTTGGAATGAACCTCCTTACAAAGTTAATCTTACTCAAGAAGAATTGAATGTCCCTATTTGACCTTGGGATGGACAATGTCTGAATGGCTTGAACCCTCACTAGATCAATCTTCACACCTTCAGTAGAAACAATATGTCCCAGGAGTTTGCCTTCTTCTAGAGCAAACTGTGACTTCTTTAGGTTCACTGAAATTCCAAACTGTCTACACTTTAGGAAGACCTTCAAATGTTGTAAATGGTATTTGTGGCTGCGGGAGAATACTGGTATGTCATCAAGGTAAATACGGACAAACTTGTCCTTCTCTCCTACGAAGGCTATTTCCACGGCCTTCTGAAAAGTAGGCCTAGCATTCATCAGTTCGAAAGGAATTTTGGAGTACATGAAAGTGCCCCAAGGAGTAGTGAAGGTGGTGTTTTCTTGGTCTTTAGGATGTACAACAATATGATTGTAACCTGAAAATCCAGCTAAGAAAGACATGACTCTAGCCCCTAAAACTCTTTGCAGCAAGTGTTCCATCTTAGGCAAGAGATAGTTATCTTTTTTAGAGCACTTGTTTAGATTTTTGAAGTCAACACAAGGCCTGATTTCTCCATTTTTCTTTCTTACTACCACAAGGTTAGCTATCCACTTTGAATACCTTAGGGGAGCTTTGATTTTGGCATCCAACAGCTTCTTGATTTCTTTCTTAATCAAAGGAAATAAGAGAGGATTGATAGGTCTTAATTTCTGCTTAAAAGGGGTAGTGTTCTTTTCCAGTGGGATCTTGTGCTGAATGATGTTTGTATCGTAGGTTTTAAGATCACTGTATTCCCAGGAAAAAATATCAGCAAATTGCTTCATGAGGGTGCAATACTCGAAATTTTGGGCAGAAGACAAATGAGTGGATAGATTGATGAATTTCGGATGGGCTGGGCTCCGTATATTATGTTTACAGACAACAGAGTCATTCTTTGTTTTGAATGGCTTATAGGGCACGTCATTATGATTGAAAAGCTTCTCTAGAGGCACCAATCCTTTTGGTATGTGATTACTAGGCAGCTAGGCGATGCTTCCTTGGCCAATCTCACTTTTTAGGTTGGACTGGCTGCATTCTTCCATGGTTTCATTTTCTTGGTCGATTTGCATTTCAGCAAATTCCCCAAACACTTGTAAAAACATGTTAATTTCCTCATCGTCTTCAAAAACTCTCCAATATTTGACATTGTTTGGCAGAGACGGTCTATTTTTTACCTAAAATTCATATGTCAATTTGTTGGGTCCCTATAATACTAGTGAGTACCCCATTACTATTGTAGTTATACCCCTTATTAATATTGTTGTGCCCCTATTGCCCCCATATTGTTATTACTGTGCCCCATAGAATCCCTCTATTGTTATTTTTGTGGCTTTATATTATTATTGTTAGGTCGGCTGGATTATATTGTGACTCCTTAGACTCCTATATATAGAAAGGAGGTTTTGTCATTTGAATCATCCAAGAATTGTTCATTTATGTAATGTAAAGGAGGTTTCCCCCTAAAAGAGGCTGAATTCTAAGGCGTTGATCTATCTTTTCTATCTTTTCTTGAGCTGGTTTCATAACATTTGGTTTCAAAGCTTTGGATTCTAGGGTTTCGCTGCTCCAAACAGGTCATCGTGTTCGCTATAACGTTTTTTCTGTGACGTTTCAGAAGTTGCAAAAAACACCCATTTGAGAATAAATCACACTGAACCTTGGGTCCGAATTTCAAAGCTTTTCGCGCGATATTTGCGGAGATGTGATCTGAAGAAGTTGTTCTTTTTGCAGACTCCTGAATTACATTCAAAACATGTGACCTGGGGAAATCGTCATAACTTTCTCTCTGGGGATCGGATTGAAATTTTGTAAGAAGTTACAGAAAGAGGACAGACTGTAGTTTCTTGTGTGCATGTTTTAGATCCAAAGGTCGAAACAGTGACTCGTGCCATGTCGTACAAGTTCGCTCTACTGAACTAGTCTATAAGCAAGTCATTGTGGGAGATTTCACATAACTCTTCCTTGGAGAATCCAATTTGGGTTAGACTTGTGGCATTGGAAAGAGGACATGGAGGGCTACTACAACTCACAAATTCAGAACTAGATGATTGGAAAGTACAGAGATACATCAGAGGCAATATCGAGCTCCTACAAAGTGAAAAAAGGTGTGTAGATTTTCTTAAATTTTTGCTTAAGCTTGGTTTGAAAATTTATTTTGAAGGAATTCAAAGGGCATAGTAGAGCATTATTATCGCTAACTAATTCCCCGAGGAAAGAAAATGCAAACACCTAGTAAGGAACCTGAAAGCTCTAGCATGACTCATGAAGAAGAGGAAGAAATGCAACATGATATATCAAAATTACAAGACCAAGTGCAACAACTGTCCCTTGCACAAAAAGGAATAGAATCTAAGATGGATGGTTTAAAGAAATATGTAGAAGCTAAGATGGATGGTTTAAAGAAAGGTGTAGTAGCTAAGATGGATTGTTTAAAGAAAGGCGTAGAAGCGAAGATGATTGACGTGGAAGCTAAGATGGATGATTTGAAGATAGATTTGAAGACAGACATGGACGAATTGAAGATAAATATGAATAAGTTGCTACAAGAAATGGTCATAAAGGGTGAAAGGGTACTAAAGGAAACTGATGATGAGAACAAAAGAAATGTTAATCATGATCCCATAGACGCTAATGTTGGATCGAAGACTCACCATATTTCAAAAATCGATATGAGGAAGTTTGATGGCAAGGATCCTGCCACATGGATATTACAGATGGAGCAATTCTTCGATCTCAATAATGTGCAAAACACACAAAAGGTACATATGGCAACTTTATATTTGGAACCAAATCAGTTTGTATGGTATCAATGGCTTTGCTCTCGTAAACCATTTATCACTTGGGCAATTTTTACGGAAGAATTGATAGCACATTATGAGGATACAAAAAGCAACACTTTTTTTAGCCAATTGATAAGTCTCAAACAAAAGGGTTCAATAATGGAGCACATTGAGGAGTTCCAAAAATTGAACATAAGGGTAAAAGATATTCCAGAGGAGCATAGGATTGATGTGTTCATAGGGTCTTTAAAGGATAATATCCAACATGATGTTCGCCTTTGGGAACCTGATTCATTAGAGAAGGCATTCAGGTTAGCAAGAAAAATGGAAAGCAAAATTATGGCAACCAGGAAGCATACCACTCACAACTATAAAGACGGAAGTGTTGTTGCCCCTAGTCTTCCACAACCTATAAGGTTGACACCACAACAATTGGAAGAAAAAAGAGCAAAAGGGCTTTGTTACAGTTGTGATAGCAAATACACTAAAGGTCATAAGTGTGCTGAGAAGAAATTATTCTACATAGATTGTGAAGAGGAAGAAGAAAAGGAGCAAGAAAGGTCAAAAGAAGAGGATATACTCCAGGAACAAAGCCTAGATGAAGAACAAATAAATCCGACCATATCTTGTAATGCATTGGCGGGAATTACCACTCCTCAAACCATCAAGATAGAAGGACAAATCAAGAAGAAAAGGTAATAGTGTTGATTGATTCAGGAAGCACCCACAATTTTATTCATTGTAAGGTAGCAAAAGAATTGAATTGCTTCCTATATCCAGCACCAGAGTGTCAAGTGATGATTGCAAATGGAGGAACAATAAATTTCTCTGGAAAGTGCCATAATATCAAGCTATCCATGGGAGAATATGTATTGACTAGCCCAATGCTTTCCATTCCAATGGGAGGTGCTGATGTTGTACTAGGAGTCCAATGGCTACAATCCTTGGGTACAATAGCTTTTAATTTTCAAGAACTTTTCATCAAATTTTCTACGGAAGGAAAGGAAGTTGAATTAAGGGGTATTGCAGGGAAACCAGGAAAGATAATCAGCTCTAATGGTATGACAAAGCTTCTAAAAAAGGAGCAAAGAGGTGTAATTGCACAATTATGTTCGCTAGATGTTTCCACATCGGAATCATCTATTTCTCCAGATCTCCAAAAAGTCCTGGACAATCATTCCAAGGTATTTGAGACTCCCAAAGGTCTCCCACCTATGCGTGATCATGATCATGCTATTCATCTGATTCCAGGAAGTGTTCCTCCAAACATCAGGCCGTACAGATATCCCTATGTCCAAAAGAGTGAAATTGAACGTATGGTTGCAGAAATGCTAGAGGCTGGTATAATTCAACCGAGTCAAAGTTCTTTCTCTGCTCCAGTAGTATTGGTGCACAAGAAGGATGGATCATGGCGCATGTGTCCAGATTATAGGGAGCTCAACAAGCTCACTATTAAAGATAAGTTCCCCATTCCTGTCATTGATGAATTACTGGATGAATTGCATGGATCAATTTACTTCACCAAGTTGGATCTTCGTTCAGGATATCATCAAATCAGAATGAAGATTGAAGACATTCCGAAAACAGCATTTAGAACTCATGAGGGTCATTATGAATTTTTGGTCATGCCTTTTGGCCTTACCAATGCACCTTCAACATTTCAAGGTTTGATGAATTCAATTTTCAAACCATTCCTTAGAAAATTTGTGTTAGTATTTTTTGATGATATACTAATCTACAGCAAGTCTTGGAAGGATCATGTTGAACATGTTGACAGGTGCTACAACTATTGGAGGAGAAACAATTATATGCAAAAAGATCCAAATGTTTCTTTGGAGTCCAGGAGGTGGAATATTTGGGTCATATTGTATCTCATGAAGGAGTTAAGGTAGACCCTAGCAAAATTAAAGCCATTAAGGAATGGAAAATCCCCACATCCATAAAGCATCTGCGAGGATTTCTTGGGTTGACAGGGTATTATCGCAAGTTTGTTAAGAATTATGGGAGAATAGCAGCACCTCTAACAACATTATTGAAGAAAGATGCATTTTCATGGACTCCGGAAGCAACAAAGGCCTTTGAACATCTTAAAGAGGCAATGTGCCAAGCACCGGTCTTAGCTACACCGGACTTCACAAAAACCTTTATTGTGGAATGTGATGCTTCAGGAAATGGAATTGGTGCTGTTCTAATGCAAGATGAAAGACCCATTGCTTTTGAAAGTCGTCCAATCAAGGGAAAGTTTTTAAGCAAAGCTATTTATGAGAAGGAAATGTTGGCAATACTCCATGCACTTAAGAAATGGCGACCCTACCTAATGGGAAGACACTTCAAGGTAAAAACGGATCATGATAGCCTTAAATACTTTTTAGAACAAAGATTATCCTCTGAAGAGCAACAAAAGTGGGTCACAAAGATGTTGGGTTATGACTTTGAAATCATCTACAAAAAAGGGAAGCAAAATGTGGTGGCAGATGCACTCTCAAGAAAGGATGAGGATGTGGAAGCATTGTTGTGCGCCATTTCTATTATCCAACCAGATTGGATAAACGAAGCAAGGGAGGAATGGAAGAATGACGAAGAAGTGTGGGCACTTATTCGAAAGTTACAACAAGATTCCAGTATGTCTGATACATTTAGCTGGAAAAATGATTCGTTATGGTACAAAGATCGCTTATACCTCTGTAAGAATTCCCAGCTAAAACAAAAGATTCTTATGGAATTGCACACTTCTCCCTTAGGAGGGCACTCAGGATTTTTAAAAACTTACCACAGGGTTAAGAAGGAATTTTTTTGGGATGGCCTTAAATCAGATATTCAAAAGTTTGTGGCTGAATGTTTGGTTTGCCAACAAAATAAAGTTGAAACAATTAAGACACCAGGTCTATTACAACCTTTATCCATTCCAAGCCAACGTTGGGAGGAGGTTTCAATGGATTTTATCACAGGTTTACCCAAGTCTGAGGGAAAGAGTGTCATCATGGTGGTAGTTGACAGACTTACCAAGTATGCACACTTTTGTGCATTATCACATCCATTTAAAGCCAGTACAGTTTCTACTGCATTTATGGAAACAATTCAAAAGGAAACCCAAAGATTATTGTAAGTGACAGAGATCCCATTTTCACTGGAAATTTTTGGACAGAATTATTTTCTTGTCTTGGTACTCAGTTAGCTCATAGCTCATCTTATCATCCTCAATCTGATGGGCAAACTGAGATAGTAAACAAATGTTTGGAAGGATATCTTCGTTGCTTTGTATCTGATAAACAGACACAATGGGTCAAATGGTTGCCTCTGGCTGAATGGTGGTATAACACTTCCTTCCATACAGCAACAAAAATGACCCCATTTATGGCACTTTATGGGTATCAACCACCATCCATCACATCATATTTAAGAGAAAATTCTAAGGTTCAGGCAGTGGAACATCACATCGAACATCAACAACAAGTCCTCCAACTCTTAAAGGATAACCTCGTGTTGGCACAGAATAGAATGAAACAACAGGCAGATCAACATCGCAGTGAAAGAAGTTTTGATGTAGGTGATTGGGTATTCCTACGGCTACAACCATATAAGCAAATGTCCCTCAAGCAAGCTAAGAAGGATAATAAATTATCACCAAAGTATTATGGTCCACACAAGGTGTTGCAAAAGATTGGTACTATGGCATACAAATTGGAGCTTCCTGCAGCTTCTCGATTGCACCCAGTTTTCCATGTTTCATGTTTAAAGAAGGTTATAGGCGACAAGCTCCCAGTTCAAACAATATTGCCAGAACTTGACGAGGAAGGAAAAATTATATTGGAACCGGAAGCAGTCACAGAAACAAGAACTCGACAGCTACGAAATCGATCAATTTCAGAGTATCTTATCAAGTGGAAGAACTTATCCGCTGAAGATTCCACATGGGAGGATGAGAATTTTATGCAAAAGTATCCAGAACTACTCAAGCGTTGAGGACAACACTTTTTTGAAGGAGAGGGGCATGTTGGGTCCCTATAATACTAGTGATTACCCCATTACTATTGTAGTTATACCCCTTCTTAATATTGTTGTGCCCCTATTGCCCCCATATTGTTATCACTGTGCCCCATAGAATCCCTATATTGTTATTTTTGTGGCTTTATATTATTATTGTTAGGTCGGCTGGATTATATTGTGACTCCTTAGACTCCTATATATAGAAAGGAGGTTTTGTCATTTGAATCATCCAAGAATTGTTCATTTATGTAATGTAAAGGAGGTTGCCCCTCGAAGAGGCTAAATTCTAAAGCGTTGATCTATCTTTTCTATCTTTTCTTGAGCTGGTCTCATAACATAATTTAGGAGGCAAAGGAGCAATAAACGTGCTAGTAGACACAACAAGGGAGTCGGCCAGCTGGTTCTTCATTCTCGGGATATAAGAAATGTTGAAATTAATAAAAGAATCCTTGAGCCTCCATACCTCATCTCTGTATGCTTTCATCCTTGGATGCTTAGCTTGTCCAAAGTTTTATTTACCTACTGAATAATGACGTCTGCATCTCCAAACACTTCCAGGCCTTTGATAACTATTTCTTTAGCAGCACTTAAGCCCAGAATCAAAGCTTCGTACTCTCCTATGTTGTTTGGATCTGAAAGGTTAATTTGAAAGATAAATGAATGTATTCCTGTGTTGGGGACACAAGGACTACACTTGCCCCTGCAGCTTCTTTAGAGCAAGCCCCATCAAAAAACATATCTCAAATCCGTGGGTTTTCTTCCTCTGTGATCTAGCAAACTAGTTTCTTAAGCTGCGTGGAGGATAGTTGGGATTCTTCAATATGAAGAATACAAGCTCTAAAATTAGTGTCAACAGCATAGATGGGATTATTAATGGGATTCTTTTTATCATTGATTATATAAGCCAGCTGAGCTTCTCTGTATAATCTCTTGCTCTCACCTCCGAAAACTCGGACAGTAGCATAGGACAGATCATTTTGTAATGATCCACCTAATCTCTTGATTCCACCTCTAGAGAGTAACATGACAAACTTGGGGGGTACATCTGCCACCACAATATCCATCATCATGCTTTTCATAGGTAGCTGAGACAAAGTGATGGCTAGGTCCTTGATTAACCCGAGGGATTTCACTTTTCTAGAGTCAAAAGAAAATAAGTCATAATAAGGCTTGGTGATGTCTAGACCCAACTCATCCATGATAGCGTTGGACATTAGATTATGGCTGGCTCTAGTGTCCAGAAGGTAGTTGTGAAGGATTTATCATGAATAGTCAGAGAGGCATGGAATGATGGGGAGCTGTCTTCATAGTTTTCAATCATTGGGTTGAGAATAACAGTCAGCTTGTCATCCTATAGATTTACATGGTTTGTGGAGGCTGATATGGCTTTAGGCTCAAGGGCCTCGAGGATGGATCTTTTGAAGGACTCATTCTTCACTATTTCAATTAGAGGCATAGGTATTCTTATCTTCTAAATTTCTGATTGAAAACTAAAAGGAGAAGAAGACTTGTCAAGGCCTCTTACCTCATGAGTTGGAGCTTTGAGGACGATGGGATCAACTGCCAATTGTTTTTGCTTATTAGCTTGTTGTACTACAGGGACAGCAGCTCTTTGAATAGGATTTTCCTTGGCATTATTTATCTTTGACCTCAAATTATATCTTTGCTGATCTACAGTTTGTAGAATAGCTTTACCATCCCATTCTTGGCTGATCTGGTCATTGCATAATGACTTTTCATAGGCAGCTGAGGTCAAAAAGGAAGCATTGCCTTTGTCTTCTAGACAATGGATCTCATCATCTTCTTCAAACTGCTCTTCTTCCATGATTTCATTTTGAAAAGGAGCCTTCACCCTTTGGTCTTCATTAGCATCTTTGTTTCTTTGCAAAATCTGCAACTGCTCATTAGTTCTTCTATATGGATTTGGATTTGGATTTCTAGGAGCAAAGGTATTAGGCACTCTCCCTTTCCCCGGGTGCTACTCAACCTTCAATTTGGAGATTTTAGAGGCTAATGACTCGATCATTTTGGTCATTTTATCTATTTTAGGATTAGAGGATGATGAAGACTCGCCCTTCTGTCTTCTTCTATCAACATTTCCCTTGAGTTTCTCTGCAACCATGATGTTTGATTCCACTTCCAAGGCTGCATCCTGCATGTCAGCCAAAGTAGCACATCGCCTCTCTCTCAACAGTAGGCAGAAGTCAGAATCAAAAGCACTGGCATAGGTGAGTTTAGCAGAGGTAGTAGTGGGTTTTACTTCAGCTGGTATCTTGTTGTGCATAGGATTAAAGCTCTTGTTAAAATCAGATAGTAGCTCACCATTTTCCCTCTTTAAGTTCCCAAACTCAGTGTGGTAGTAGAGGAGATCCTTCCTATCCCCCCCAATGCTTTAAGAATGCATCATCTAAAGCTTTGATATCTGCTATAGATCTTGGGGTTAGCTCTCTAAACCATTTTCTAGCCTTTCCATCTAGGCTTTGGACAAAGACTCTCATCCACACATCATCTTCACTAATGTCTAGATTATCAGCATAGCTATAGAATGACTCAAGATGTTCTTCAACAGTAACACCTTCAGTCCCAGTGAACTTGGGCCTATATTTCTGATATTCTCCAGTAGGCGTGGCATTCAAAGGAGTGGGCAATATTAGAGGTCCATACCTAACAGCTATGATTCTTTCCATTTTGGTAGGTGCTTGTGGACTTGCCATAGCTGTGGTGGCTAAAAGAGTACTGGCAGTCTAAATGATAGAGGGCTGAGGAGTGACTGACAGGACTAAAGGAGTATGATGGATAGGAGGTGAGGTTTCCTTTGTGCTTACAACAAAAGGAGAACCTAAAGAATAAGGAGCTTTATGAATCTCTGGGAGTTTCTCTTCACTGCTAGTATTAGATGCTATACTCTCAACGTGCATTTGTTCTATTACAAGCCTTTCTTGAAGAGATATAGAAGATTGTTTAGGTTTACCTTAACCTGATGCTCCTTTCTGCAATACCTTTCTCTCTTTGATGATATTTTCAAGGTCAGGTACTGGGTCAGCTTGTAGCTTCTAAGGATTTCTCTGGGTATGCCGCACAAACTAAGCTAGAACTATGAAGTGGAGTTGCCAAGAGGTTCGGCCTCCAGTAGAGTCACCAGGTAGATGATTACAGCAAAAAATGTGCCCAGACTTTGTCTATCATCAAAGCTGGATCTATGTCATTTCCCAGGGAAGCTGAGCTTCAGTTTCCTCTCCCTGGCAATGGCGCCAATTATGTTAGCACTCCAGGAAACTCTCCTAGGTTGCAGATCAGAGATGCCTGGTAACATATAATCTTCAATATTGTTCTTTGAACTATTGGAATGAATGATGGTTTAGGTCAAGTCAGATAATCATTTCAGCTCTATTCTCACTCAAGACATGCATGAACACCCTCAACAATACAAGGCTTTAGACTACTAATGCTCAATAGTTTATAGATTCAATGGAAAGATGGAAAATACTGACTGTACCAGCAGATGCATACATAAACATATATGAATGACCAGCTATAGGAAGCAAATGAAACTTACAAATCTAGTTTATCAATGCAGAGATAAAATGACAATTATCTAGCATTAGACACAGTAGAAAACATGAATAACCTATTCATGTACAAGCATAGAACAACAGAGAAAATGGAATTGAACATGTAACAACAAAAGAAGCTTATATTGCTAGAATGAAGATGAGAAGCTTAGAAAAACAGAGGAGGAGCAATCTCCAAAAGTTGAACCCCTATTACATTTTTCTTTTAGATATTTTGGATAGCTTACTATGATGTCTAGGAGCTCTCTCGTGCCAGATATGCCCCATTCTGTTTGTTGGTGTGGCTGTTGCGTTGTCTATGCTGTTGATGCCCATGATGTCTCTATTTTGGGCAAGCTGCGTGATGTAGCCTTTCTCTTTCCCTTCTTCACTACTGTTTCCCGAAAACATGTTTCCTGGGCTCTGTTATATGGTGGAATGTGTCTTCGGGCCCTTATAATCCCTTTAAATGGCCCCTTTCTATTAATACATGACTATTTTCTGTTTTAAACAGAAAACGCAACAATACTGAGACATCCCACCCCTCTATGTCCTTTTCGGACTTCAAAAATCCTTAGATATGGCTTATTCTCCTCTTGGGTCCACCCTTGCAGTGATAACACATCTCCACTATTGATCTAGGAGTCCTAGATCCAACAGTGATGATCCATTTCGGGCGCCTCTTTTGTACTGGAGTTAACTGCCCAATGAGGGCGGTTTTCTCTCTCCTCATCTTGGACACGTGGCAGTCAATGTAAGGCATAGGGCGAAACTCAGCCTAAACAACTTACTGCCCATGGCCCACCCGAAATCCTTCTTGTTTCATGATTTCTTTGTGTTTTTTTTTAATGTGCCTAAAACGTTGAAAATCATTAAAAAAGGACTTTAGCGGACTTGAAAAATTATGTATTTCACTTCACGGACCCGTTCAGGTCCGAGACTCATCACAATCGGTGCTGGCCAGTGCTCGCTTTGTATTTCATTATATTACGAAATACATGGAAAATACATTAAAAATTGCTTGGGCGCGGACTTCAAAATTTATGAATTCCCAACTATATCGCCGTCGGGTCCGGCTCATCGAGTTGCCCATATGCATGTGCATAGGAGCCGCCCGTGGTATATTTTCGATGCGATATCAGTGATACGATAAATCGCAATCGTGCATCACGCATTCCTCAGGTTGTTTATAAAACATAGCATATGCTCCCCACTGATGCGACCTGCTGATCCGATCATCGGTGATCACTAATCGGTGGTGGCATGCACCCGACTTTAAACTATCCCTTTTGCTCGGGTGATTGCAATTAGCTATTTAGATCTAGGCCGTTGATCAGCCAGATCTAACGACTATTGTGAATTCTTGAGTTTGGGCCTCCGATACATGATTTTTCATGATTTTGAAGTGTTTTAGTCTCCCGATAGTGCATTTCTGCCCTTCCATGGGCTCTCCTCTTACATTGATTTTGACGCTTGGATGATTTTAAGCAAATTTGGAGACTTTAAGAGCATATATGGATCCAATTTTGGGCGTTTTGTCAGCGAGGCTAACAGGCCTCACCTTCTTATTTAGTCTTTCTCATATATAACTTGCATCTTTTACCTTAATGGCATGTTATTTTCTTAGCTTCTTTTATTTTTATTTTAGATTGTTTTCATATTTTATGCCAAATTTCATAAAATAAAATATAAATCTATAGCAAACCATTGTATTATAAAACATAAAATTTTAGCATGCACACTATATCTGTATTCACATCAAATAAGGTTACATATAAATACATTTAGTGTTGTCTCAATATAGTTAGACTATCTTGGACACACAATCACTTGGTTGAGAGAATATCTCAACCACACACCAATCTAGGAACATCTAGATATAACAACCCTAAGGAATAGGAACAAACTCCTCTAGATAGAAAGAATCACAACTGAGACAAGTAGGAATTACAATTTCCAAGTCACCCCCTTAATGACTACTTGTCTTGATCTCAATATGCAAATTCTAGTTGTGGTCAAACATAACAAAAGAATATGTTCATGTCCATATAAAGGAGCAACTATCCACTAGAATGCATGGGTGCCAACCACTACAACAACATGTCTACTAGGATTCCCTTCACATACATGGTTCTGTCAACCATTATAACTGCATACATGTACCTATACTTGCAAATCCCCCTCCATCATTATCATCATGGGTTTTATCGGATTACCCATAACCATGCTCTAGGTTTTATTGGATTACCCTCAACCATGCTAGCAAAGGCTGTCAGCCACCAAGGCTCAACTCAACCATCAAGGCTCAAATCTACAACCAAGGCATTCAATTCAGCCACCAAGGCTTAATACAACCGTGAAGGCTGGACTCTACTACCAAGGCACTCAACCTAGCCATGGAGGCTCAACTTTGCCACCAAGGAACTTCAATTAAGCCATCAAGGCTCAACATAGACCCAACTAAACCAGGGCCATGGTTTTCTCCGCTCACCCTAAACCATGCCAAGAGTTTTGTTGGCTGACCCTAAACCATGCCTGTAGGAATCCCTGTCCACTTCACTATCATATGTGGTTTCTAGCTTACCACAAACCAACACTACACAGTGGTTTCCAGCTTACCAAAAACCTACAATTACAATGTGGTTTTAAGATTACCATGAACTTTAGGGGGGTACACATGCCTCATTAGGCTTACATTACAGACTCCAACTCTTGGAGTTACCAGGTACATGCTTTACAAAGACAACTAAAAAATATCCTAGACTTACTTCCACTTAAGATGTGTTAGTCATAATACAACATAATATTGAGTGTGGCTTATTTCAACATACAATCTTTTACCTTGTTTATCAATGTATTTTTGCATCAACCAACGTCTTGTATAATGATACTTAATGCTTTCATCTTGAGTCTTTCTAACTTCAATTAGAAATTGCTAGATTGATCAATTCTAACCAATTGCATTTACCTGCTGAGTTGATCAGACTCAACATGCCTCCCTTACAAAACTCAAAATTAAAAAACACATAGACTAGTATGCAACATTATTGTGGAAAAGTAAGTTCATGGGTCTTCACCCATGTGAACCATGTCTTCCTTGTTCAAAATGGCATCAATACCATCAAATTCACCTCCAGTTCCAGGTACCCCTTATATTCCATGGTGAAACATCTTATCTTTTCCCGCTCGCTTAATATCCCCTACTGCACATATTGTTGGGCAAATATTGTAATTTAAAATATTTCGGAGGAATTCTTATGGCATCATCCCAAACATGGTTATACAACAATCCAACTAAACCCACAAACTTCTCTTCCCACAAAAGATGCCATTTCAAAAACTAGTACTCCTCGAAATTGGAAGATGAAGACAGTCCTCCAAGTACTCTTGGAACCATCTGATTGACCTCTCGGCCGAAAACCTGAGCAGTGACATCATTCATGGCCTTGCGTCGTAATTATTCTCTTGGACCTCATGCATCGTGGCTTCGAGCTTCTAGTAGAGATGTTGGCCAACATAAAATGGTAAGACGCAGGTCATTATGAATAGGACCAGTCGTAAGACCACTCTAGTCGCTTCGCTTGCCAAAAAAATAAAATTTCTTCTCATGCTGAAAATCTTTCACAGATCATACCATAATCAATACTTTCAATGACCCCACGATGCCACGAATCTGGATGAGGTCTTCAATATGCTCCACGCAGAGTCACAACACTCACGACTCCAAACTAGTTGACTCTCTCCATTCGCTAAATACTATCTCCAAGAACATCCAAATCTGCAACCATTTTACATGGTTGGGAATATAATTTTTTCATGGTCTTATCAACATTATTACAGGTCATTGGGATCAACTTTTGACACCAGAGATTTGAATCTCATGTGTTCACCACAACTCCACTTGAGTGTCTCCGCTAGGTGGAGGTCAGACGGATTCCATCTGCCCATCAAAATCTGTTGGAAATGGAATAATGCCACTGTCGCCAGCACGTTCCAAGTTTTATGATCTGCACTCGCCTTAACCAAGCACCACTGCACGGAGAAACACTGATCCACGAACTCTCCCTGACTTGTGTTGCCTTCCAAATCCTTGATCCAGGCATCCACGCTAACACTGACAAAGGAACAACACACCAACTCAGATCTGGCATCAATTACAGACTTCGTGCCTCTTCAAAGCCACATATGACTATTCTCAGGTCAATGGCCCACGCAGATAAGTGAGCTGCCATCAACGAACCTCAACAGCCACGCTCCGATCTACAGTCACGCAACATCAAAACAGGATGGAAAACAAACAAAGGATAGAAAAACACAAAATACTCATCAAATTCTTTATTTCCGTTGGCCTAGAAGGGCCAAGACCCCAGGTCTAAAACCGCTCTGATACCAACATTTTTGAGCATGCACATTATATTTGTAGTCACATCAAATAAGGTTACATATAAATATATTTAGTGTTGTTTCAGTATAGGTAGATTATCTTGGACATACAATCACTTGGTTGAAAGAATATCTCAACCACACACCAATCTAAGAACATCTAAATATAACAACCCTAAAGAATAGGAACAAACTTTTCTAAATAAAAAAAATGACAATTGAGATAAATAAGAATTACAATATCTAAAAATAAAATAATTTAAAATATTAAAAAAACTCTTATGATAAATAATTACAATAAAATATCCATTATAATTCATTAATTATAAATTCTTTATAGTTTTTTTTTATAATACATGACATAACAACACTACATTATGACTACTTCACAAAATTTGATGACTAGGAAAAACCTTAGAAGTTGGGTTTTTCCTCACTTGTGTAGTCATCTTTTGCTCTCATCTACGAGACATAGATGAGATATCCTTTGTTGCCCATGCAAGTCTGCAAAACGCTTGAGTTAAGTGGCTCTAAGATGGTGTGTTTACAAAGTGAATTCGAACCTTTAACTAAACAATATTAAGTGCTTTATCCTGCATTAAATATCCCATTTCAATGAGGAGCACTCACGTTGAAACTAGTTCTTCATTAAAGCTAAAAATTTTCCTCCAAAAAATGCCATGGAGTAATGCTTGAAACAAAGAAAAAATTATAATATATATTGGAGGAATGTCCATGCTTCAATATAATCATCTCTCTCATCGTTCATTGTCATCGTTCTTGCTTGTGATCTTTCTGGAAATAACCATAATTCATTCATTCATCCATCTTATCTGGAAAGACATTTCATCATGACTTTCACATTCTACAAGTAAATAATATTTACTTTCTCATTACACATAGATACCTAGATAACACCATCATTTATTTTAGTGCCTTTATCATTCATATTATATGTCATGCTTGACCAATATTTAAAACAATCCATTTATATTTGTATCATTCGCGATAGAGAGCTCATCGGGTCGAAATTTTGAAATTCAATAAATGTTGAGAGTATATGTCGGATCAATAATGAGGATGTCGAAATTTTGAAATTCAATAAATGTTGAGAGTATATGTCGGATCAATAATGAGGATGATGATGGTGATTAACGTCTAGTGACATCAAATTGGTCTAAAAAGTTTAACTACATTAAAAAGTTTAACTACATTAAATTTGGTTATGGAAATATACATATATTCTAAATGGTTAACACATTTCATTAAAGCAACAAGTGTTATTGAGTATTTTTTCTTTGCTGTTTAGTTTAAATATAATTACATTAAAATAAAATATTGAATTTAAATTATTGTTCAAGTTTGTAATCTAGACTATTTCGATTTCACTAATTTGTAAATTGAGATATTTCATTATTTGGGAATTTGGTCTATTTATATTTTACTGTTTGGTAAATTAAGATATTTTGTTTTTTGTAATTTCGCATTGTGTAGTGAAGAATCTAATCCTACCCAACAACCATAATAATAATGTTTTATTAGTCTTTATCATGAAGTATAAAATTCTATATCCATGAACATTTTTTAATAAAAATATATATTTTTTTTAAATATATTAGATATTTTATAGCTTATCATATTATTTTGCAAAATTAAATAATTATGAAAATATTTTAGTTAAAAAAAAAACATTTTTTTTTTTTATATTTAAAAAAAATAAACTATAAAATTTTAATTGGTTGAAATATATGGAAACATTAATTAACCGTAGTTGAATATTATATAATAAAAACCAAATATATATGTGTGCGCGCGAATGTGTTTAATTTAAAAACAAAATTAAATAATTATAAAAATATTATAATCAAATAAAACAATTTTTAATTTAAAAAAATATAATTAGTAAAAACATATAATTAATTGTAACATGATAAAAACACTTAATATAGTGGTCAATAAGTCATAGTTCCATGCATGTATATGAATTTATGGGTTTATCACAAAGAAATCTTTATGTAACTAAGGTACTATATAATTTTTAATTTTTTTTTAATATTTATTATAAGATGTTATTAAGTTTTAGATGTATTTAATAATTAAATTTTATATAAATTTAGATATTTTATAATTAAATTTTTGACCTATGTAATTGGAATTTGTGTCAATAGATTTTTTAAATGGTTAATTATAAAAAAAAAAGTCAAATAAGTTTAATGAGCCATATTTTATGATGGGACATATGTATTTTTGGCTAATTAATCCATGCATTGAGCAATAACATGTTCATTTTCATATCTAATCAAATTATAGAAAAAATAAAATTAAATAATATAAAAAATAATAAATTTCAATATTCAAAATTAAATATATAAACTTGATAAATAAAAATTTTAATATGAATTTAACCATAAACTCGATGAATAATAATATGTTAACCAATTTCTTAATGCTTTAATGACATTGACTTCAAAAATGTATACTACAATTTATTTATTCCGCATCTAATATTTAGGGCCGCTAGTATCATGGCCGCTCCAAGGAAAAGAAAACGTTTTATTTATGTAACCTCTTCTATGAAGGAAAAGTTATATATGGAGGTTAATGTTACATTATTTCAAATATTTGTGAAGAATGTTAAAATGATTTTTCTATTTGAATTTGTGGAAAATTTAGATTTAAATTGATGATGATGATGGTGGTTAACGTCCATTAAAACCAAACTTTGGTCTACCGGACCTAAAGAAACAAATTATTTAGTTTTATTTAAGATTTTATTCCTATGCTCAAAAGCTTGGAGAGGAGCTTCCCGAGCTCACTATAATTTTGACATCGTAAAAGGCTAGGAAGGTCAGTATTGTGACAAAGATTATGAAACTGAGATCTAATGTGGTTGTACGTGGGGCACTCTAAGAGGAAGTGGTTTTCATCCTCGATGTTCCTATTCTCACAAAGATGGCAGATCCTTTCCATCCATGGTGTTTTAACAACTGCCCAACGACCTGTTTCACTATGGAGCCCATGAGAGTTCATTCTAATCTTTGTTATATTAATTTTCTTCTTTGAACTAGTTAAAATAGAGAGATACTTTTGATCTTCTAGGGTGGGGTTGATGACCTTCTTATAATAACTTTATTTTATTTTAGCTGCTAAATCTTTCTCACGCCAGATTTTTTCTTTGAACATAGAAGTAACAATATTTTTAATGTTATCAATGTTTTGCAATGCATCATTCTCGTTGATCTCCCAATGGTTTAACCAGACCCTCATGTCTTTATACCACCCCCACTTGAGCGTTAGGTGGTATTGGCTAGATTTTAAAGCTAGCTTAGGAAGTCTATGATCTCGTATGTTATTGAGTTTGTTCTTGTACAATAGAAGCCTAGTCATAGCTAGGCTCTCGATAGGGGAAAGACCTACTTCTATAAGGAGAATAGGATAGGGTGTATTTCTTTTAATTTTCAAGTTATACATTATAAAATGCTACTGGATTTGCTCAATCTTTCTCCAGGATTATATATGTTTAATTATTTTATTTTATTTTATTGTTTTGTTTTTCATCCATTTCAAGTAATTTAGATAAGAATAAATTGTTATGAAAAAAAGTGATATTAAATAATTTAAAATTATAAGTCGTTTAGTTTTTAATTAATTTTGAATAAAATTCATCAAAAATATTTATTTACAAAAAGTTACCTCAAGTATCGTTATGTCTATTTATTTAGAATATTTCATAAATTTAATAGACATGAGTCAAGTGATTTATTTTACTTTCCATTATATTTTCAAAATATTTCATAATCTCCAATCAAATTACATGGATTTTAACTCAAACACCTATTTTCTCTACTTCATAAAGCACCAATCGTCCAACAGGGTAAAATGAAAAAGGACACAAGAGTTATGGCTTTCATATTTGTACCACCAAATCAAGCTAGGTGCTAGAGAGTTCTCACTCAAGAGTTATGGCTTTCATATATGTACCACCAAATTAAGCTAGATGCTAGAGAGTTCTCACTCTTGGTCGCTGCAACCTAGAAATCAAGTTCAAATCTTGTACACTACAAGAGAGTTCTCAAATTTAACTACTACTGCCTAGAAATAAAAATTGAATCTTGTTTCAATTCAGATTTTAACTATATAGATATTGAGTTCAGGATTTCAAAGGAATGGTATTTTTAATACCTTCCACATACTTAAATTGATTTCTTAAATATCCAAATATTAAGTTCAATATGTGGTCATCTCATGATTATATTCTTTGTTGGAACCACATATTGTTTGGATTCTCATTATTATATTCTTTGTTGGAACCACATAATTTTTTGGATTCGGTGTTGGTTGGGAAGGTAATAATTGAGGTTGTTTCATGATTTATTTGTTATTGTTTATTGCAATGCCAGTTTGTTGTTATGGAGGAAGGAATAATAATTATTGACGTTGGGTTCAAGGTCTCCACCATTGTGGAGGATTAGTCCACTTATAGTTTTTCATTTGAGGTTGAGATGAGAATAGTTAAAGGGGATATGTGAATGGTTGTAGATGGTTTTGGTACTTCCATTTATTCTAAATTGGTCATGTAGGTTTATTGGGAGAATAGTGGGGTTCAATATGCATTTGTTTTGCATTATATACAATGAAATATTGAGGATGGAATTAAGGTATAACTCGCTGAAAAGGTTGAGCTAGTCCTCCCCTCTTTTTCTTGATGAAACATAATAGCTCCATGATCCCCTTAGCTCATTGGTAAGTACCTTTAATCTTGGTCACGAAAGACGTCCATTTATAACATGTTTTATGTGTTATTAAAACAAAATATAGTGATATATTTTTATACTTCTTCTTGCTTCCTTTTTATCTATGTTGTATCCACATGTTTTTCCAATGACTGTAAAACATTAGTTCTAATATATCCTAACAAACCTCCTATTTGATTCCTCATGATATTTCTAATATTAGATGGTAGTGGGAATGTTAGGGTCCCACCCTAACCCCCTTATTCATGTAGTAGGATCGAGTCATAGTTATAGTTAAGTAAGGAGTCAATAAAGCCCATATTAATAATTGTAAGTGGTTAACCCGCAATTAATGACGGGACCACAATTAGTTGCAAATGGGCCATGGTATTAGATAGATGGTATTAATAAGAACTATGGTATTGATCCATGGTATTGCATGCATGAGTCATATATAAAGGATAGAGACTCCCTGCGAGGAGCATCGTGTCTTATTTTGTAATCAAGCTCTGCTCTACTGGAGGTTGCCCCCTCGAAGAGGCAAGTGAACATTGCTTTCTGAATAATAAAATACTTGCTGTTGTTTCTCACTATTCTATGTTCTGGGTATATTTCTTCGCATATTCTGTATTCCGGTATCGTCTTGTAGGTTAAGAGCATAACAAGGAAAATTTTTATATCATTCCTACATTTCTTCCTTGTAGGCTTGGAGTAATTATTGAATGTTTGCTTAATGTATTCATACTCAAATTGGAATATGTTTCCACTAGAAAGTAGATTTAAAGTATCCATGAATTCCTTTCTTACTCCTCTAAGAAAAAGAAGCTTGAGGGATTTATCATCAAGAGTACAATTATGAGACTTGTTGTAACAGAATTGGAAAATTTCTTCATAGTCTTCTAGGGATCCACTTTTTCCTTGGATCATTAAAGTATATAATCCATATGTCACATCCCCCAGTCAACATTTCCCTCTTGTAAATAATTGTAATTATTTTTAAAATGGTTGAGAGAGGGACATTCATTCCATTTCTTGAGGAAGGAGGTTGCTTGAGGAAATGCTTCTTTTTAAACATCAATCTTGGTTGGCTAAAAATAATTAAATGCATTGATTGTGCATTAAATCTAATTGAAGAGATAGGGACAAGACCAGGGGTCCTTCGTCTTTCTCCACAAGCAAGAAAAGGACATAATTAAAGAAGGGCATGGACTGCACTATAAGGAGGTGGATTGTTATGCAAATCGTGGAAGTGAGGGGAAGTTAGTTGGCTTTTGGAGGGATGATCACATTCATGGGAGGGGCATACATATTTTTTCTCTCTCACACATGGGTAAGAGGCACAGGGAGAGAAAGCAACATTTAGAATTGTTGTCTAGAAACACAAAGCTGAGAGCGAGATCAAATGATCTTTAGCACTAAATAGAATCCTAGAAAAAGGGCACCAGCTAAGGAACCGTTTGAGTGAGAATTCTTGGGTGAATTATTTCAAAGAGTGTGTCTTGCTTATAAGGCTAAAAAGACCACTAGAATTTGGTAGCTTGATAAACCTATTGGATTGCAAGGTTTCACTCCAGTTCTTGCGAGCATTGAAAGAACCATTAGGAGCTGTCTTGGAGCTAAAGCTCTGGTGCTTGACTCACCGGTGAACCACTTGGAGAATGATTTCCTTACCATATCCACAATTTAACCATTGAAGAACCTTCCTTATAGTGGACTCTCTACTCTTGAAAGTGAGCTAAAGTTCTTTGTAGTGTGATGTATTGGTGTGGATGTGAATATGCCTAAACAACATATTTGGAAAGTGTCTAGTTAGTGGGTGACGACAATGTGGCCTAGCGGCATCCTATTTCACCTCTTTTATGGGTACAAGCCTAAGAAGCACCCCACCTCAATCTTTGGAATATGACTCAGGAGTGATAACTACAAGTAACTCCGGTTGTAGATTGTCTATTGTTATGTAGAGAGTTGAAGTCTCTCTCAGTTGGAACACTTCTATTAAATAAGATAAGTGTGTCTTATGATATTTATTCATAATAAAAACATGTTTACCTTTCTAGTCTGCAATGTTGTTATTAATTCATACGACATGATTGTGATATTATTATCTATAATTGAGTAATGTGTTCTGTCATTATTTTAAAGGCATTGAAACAACATGGGTCGATGTTGGTTATGTTCTAGAATTAACTAGTATGGAGATCCTTCTTTATTGCAATGACATGATTATATTGATTATAGGCTCTTACTAATTGATAGGCCTCTAAATTAGACACAATTTAAGGCCCGTGCCTCTAAATTAAACATAGATTAAGGCCTATGACCATCCTTTAGCACATTAAACCTCTCTTTTTGCATTAGATAATGTATTTTTAACTTTGATATATTCATTAGGAAGGTTCACGAATAATTTCATATTTGTGCCTAATATTATTTATTTTTGTGGAATATTATGAGAATATTGGGCAGATTATGAAGATTTGGAGGAGGAGATAATTTAGAGACTTGCTTCCTACTACATGAGGATCATTATTAAATAATAAATTGACAAGATATTATGGAATTATGGCACAAATTGTGGAAGTCCAATGCTTGAGAAAATATAGGAATGTGTTTCATGCCATTTAATGCAGATTCCTAGTATTGGGAACCAGATCCACTAATCAAGGGATTTTTATGGGGAAAGATTCCTCCATTCATGGGGAATGATTCCTAGTCATTTATGTATAAGTACCAAGTTGAATTTGCCTCTAGGGGGAGATTTTGATTAGTCTTCTTGTGGAAAGAACTCGTATTTTTGCAGCTCCATTGTATTTTCTTGCAGATATGCAATTGTTTTGATGAAAATAATGAAGGTTGGTGTCATGTTCAGCTTCTAAATATTGTTCTCCTCTAGAGGTCTCTAAGTTTCTTTGGGCTTGGCCATCCCAGGAGCCTCAGAGCCCTTTAGTATCATTTTCTTTCCTTCTTTTCACTTCTTATTCACATACATCTCTTGTTTTTATTTCTTTCTATTTCTGCATTTAGTATTAATGATTTCTTGTTGTAGGATTGGGTTAAATGGTTGATGTAATTCCTTTTTGCATGATCAAAATCATAATTTCATACTTGGAAAATATTTGGAAGGTCATAGTAACCATTGAGCTACTTGGATTAGTCTCCTTATTCCAAAATCTAGATTTCTAAAACTCCTTTGTGGCAACTAGCAGTAAATGTCTGCTATTTTTTAGAGCATGCTAACGAGCTTCAATCAAGTTTATTGCACTTGTATTAGATCAGAATAACATTCTATTTCATAAAAAAAAATTACCCTATTTCATTTTCACTTGATTAGGTCATGCTTTTGATGGATTTACTAGCTCACTAGTTCTCAAATTTTTTATTTTTAGACTAGTAATGTTCTGCTATTTTTTAGCATAGGTTAACAGAATTATTTTTAAGTGATTCCACTTGGAATGGAGACCTAAGACATCCTAGTCAATAAATAAAAAAATCCCATCCAATTTGGATTTGATTTTCTTGGTCATTCGATGAATTATAATTTTGTATAGTAAATCTGTAACATCCTATAGTAAATCAGGACAGAACTAGCACATCTTGTACGAAATCCTGTAGCCGCCTGTTTTGAGCCTAAATTGAGAAAAATCATCATTGAAGTGGGGATTCAGCCCCTACTTGACATCCAAGCCATCAAAATCATTGTACCCCTCTTCCTCCACACCTGTATCCCTTGCTAAAGATCAAAGAAAGATTAGCATTTTCATTTATAAAGCAAAAAGATGAAAAAAATGAGTTCTTTTATATTTACACATGCACACAACAGTTATTACTCTCTAGATCATATTTCATGCTTAGATTATTTAAAACATCACATGTGACAAAGAGGGTTAAAATAGGTTCTTTTGCAAGAAAAGTGTGTTAATAACTAGACAAAGGATTTCATATTACTTTACAAGTATTTTTATATTCAGTCTTTCATTCCTGCAAATAGGCAACATTTGATTTTTCTCATGACAGCGAAGGAAGGATACATTGTATGTTGCACATATAGTGCTTATACCTCTTAAGTTTGTACAAACCACGAGTTGATAATTAAAGTCGGTAGCCATGGGAATTGCAACATTCTTGTTGCAATACCAAGGCTCATCACTTTTTGGCACCATTGCTGGGGAGGTCTCAAAGTATGCATTCTTTTCTTCCCTAGTTGATTCATTTCCTTTTAATTTGTGCCAAAAATGAAAAATATTTTAATTAGGCATATTTAATTTCAAAATTAGAAAACTACATTGCATTATAGTTTTCATTCAATCATAAAAACAAAAAATATCCAACACCAACCCACCCACCCATTTGATCATGTGGTGTAGTAAGAGCCACATCACCATTCACTTTTGTAGGTAGAAGAAGAAAATGAAAAAGAATGTAGAAGAAATGGATGGAGATGATTATAATGAGGAGGATCCTCTCGGATTTCCCATTCAAGATACTAATGGTAGTGTGCATATGAAGAACATCCCTCCATCTTTTCTTCCAAAATTTCATGGTCTAAGGTCAGAGGATCCATAAACCTTTCTCTTTGAATTTGAAATTATTTGTAGATCTTATGGTTACTTATTAAAAACTCAAAAACTGAGATTGTTTCCGGCAACATTGAAGGATAGAGCTCTTAAATGGTTCATGAGTTTATGGACTAATTCAATAAGATGATGGAATGATATGCAAAATATATTTCTAGAAAAATATAAATATCGTGATCTTAAAGGAGAATATTTAGAATGGATAAAAAATAATAAGAGATTCTAGAGGATCTAACAGAAAGGTTCATGTATAATGTTAAGAGGGAAAAACTACATCATTTAGGATCTGACACTCTAAAAACCCTCTTACTTAGAAAAATTAGGGATGAATGGATTAATCTCCTTGATTTCATGAGTAGAGGTGATGTATACCAATTATCATTTGAAGAAATATGTGAAACATGCAAACACATATCAAGAGGAATGGCAAGAGTAGGTAAATCAACATCAAGATTGGTAAGTCAAGCTAAACTTGGAAATTTGTTTGATAACTTTAAAACATAAATTCATAGCAATCTAAGTGAACAAGTAGAAATGTTAAGAATAGAAAATGAGAAAAAAGAAGATGATGATATTCGTGTTTTCCATGCAAAATCACATGATGTTAAATGTTGCTCCTCATTACCAAGGTTGAAGGAAGTTCACCCAGAGGACAATGGAGCAAGTCAATTTCCAATGCAGCTATGTTATGTAGCTCTAAGAGGACCATGGCATCCTAGTCAACCTAATATATTGCAAGAGCCTAATTCACAATTTCAAGGTTATCCATATCCACCTCAAAGTAATTGGAACACACCCTTTCCTTGGCAAAATTGGCCATGTCAACCCCAAAATCAATCTTGGCAACAACGTTGGCAAGGAAATTATGGGAGCCATCCATAATATCCTCAATATTTTCCTCAATATCCTCCATACCTAACTCCATGTTATCCCTACCATTCAGCGTCACCACAACCACAACCCCAACCACATTCATCTCAAATATCCACTCCCACTCAACTACCTACACCACCATTTACAAACACACATTGAAGTAGCTCAGCCCACTTACAATGTTGAGGTATTGTTATAGCTCCAAATATCACCATTTGTATTTGTGATGCTTCATTTATGGCCTAGGGCAACCATTCCTTCTAGACTTGGTCCAAATATTTTAAAAACAGTTTTTTACTCCCTATACGCTACTTTGCCCTGTGTTAAAAGCGTGTACATGCGAGTCAGTCTATACCCAACCCGCATATCTGTGTTAAAACACTCAAAAAAATTAAATTTCCTTAACTATGGGTGGAGATCACGGGTTTTTCCTGTTGATTACCTATTAGTGCCTGTGGCCCAACTGTTCCCAATTGATTCCCAACTAAAAAAATAATTTAGGGGAAGTATAAAAAGATTTCAATGGGAAGGCCTTAAGGAGGAGAGAAAGGACATAATTACTATACTGAGATTATCCCCTGATCAAGTCTGAAGAATCCATGTGCTTCAAGCACTTCCCTAAGTTCAGGAAATCCTTGTTTCCTTGAGTTTTGATATTCTTTCACATGCTTAGAGATATCATGGCATTGGTTATGGAAGGAACCTGTTGAAGACTGGGACTAGATGGAATGAGTCTCCAACGCACAAGTCTTCAACAGGTTCCTTCCACAACCAATACCCTGATATCTCCAAGCATGTGAGAGAATATCAAAACTCAAGGAAATAAGGGTTTCTTGAACTTGGGGAAGTGCTTGAAGCACAGGGATTCTTTAGACATGATCAGGGGATAACCTCAATATAGTAATTCTATCCTTTCTCTCCTCCTTAAGGCCTTCCCGTTGAAGTATTTTTGTACTTATCCTAAATTAGTTTTTTAGTTGCAAATCAGTTGGGAACAGTTGGGCCATGGGAACTAATAGGTAATCAACAGGAAAAACCCATGATCTCTACCCATAGTTAAGGAGATTTAATTTTTTTAAGTGTTCTAACACATATACTTGGGTTGGGTATAGATTGACCCGCGTGTACATGCTTTTAACACAGGGCAAAGTAGCGTACAGGGAGTAAAACACTGTTTTTAAAATATTTGGACCAAGTCTAGAAGGAGGGGTTTCCCTAGGCCATAAATGAAGCATACAAATACAAATGATAATATTTAGAGCTATAATAGATGCCCCCTAGTATATGAGGTTAGAAGGGGTACATGATGGCCGAAATGTATTAAGTATATGTAAAGGAAACCTATCAAAAACTGAGAAGGACTTCACCAGATTTTAGCCTGCCAAGCCAGCAAAAAAAGATTAGAAAGAAACAACTGTCTGAGTTGGGCATACCCGTGCTCAGAGAAAGTAAAGCATGTCCGCATATTAAGTACAAGTGGATCCATAATGTATACAAGTATATAAAGAACTGAAAGTACAAAATGGATCATCTGATCATGATCGAACAAGTACATGTCTAAATATCACATATAAGAAGATGATCAATGATATTGAAAGATGAATCTGATCATGGATGTCAAAAACTGATCCCAATAGTACCAAATGAACATGATGGAATAAGATGATACTACATTGCAACTCAGATGCCAACATATAGGATGTCGTTGTGAAGGACTGCAACATATAATGTGGAATGGTGTCAACTAGCAACAACAGGAGCAACTGACAAGTGAACCAAAGAATGCTGATGCAACCCGAGGTCTTCACCGACCGCCGTGGTACATTTCTACACAATGGGAATAAATGATCTGAAGTCGACCATGTGAGAAATCATTTGATTACCGGTCACTGATGTATACCATTAGCAAACGCGATACTACTCATCGATAATGATAATGAGAGTCAAGGTACCCAGTACAATCTAACAAGTGCGAATAAATGATCTGAAGTCAAACACCTGGAAGAATCTATCAATCAGGAGACAATGATGGTTTCCCACTGTCGATAGCGAAGGATCCACCACTGATGACTGCAAACCCCAAGGTACTGCTAAATGGACTCTAGACCTTTGCCCCAGAGCAATGAGTTGTAGTCGATAGGGAAAAATCCACTAGAAGGAAGGCATTAAGGCATCCTTCATCAATCTAGTGCGAGTGTAACCCGTAGGCCAATAATGTGGAAGGAATCGGATAAAAGAAGATGTAGTAACCCAACCGATGCACGTTTCCGTTGTACATAAGATGTAGCTAGCGCATGATAGAAACCCTCTGAACCAACTAATAATGAAAGCTGACACAGAGGCGAGGAATTCACCAATAGGGTCAAATGGAAACCAAGGCACTGCACAAATCCCAATGTGTGATAATGAAAGCTGAAGTTGAACACAAGGGTAACCACTCAGTCAAAGACCCATGTTACTGATTGATGTTGAGCATAAGGTGACCTATCAATAATGAAAATAGGGCCAGGGTGCGGCTCTGCCTGTCCTTAGAGCAATATGTCATCGTCAATAAGGACAAGACCTGCTAGCAAGAAGTCAATGGAGACCTTCTCAAACTAGAACGAGTAAAGGACCAATATAACTGATGTGATGATAGACAAGACATTGACAACCAGGGATGGTTGACTAAAAAATAGGTCAAGAGACTCCGCAAAGAGGCCGACTCAGGCTTACTTCCCTTGAACAAAAACATGACTCAATGATGACTATGTGGTAGCATATGATGACTCTGTATAAGCTCGTCATGCAGGAGGTATGAATGAACTCTCCATATGATTGGAAGAGATAACCGATCAGAGGAGAACTGACTCAATAACAAGGTTAAGGCATACCTAAGTCAAACTAAATCCTGCCCAAATGGAGGAGAGACTTTATTTTGAGAGCTTTGTTCAAGGGCGACACAACTGACTCTAGCTGCCAACAATATATGGAAATGTTGTCCCATTCCTGCTATTTTTTGGAATATGTATTTTTTTTTCTTTTTCTTTAAGCTGAAAAAAGAATAAAAGAATGCTATAGTACAGTGGAAAGAATGAGTGTCAATGAAACAGATGATCTAGTTCCTGGGATGGGAACATTCCTATGCTCAACGCAGGGAGGCGAAGCTGGTCAAGGACACTCAAAGGGATGTTCCTTCTATGGATCAAAGGGTGTGTCAAGTTGCAGAAGCTAAATGATTGCAAGTTTGAGTTTGCAGAAGACATGGTCAAATAAGTGGCTTAAACATGAGTCCAAGTGAAGCCGGCTCAAGGCCAAAAGGTGAAAATAGTGAAAATACAATGCAGCAGTACAACTCAACACAAAGGAGCCTATAGGGTATAAGGCCAGAACGAAGTGAGGAAGGAAAGAGGAATGAGTCTCCAATGCACAAGTCATGGTAGGACTAAAAGCGACTCCCAAGCCTAAGAACAATAAATCAACATGAGTGCCAAGTGACAACAAGGTACTATCTAGGGCACCCATGATAAGGTAGGCTCTACCACACAAGTCATGATACTTCTAAGCAATGAGAAGGTTCTGCAACATAACTTGGTGGGGTCAATCCTAAGGCCAAAATGGGAAAGGAAATTGATAAGTGCACAATGCAGGTGAAAAATCTAACCTATATGCCAGTTTTGAGAACCAATATCTTTCAGAATGGATCAACCATAAAAATTTCCAAAGGAGAAATCTTCCAAGTTCTGTAAACATAAATAGGAACACTAGACAAGAAGTTAATACATCTGACATATAAACTTCATATAAAATCTTGTGTTATAAGATACAAAACTTGAAAATGCGTACCTTATATATACAATATGGTACAGGGGAACCATGCAACCTTGCAGTTTATGCATAATAGTTCTTCTGGACAAACCACTTGCAAGGCTTAGGCCAAGGACTTCTTTGGTAGTCAAAACTCATGGCTTCAAAGAGTTCCTCCTGTGAAGGAACATCAAATTCTAAGAAATCATGAAAACTACAAGGATCAAAAGAGGGAATTAAGGGGTCCCATGTCCATATAGGAAGAATCTCTTGGTCAACTTTTAGGATCAAGTCCCAAGAAGGAGAATAATAAGTCAAAGGATCCTTCTCATAAGCGATTGAACATTGAGGATCCAGTGCCACATAATTCACCCATGGCGGGGTAGAGTGCACTTGAACACTTGGAACAAACCAAGGGGTATTCTGCAGTAAATTTGAATTAGGATGGTGATTATCATATGCAAGCTGATCAATAGTGACAATATTCCCTTGATGAGGAAAACACATCACTTGAAAGAGTAAAGACACCACAGCATTCATAGCATAGGCATAATCATGCCTGATAGCTCTGCTACAGGTTGCTGATGTTAAAGGAGCAGAAATAATCTCGAACCTTGGTTCTTCTCAAAGAAAGGGTTTGCACCAGTTATCCTCGCCTTTCTCCATTCCCTTGCCCATTCCCCTTTTACCTCGTTTGCTTATGCTCTTGTTTGAAATCACATAAAGTGCTTTTCTTAAGCCCCGAGCCTTTGAAGAACCCAAACCCATATAACCGCGTGCTTTTGCAAGACCCCAACTCGTCGTTTCCCTGTCACATCAAACAAAACCTGTGCGATTAAACCCCCATCGTCCAATCATCTACGCCACGATCAGATGACGTTTGCTCCCCCCGCGCCTGCAAACCGCCTGCGTGATAACTCGTGATCAAATGTAGTTTCATCCCACCCCATCTGCCATGCATCGCCCGATGATAGGTATCACATGCCATTGTACGATTACCACTTTATGCCCCAAGGTGGTGCGATAAATACCGCTCAACCGCCAAAACTGTCCTCCCCACTCGTTAACCCCCGTGCATCTACGAAGCCCGATTACCATTGGATCTATCCACCCGAGATCCAACGGCTCATGATCGTCTCCCACCTCGCCTTCCCGATAAGTCCCCGCTGAGTGATCTCCAACATCCATCCGTTTGATCCAACAACTGATGTCCCTCCTCCGCCCTACTCGTACATCCGCCATGCAGTCTACTCACCTTAATCATGCCATGCACCAGAAGGACAAAGGCGATCACCTACCAGTACCTGGCACATTTAATTTTCAACAACTACATTCAAGAAACTGTATGGCCGAGGAGAAAAAGGACAGAGTTCGAGCAGTTAAGATACATTCAGCAGTTATGGAACTTCATCCGTACGACACTTCACCTACTCGAGAGGTACAACAGAGAATCCAAGAAGATCAACTTTGTTCGCTACAGCAAGAAATTGCACTCAGAAGTTCTGCCAAGCAGTTAAAGAAGTTGGTGGTCCATTATGACCCCTCCATGCCTAGAATAGCAGAACATTTTTGTAATCAAACTCTATATATACCCGAAAAACAGATGTAATCAGGGTTGATGGTTGTTGTTTTGATGTAAGGTTCAACTTCTGGAGACTGTAACTGCTTTGATACTTGCAGTGTCTCGTCTTAATTTTCAACTAATTCAAGCTTCTTTTGCTGTTAATTGCTCACTTTCCATCTCTTTTGTGTTTTAGGCTGTGCTTGATTTGCAGTGTTCCTAAACTCTTGATGTATAGCATTAGAGGAGCTATCATCCTACCTCTGTGTTTGAATCTTGTATGTATCAGTGACTCTGTTAATCGGGTTTCCTTTCACTTAGTGACAGAGAGCTGTCATTCTGTCTATGCACTAGGGAATTAGATTTGCAGACCTTTTTACTAGTTGCAGCTGGCCATCACAGGGTCCTGTGCATCTGCTGGTGTGATCAGTATTCTCCATATTCACCCTATCCTTAAACTATGAGTAATTGGTGGTCTAAAGCCTTGTAGCCTAGGGGTGTTCACACATGTCTGGAGTCAAGCAAAGCAGAAGTGGTTATCTAGCTTGAACATGCATCATTTCTTCCATTCATCCATCTCCAACATTAAGTTGAGTTTGTAATGTTCCCGAGCATCTCCGAGCTACAACCTAGGAGAGTTTCTTGGGGTGATAACATTGATTGGCACCATTGTCAGGGAGAGGAGATTGAAGCTCATCTTCCCATGGAGAATGACACAGTTCCATGCTTTGATGATAGACAAAGTCTGGACACATTTCTGGTTGTAATCATCTATCTGGCGACTCTACTGGAGAACCTATATGGTGGCGACTCCATATTTCAGTTCTAGCTTAGTTTGTGAAGCATACCGAGAGAAATCGTGAGAAATCACCCGCTGACCCAGTGCCTGACCCTAAGAAGATTGCTAAGTAGAAGAAAACATCACGTAAAGGAGCATCAGGATCAGGTAAGCCCAAGAAATCTTATGTATCTTTGAAGGAGAAGGTTATAGCTGAGGATATACAATTTGAAGATTTAGAGCCTAGCACTGTTAGTAAAGAAATACTTTCAGAGATTCATACAGCTCCTTGTTCAGTCAGTTCCCCTTTGGATCTCAGTCCAAACAAAGCCTCCCATACATTCCATCATTTTCCTTCAGTTTTGTCATCTATTTCATTACTTCCTACCATTCAATCTGCCAATAGCCTTCCACCTATCCCAGTCATGGCAGGCCAACAAGCTCCCACAAAGATGGAAAGAATTATAGCTGCTAGGTATGGACCCTTAGTCTTGCCTATTCCTTTGAATGCTATGCCTCCAGGAGAATATCATAAATATATGCCCAAATTCACTGGTACAGAGGGGGTAACAGCTGAAGAAAACCTTGAATCTTTTTATAGTTATGTTGATAACTTAGATATCAGTGAAGATGACGTGTGGATGAGAGTGTTTATTCAGAGCCTTGATGGGGAGACTAGAAACTGGCTCAGAGAATTGCCCCATAGGTCCATAACAGACATTGAAGCATTGGATGATGCATTCCTAAAACAATGGGGAGATAGAAAATACCTGCTCTACTACCATACAGAGTTTGGAAACCTAAAGAGGGAGAATGGGGAATCTTTGCCTGATTTTAATAAAAGATTTAACCGTATGTATAGTAAGATACCAGCTGAAGTAAAGCCTACCCCCACCTCTGCCAAACTCACTTATGCTAATGCTTTTGACTCTAATTTCTGCCTGCTTTTGAGAGAAAGAAGATGTGCCACTCTAGCTGATATGCAGGATGCAACACTGGAGGTGGAATCAAATATCATGGCTGCAAAAAAGCTTAAAAGTCACGCTGATAGAAGAAGGCAGAGAATTGAGGTTTATTCTTCCTCTGCTTCATCTTCAGAACCCAAACTAGATAATATGACTAAGATGATAGAGTCATTGGCTATTGAGATATCTAAGCTGAAAGTTGAGCAGAGTTGTAGGAAAACAAGGTTTCAAAACAAATTTGCTCTAAGAAATCCAAATCCATTCAGAAAAGCAAATGAAAAATTACAAATCTTTCAAAGGGGTAAAGAAGAAAATGAAGAACAAAGAGTTAAAGCCCCTTTCTAAAATGTAGTCATGGAGGAGGAGCAGTTTGAAGAGGAAGATGAAATTCATTGCATGGAAGATAAAGGTAGTGCTACCTTTTTGACATTGGCTGCATATGAAGAATCATTACTGTAGGACCAAAATAGTTAAGAGTGGGACAGAGAGGCTATTCTGCAGACTGGTGAACAGCAAAGATATAATCTAAGGTCAAAAGCAAACAATGTCAAGGAGAGTCCTGCCCAAAAAGTTGTTGTCCAGACAGAGTCACAGAATATCAGACAGAAGAAGCCAACAGTTGATCCAGTCATCCTGAAGGCACTAACTAAAGAGGTAAGAGGTCTTGATAAGTCCCCTTCCCCTTTCAGTTTTGAGTCAGAAGTCCAAAAGTTAAAAATATCTATGCCTCTGACAGAACTTGTAAAGAGTGAAGTGTTTAGAAAGCCTATCCTTGAGGCTCTTGAGCTGAAAGCCACACAAACCTCCACTGACTATGTCAATTTGCAAGATGATAAACCTGCAGTTGTGCTTAGCCCTATGATCGAACCTGTTGATAATAATTCTCCATCATTTTATGTCTCTTTGACCATTCATGACAAAATCCTCCACAATTGCCTACTAGATACAGGGGCTAGCCACAATCTGATGCCTAAAGCTGTCATGGAAGAGTTAGGCCTTGATATCACTAGACCATATCATGACTTATTCTCATTTGATTCAAGGAATGTAAAATGCCTAGGATTAATCAAAGACCTAGCCATTACCCTGACTCAGCTGCCCATGAAGAGTATGATGACGGATATTGTGGTAGCAGATGTCCCTCCTAAGTTTGGCATGCTGTTGTCTAGAGGATGGATTAAGAGACTAGGTTGGAAATTACAGAATGACCTATCTTATGCCACTTTCCCTATTTTTGGAGGAGAAAGTAGGAGATTATACAGAGAAGCACAGCTGGCCTACATCATCAGTGATGAGAAAAATCCTTCTAATCATCTCATATATGCCGTGGACACTAACTTTGGAGCATGTATCCTCCAAATAGAAGAATCTCAGAAGGCCTCAATGCAGCTCAGGAAAAAAATAGTTCAGGCCGAGGAAGAGCAAGGAAGTCAGGTTTGGGAGATGTTCTTTGATGGAGCATGTTCCAGGGAGACCGCAGGAGCAGGGGTGGTGCTGATATCTCCAGAGCAAGAAAGCAAACACCTGTCTTTCAAGCTGGCTTTCCAAATCACAAACAATATAGCAAAGTATGAGGCTCTGATATTGGGTCTCAATGCAGCTAAAGATATAGGAATCAGAAACATAAAAGTGTTTGGAGATGTTGATCTAATCATTCAGTAAGTATACAGAACATTCCAAGCAAAGCACCCAAGGATGAAAGCATACAAAGATGAGGTATGGGGACTCAAAGATTCTTTTGATAATTTCTGTATCTCATACATCTCTAGAGCCAAAAATCAGCTTGCTGATTCCCTTGCTGTGTCTGCCAGAATGTTTATTCCTCCCATACCTCCCAGACTAGTTTATGAAGTCCAGATGAAATACAGACCATCCTTGTCTGATAATGTCCAGCATTGGAAAGTTTTTGAGGATGATGATGCAGTGAATAGGTTTCTGCAAGTCATTGATGAGTTCTCCGAAATGCAAATTGAGCAAGAGAATGAAGCCTTGGAAGAAAGTCCCCAATCCCAGCTTAGAAACAAAATTGGCAAAGAGAGCATTGTCCAACTACCCAGCAATCATATACCTAAGGGTCTAGTTCCTTTAGATAAGCTGTTTGACTAGAATGATGTGCCTTATAAGGCAACCCAAAAAGAAGACCAATCTGCAGTCCGTAAGCATAACATAGGGAGTCCAAATCAGCCTAGATACATAAATCTATCCACTCATCTGCCTGCTGCCCAAAGTGCTGAATACTGCAATTTAATGAGGCAATTTACTGATGTCTTTGCCTAGGAATATAGTGACCTGAAAACATATGACAAAAAGATCATCCAGCATAAAATTCCATTAGAGAAAGACACAATACCTTTTAAGTAGAAGCTGAGACCAATAAATCCTTTGCTCCTTCCTCTGATTGAAAAAGAAATAAAAAGGTTGTTGGCTACCAAAATCATAGTCCCTCTCAGATACTCAAAATGGGTAGCCAATTTGGTCGTGGTGAGAAGAAAAGTGGAGAAATCAGACTCTATGTTAATTTCAGAAACTTGAACAAATTCTCTAAAAAAGACAACTATCCTCTGTCCAAGATGGAGCATCTGTTGCAGAAGGTCTCAGGGGCCAAAGTAATGTCTTTCCTAGATGGATTTTCATGGTATAATCAGGTTGTTGTGCACCCAGATGACCAAGAGAAGACTGCATTCACCACCCCTTGGGGCACTTTTATGTATTACAAGATGCCTTTTGGACTGATGAATGCTGGAGCCACCTTTCAGAGAGCTATGGATATAGCATTTCTGGGGGAGAAGGACAAGTTTGTCCTTATTTACCTTGATGATATAACAGTATACTCCAGTAGCCATCATGACCATTTGCAGCATTTAAAGAAGGTGTTCCTGAAGTGTAGAAGGTTTGGGATTTCAGTCAATCCTAAAAAGTCATAGTTTGCTTTGGATGAAGGCAAATTGTTAGGACATATTGTTTCTGTTGTAGGTGTCCGAATTGACCTAGAAAGAGTAAAAGCAATACAAAATTTGTCTGTCCCTAGATTAAAGAAAGACATCCAGTCCTTTCTGGGAAAAATAAATTTTGTGAGGAGGTTTATCCTTAATTTTGTAGAACTTTTAAAGCATATTACCTCCATGTTGAAAAAAGGGTCAGAGATTAAGTGGACTGATTCAGCAAGAAAATCCTTTGAGTCCATTAAGAAGGCTATCATGGAAGCTCCCACTTTAAGAAGTCCAGATTACAACCAGGAGTTCCATCTATTTTCATTTGCCTTTGAAGACACCCTTGCAACAGTTTTATTGCAAGCAGATGAAGAAGCCTCAGAGCATCCAGTGGCTTTTTTCAACAAAACCTTAAGGGATGTTGAGCTGAGGTAAGATATTATGGAGAAACAAGCATATGCTCTTATCAAATCTTTGAAAGCTTTCAGAGTTTATATCTTGCATTCCAAGATAATTGCATATGTATCCTCTTCTTTAATAAAAGATGTCTTAACACAGCCTGATGTTGATGGAAGAAGGGCTAAATGGATTGCAAACTTAATTGAATTTAATATAGAATTGAAGCCCACCAAGCTTGTCAGAGGTCAAGGCCTTGCCAGACTATTGGCTGAAGAAAATTGCAGATCATTGGACATAGATTTTATGAGCACAATTGCAGAAAATGGTCAAACAGAAGAAGAGGAAGATGCTGAACCAGGGAAAGAATAATCATTAGCAAAAAATCTAGCTTCCTGTGATTGGTACTCAGCAATAGCTAAATCCTTGTTGAAGCTAGAAATCCCTTCGAGCCTTAGTTCAAGCCAAGCCAGATCTGTTAAGTTAGGGCAGCAAAATATTGCATTCATAAAAATTTGCTCTATTCGAGGGACTCATATGGAATGCTTTTTAGGTGTCTGGACAAAGAACAATCCATTGAAGTCATGCAGTAATTTCATTCCATCATATGTGGAGGGCATCATTATTGGAAAACTATAGCACACAAAATCCTCAGAGCTGGGTACTATTGGCCCACCTTATTTTCTAATGTATTTTCATTTGTTAAATCTTGTGACAGGTGCCGAAGATTTGAAAGAAAGCAGCAATTGAAGTCCCTGCCCTTGAAACCAATACATACTAATGGACCTTTTTAGTAGTGGGGCTTGGATTTCATTGGAGAGATCAATCCAAATTCCAGTGGCCAGCACGGGTGGATATTAGTAGCCACATATTATTTCACTAAATGGATTGAAGCAATCCCTACGAGAAAGGCTAATCATAATGTGGTCATGAAGTTTTTGACAGAGAATATCTTCACCAGATTTGGGTGTCCACATAAAATAATCACAGATAATGCAACAGCCTTCAAGGCAAAATAATTGATGAACATGTGTGATTTAATGGGCATCAAACTAGTTCATTCCACCTCATATTACCCTCAAGGCAATGGTCTAGCAAAATCTTCCAACAAAAGCCTGATAAGGATAATTAAAAAGCTACTGGAAGACAATAAAAAGAACTGGGATTCTAAGCTCAAATATGCACTGTGGGCTGACAGAGTGACCATCAAGAAATCCACAGGGAATTCTCCATTTAGGCTGGTATATGGCACTGAAGCTATATTCCCAATTCAATTAACTCTCCCTGTGGCAAAGTTCCTACAAGAAGAACAGAATGAGGAAGAATACATGGCAAAAAGGATCACTGATTTAGCAGAAGTACATCAAATCAGAGAATAGCTAGTTGAAAAGTCTGCAGCACATCAAAATAAGATCAAGGAAGCTTTTGACAGAAAGACAAAATCAGATAATTTTGAGGTTGGAGACTTGGTTATGAAGGGGGATGCACTGAAAGAGAAGAAAGGCAACCATGGGAAGCTTGATGTTTTTGGACAGGGCCTTTTATCATTTCTCAGATCCAAGGGAACAATACCTTCATGCTAAAAAGTATGGGAGGAGAAGCGATTTTTGATGGCCTAGTTAATGGGCGATTCCTGAAAATTTATGTTGTTTAAGGTCTTTTGGCATTAAAATTGTAAATATGTTGTTTTATCCACTTTAGTATAGGCTCAATTAGACTCCATGCCCAATGGAACACTAGGAAATTTTGCTAATTTGTTTTTACAGGAAAGGCATTGATCTGGAAGTTCTTGAGACCTCACAGGGAGGATCTCATGCTTAGAAGGAGCCAGCGTTAGCTCTGCTATAGGTTGCTGATGTTCAAGGAGCAAAAATAATCTCAGACCTTGGTTCTACTCAAAGAAAGGGTTTGCACTGGTTATCCTCGCCTTTCTCCATTTCCTTGCCCATTCCCCTTTTACCTCCTTTGCTTATGCTCTTGTTTGAAATCACATAAAGTGCTTTTCTTAAGCCCCAAGCCTTTGAAGACCCCAAACCCATATAACCGCGCGCTTTCGCAAGACCCCAACCCGCCGTTTCCCTGTCACATCAAACAAAACCTATGCGATTAAACCCTCGCCGTCCGATCATCTTTGCTGCGATCGGACAACGTTCACTCCCCCCACACCTGCAAACTGCCCACATGATAACTCGCGACAAAAAGTAGTTTCATCCCACCCTGTCTGCCACGTGTCACCTGATGATAGGTATCGCATGCCATTATACGATTACGACTTTATACCCTGAGGCGGTGCGATAAATACCACTCAAGTGCCAAAACCGTCCTCCCCGCTTGTTAACCCCTGTGCATCTGCAAAGCCCGATGACCATTGGATCTGTCTGCCCAAGATCTAGCGGCTCATGATCGTCTTCCATCTCGCCTTCCTGATAAGTCCCTGTCAAGCGATCTCCGCCATCCATCCGTTTGATCCAATGGCCGATGTCCCTCCTCCGCCCTGCTCATACATCCGCCATGCAGTCTACTCACCTTGATCATTCCATGCACACGAAGGATGAAGGCGATCACCTACCAATACCCAACACATTTCATCTTCAACAACTACATTCAAGAGACCATTTAGCCAAGGGGAAAAGGATAGAGTTCGAGAAGTTAAGATACATTCAGCAGTTATGGAACTTCATCCGTACGACACTTCAGCTGCTCGAGAAGTACAACAGAGCATCCAAGAAGATCAATTTTGTTCACTACAACAAGAAATTGCACTCAAAAGTTCTGCCAAGTAGTTAAAGTAGTTGGTGGTCCATTATGACCCCTCCACGCCTAGAATAGCAGAACATTTTTGTAATCAAACTCTATATATACCCAAAAAATAGATGTAATTAGGGTTGATGGTTGTTGTTTTGATGTAAGGTTCAACTTCTAGAGACTGTAATTGCTTTGATACTTGCAGCATCTCATCTTCATTTTCAGGTAATACAAGCTTCTTTTGCTGTTAATTGCTCACTTTCCATCTCTTTGTTGTTCTAGGCTGTGCTTGATTTGCAGTGTTCCTGAACTCTTAATGTATAACATTAGAGGAGCTGTCATCCTACCTCTATGTTTGAATCTTGTATGTATCAGTGACTCTGTTAATCAGGTTTCTTTTCACTTAGTGACAAAGAGCTGTCATCCTGTCTGTGCACTAGGGAATTAGATTTGCAAACCTTTTTACTGGTTGCAGCCGGCCATCACAGGGTCATGTGCATCTGCTGGTGTGGTCAGTATTCTCCATATTCACCCAATCCTTAAACTGTGAGTAATTGGTGGTCTAAAGCCTTGTAGCCTGGGGGTGTTCATGCATGTCTGGAGTCAAGCAAAGCAGAAGTGGTTATCTGGCTTGAACATGCATCATTCCTTCCATTCATCCATCTCCAACATTAAGTTGAGTTTGTAATGTTCCCGAGCATCTCCGAGCTACAACCTAGGAGAGTTTCTTGGGGTGATAATAATTCCCAAGTAGCATATTAAAGTCTAAAGCACTATCAACCACCATCATATCGATTAAGACAATCTTCCCACCTAAAGTGATAGGCAATTGAGGAAGAACACCCATAGATTCACGAGGTCTTCTATCATAGGCTAACAACTGACTCTAAGCTGTCAACAACTTTGGGGAACCCAAAGCTTTCCAATTCAAAGAGGAAATAATACTTGCAGAGGATCCTTCATCCACCATACATCGATAGACGTTTGTGGAATTAACTTTGACCTTTATTTGGAAAGGTGTAGCGGAAGGAAGACGAGGCTCGACAAGACTATCCTAATCAAAGGAGACACTCCTAGAACTCAGAGGAGGAACATTCGAAGCAACTGGAATGTCCCCTATACTAGAAGTCTCTATATTAGAAATAAAACAGACTCTTTTGTTAGGCACTTCACCCCCCAAAAGCGGATTTTAATCGGCCAGAGATTGCACTGGCTCAACCACATTATCAACCAATGGTTGATGAGATTGATGAGAAACCACATCAGATCCAGGAGTAGAAGAACTTTCAGACTCAGACCATATCCTTTGTACTTCTGGAATACCAGGGAACAAATGAGTAAGATGGTCTCCCTTGCATATTTTACAAGGGAGCTTAGACTTACTACTTCTACGTCCAGGTTTCTTATCAACCTCCATTATGCCAACATGACTAGCAGTGGTTTGCAGAGAATCCTGAACATGACTTGTAGAGGTCAGTGAATCTTTGCTAGTATGACTTCGAGTGACTAGAACTATGCCCCCAGCATGAATTGCAGTGGCCGAAAGCGGATCTTCAACATGACTTGTAGAGGTTGATGATGAATTGCTAGTATGACTCACAATGAATAGACTTGTGCCCCCAGCATCACTTGCAATGGCTGAAGGCTCATCTCCAACATGACTAGCAGAGGTTGATGATGAATGGATAGAATTATTCTTCTTCTTCATCTTCCTCTTTCTCCTCTTTTTATATTTCTTATTACAAGAAGGAGGAGGAAAGAGGAATCCTAGATTTCTCTTTAAAAGAAGATGAACAATTAACATCCATGTGATGCCCTTGAAATAAAGCATTCATCTGAGAAGCTTCAAGAACATCTGGAATATTCAGAGTGGACCACAGCCAAACTGGTAGTCCAACATTCAATCCAGGAATATTCAAAGTGGCCATCAAGGGAGTACCAATGTTTCCAAAGAAAGGAAAAGCACAAGGATCCCCTTTTGGGAGGGTACCTTGGTTGGTTTCCATGGGAATATTAGCCATATCTAACTTATTCATATATCCTTCCCTCACAGGACTGTACAAATGACTTTTCAAGGGAGATAGATATATAATCAAAACTTTTACCCTTGAGGAGGCAACTCCACAACATTCGAAAGAAATATCAAAAGCCTTTCAAGATCGGTAGAGTGGTAAGTCAGTCACTTAGAATCTAAAGTCCAAAAGTGACCAGACAAGAATACCTAAAGCCAACTATAGACAAGGAAGAAAGAGCACTCAACTATAAAGTCCCTAAAGATACAACCAATCAAGCAACTTCCAAGTATTTCCACTTCGTGTGATGAGGAACAAACACCAAAATACAAGAAAGTGAAGTAAGGGACCTTCCGAAGATAGTTTGGGATAATGATGGCCTAGGCCTACTAGCGAAGGTATCAAAGGTAGTTACGCTGACCTCCAGACAACAGCCTTTGCCGGTGCAAGCCCCCAAGCTTCGCAAGGGTGCCCTCCAGAAGTAATGTTGAATGTGATGCAACATCAACATCAGGTGCCATGGGATTCCCCTTTGTAGCCACTTGTTGAATTCTGAAAATAGAAACTGACCACTCAGGAACCACACTGACCAAGAAACAAATATTTCCAGGAAGAAAGATTTGAAAAATCATGCAAAAAATTGTATACGAGATTGTGTCTCTACACAGCTATGTGTACACGCATTTCTGCCAAAAGAAACTCATGTATACGCGGTTTTAGTTCAGAGAAACAAGCGTACACACGCTTCTGTAAACAGGAAAAGATGTGTATATGAAGTTTTACAAGAAAAATAAAAAATGAGGCCTGATGAAAAAGATCAGACTTGAAGTCTGAGTTCCTACAGGGGCAGGCAGTACAATGACAACAAGAAAATTGAAACTAAGCCCTGATTGGCACTAAATAACCCAAACTAGGAATAACAATATTGTTATCCCCAACGGAGTCGCCATTTTTGTGAAGTGAAGAAGTCCCCTAGGGCTTTGGGTCAGAACCCTAGCAGAGTAGGAGTAATCTATAGCGAGAAACAAGCATTTGACTCAGGCAATATGCTTAAACGAACTAACTATGCAAGGATGAACATACCCGGAACCGTCCTCTAGGTCCGTCCAGTCCTAGTCTTCAATAGGTTCCTTCCACAACCAATACCATGATATCTCCAAGCATGTGAGAGAATATCAAAACATAAGGAAACAAGGGTTTCTTGAACTTGGGGAAGTGCTTGAATTACAATGATTCTTTAGACTTGATCAGGGGATAATCTCAGTATAGTAATTCTATCCTTTCTCTCCTCCTTAAGGCCTTCCCATTGAAGTCTTTTAAGACTTCCCCTAAATTAGTTTTTTAGTTGGGAATCAGTTGGGAATAGTTGGGCCATGGGAACTAATAGGTAATCAATAGGTAAGACCCTTGATCTCCACCCATAGTTAAGGAAATTTAATTTTTTTAAGTGTTTTCACACATATACACGAGTTGGGTATAGACTGACCTGTGTGTACACACTTTTAACAGAGGGCAAAGTAGCGTACAAGGAGTAAAACATTGTTTTTGAAATATTTGGACGAAGTTCGGAAGGAGGGGTTGCCCTAGGCCATAAATGAACCATCACAAATAAAAATGGTGATATTTGTAGCTATAACAGGTACAACACTTCCAAATGTCTCCTCTTGAGATCAATGATATTCACCATAGCTCAGGAAGAGTATTACAAAAAAGAGATTATCTTGATGTCATTGAAGGACCACATCCAGAAGAAGAAGACTCAAATGAGAAGACCATAGAATCATGGGCTGCACTTGATGAAGAGCGTGCATCAAAATTAGAGATTGAGAGAGCTCCCTCATGGTTACCATCAAATCCTCCATGTATTCAAGAAAATAATCAGCAAAAAGAGGAAGATTTGAAGGTCATGGTAGAAGAAGGCATGGAGAATAATCCAAATAAGAAAGAAAACCAAGGACATCAAAGTCATATTAAGGTTTGGTTCCAGAAAATCAACAATATGGATCATCACTATCTTCTTCAACTATGCTTGATCATTTCAAAGTCAAATCATTTGGTCTATGAAATCCACGTACATATCAAATCATACATTTCAAGCCTACACATTTTTTTGTACGTCATCTTGATGTGCACATGGCTCCATTCGAAGTATTCTTATACTTGAAAGTGATTTTGTTTTTCAAGTAGGATAGGGTAAATTTTTTTTTTTGAAAAATAAGAGAAAGAAATTAGAAATCTCAGGTGAAAACCTCCTTTGACGTGCCTCAGATTGGCTCATTGATTGAAAATCTCCATAAGGCGGTCAATGGGTTGGGAAAAAAGAAAAAGAAAAAAAGAGAAAGAAAGAAAATATCCTAGGTGAAAACCTCCTTTGAGGTTCCTAGGTAGACCCACTAGTTGAAAACCTCATTGAGGTGGTTAGTAGGCCTAGAAAAAAAAAGAAAGGGAAAAAAAAAATGCTTGCTCCATGTATCTCTTTGATGAATGTAGGTGCTTTACAACATCTACAAGGAACAAAAACAAGTTTCCACCAAAGAAAGAAAAAATAGGTCAAACCTAGTCCAAAGAAGTCAAATTTTGACTTCCTCCTCTTTTGCTCAAATTCTCCAACAAGGCAAGCGCCATGCCAATCCATCACCCTCATCTATTTCCACCATCCACCCATCATTCTCAAAAATTTCCCATTTAGTTTGCTTGCTGTCCTAAAAAACTACAGGAAGGCTTTGTTTTACTACACGAAACAAAAATATATAGAGCAAAAAAAATATTTTTTCCATAACATGAAAACCATGCATCCATTTAAAAATTTGTTTTATGGGGAGATGCATGTGGATGATGCTAGCATTCCCAAGCAATTTTAGCAAATTCTAGTGCACAGTTTCCAAGAAATCGACCTCCATCACCTTCATCCATTTTTAGTTTTTCTCGACATCCATGCATCCATTAAGAAATTTTGTTTTATGGGTAGGTGCATAATGATGATGGAAACATGCTCAGAAAGTTTCAGGTCACTCCATTCTACTGTTTTGGAGATGTAGACAAAATAATTCTGCCACAAGAGGTTGTCCTAAATTACTACAGGAGCTTCTTATAGTCCTACAGGAAGTTTTGAAAATCTACAAGAAAGGCAGTCCGATGGAAATATTATGATGCATGCCTATTTTTGGATAGGAAAAAAGGAAATTGACTTCACCACTTCTCAGCCAACACCCATCATGACCATGTCACTCTATGTCCACACCTTCCACTCATTACAATACCTATTTACCCTCCAACAGAGAAAGGACACAAACATTAAAAAAAGGGCAGCGACAACAACATATTTGGAAGTAACATCAGGCTTTAGGCCTAACCTTAAGCACCATTATTGAAAGAGGAGAAGCATAACTATAGGCACAATGAAACTCCTCCAGAGCTCAACAGTAATAGAGGAAGCTATCATCTACACATTAACAAGGAGAAACCTCATCAACAAAATAAGATTAACAAAAAGGAAATAGGAAATCAAGAAGATGTACATGAGTCATGAGAAGCACAACAACATCAACTCAGCAGCAGCAAGCATGTCTCTCTAACAACCATTAGGTGCTTACAGGTATGCAATCTTCTTGACCTCTTCTATTGAGCATATTATAGTTAGAAATTTGTTGTCAATGCATGAGAGATGACGTTTTAGAAGCTAAGGATGGTTCAACAGTCTCAGCCGCCTTCAACTAGTTAATTGTAGCTCACTCCTTCACTCATGCAATGTTGAAAAGTCAAATTATGAAGGGTGATGATTTCAAGGCATGAGGACAATAGTTAAAAGAATAAATTTTACAAAGGCCAAGTCACCACAACACTCCAAGCCCTCCATCCACTTCATAGTCACTATACATCCATCATTCATCCATATCATTTCATAATTTCAAGAACAAACCCTATCTCACCCTGGAAATTTCTTGAAAAATCAAAGAGAGCATCCTCTCCATTTTCAAAAACCTACATCATTTCTCATACTCCCATTCAATTAGAAGACTCTGAAGGAATAAGGAATGACTACTACAGGAAGGTAGAATGTTGCTACAAGAAGGAATAAAGAAAAAATTATGCTAAAACCCAAAATGACAGTGCCTAAGGAACACCTAATCAAAACAGAGAACTCCAAGGCCATTAGGAAACCATCTAGGCCACAAGAGAGAAGAAGAAGGGAACAAAAGGAAATGAGGCATCCACCATCAAAACATAACTAAAACTGCAGTGATGAAAATAGACTTTCCAAGAGGTCTCTAATCTCTTTCTTGCTTTTTTCGAAGGCCTAAAAGATGTTATAGAAATGAGAGAAAGGCATGGGAGTCAAGTTGAGGGCCTCTCCTAGGCTCAAACTATCACTTATACTCAAAACGAGTTTCTTGTAGTTTTAACCGGGTTTTCTATAGGTTTCCTGTAGTTTTGACGGGAATTACTACAGGATGTCCTAGTTCTCATATCAAGACGTTTTGAAGGTTTCAGAGGTTTCCAAATGGTAGAACAAGGTAGCAGAAGGTTGATAAGGATGTGGAAGACCTTGCCAAACTGAAAAATATTCAAGATCCATCTTGAATAAGGGGAAGAAGGCAAACTATTGGTCTCAAGAAACAAGGGAATTTATTTGGACAAATATGTTTTTGGGTTTGTCCTTGCAGAACTTACAGCCAAGATTCTTAATGCAAAATAGAGAGGCCAATAGAGCCATCAATGAGGCACAATGAGGTCACTAATTTTCTCAGAGGATGAGGAACACTTTCAGCAGGCGGGTATGATGGACCTCTAAATTAGACATAAATTAAGGACCATGCTTCTAAATTAAGCATAAATTAAGAACTATGACAATCCTTCAGCACATTAAACCTCTCTTTTTGCATTAGATAATTAATTTTTAACTTTAATATATGCATTACAAAGGTTTATGAATAATTGCATATTTGTGCCTAATATTATTCAGTTTTGTGAAATATTATGAGAATATTGGGTAGATTATGAAGATTTGGAGGAGGAGATAATTTAGGGACTTGCTCTCTACCACAGGAGGATCTCTATTAAATAATAAATCAACAAGAGATTATGGCACAGATTGTGGAACTCCAATGATTGAGAAAATCTAGGAATGTGTTCCGTGCCATTTAATGCAAATTCCTAATATTGGGAACCGAATCCACTAATCAAGGGATTTTGGTGGGGAAAGCTTCCTCCATTCATGGGGAATGATTCCTAATCATTTTGTATAAGTACCAAGTAGAATTTCCTCTAGGGGGAGATTTTGATTAGTCTCCTTTTGGAGAGAACTCGTATTTTTGCAACTCCATTGTATTTTCTTGTAGAGATGTAATTGTATTGATGAAAATAATGAAGATTGGTGTCATGTTAAGCTTCTAAATATTGTTCTCATCCATAGGTCTCTAAGTTTCCATGGGCTTGGCCATCCCAGGAGCCTCAAAGCACTTTTGTATCATTTTCTTTCCTTCTTTTCACTTCTTATTCACATGCATCTCTTGTTTTTATTTCTTTCTATTTCTGCATTTAGTATTAATGATTTCTTGTTGTAGGATTAGTTTAAATTGTTGATGTAAGTTCTTTTGCATGATTAAAAGCATCATTTCATCCTTGTAAAAGATTTGCAAGGTCATCGTAACCATTGAGCTACTTGGATTAGTCTTCTTATTCCCAAATCTAGATTTCTGGAACTCCTTTGTGGCAACTAGCAATATATTTCTTCTATATTTTAGAGCATGCTAACTAGCTTCAATAAAGTTTATTCCACTTGTATTATATCAGAAAAACATTCTATTTAATAACAAAATTCACCCCATTTCATTTTCACTTGATTAGGTCACTAGTTCTCAAATTTTTGATTTTTAGACTAGTACTTTTCTGCTATTTTTTAGTATGGGTTAGCAGAGGTCTTTTTGTGTGACTCAACTTGGAATTGAGACCTAAGACATCCTAGTCAATAAAAAAAAAAATCCCATCCAATTTGGATTTTATTTTCTTGGTCATTTGATGAATTATAATTTTGTATATTAAATCTGTAACATGTTGTACTAAATCAATAACATCCAGGGATCATGTAGGAGAACTAGTACATCCTAGAGGAAATCCTGCAGTGGCTTGTTTTGAGCCCAAATTGAGAAAAATCATAATTGAAGCTAGGATTAGGAACCTACATGACTTCCAAGCCATCAAAATCATTGTACCCCTCTTCCTTCTCACATGTATCCCTTGCCAAAGATCAAGGAAAGATTGACATTTGTAGTTATAAAGAAAAAATATTAAAAAAATAAGTTCTTGTATATTTACACATGCACACCATAATTATTACTCTGTAGATTAGATTTCATTCTCATATTATTTAAAACATCACATGTGACAAATAGGTTTCTTTTGCAAGAAAATTATGTTAATAAGTAGATAGAGGATTTCATGTTACTTTACAAGAATTTTTAAACTCAGTCTTTCATTCCTGCAAATAGGCAACATTTCTTTTCTCTCATGACATCAAAGGAAGGACACATTGTATGTTGCACATATAGTTCCAATAGCGCTTAATTTTTTACGAAGCCTGGGTTGATAATTAAAGTTGATAGCCTTGGGAGTTGCAGCATTGTTGTTGCAATACTGAGGCTCATCACTAACATTGCTTATGTGGATATGTGGCATTACTGAAGATTTCTTTCTCTTTGGTCCTTACTAACTTGTTTATTTTATATGGTAGCCTTATCCAAGTATTCAATAATGTCTAATATGTTTGTCGATCTATGTTTCCATGTTACCAAGAGCTCTATCCAAAAGTTAACCTTATATTTTAGTGTTGCAGATGGAACCACTTCATGAGATTGAATGACTTGATTTATGTTCTTGCACATCAAATAATGCTACATCTTTTATATGCAAAGAATGATGTAAATTTCTCAATGCTTTGTGTTATATCCACTATGCGGTCTTGGTGTTGGAATCATGTGATAAATCCTTGTTTGATTGGAAAGTTATAGCAATGGTGCTCAACTATATTTGTGTTTTATTAGTGTGAATATATATAGGTTATTATTTGATAGTAACCCATATGGAAGCTAATTCATAAATAATAGGATCGTGAACTTGTTTTAATTATGAGTTCACGGGAGCATATCAGAAATCCCTCTCTCCTTGTTGGTTTGTCAGCCTGTTTGTTTCATATAAAGGTTCTCTAAGCCTCCCAATAATGCAAACCCAAGTTCTTAGGTCTATACTTTTACCTTCTTCAGGTTTAGGTCTAAGAAAGCCTTTGTTTACCTTTTGGTGGAGGAGATTACTTTAAGAGCTTCGACAACTTGGTTTATGGATTCTCCTATTAGCAGGATATTTCCTTTAAGCTATAAATATGATGGGAATATATTCCTATATGGATATGTACTCCTTTATATTATTCTGGATAGGTCTATGGATTAGGGTATGCTGATTCATCATCAAAGGAGGCTACAGACCTATGAAATTCTAAATGGATAAGTCCTTGTCCTGAATAGATACATTTTTTTCTATGTGTTGTATATTTGTCATTAAGATTCTGGAGAAAGTATTGTTGTAGTATGCTTTGTAGGGATAACACCAAAATGTGCTACATAAACCATTAACAGATATGGTTACGCTCTGGCACAAGTCCAAATGTTTGTAGAACCACTATGGCTGAGTCATGATCAAAATCCTTTGCAAATGACCATAGGTGAGTTCTATACAACCCAAGTATCAGATAAAACCACCATTACCTCGACTAGATAATAGAGAACACAACATAGGGTAGGTGGAAGATCCCCTCTCTTATGCTAAACCTCATAGTATTATCAATGATATTGAACGAGGTTATCAAGAAATGCAACAGTCAACTTGAAGGGTTGGTTTCTATCCATATGACTAGAACGCGAGAGCTAGAGTTATATCTTGTATGATCAATGGTTGGTAATAAGTGAAGGAAATCAATGGTCGAGGAGAAACCCTCATTGACGTAGGCCTGGAGGCTATGTCCTGAAATATTGCAAATGACTGTGAAAGGAAGAGACTGAGCTGAATCAGCATTGGACTAGCATGGTAGAGTAGGTGGGGTGGAAAAGGATGAGGTGAGTTTCACTCCTCATGTTGGAAAATGGAAAGCCTCAATATTCACACCAAGGGGTTGTTTCAATGGAAAAAGGACTTAAGTTGGGTCTCGCTTCGATGGAGAAACTCGTGCGACAAATGATAGGGAATGGCATGGGATGACATAATCTAGGATGTGGTGCCAAACACGTGAGACCAGAAATTTGTTCATTGGAAAAAAGGTAGACCCACCTTACAGGTCAACTCAGAAGACCAACCCTGGAGTATTCATAAATTCACAAGGAAGGGTCTAGGTAATGGATTCAAATAAGGGGAAGTTTAACAATCATTGAAGGCCTGTCAATTTGGGTCGTATTATGTATAATTGTTTATCAACATAATTCTATTGACGAGGAAAATGTAACAATTATGCCTAATTTTAGACCCCATTTCTATAATAGTACCTTGGATCTTGGGTCAGCACAATTACCACCTCCTTTTAACCAATTTTTTGGTGGGGATTAGGAGGGGGTGTGTTACACTGTAGTATCCATGTCCTTACTTTCATCCCTATATTTATGAATGAAGTTTTTCGTCATTTTTTCCCAAATTATAACAATGTTCCTTTCCAAATTAATAAATCGTATCAAGAATAATGCCCTCAATATAGAGGGAAAAATGTTGATATCTTCAACATATGTGGCATAGTCATAAATTCTACAAACCACTTCAAATTAAAAAATGAAATTGTCAAATTACTTTTTATTAAGTCCAAAAAAATGAGGCACAGTAGAAGGATTGATATTATTCATCCTTGTTTCTCCATTGTTTTCTTGAATGGGGAACTCAAATATATTATATTTTTTCTCTCCATCTTCATCCATGGTAAAATGAAATGAAAACTCCTCACTATGATCAATAAATAGATTTAAAAAAGTTCCTACTAATTAAGGAAACTCAATAAATTGTATAATTATTTATTTGATGCTTATTTAAAAAATCCTCTTGTTGTTGTCCTTTTTCTCAATTTTAGTTGTATTAGTCACACTCGAGATATGTGTTCAAGTTAAAAATATACCAAATCTATCTCTTGGTCGATGCATGCACTCTAATGGGATTTTTTTTTTCTTTCTTTTAAAGTTAGATAGAAATAAAAAAAATTGGCACCTCCCCTACAATGGATCCAAAATGTAGTAGAACAAAGAATTATAGCAAAATGGTTTAACTCCTCCTCGTAACCTTAATCAATATAGTGTTGTGCTTCTTTGGTGAGGTTCTATGCACTTTATATTCAAGTATAGTAGTAAACCTGACATATAAGATTGATGAATGATGTCTAACCTAAGGCTAACTTGAATTTAATATAATCATTTTCTCTTAAGCAATTATGCTCATAACATTCATACTCTCTATTCATGAGAACCATATTAGGCCATAAGGTCACTAAGCTAGTTGATGTAGGATTAACCTAGTAGAGGTATTAATAATAGTAAGGTGAGGTGTGATAAGTTTAACAACTTATTCACTTTTATGTACAATGACCCACCTATAATAACCAATTCAAATGCCATGCATTTAAATTTTAAAGAACATACTAAATTGAAATTAAAGGGTGTAAAATTTAATCCAATAGTAAAATAAATACTCAATTTTATTCCCTTTGCTTCTATATTTTAACTTACCTAAGCTAGTGACCTGCATTCTTATATACCAACTCAAGAGCATGGAATGCAGGAAATGATTATCACTATTTTTTGTGATGAGGTAGATACCATGGATAAGATAATCCAACATAATGTTTGTAGTAATTACTTCAGATTGAAATTAGGTTAAGTTTTGGACATTTAACGGTATGTAGGTGGTTGGTTGTCTAAGTGTTGGCATTGATGTCAAATAAAGCTCAGCCTCATGATTGAGCTTCATGTCTTGGTGGTTTTGAATCCAGATGTGAAGAGGTTGTATCCCTCCTTAAGGTAGAATATAGGCTCACATATCAATTGGACACCCTCCATTGGATAGTTCATAGAATAAGCTTTCCAATAGTACGAGGAAGTCCCAGAATGGACGTTTGGATCAAATGTTAGAGGCAGTTTAAGTTTTGTCTCTCCAAACTAGAAGACAAAGGAAAATGGTTTGGTGTCCTTCGGACACATTTCCAATCAGAGGTCCGACATATTTTACATCAGCATTCATAGTTTCTGAGTATCACACAATGATTGTGAATTTATGATTAGCGATTATCGATATTGCATGTTGGAGGTCTTAGCATATCAACAATCAGAGGAATCCATGGTGCAGCACAACAACTAAGGCAATTCGTCAATTAGCGAATGCTAATTGAGTTAAATTAGACGAGACTGTGCATGTGAGGCCCCTTTCTCTCCCTCAGGCAAGACACATGGAGGCATCCATTTGGTTCTGATGTGGACACATGGCAAGATCCGATTGGTTCCGATAATGCCAACTATCTACTGACGTCAGCATGACATGTTGGTATGGAGAGACTCGTGGCAGGCAGTTTTGGTGTTTTGAGGTAGCCTAATGGGTCATATTCAGATGGAACGTGTCACCACTCGTAAAATAGCACGTGGCGGCAATGATATCACATCAACAATCAATGATCGAAGGTTTGTGATGGTTGGCACATTTGCTACAATGGGGAATCATGGACTTGAGGGCTAACAGGTGGTTGAGAAGTTATAAGGTTACCAAAGGCCCCCAACAAAGCACTGAAAGAAGTAGCACCTTAAGGCTAAGCCCCCGGTCACTTCCCTCAGTCCTATGGTGAGAAGGACACAGTAAGGGCTAAGAGAAAGGATCTTAAAAGTCAGAGATCAGAAATCACAGGTTTGTGGTTGCTGGCACACTGGTCACAAATGAAAAATGCTGATATAGGGGGCTCTGATATGGTTTGTGCTCGGTCATTGAAACAAGTCCCGTGGTGGAGATATAACAGGGGTCTAATGCAAAATGGGCTAGACTTGATCAGAGGTTGGAAATTGACTATTTGTAGTGTTACATCACTACACAATACCGTGATGAAAAGATCTGATATGGTGGTACAAAGAGCCATTAAAGTGTATGAATCGACAATTGTGGTATTGAATGTAGAACAGTAAGGTTGATGGTCGAAGACTTCCTGCACACACATTGTAAATATGAATGAAGAATAGAGACTCCATGAGGATGTACAACGAAATCTATGCAAGCCAGAAATATGCACGGGGAGTCTCTGTGAAAAATATAAGGAGGATTGAGAGTTAACACACAACATCGAGAGTCAACTATATAACATAGAAGTGATCGTCGCCCATCCTTATGAGTTTAATGCAACGAATGAACTGGATTCTGTGTAAATCAATAAAAGAATGGGGAGCCATGCATGGGGTACATGTGTGGGAAGAATTGATGATGACAATGACTACATCGAGCTAAGAGCACCGTAGGAAGAAAAGTGTGAACCTCCATTGACCTAATGGGGATTGTGAGCATACTTGCAAGAGTGCAGAGCCATGATTTGTGTATTGGCAAAGAGTGTGGCAAGGGTAGTGTTGTGGTGAAATAGTGGAGAACCTTGAGGAAAGAAAACATAATGCAGAGCAAGTGTTCCAGTGGGAAGTAAGAGGAAGATTGCCACAAGTGTTCAGAAAGGAGAGTGTAGAAGTTGAATCTGCAGACAACCATTAAGTTGGTATTTTACATGTAATTTGTATGCCTCTATTTTTAGTATGAAAATTTTATGAAATGGTAAAACAATGGTAGTGACAAGTTGGTGCTTTCTAAACAAAATAGTTTGGTGCCTCTTTGAAAGTTGGTTCTTGCTAAAAAAAACGGGGTTGGTGCCTCCAGTCATTGGGTGCTCACGAACAAACATATGTAATTAAGTTGGTGGTTAAATTACATCATAAAACAAGAAACAAATTGGCGGTTTTTTCTCTTTGGGTTTCCACGTGAAAACACTGTGTCAAATGTATGTTGATCATGAGATGGTTGTTTGAGTATGTGCTCTAAAATTTATTAATATTTACTTCTTTATGAATTAATTATTTCACATATGAAAGAATATAAGAAGGAAATATAAGCACAATAAGAAAAGAAAATAAAGAGTTTCTTAAATTACTGATTCACCCTGCACCTTAGTATTTCCTTAATTCCAAAAATTGGTATCAGAGGCAATTTCCTCTAGTAACATTTTAACCGCAAGAAGGTAGATCGTTAAGGAATTATGAATAGGCAAGAGAGTAAAGAAGTTTACATGAGTAGGGTACCAGTATTTGATGGAGCTAATTATGCATTTCAAAAAGTAGGAACGGAGGCATATTTTATCTCGCTAGGGGTAGATGTTTGGAACTCAGTACTAGTAAATTATAATGTCCCAGATATTCCCCCCACAGATGGAGATGGCAAGAAATTGTATTTAAGAAATGGTAAAACTGAGATTTCCATTCGTGCTAGTATGAATCATTTAGAACTCGTGAAGGTTATGCATTGTAAGTCTGCTTATGAGATGTGGGAGAAGCTTAACCAATGTCATAAAGGAGATGAAAAAGTGAAGTAAGAAAAACTTCATATTTTCAAAATGAGGTTTGAAAGCTTGAAGATGATTAAGAATGAAATCATAGCTGAGTATTTCCTCAGAGTTGTTGAAGTAGTTAATATGATTAGAGTACTTGGTGAGGACGTTAAGGAATATTTTATCTTTCAAAAAGTATTAAGATATCTACCCATGAGATTTAATGACAAGATCATAGCTATAGAGGAAATGGTCAACCTAAATGTTCTCAAGATGGATCAGCTACATGGTACTATCACAACCTATGAGATGAGAGTAGGAATGGAGAAATATAAACCAAAGGAAGTTGAATTCAAAGTATCCAATAAGGGTAAGGAACATAGAGTTCATCAAGGCTTATCTAGTAGTGAATCTGATCAGGATCTTGCTCAACTAGCCATAAAGTTGAAGTGAGGCTCTGGTAAATATAAAGGGAAGTTTCCCTTTAAGTGTTTCGATTGTGGAAGAGTTGGACATTTCTCTTCCAAATTTCCTTACAAAGAGGGGACTGAAAGAGAAGAAGGTCTGGAATTTAGAAATAGGTCTCAGAGATTTCAGAAGAAGAAACCATACAAGAATAAGTGGTTCTATTGCAAAGATGATAGTTCAGACTTGGAATCAAACTATGAAGACTCATCGAAAAAAGAGTCAAATGAGTATCTTCTTATGGCCCTCGAAACAAACTCCAAGAAATAGGGTCTTATGGACTCTGAAGAGGAAGAAGAGGAAGGAATGGTAGACCTTGAGGGAGAACTCATCAGTGCCCTTCGTGAGTTGAAGAAAACAAGGAAGAAAAACAAGAAGCTAAAGGAACAATTGTAGTATGTAGAATAAGGAATGTATAACTTAGATAATGAGGCGTTTTCATATCAAAAAGAAAAACTTGAAGAGGATATCAAGAGGTAGGATAGTCTAGCTCTTCTGCTGAAAGGAGAACAAGGAAATTGTGAGAGATTGGAAGAGGAGGACAAGCAGCTGAAACAAGAGTTGCTCAAGTCGAAAAGGGAAAAGACCTCAAGAATTGGAAAATATGATTTTTTGTCTTTGAAGGTTGAACTGGAGGAGGAAAAATGAAAGGCAAAGGTGCTTCAAGATATCATTCAAGAATGGGAAGAAAATTGTTAGTGTCTTGAAGCAGAGATTGTCTCTCTAAGAAATGATCTTGAAAAAGAAAATATTGAGAAGGGTCTAAATGAGAAATTTGTTGAAGGGACTAGAAGACTAAATCATATTCTGAGTTGTCAAAGGCCCTCAGGAATCAAAATTGGATTGGGGTACTCTAAGGTATAAGAATCTTCTCTCAAGAAGAAGAAGATAAAATCCATGTCCACAGGAGTTGAAGAACCACAGGGTCATAGGAAGAATCATCATGAAAGAGTTCATGAAGACAAAAGAGAAGCCATATAAAGAGGAGCTCATCTATGGAAACCAAACAGTCAGTTGACTAAGGTATTTTTCTACTAAAATACATAATGGTTTTAACAATAGGTGTGGCTACCTGTTTTATGGTCATTTCTATAAGTGTCATATGTTTGGAAACGAAGCCATTTTTTATAGAAGTGTCAAAGTTGAAAGAGATGAAAATATTAGATTTAATACACACTGGATTGCTAAGTCTCAAGATTCATCTCCTAGGAATTAGAATGTCTTCTCACCCTACAAAGTAAATTCCAATGCTTTAAATGTAATAACTCCAGGCACAAGGCGAGTGAGTGTAGAAGAAGGTTTGAATACTTATCTAAATCTCAAACTGATAGACATACTCACATAGAAAAGGATAAAAGAAGTTGGAAACAAAAGACCAAAAAGAGCATGCCATGTGGGCTCGCCTTATCAGTGCATGATAAAGAAAACAAATGGCATGTAGATAATGGTTGTTCCAAACACATGACTCAAGACAAGAGCAATTGTCTCTCACTAAAATAAAAAGACAGAGGAGGCAATGTCACCTTTCGCAAGAACACTCTAGCAAGAGTCAAAGGAAAAGAAGTGGCCAGTCTTGATCATAAGACAAAAGCACAGAATGTGTTGTATGTGGAAGGCCTCAAATACAATATGCTAAGTGTTAGATAGATGTGTGACAACGACTATGATGTGACACTCTAATCTAAAGATTGTGAGTTCCGAAATATAAGAAATGGAAAACTAATGGGGAAGGCAATCTGGACTTACAATAACATTTATGTCTTCAATGATTCAAGGGTCAGATGTTACTTGAGAAAAACTAGCGAAGCACGACTATGGCATAAGAGGGTCGGACAAATGAATTTTGATAGCCTGATAAGGATAAGCAAGATAGGTGCAATAAAAGGATTACCTAAATTGTCAAGGCCTAATAACTCCATCTGCAAGTCATGTCAATTTGGTAAGCAAACTATGACTCATTTCAAAACAAAAGAGTTCTCCTCATCCAGACCTCAGCAGCTTATTCACACAGATGCCTATGCCCCCACAATAACAAAAACATCAAAAGGAGAAAAGTACTTCCTGTTTTTCATTGATGATTACACGAGGGCTACTTGGATTCTTCTCCTAAAAGAAAAGTTAGAAGCATTTGAGAACTTAAAGAAGTTTAAGGCTCAGGTAGAGAATGAGAAAGATCTGAAGATAAAATGCTTGAGATCAGACAGAGGGTGAGAGTTCACCTAAAAATAGTTTGAAGAATTATGTGAAGAGCAAGGTATTAGAAGGTCATTCTTAGTGGTCTGAACTCCTCAACAAAATGGAGATGTGAAGAGGAAAAACCGAACAATCGAAGAAATGGTCAGAGCGATGTTAGATGAAGTAGGAGTGGCTCGCCACTTCTAGGGATAAGTAGCTTAGACAGCAATATACTTGTCAAACATAACTCATCTCAGGCCTAAGAGTAATAGAAATCCATATGAATTATGGAAGGGTAGACCCGCATTAGTTAAACACCTCAAGGTGTTTGGGAGAAAGTGCTTCATTAAACGAAATGAAAATAACCTTGGGAAGATTCACTCATGCATTGATGGAGGAATACTACTTAGACATTGTATTCAAATCAAGGGTACATATGTTACAACAAGAGGACAAGGAAGATAGAAGTCTGCATTGACATAATGGTTGATGAAGTAGGCTCACAACCTAAACCCTCCGAAAGTAACTTGGAGTTAGATTATGAAGAGAGTTCGGAGTTGAGGGATGTGGATCTGAATCAAACAAATTCATACAATGAAGGTGAGGAAGCAAGCACATCTTCAAGGCCAAAAATTCCTTCCATGTATTTGCAAAAGAGCACCGTGAGATCATCTTCTTGCTGATCAAAGAAAGGGTGTCCAGACCATAAGGAGACTCGTGGTAAATACAAATCATGCAAATTTGGCTCTACTATCACAAATAGAACCCAAAACGTTGTATCAAGCAAGTGAAGATAAGTTCTAGGTGAAAGGCATGAATGAAGAGCTACACCAAATTGAAAATAATGAAACATGGGAGCCTATCAAAAGACCAAAAGAGAAAAATGTTATTAGAACCAAGTGGGTTTTCAAGAATAAGCTGAATCAAAAAGATCAACTAATTAGGAACAAAGCTCAGTTGGTTTACAAAGGGTATGCCCAGAGAGAAGTGGTAGAACTTGAAGAAACCTTTGCGCCAGTAGCCCGACTAGAATCCATAAGAATCTTCCTTGCTCTTTCCATTCATAAGAACATCAAAGTTTATCAGATGGATGTAAATTCTTCCTTTCTCAATGGATACTTAAAAGAGGACGTTTACATTGAGCAGCCTGAAGGTTTTATGCTCTCCTCTAATGAAGGGATTGTATGAAAATTTAAGAAGGCTCTGTATGGTTTGAAACAGGCCCCTAAAGCCTAGTATGAAATGCTAGACAAGTATCTCCAATAATAAGGTTTTAGGAAAGGCTTAGTTGACAACAATCCCTATGTAAAATATGAATATGATCATCTACTGATAGTGGTTGTGTATGTGGATGACATTATATTTGGTAGCGATGTGGAGCATTTGGGGCATCTGTTTGCAAATTGTATGTAAGCACAATTTTAATTGTCCATGATTGATGAGCTATCCTTCTTCTTAGGTATGCAAATTACTTAGGCCCCGTGAGGAGGTTTTATATCTCAATCTAAATACCTCAAGGAAACTTTGAAGAATTTTGGAATGGAGGACTTCAAACATATCAGCACACTGATGACTACACGCTATAAATTGTGCAAGTAAGAGGCAATGCCATAGGTAAATTAGATTGAATACAGATCAATTATAGGAAGCTTATTATATCTGACACCTTCAAGGACAGATATCACGCAAGCAGTGGGAATTGTGGCAATATTTCAGGCTTGTCTATGAGAAAGTCATGTGGTCATTGTTAAGAGGATTTTGAAATTTCTTCAAGGTACAACAGAGTATTGGTTATAGTATCCCAAGAGTAAAGACTTCAATATGAAGGCCTACACAGATGCAAATCAGGTTGGAAGTCTAGATGAAAGGAAGAGTACTTCTGGTGCAACTTTCTTTTTCGGTGACTGTTTAGTATCGTGGGTTAGCAAGAAGTAAGGCTCCATCTCTCTATCGACTACTGAAGAAGAATATATTGCTACTATGACTTGTTGTACACAAATTCTATGGATGAAGAAAAACTTAAAGGATATACAGGTAGATCTTCCTAATCCCATTCCAATAATGTCTGACAACACTAGTGAAATCAACATCTTAAGAAATCTAGCCATCCATTCAAAAATTTATGGTACTTCATCTCTCCCTCTCAATAATCAATCCAAGCATGCTTGTAAAATATTCAAAACTTCATAGGGAGAGATTAACACATCGGCTACTTGTTCAACTATTGAAACATCTAGTAGCTTCACAGCCCCAATCAATATAAAACTTCCAATGCATATTTCTTGTTTGCTTGGAAGAAACTCCAAGGTCTTCAACTATTTTAACGGCTTATGTTATCATAATATCCAAACTCATCTCGATGGAAGCTTCATTCATCAACTTCTCGAGCAGCACTAAACTTAGCCTCAACACTTTCCAGCACATCCAAGTCTTGTTTGCAACTTCATTAATCATGAGTAATCATCTATAGTTATTTAGCAATTCTTCAATCTCATTCCTTCTTTAAGGTATTTACTATAGTTGTCACCATATGCCCTCCCTCTCAACTTGGGCGATATACTATTTCTTTATCTAAGCTTCCTCTAGGGGACAAGTCTAACTAAAACCTATTTCTTCTAGGCACACAGGATCTTTTATTTCTAATACTCATTCCTTTTATATTTACAAGGTCATTGTTCAAAGTAAACTTCAATGTCATCAAATCCATCTTTCCTTCATGCTCAACATCATTATCAAGTTATCATCAAATATGAGGTAGGTAAATTGAAATCAGAGATACCCACTATGTGACCTAGAATACTACAGAGTATTATATTAGTCAAATTATAAATGGAGCCTCAAGACATATGACAGGAGAAAGTGGTCAACTAAAAAAATTATCAAAAGGATCATCATCTCATTTAGTGGATCTTGGAGATAACAATAGCTATGAAATCAAAGGTCACCTCATTGAAACTAGAAGATGGTGGAAAGCTTCATCTGAAAGGCATCCTCTATGTTCCATGTTTGAAAAATAATTTAGAAATTATTTGATATGATGATGAAAAATAAATAATACTATGATTAAAAATGACAAATACCCTCCCTTTGGGATCTAGACATCAATATAGATCTCAATATTAACCAAGCCACATTGTTCTCCTAATACATGCAACTTTATGGTACGTCATCTATCCCTTTCAACCAAATGAGAGATCTCCACCAATCTGAGCATGCTTCTAAAATATTTGAACTTCGTATGGGGAGATTCGCACTTGTATAATCACAACCCCAATTAGTAAAATTTCAATATATACGTTCTTATATTCTAGCACAACACTTTGAAGTCTTGAACTATTTTGATGCTTCTTAGGTGGTCATATTATCCTAACACATATCAACAAAAAATTCCTTCTTCAATCTTTCCAGGAGCACTAAACTCAACCTTAGCACTATCCAACACATCCAAGTCTTGTTTACAACTTCATTAGTCACAAATAATCAGCTATAGTTCTTTAGCCATTCTCTGGTCTCATTATTTCTTTAAGCTCTTCACTATATCTGTCACAATATGCCTCCCTCTCAAATGGGGAGATAAACTCTTTATTTATCTAAGATTCTTCTTACCTGGGGGACAAGTCCAACAAAAAATTATTTCTTCTAGCCACACAAGCTTTTGTATTCATATCGTGAGAGAAAATTTGACCTTCTAGAACTTCATTCCTTTTATCCTTACAAGGTCACCAATCAATGTAAAATTTAATGTCATATTATTAGTATGTGACCCAAACTTTCACAATGATTGAAATTCTAATGTTCAAGATAAATCAATATTTACTCTCTCTATGATAAAACCTAACCATCTTTTACGATCAAACACAGATTAGTCCTGTGGTCATTTTTGGATAGATTCTTGATCAAACAAAGTCATATCTTCTTTCAAACATAGCAGAACAAAACTCGGTCAAATGGTAGTGTCTTTGAGATCATCAATCTTCAAATTTTTGTCCTCCTTGACGTCACACATGAGAACAAAAATAATAAGAGTATGAGATCCAGATTGTCCAATTTGAGGAGGTTGACTTGACTATAATAGTCGGGTTGACTTGACTGTTTGGGGCCTACATGAAGCCCAAAATTAATAATTAAATTTCCATTTTGTTTATTTTTTTAGCCAATTTAAGAACCCTATTTAGCATGCAGGAATACCTCCCACTGCTAAACAAAAATAACCACTCTCTCTGAGAATGGGAGGTATTCTTCAACAATATATTTCCTTTTAGAAATTCTCCTTCGTAATTAAAGTTCATGAACTCATAGATCAATCCATATTAGAGTGGGAAAAGTAATTTCTGACATGCACATTTTATAAATCATTCAATCTTCTAGGGTAATTTCCCAAAAAAATTTATGGCTTTTGTTAGTTTCTCTTGGTCAAAATCATTTATGACCTATTCAAGTCCCTTTTGGTAGTCAAGTCCATATGCCCCTCCTTTTTCTTAAATTTTCCTTTCACCTAACGAGGGTCCTTTATGGATTTTCAAATGAATTTCATTTATTTTTTTGGGTGAAAATCCATTATCACCTACACAAGTCCATCTGGTAGCCAATTCCATCTGGCTTCCAGAAGATTTTCCCAATTTTATAACTTCCTTGGAATTATGCATCTTTTGGTAAAATTCGATTATGACCTAGCCAAGTCCATTTAACTTTCAAAAGATTCCTTGATTTTTATTAAGGACATCATTGCTCCCTCTTAATGAGGAAAGAATATTCTTTTAGCAATTTACTCATATATGTATTAGAGCTCCATAGCTGCTTCTACACCATGCCTTGAATAAAATGAATTGGTCATGTCCATCTTTCCTCTCATTCTCAACTATGTCATGTCTTGCAATACACAATGCAATATATAGAAATTTACTTTTAGTTGAGTAAAGAGACTCATTCTACATGTCTTGCAATACACACTATAATATATAGAAATTTGCTTTCAGTTGAGCCTAGAGACTCATTCTACAACCCAGTATGATGTGTAAAGATAAACATGGTTTAATAAGATTATCATAAGTGAAGTAGTTTTTCCAAAATGCTCTTATGTCCTCTGTTCTTTCTAAAATTCTAGCCTCTCTTTATCATATTCAATTTTACTACACAGTTACTTATTGCTCTTCTAGTATCCACTGCATTTGTCTTAATTCGACCATATATTGTTTAGAGTGTTCTTTACAAATCAAGTATCTCGTGTTGATCAAGTTAACATATGCATCATAACGTCCTCAAATCTATATCTTCTAATCAAGAAATTCTTTATGTCAAATTTCCAATGCCAAATGAAACAGATTATTGTGGTAGTTCCAATTACTACCTCTGTCAGAGAAGTAGTTCCCCCGCGTTTGTATCTGTATCTTCTAATCAAGACATTCTTCATGTCAAATTTCCAATGCCAAATGAAACAGATTATTGTGGTAGTTCCAATTACTACCTTTGTTAGAGAAGTAGTTCCCCTGCATTTGTATCTATATCTTCTAATCAAGACATTCTTCATGTCAAATTTCTAATGCCAAATGAAACAAATTATTTTGGTAGTTCCAATTACTACCTCTGTCAGATAAGTAGTTCCCCTGCGTGCGTTATGAATTCAAGTCCTTCTATCATTGTAGGAAGGTTCTTTTTGCACTACTATTTTTTGTGTTAGGAAGCCCTTCTGCTTACTAGACATGATTTCTTCAAGTAGGACATATTGTTCTTCAATAATCTCAACTTTTTGGAATCCTTTTTGAACAATGAGCATCGTAATAATAACCAATGGCAGACAAAAAAATAGAGACTAAAATAATCTGAAAGCAATTACGAAGCGTATCTATGTATGTAACTCCGTTTGTCGACCACGATGGTGTTTGCACTGCAGTCGGTGTAGCTGCGGATGATGGGGAAGGTGTTCCAACAGTTGGTGTTGTGGGAGCGGTCAATGATGGGGAAGGTGATCCAACAGTTGGTGCGGTGGGGCCGGCCGATGATGGGGACAGCGATTGAACAGTTGGTGTAGTGGGAGGGGCCGATGATGATGGAGAATGGGCGGGTGAGGGGGATTGTAACGCCCTGTGGTCATCGAGCGACTGGGCATGCACTCCACCCACTCTGCGAATTGACTAAGGCATGAAAAAGTGCGACAGGGCGACCAAAGGCGTGACATATATTTATGTGGACGAATTGGCGTTTGAGTTTATAGGGGCGAGTCGAGGGGAGCTCGTCCGCAAGCCGACTGAGGAGTCTAGCCAAATGGAGGGTGAACCGGTGGGGCGGTCCCACACCATGTGCGGGCCAAACACACAACGGCATTACAAATCGTTTGAAGGCATGGCGGTTGGAGGCATGTGGAAGGGTCGGCTGAGGGCGCGACCTCCACACAACATACCATATATACATGCGATGAAGTTGTAGCATTTCACCATCGGACTTCGGCGTTCGACCAAGAGCAAAGGGTGCGAAAGGAAGTAGGAAGCCACAGCGGAGGTGCAGGTCTATGCGCCCGCCCGTCGGGCAAGCCTACACGAAGAATTGGCACAGTAATGTTCGATTGAGGTGCAGGTGGAGGGCGTTCTAAGGCGCCCGCCCACCGAAGTGTTGAACGGACTTTGGATTGTATATTGGGCAATGGAGCGTGCACGGGCGCGCCCGCCCGAGTTGGCAAAGGGAGTTCGTGTGTTGTTAAATGGTTGGTGGGTGAGACCACCATGTGGTCATGCACGGGTGGGCGCCCAACCATGTTGTAACGCCGGTCGAGTTATACTCCCGATCACTTGTAAAAATTCTTCATATATAATAAAAGAATTCTCTTTTCATATGATGTGTTCATGCTGCTGTTCTATGATGTTCTTATATTAATGGTTTCCACACATTAATATGTTATTCATGGTTAATGATGAATGTTAAGGCGTAGTTCGTAAAGTAAGTTAACAATGAAAGATGTTGGTTACTTAGGCGGTGTCGCACCCGACCAATTTAAGGAAAAAAAGAATTGGGGGCGTGACAGGTGGTATCAAAGCAGGTTCACAGGTGGTGAAGCCATTGCTTGATGAATGCAGAGAACAGACATGTATGCAAGGAAAAGTTATGGAGAAATCGTGGATTAACAGTCTGGGTTTCGTGGACTTGATGGTTCATGGCAAGACCATTCAAGCACTGGTGGACATGGGGGCCACTCATAACTTCATGAAGACACGGTTAGTAAAAGAGGTTGGACTGATGATCTTCTCATCGAATGTGGAGGTCAAGGCAGTGAACTCTAAAGCTAAAGTGGCGGGTTTGACACACAAAGTGCCTATGCAGATAAAACACTGGAAGGGTCAGTTGGACTTCACGGTGATGGAGATGAACGACTTCGATATGATACTCGGATAGGATTTCTTAAAGGGAAACAGGGCTATTGTTGTCCCCTTTTGTGATGAGGTGGTGCTGGTTGGACAGTCACAAACTTGGACTTTGCCCACTCATAGGCAAAGGAGGGAAGTCAAGGTGCAACATGTTTCGGCACTAAGTTTGGAGAAGGCTATGAAGGAATCAGATAAGGAGAAATATGTGGTGATGTTCAAGGATGTCGAAGGTGATGGAGTGGGGACGCCTGTTCCAGCCGAGATTTCTGAGGTACTGACCAAATATGCGGATTTGATGCTTGATGAGCTACCAAAGAAGCTTCCACCAAGGTGTGCAGTGGACCATAGCATTGAACTTGAGCCAGGAAAGCAACCCCCAGCTAAAGCACCTTATCGATTGTCAGGACTTGAGTTGGAGGAATTGAAACGACAGCTAAAGGAGTTAGCTGATGTAAGTTTCATTAGACCTTCAAGGTCCCCTTATGGAGCTCCGGTATTATTTCAGTGGAAGAAGGATTCGAATGAGCTACAAATGTGCTTTGATTACCGTGCATTGAACAAGCAAACGGTAAGGAACAGGTATCCTTTGCCATTGGCTGCTGATTTCTTTGACAAGCTTGCGAAAGCCCAAGTGTTTTTCAAGCTAGACTTGAGGCATGGGTATTATTAGGTGCGGATAGCTGAAGGAGACGAAAAGAAGACTGTGATAGTAACAAGGTATGGTAGATTTGAATTCCTTGTTATGCCATTCGGGTTGTGCAATGCTCCTGCTACGTTTTGCACTTTGATGAATGATGTCCTACGATCATACTTGGATTCGTTCGTAGTAGTGTAATTGGACGATATAGTGGTGTTCAGTGACAACATGGAGGATCATAAGAAGCACTTGGCGATGGTGTTCGAGGCACTGAGGGCAAATCAGTCGTTCTTGAAGAAGTCTAAGTGTGTGTTCGCTCATACCGAGATTCCGTTCCTTGGGCACATTATTGGTCAAGGGTACATACGGATGGAGCTGAGCAAAGTGAAGGCGATCGAGGACTGGGTTGAACCAAAGAATGTCCATGAGATGAGGGTTTTTTTGGGCATGACCAACTAGCAACGGAAGTTTGTAGAGGGGTACTCCAAGGTAGCATCATCACTAACAGACCTATTGAAGAAAGACAAGAGGTGGAGTTGGACGGATAAATGTCAGAAGGCATTTGATGACTTGAATAAGAGGATGGTTACAACACCAATACTGAAGTTTCCAGACTTCGAGCAATCGTTTGAGGTACACACAAATGCTTCAGATTTTGCCATAGGAGGGGTTCTTATGCAGGATGGGCATCCGGTGGCGTATGAGAGTCGGAAGTTGCAGGATAGAGAATGAAGGTATCCGGTCCATGAGAAGGAGATGACTGCAGTCATTCACTGTCTTCATGTGTGGAGACATTACCTGATTGGGAAGCTGTTTGTTGTCAAGACGGACAACGTTGCAGCAAGTTATTTTGCATCATAACCGAAGCTTTCAAAGCAAGCTCGTTGTCAGGACTTCTTGGCAGAATTCGACATGACTATCGAGTATAGACCGGGAAGACACAATGCGGTAGCAGATGCCCTTCGCAAGAAGGGACAACTTGCGGCATTGGAGGGAGAAGACTGGGCAGCTAGGAGTAGAATTCGAGTTCAGATGTTAGAAGAGATGCAGAATAAGCTCAGGGAAAGTGTTGAGACCGATACTTTGGCACAGATTATAGTGAAGCAGATAAAGGAGGGGAAGACACAAAAGTTCTTTCTATGAGATGGGTTCTTGTTCTTTGGAAACCGACTCTATGTTCCAAAGTCATATGGACTCAGTAGGCACCTTTTGAAGGAGTGCCACGACTCACCATGGGCTAGCCACCCAGGGCAGCGTCGTTCTTTCGCATTGTTGGAGAGAAGATTCTTTTGGGAGAAGATGCGAGAGGATGTAGAGGAGTATGTACATACATGCATCATTTGTCAGCAGGACAAATCGGATACTCAGAGGCAAGGAGGACTGTTGCAGTCTTTACCGATTCCTGAGAGACCATGGATGAGTGTCTTGATGAACTTCATCACTCAGTTGCCACAGGTTCAGGGGTATAATGGGATAATAGTCATGGTTGATCGTTTTTCCAAGTATGTTGTCTTTGTTCCAACAAAGATACCTTATGGAGTCGAGTGGACTGCGGAGTTGTTCTTTAAGAACATAGTGAAGTATTGGGGGATGCCATTAAGCATCGTGTCGGACCGAGATCCACATTTTACAGGCAGATTTTGGACCACATTGTTCAAGTTAGTCGGGACAGAGTTGTTGATGAGTTCGAGTTACCATCCGCAGACAGATGGGCAGACCGAGAGGATCAACGCATTGCTGGAGGACTACTTGAGACATTATGTGACGGCTGATCAGAAGAATTGGCCTGAACTCTTGGATATTGCTCAGTTTAGCTACAATATTCAAAAGAGTTCTGCAACGGGGTATAGTCCATTTGAGTTGGTGAATGGGCAGATGCCGGTTGCACTGCATACCGTAGTGACAGGAGGTTTCTTGAGGAGTCCTCATGTGAAGAAATTCATGAAGGCTTGGGATGAGACCTTGGAGTTGGCACGGTTGTGCTTGCACGAAGCTGCAAGGAGAATGAAGAAATGGGTTGATCGAGGAAGACGAGATGTGCACTTCAGTATGGGAGATATGGTGTTTCTCACGATTACTGGCGAGCAGTTTCAGCTAGCCAAGGGGACTGTGAGCAAACTAACACAGAAGTATGAGGGACCATTCCAAGTTAAGAAGAGAGTGGGGGAAGTTGCTTACGAGCTGGAGCTTCCGCACCATATGCATATGAAGCATCCAGTTTTTCACATGAGTCAGTTGAAGAGATGCATACTTGATGCTGATCATCCAGAGAGAGCTGAACCGCCGAGAGGACCAGCCGGGATTGTGGACAAGCTAGCACTGGAGTTGGATAAGATTTTGAGCTACAGAACTACAGGGATTGGCTGCCACATGAAACGGGAGTATCTTGTCAGATGGAAGAATGCACCATAGGAAGAAAGCTGGGAATTAGAGGACTCACTTTGGAGATGGAAGAAGAAGATTGCGAAGTATGAACAAAAGATACTGAGGCAGTTGAGATTGTCGAGGGCGACAATGATTTCGAGTGGGGGAGGATGTAATGCCCTGCGTCATCGGGCGACCAAGCGCGCGCTCCACCCACTCCGTGAATTGACTAAGGCATGAAAAAGTGCGACAAGGCGACCAAAGGCGTGACATATATTTATGTGGACGAATTGGCGTTTGAGTTTATAGGGGCGAGTTGATGGGAGCTCGTCCGCAAGCCGACCGAGGAGCGTAGCCAAACGGAGGGTGAACCGGTGGGGCGGTCCTGCGCCATGGGCGAGCCAACCACACGATGGCATTACAAATCGTTTGAAGGCACAATGGTTGGAGACATGTGGAAGGGTCAGCCGAGGGCGCAACCTCCACACAACATACCATATATACATGTGATGAAGTCATAGCATTTCACCATCGGACTTCGGGTTCAACTAAGAGCAAAGGGTGCGAAAGGGTGCAAAGGGTGCGGAGGTGTAGGTCTATGCGCCCACCCACTAGGCATGCCTACACAAGGTAATGTTCGATTGAGGCACGGGTGGAGGGCGTTCTAAGGCGCCCACCCGCCGATGTGTTGAATGGACTTTGGATTGTATATTGGGCGGTGGAGCGTGCATGGGCGCGCCCGCCCGAGTTGGTAACGAGAGTTCGTGTGTTGTTAAACGGTTGGTGGGTGAGACCACGGTGCAGTCCTGCACGGGTGGGCGCCTAACCATGTTGTAACGCTGGTCAAGTTATACTCTCGTTCACTTGAAAAATTCTTCATATATAATAAAATAATTCTCTTTGCATATGATGTGTTCATACTGCTGTTCTATGATGTTCTTATATTAATAATTTCCGCACATTAATATGTTATTCATGGTTAATAATGAATGTTAAGGCGTAGTTCGTAAAGTAAGTTAACAATGAAAGATGTTGGTTACTTAAGCGGTGCCGCACCCGGCCAATTTAAGGAAAAACAAATTGGGGGCGTGACAGGGATGCCGCTAAGGAAAAACGAATTGGGGGCGTGACAGGGATGCCGCTGTTCCGGTCTTCTTCGAAGCGGATGCGGCGCCAACGGTGATAGTGACTTCCATGCCGGCGGAGCGGTGACCCGAGATTCCGCAGATGTAATACTTGGCACCCGTGCTGTCCAATGTAATGCTATCGTTTCCACTGGTGTGTGTTGCCAACGGATTACTAGTGGTGCACGAATCGTACGCCGCCTTGTTCACCACCAGCACAGTGTGCGTGCCGGGCGTGTATTTGAACACCGCATGATTATATTCAATCATCACTCGTTAATATATATCTTCAGTTGCAACAGTATCATCAAATATTCATTTTGGGTCTAATTGAGTTTGTCGCCTACAACAAATCTTTTGCCAGAACCCGAGGTCTTATAGTTGACGCCCAGATTCCACTGTGCGCTGTCGCCGACGGTGTAGTCAGTAGCCAAACAATTAAATGGCAAAACCATCATCGCCATTGCCATCACAACTACAATCCACAGTCTCTGCTGCTCCATATCTCCCGCTAAAATTACTGCCAATATCCGCCATCGAAACAAACAAATTAAAAAGCCATACATGAGAATTTCTAAGAAGATACATCAGAAGGTCACTGCGTTCTACCATCAAAAGTAACAGGTTATGCAACAATACAGATGGGCATATCTAAACAAGAGTGTTATGCACAGCCGACCCACAAAATCTCTGGCACATACCCATGAGGTTCCCTTTCCCACGAGGAAAGCTCCAATTTTCTTACCACCCAATCAAGTTTAATGGCGAACGAAGTCCACCAAAAACACGTATAAGCACTTTTGTTTGAATACGTCTTCCTCTAGTCATTCATTTACCGGAATATTTTATGGAGGTTCTTTTATATGTTTGGCCATAATAGTTTACTCTGCTATCTAACTTATAATATTACAAGGAAAATGTCAACAAATGGCGACCACCCCCGCGTTTCCAAGAAATGGTGATGGCTCTCTATTGCAAATGGCTACCCGAGAGGGCGTAGTCAACAACATTTTCCCTTTGAATCTTTTTGCTTACACAATCATTATAGAACGCGTGACCATTTTGCCTCTTCCCCCTCTAAACTTGTGTAAATGTTATTCTATATTCTGTCAACTATCAATGGGCAAATGGTGTGTAAATGTTATTCCATATTTGGTCAATGCGTAAATGGTGTTTGGGGTTTTAATTTGATTCCTTGGGGGTATGGTTGGTTTTCTTTTATATTTGGACTCAATTTGTGCAAAGGTAAAGTGATATGTTGATCCTTTATAAGAAAGGGTATGTAGTTTGCTTTTTCCTCTTAACTTCTTCCAAATAGATTTAATTTTGCAAAAGAGGAATTTGCAAAAAGCTTTGTTAAAGCAATTTTATAAAATAAATATAACCTCCTGGCTATTGACCGGCTGGCTCTGACCACTGGCTCTCCGCTGACCTTCTGTCGACCTTCTGTCAATGATTGGCTATCGGAGACCCCTATCTATCTTAGGGGCTGTGACTCACTCACTCGGCTCCGTACTGTACCGCACCATGTTGGGTGAATGTGGACTTGTTGGACTTGGCGGCTTCCTTATGCGGACTGAGCGCCTTACGCGGATTGGGTAATGCGGGACTGGGAGAATGCTCATCACAATTTAATTTAAAAAAAATTATATTTAATAAAAATTATTAAATTATATATATATATATATCTATATATATAATTTATTAATATTTCAATTAATTATATGTGAATAAAAGCTTTCGTGAGTAATTTTTTAAAAAAATAAGTATTTTGGATTTATTACATAATTGAATAAATTGTGTAAGTCTTTGTGGTTCATCACCATGATGAATGAAGAGAAACTGATCTCATAGTACGAGTATTAAAAACAATGATAAAAAGATAAGGTCAGAAATTAAAGAAAATTAGTTTAGATAATAAGATAATTAAAGGATAAAAATATAAATAAAAATAGAATAAATAAAAATTAAAAAATAAAAAATAAAAAAATTAAGAAATAAAATATAAATAATTAATTATTGAAAATAATTAATTAATTAGTATAATTGATGATGGTGATAAATTTATTCTAAATAAAATAAAAGAAAAATGATTAGGAATTATGGGGTATATATATATATATATCATTTTTATTTATTCCATATTTTATTTACCTTATAATTTTTATAGTTTTATTTTATTTTATTTATAAAATTCATCTTTTATTACTATTATTTTGAAATTTTGTTTGTATTTTTCACTTTTATACATTGTTCATTATTTGTTGTTTTTTTGTTTTCTGTTTTTTGGTTTGAAACACAACAATCTCATCTTTATCTTTTAAAGATAAAGATAGATGGAAGGAACTTAGTTAGTATAAAAGAGATGGGTTCATTCTCAAATCATAAATGATAGTCGATGAAATTTAAAATATATTTAACTAAATTGTTGGTAGGTTTTTAACTTAATTATTGTAACAGCTATAAATCTGAAAACTATGGAATATACATAATTATTTTCTTTTAACATAAAAACTATATCCAACCTTGAGTAATGGACCCTGTCATAGATTACAAAAGTTATTAATGCATAATTGATTAAAGTCTGTAGCACCAAACACCACTTATATATATATAGGGGGTTTACGCAGTGCATTATATTAGATATCATTTTTGGGATTCAACTGCGTTAAGTAAGTCATTCACGTATGACAATTTCCATGAGAGGTAGTCACTTACGACTACCTCTCATGGAAATGGTCATACGTGAATGACTTACTTAACGCAGTTGAATCCCAAAAATGATATCTAATATAATGCACTGCGTAAACCCCCTATACTTAAATTCAAAAAGAGTGAAGGGATCTCTACTTGAATGGTTCATGAGGCACAATACTTGCTAATGTTTTGCAAATGGGGTAGCAAGCTAAGTGGGCTTGATTGTGGGGAAAACTTCACAGTTAAGCGCGCTTGAGCCAGAGGAGATCTGGGATGGGTGACCTCCCAAGAAGTCCTGGTTACCGGGTGCAAGCCCCGGAAGTGATGATTGATGCTATGTGATTTATTTCACCAGTTTCAATCCCACTTCTTCACCCCTGTGAGCATCACCCGATGCAATGAGTGCTAAGTGAACTATTCAAACCATGAGAAATTAGTCACTTACGACTACCTCTCATGGAAATGGTCATACGTGAATGACTTACTTAACGCAGTTGAATCCCAAAAATGATATCTAATATAATGCACTGCGTAAACCCCCTATACTTAAATTCAAAAAGAGTGAAGGGATCTCTACTTGAATGGTTCATGAGGCACAATACTTGCTAAGGTTTTGCAAATGGGGTAGCAAGCTAAGTGGGCTTGATTGTGGGTAAAACTCCACAATTAAGCGCGCTTGAGCCAGAGGAGATCTGGGATGGGTGACCTCCCGGGAAGTCCTGGTTACCGGGTGCAAGCACCAGAAGTGATGATTGACGCTATGTGATTTATTTCACCAGTTTCAATCCCACTTGATTTATTTCACCAGTTTCAATCCCACTTCTTCACCCCTGTGAGCATCACCCGATGCAATGAGTGCTAAGTGAACTATTCAAACCATGAGAAATTAGTCACTTACGACTACCTCTCATGAAAATGGTCATACGTGAATGACTTACTTAATGCAATTGAATCCCAAAAATGATATCTAATATAATGCACTGCGTAAACCCCCTATACTTAAATTCAAAAAGAGTGAAGGGATCTCTACTTGAATGGTTCATGAGGCACAATACTTGCTAAGGTTTTGCAAATGGGGTAGCAAGCTAAGTGGGCTTGATTGTGGGGAAAACTCCACAGTTAAGCGCACTTGAGCCAGAGGAGATCTGGGATGGGTGACCTCCCGGGAAGTCTTGGTTACCGGGTGCAAGCCCCGGAAGCGATGATTGACGCTATGTGATTTATTTCACCAGTTTCAATCCCACTTCTTCACCCCTGTGAGCATCACCCGATGCAATGAGTGCTAAGTGAACTATTCAAACCATGAGAAATTAGTCACTTACGACTACCTCTCGTGGAAATGGTCATACGTGAATGACTTACTTAACGCAGTTGAATCCCAAAAATGATAACTTACATATATTTTGTGTGTGATATTATATTACATAGTTATCAAGGTATATATGGTTGTTAATAGTTAATGCGCACATGGCCTATCGTGGGGTAGCCATCCCTGCCTAGGCCTTTGCAAAATAGCCCTTGTACACTGGGACACGTGGCATGCTAGTAACCGAGATTGTTGTATGCGTCAGCCAACTGGTGCCAATCTCCTACAACATCTGTCTTGTTTAATGTCCGTTGATCTCTACCCAATGATCCGACGGTGGGGAGGTTTTAGGGTTTAACACCCTAACCAATTTTTAGCGCCCGACAGATGGTGGGATCATTGTTGTCGTCGCCCTGTGGTATCATGCTGCTCTGCAATGGTGTGGTCCAGTGAGGGTTTCAGGCCAACAAAAGATCCTTTTGTGTTTTTCCATGAGCGCTATGGTTAGTCCTGCGAAGGCAGGTAACCTCGACGGACTGATATTACATGATCTCGATTATATGTATTGTGTGAATTTGTCTTTCTCTTGGAGTCTCTGACTGGTGCCAAACTTATTGCACTGCCTCTGTCGTCTATGGGTGTCTTGATGGGCTTCTATTATTGCTGGGAATGCTCTACTCCAAGGAACAATTCCGGAAGGTAAACCCACAGACTTTATAGTTTTGAATTTTGCAAAGGTTTTCCTTCGGTTTGCTGATAGACTCTAGCTTCCACATCATTTTAATGAAAATATTCGCTATGAAGAAGGTGGGATGCTCAAATATAGAACCCTCCAATCTCAGGTAAAATGCCCTTCCTCTCAGCATCACTCTTTTAACATATTATGCAGGTTTATATGCATACTGACTCCGTGGTTTTGGGCGTTTGTGTACATGTACTCTTCCATATGTGCTCAGGTAGTCAAGTGACTAGGGCAACGTCCCTTAAGGTTTTAGGAGCTTACGACTTCCATGGTTATTTCCAAGTTGGAACATCTTGCCTCTGGTGCATGAACATTTAGCTTCTAAAATGATTAACTATTCGGTGACAGAGGCTGTATATTGAGCCGAGACTTGTTTAAGTTATTTTTTTTATAATTAATTAGATGCATAAAGGAATGGCCATACACTATGCGTGACACATGTAATTTTGTAAACAATCAACACTTGATCGTTTGCGAGCTTTTGTGCATATTTTCTTTGTTATACATTGTTTTGAGTTAAATTATACATTGGATGGTCTTTTAGGGGTTTTTGGTCATGTCGACACATTCGGGCTGTTGAGCCATTTTGAAATGTAGCAATGTTCTTTAGGTTATTACTCAGTGAAATATATTTAACCAAACTTAGTGTGTCTCATTATTTGAATGAAAATGTAGTTATTTTATCTCTGATTTAATGGTGGGCCGAGATTACCTCTTTTTCCTTGCTCAGGGTTGTAATAGTTTAGCAATTTTATCTTAGTTCCTTCGGCATTTCCAAAACAATATTTTTAAACATTGATATACAATGAGTCACCTAGATTACTTCTGTAATGGCTTGTGGTATATTACTCATTTCATCTCTATAGTAGTCATGTAGCATTTCACATTGTTTATTTCTATGGTGACTTTGTAGCATTTTACACAGATAGTTTCTACTACTTATCATGAAACTTACTCTTACCTCTTCTAGGAGCACATGAATGATGTATCTAATTTATTGAGTTATTTTATCCATACTTTACTTGTAGGACTTGTTATCTTTCATGTATTGCCATAACTTATTGTCTGATACTTTATTGTGAATCTGGTAATTCTATTCTCTATTTTAATGCAATTTCAAGGAATTTCTCTCCTTAGTTTGTTCTGTCACTCAAGTAATTCTTCCAGCATCAATTTGAAATGGAAATTTTTATGCTATCATTTAAATACTTTTTCCACAATCCAGAATTAATTCGTAATGGGAATTTCTGGAATACTTATCTGTTCAATATTAGAAAAATTGTAATATTCAATCCTTTTTGGAAAGTCTCTCCTCCCAGCCACGAGCCTGGCAATTACGTCTAGACCCTCCCCTGAGCACTTTCTTCTGTTTCATAGTTAAGATAATTCTAGCCACAGTCAAGTATTTTGGGCCTCCAAACTCCTGTCCTGCCTCAAGTCCTGTACCTTTTTACTGACTATTCTATAGAATTCTCCCAGTGATTTATTCCACCCAGCTTTGGGATATCCCCTGGATTCTTTTCCCCCATTTAAATCTCCCTTCAGATAGATGAGTAATTGTATTTCATAATTGTTTCTTTTAATTCATGTAAACAACTTCTATTTTTGTTAAAGTATCTAGACTCCTAATTACAATAAAGTTAGGTAACTAAATATATGAGTAATTGTCTTTCATAATTGTTTCTTTTAATTCATGTAAACAACTTCTATTTTTGTTAAAGTATCTAGACTCCTAATTACCATAAAGTTAGGTAACTAAATATATATTTCTTGGCCTTCCAACCTCAGTCATTTATTATTTAACATCATAGGGTAACAAAACTAAAATAATAAATGGTAATGATCAAACATAGTAACCACAATAATTTTTTTATGCACCTTGGGGTGTTACAATTATTGGACACAAAAACCAATCAACTATAATAACCATTCCAAATTCCATACGTAATTACATTTTAAGATTTCCATAAGGGTGAAGTTATAAGATTAGTGATTTAAATATTTTAATAATTTCACTTTCATGTAGATTGAAGGAGCTTTGTTTGTATAAAAGACATGAGTTCCTTCTCATAGATGATAGTTGATGAAATTTAAAATATATTAATTTGTGTTATATATTTATTTATTCATTATTTATATAATTATATTACTTAACTATTTATTTTTATTATTTAATTTTTTACATTGTTTTTAATTTATTTATTTTATAGTTTTTGGCCCTTATTAAAATTTACCTAATTAAGATTATGAATTTTATTTTTTCCCATTCATAATTTAGAATATATTATCATTTATATTTTTAGTTCTTAATTTTTTTATTAGTTAAACTAATTTATCCATTTCTTTTTAATGATTTTATTGTTATTATTATTTGTTTTATTATTATTATTATTTTCTTGTGATTAGTTTTTAAGTGTTAATTTTATTTATTTATTTATTTATTTTTATTTTTTTTCACTTTACATTTTTTATACCTTTGTTGAATTAGTCTCTCTTCATGTAAATCGTCTTAATGATAAACCACATTAGTTGGTTCGTATAGTTTATTCAATTATGTGATAGATCTTAAAAATTTCTTTTTAAATATTTCAATAAACCATTAAAAACTTATAATATGTAAATACAATAATCTATATAATTCAAACATATCATTTTCACTTTTATTAATATTTCAATGAACAATTAGAAACCTAATCTCGATCATTCCCCTCGTTACATAGTTATATGCAAAAGTTCCTAAATTAGTATTATGCTCATCATAATTATTATTTTATTAAATAGATTATCGTAAGAATAATGTTTCCAAATATATATTTCAATTTTTTAAAATGAAAATAAATATTTACAAAGATAGAGATGTATATAGAATTTGTTGAATTAATAGATTTAGATTACTATTTATTTATTTTACCAATTTAAAATAATTTTACGTATAGTAAATTGCTAAATTTTTTTATATATTCGTATTATTAGATTGAAAAATGTTCATTGTGTTTTTTATTCTTTTTCTTTGCATGTTATTTTTGAAATTTTTTATGGTGTGTCCTAGCAAAATCGTAGAATGTGGATCTTGTTTTGTAATGGTTTAATAAGTACTGTAAAAATATTGTGGCCAAATAAAGTTGAAAAATCAACTAGCCTTTTAGGTGCACATTCCTTTACTACATCAACTAATAAGGTTAGGGTTTTCACTTATTGTATTTTCTTCTTGTAAATATAACATAGGAACACATTTTTCATTAGTTAAGTTATGACCATTTTAGCTACGATATATTGCCATGTAATTTTTAGTTTTTTTTAATTAGTAAAATTTGGGTTTCAATGTATTATTTTGTTTTATCCAATATTTGTTTATTTTTTCATTTATATTTCTTTCTTTAATTCATTCTCTAAACAATTTAGTTCATTCTCTAAAAAAATTAGATTAGTATTGCTATAGCAATCTTCTCTTTCTCATTTCATTGGGCATGTCACAAAGAAGGTTAGGGTATACAAAGTTGGCTCTTTAGTTAATTGAACTTGGGGAATACTACTCTCCTCATGCCAAGTGGCATCCGATGGTGTAAGAAAAAATAATTTGTGGTTTAATATATCATATCAAGTTGTTACTTAGGAAATCTGTTGCGTGGAAAGCCATTGATTACACTTGATGAAGGATTTGATGACATACATGACGTGGATAGTTGTTGAGGGAAGATCGTATACTTCATTTTCAGATGATTTTGATGACCATGCAGTTGTTATTTGAGTAGATTGTAGAGGTTTCCTTGAGGTATTCAAAGCTAATTTTGAAGAAGAAATTACGTATGTATCTGTAAAACTCTTTTATTTTTCTAGTACTTAATTTTTCAGTTATTTAGTGATTAATGACATGATCTTAAAGTAATTTATACATTATATTAAATTTAGCAATTTATCTATTTAACTATGATTATATGGATAATAGTCACTTGGGTTGAATTTTGTAATGTACTTAACCCTAAATACCTCAAAAGGTGAAATATGCCTCAAAATATGCAAAAATGTGTCCTTACCCCCATAAATTTGTACTTGAGGCGGAAACACACCTTCAAATACATCAAAGCTCTTTCATTAGGGTTATTTCTCACTCCTTCTTACGTGAAAGATCCCCTAACCAACTCCTTGAACAAGGTGTCCAACCTCAAGAATCAAGTGGGCCTTTGACCAAACCCATGTGTAACTTAGTGCTACATGGCATGATCTCAGGTTAGGTGTTCATCTTGTAAGGCCCCCTCTTTGCTCGGATCCTTCATCCATATGGTCTTAGGCCCTAGTTTTAACCTAGGAACAATAATATCCATGAATGACATGAAAAAAGAGAATGTAATCTATGTAGCCATGCCTCCAAGTACATGTAAAACATGCCTGAATGGATCCTTCCCATGCAAACTATTTCTCGGTGGCACATCAATTATGAGGTATGGATTAGGAATAAAGGATGAATGAGATTTTTCAATTATAGGAGGAGGAGTGGATATTGAAAATTCGTGCTCTCTGGGTATCGGGAGCAAACAAGAATACAAAATTATTTCATAACTATGCAACGAAGTGCCGCAGGGAGAACTCCATCTCGGAGTCAATGAAAGCCGTTTTCATGTAATTCAAGTAGATAAACCACCAGAGAAACGAATATGATATTATGACGATATTATGACTTTATTCATACCTTACCTTGACACAAGAACATAATTGCTAGTAGACAAGCACTAGAGAATTGCTAAAAGGATAGTTGATTTTGCAGTTTTGAATGCTGTGAAGAAAATTACAAGTGCCTCTTTTCATAGATAAAGTTTGAAACCTGCAATTAACATAATTCCACTCATTAGAAAACATTATCTCATCATCTTCCTTGGATAACACTGGTAATATTTGTAGATGGTTCCTATTTGATGTCTACTCAACAATTCCCTTTGAGGTAGCTATACAAATGATTAGAGGGAGGTTGCTCTTATAATTCTCTTAGTATGTTGCGCCTTTAGTATTTAAGGTGAGACAATGCTCTGTTCATAAGACTAGAGAAGGATATATGATTCAACTATTTATGTACACATTGTGAAAAGCTAATTTGTGTAAGTTGACAATAAGAATCCTATTTTTATCATTTCAGTTTTGTGGTCTTTCTTTCAAAGGGGTACACTTCTTCAAGTAGGGTATGAGAAAACTTTACTGTTATATTTTTTTTTACCACTGGCACATTGTAACAACATATGGTTTTGAGGATTGTGTCAAACTCCTGCTAGAATATGGAGCATATGTCATTAGCAAGGGTATATTCTATCATCCAATGTACTTGTTGATTTTCCAATCAAAGAATGTATTATAAATATCAACACTATTTTTGAAAAATGTTTGTACCAGTCCACTAGTATAGACTACAAAATGGACAGACCATTTGGCTTTAGCGACCTCTTTTATTGTTATTTCCTGTTCAATTTGTTCTTATTGGCATCTTAGTTGAGGCTCTTCTTACTGGAAATTCAAGATGTTTTGAATGTAAAGGATGAGGATAGGTGTTACAATTTCTGTGATGTCTACTTGGTATCTTTGGATGTCCTTAACTTTCCTAATTTCTTTTGATGTCCTTAGATTTAACTTTCGCTAACCACTTAACCCCAAACTCTATGCCTTAACTTGAAAATTCAAGATGTTGTGAATGTAAAGGATGAGGATAGGTATTCCAATTTATGATGTCTACTTAGTATCTTTGGATGTCCTTAACTTGCTTGGTTTCTTTTGATATCCTTAGTTTTCTATTTTTCTAACCACTTAACCCCAAAATCTATTCCTTCTAAAGGAAAACATCTTAATTTGTAAATATGATTTGAATGTTTCTGATGATATAAGGAGATTCATAAATAATTTTAAGATATAAATTGTCATGTTTCAAACCAATTATATTTCTTTCTTTAATTTTATCAATTTAAAATAAACTTGAATAATTTCCTAAGAGCAAACTTAGATAATTATACTTAGATAGTTATAAAACATTTTTTTTCTTTTAAATAGGGATTTGGGACTATTTAAATTTCCATATTTTAGTGAGCAATCTTACAACATTTAGCATATGAAACGTTAACCATACTATTCTTGTTGATTGACTACCCAACAATGTAACACGTTTAATTTAGACGAAATTAGTAGTTGAGTATGTTACCCTTCTATTAGTTATTTGTCAATGTGCTCATTTTATGTGGATAGAGGACAACTCCACATGTGAGGGTTAGGAGAATCTTTTTAGTATTATTCCCATGGTGTCAGTTTAGGCTTCATTTTTACACAGTGATATGATTTTCTCTGAATCATTTCACACTGTAAACAACATGGTAAATTCATAACCCTTTTGATGGTATTCATTTAATTTTGTTTGAAGTAATGAAACCAGACTAACATTTTTGGGTTTTCTTACAAGTCCCTTCAAGGGTTTTTTCAAGACAACCTGCTGGTAATGAATTGCTTTGGGGTTTTAGTTATTTGGTTTCTATTAGAGAAAAAACTTTGAAACAATGTCCCCATCAATCTCCTTCCCCTAGCCAATCAATCATCCAACAATTTTTCGACTTTATTCACACATGCTAGTAGCATGGGTTGGATGGATACACACTGTATATACCAATGTGAATGGATTAAAATTTTATGTGATTTTCAAGGGACTCTATTGAGCATATAGAGAGGAAATTCCTTTATATATCCATTTTATTGAAATCCTTTCCAGGTTCGATTTCTCGAATCAGTGAATGGTTTGTGAAACTCATGTGAAATTCATCATAAGGAATGAAGAAAATAACAATATGGGGTTTATGGAAACTCCTGAAAAATATATAGTGGGAAACAAACCCATCCTTAAAACTCTTGCAAAATCTATGGCCGGGAATGAAGAAAATAACAAGATGGGGTTTCTAGATTGGGCCCCTTAACTAGCCCAACAACATTTATTGCCTTGATAGTGGCATAGGGCTCCAGTTCCCAATTTTTCTCTCAGCTTCTTGCAAGTCCACAGAATGAAATCCCACAGGCTCAAGAGAAAAAATTGAATCGCTTATCGCCGATGGGCTTTAATGGCGACAAAATAATAGCGAGTGATAAAGAGAATCATCCTTGTAGTATTTCATAGGGTTTTGTGACTGAATCGGTGTCGCTGAGTAGTTTGGGCAAGTCCATAAATCACCTCTGAGGATTGGTGGTGGAAGTTTTATGGAGAGATTGGCTATGTGAGGAGGATTCAATGCACCCAGATTGAAAGTAGCCCTAATTAAGGGCTTGCCTTTTGTTTGTTCACTTGGTGGGGTGAGATCTTCTTATTTGACCATCCCCCTCGTCTCATCCCTACTACCTTTCTAGATTCCCCTGTTCTTCTCTCCAACTTAGGTATGAACAAATTAGGTTTCAAATTTTTTTTGATTGCTCACGACATTCAATATCAGGAGATCTTGCTCATACTTCATATATGCTTTAGGTGAAATAATAGGAAAAATACCCCCTTAGCTTAAGTGACCTGTCTTCACTAGCAATAATATATTGGGAAAATAAACTAGATTTTATCTTTAATCATGCCCTTCTTTTAGATCATTCTTCGGAACTAAGTAAGGCAACTAAGTTAAGTAAGGTTGATAAGTTCTTACCCTGCCAGATTACAGGAGTAAAGAAGTATCATAGAACCAATTCTTTCACATGTGTCTTTGGAAGTCCTAGGAAATGAAGAAGGTAGTGTTTTATGGTTTGTTAGGCTCATAATAATAAACAAAGCATGGTTTGTTTCGCTAGGCTAGGTGTTACTAGCCATTGAGTAAGTTCCACCTAGATATGTTTTTGGATCCTTTCTAAACAGAAATAGTAAGATGTTCTTCATAAAATTATTGGTTGGTCACCACATGAGTCAATCACCTACCAAGACAAATATGTATTGACCTCCATTGGATCCATACCACGATAGGTGGATCGAATGCACCAGGTGGATGGAATGATGCAACAGGAGTTTAGTGGGCTCTTAGTTCTCATATTGATAGTTGGACTATTGGTCTTATTAGTGCAATTATCTTATAAGTAATTAGCATAGTTTACTTATTGGTATATATGTAGGTGGATCCTTATAATTCAAACGACAGGGCTGGTGACTTAGCAACATCAGCAACAACTCTATGGCACCCTTCAAATGTGGGTAGGGGGTACAAAAGGGAAAATTTCTTATGCGCCTCATAGCAAATAACATCTCATGTACATCTCTCTTCTCCCTCTTATGCTTGTCTAACAGTTATTGTTTTGAATAGGGCTTGTAGCTTTGTATTGTACCCTCTCGATCCTATGGCGAAAGGTATAAACTCTCAAGTCAATCAATTCTACACCTAGAACAATGTGCAAATTGGAATGATCTGGTTGGATACAATAGTCTTAGTTTTCTCAATACAATTAAATTAAACGAAATCTTCTTTCCAAAGGAAATTGAATCTAATTCTAGTGCACAAGTGACATTGCCACAATATCAAGACGAAGGATATATGCACCAAATCTAATAACTCCACAGCCAACATCTATAATGGTTTTGATCTTGCCATTATTGTTGAAAATTTTATTCGGAAATTTCAACATCTGCAAAATCCCCACAATATTTAGATAGGTTTACTAAGTTTCCAAAAAACCACATACATGCAAGGAAGATAGGAAATAGAACAGTGAATAACATATTTGTCTACATATTCAAAAATATAAGTAGACACACTAAATATGTGAACTTAGGCCATATATGCAAGTTAATGATAATTACAGAGATCCTCCAAAAGGAAAGGTGATGCTAAATCACAAAAATCCATACTTTTGCAAGGGAAGCATTATACTTGTCATCTATGCCAGAAAAATTGATCTTATCTCCATTCACCACCATCCAGTTCTGATTTGATTTCTCCTTGGTAAGATGTGTATGAGGTATGTTTACCTTCCATCATCTTTGCTTACAGACCACCAAATTGGCACCCAAAGAAGAAATTAAATTATAATTTAACGTTGATACATATATCACTTGAATCTAGAAGAAAAGAAAAAACTTTGAGGTTGGTTTTATCTATTTTTATTTCACTTATAAGTCCCAGCTCTAGTGTATATGGATTGAATTATGGTCCTCATACCATATTCATGCATAACTGTCTTTTTATATTCAATTCCAAGTCTAGCTCTGTTTTACTAATTTTGTTTCACATTGATTGCAAAATTTTCCTTTTTGTTTAGTTTCTTTGCATCCATTAAAATGTATTCTGATTGTCTATAGTGAGACTCAAAACTTGAAAAAATCATGGATAAAAATTCAAATGAAAAACAAAAGAGAGATAAAAGGAAATCATTCCAAATACACAATCATGGTGAAGTATTGGATTTCCCATCTTTGATGCCTATCTATAGATGTTACTCTATAATGACATAACTATAGGAACCAACTTGAGGAGCAAATAAAAACCATGTTCTATATCGTATATTATTTTCTAAGAAACATTATATCATGTTGCATTTGCAAATGAGTGTAAATTCACATTATAGGTTTCAAAAACATTAATATTAGGAAACCATTTGGTCAAGGACATTTGTCTATGACGTAGCTAGAATAAATTGGAATATCAAGTCCATAAATCGCCTTCGAGGACTCATGCTGGAAGTTTTGTAGAGAGATTGGTTGTGCAAGGGGGATTAAATGCACCAAGATTGAATGTAACCCTATTTAAGTTCTTTCCTTTTGTTTCTTCGTTTGGTGGGGTGAGATCTTTTTAATTGACCACCCCCCTGGTCTCAACCCTAATACCTTGGTAGATTCCCCTATTGTGCTCTCTAACTCAAGTATGAGAAAAAAAGGTTCCAACTTGTTATTTTTTTGAATACTCGTGATGATTACCAAATTTCATAATATGAATATACTAGATGAAATATGCAAATGGGAGGAGAACTAGCTTAGTTTTGGTTTTGGAATTTGGAAATTGTTGATATGTATAACTTGCAGTTTGGAAGGTGTTTAAGAAAAATTAAATTAGGTATTTTCAGTCCCAGATGGGGTCAATGTATAGTAGGGAATATTTTCAGAGAAACCCTCTTTAGTCCTTTATGACAAAATAACTTTTTTTGATGGTGGGAAGAAAGTAGAGTGTATTGAGTAGAAAATTTTATATATTGGTTTTTGAGTATTAGGCTCAGGGATAACCCTCACTCCTCAGATGGAATCAAGTTGGGACACATTTTCTATACTCTTTGTAGGTATACGTTCTGTCATGCTCACTTTTCCATAAAATAGAAACCTTGTAGGTTGTCATTAATATATATAAATCTAAAATCATTTGTTGGTTAGTATTAAGAACCAGAAAAATTATCTAAGTCTTTGTTTATTCCAATAGTGAGTTCGGATCTGAATTGTTTTCATAGCCTGCAACATTTAGAGCTTGGTTTTCTTCTTCTTACAATAATTTTATTATGTTATATGGTAGAGACAAAATAATATGGCAAATGATGTTGCTTCAATCATCACTTTTGGAGTTAGCTTTTGTTGATGAGGGCCAGATGGGTTTTAGGTTGGAGCTATTGATTTGGAATTTTTTCATCGTCCAGGCAGGTGCATACATTCTACTTCTCATGCTATATTTGCTTTCTTTCAAAAATAGTCCATCGAAAAATATAGTAAATTAACTTCAAAAAAAAGAATGAAATGACTATTTAGGTAGTGAAAAGTTTGTCTAATGTTATAAATTGACTTTCGATGTAGAAAAATTATAGATCAATAATAAATAGGCTTATATTATTAAAATTGAAGCATTTTAAAAAAACATGTAAGATCCTAGTGTAGGTTTAATTGCATTTTTTAACTTTTATACCTTTTACTTGTAATTTTTGTTGGAAATAATACTGAGAGGGGGGGGGGGGGTGAATCAGTATTATCACATTAATAAAACTTTTTCATTTCCATAATCAGATTCATATATGCTACTTCCACAACTTCTTATGATTAAGTTAATTAATCTTCAATGAGTGCATTAGAACTTTATCAACCATATTATCAGTTAACAAATGCAGTAACATAGAATAGATCATCACACCTAAGGCACACACATGAACACCATGATATAAGGTGGAAACCCAATGCAGGAGAAAACCACCTGCTGCAAGTCATCTCAATCTTCTTTAATAAGAAAATCCTTTTACAATATTTTGTACTGGTGCAGTCTTATACCAGCACGGGAGCTACAACCCCCTTTGCTCTTGTACTAGCCGATCCATTTACTAGTACGCAGGCTACTACCTGCTACAATGCTCCAACGATTTCCTTTAGCTCTTGTACCAGCTTAGATACTAGTACGTAGGTGCTGACCTACAATCTTCTCTCCTCCAGGTACCACATTTCATCAATTTTCATACTGGATACACTGAAGCACAACACATAATCTGAAAGGCCACATTTCATCCAATTTTCATACTGGACCCAACAACAACATTGAAGCTCATAAACAATCTTCTGAATCACCCAATCACTAGATCAATACATATACAATGAGAGTTATCAACCAGATCTAGTCCACCTGATCCATTCATCTATCAATACTGAAGCTAATCATGAATATTCAATCAATCACTGCTGTTATCAGAACATAATACCAGAAACCAGACATCACTTCAAAACCCAGAACACAGCAATGATAAACATGGACAACTTAAATAGATTTCAAGAGAAGTACGCAGCTTCACCCATGTACTGCCTGCGTACAAGTACGCACTGTTCCCAACTGCGCACCTGCGTACCCACGCACTGTGCCTCAAAGACTTCCTGCGTACCTGCGCTCTGTGTCCAATGAACTACCTGCGCACCTACGCACCTGCAGCGCTTCTGGTCCTGCTTATCTGCGCACCTGCAACGCTTCTGTGCTTCCGTATCTCCGCACTTTTCTTTCACTGTACCTGCGTACCTTCGGGTATAGATAATTTCAAGACTTCAAGAATAACCCAGACTGTCAGATCTACAGATCTGATCATGCGCCGAAGTGATCTCAACCCATCAGTAGATTCGCCTTATTTAGATCTAGACATTACTCCAAGAGATCATAGTATTTCAGATCTAGCTCTCATAAGATGTTCAACCCAAGCATGCTCAAGCCAAATGATCTCCTTTGCTTTATATAGGAAAGCTCTTCCTTAAACCATGGATCAATACCACAGGCCGACACCATAATAACACAATACCGTCGGCTAAATACCAAAGGTTAAACATAAGAAACCCCACGTGTGCTTTTCTTTGCCTTGAAATGTGTGCACTGGGGGTACGCACCTCCTGAATGGCTGACCTGCGTATCTGGCCGCGGTCCCTTCACGGTGTACCTGCGGGTACGCACTTTCTGTAAGGTGTACCTGTGTACCCCTTATTTTCTTCAATATTTGATAGCTGATCATCAATCTCTCCTGCTGACTTGAAGTACTGTGATCTATCACCTGAATGGGTTGCCATCAAGGACAACACTTTAGCCATAATGCCAAAAATCTCCCCCTTTGGACTTGATGGCAAAGCTTACTAAGAACTTGCCATTTGATTCCTTTGAGCTGTCCTGCATCTATGTATTATGTCACATCTGATATCTCTTCTGTAGATTCATCTGAATGTATATAAGTGAGATGATCTTCTATGAGAGGGTTGCCATCAAGTACAACACATGCATCATAATGCCAACAATCTCCCCCTTTGGACTTGATGGAAACAACACCAAATCACTCTCCCCCTTTGACATCAAGGGCAAAGGGGTATGCTCCCCTTAAGAACATGCTCCCCTTGACTATAAACTAGATCTGCTGAAGTCTCTGAATGAGCTCCCCCTTTGTATATGCCATGGTGCTCCAATCTGATAATGGTCTTTCTGAGAACAAGCTGAGATGTCTGCTCTGCTATATAGTGCTGTTTATGCTCAAGCTCCCCTTGACTGTAAGCAAGGTCTGCAAAAAGATGTTCTACAAGAAGAACATGACTCTATATATCATAAATGACCTTCCTATCACCAAAAGACTCAATACATACATTCATCACAATGGTGATACATCAAAAGTTTACATATGATATCATTCATCCCAGGCATAGTGGGGAAACAAAGGCCGTTACATGACCTGAAGAGATAACTACAAAAGAGACACACTATTACATAAAGACCAATCACCTAAGATAAATATCAACAATCAACACTGTATGATCTGCTTCATAGTATCTGTCAATGTCAACTTGCATTAGAGCATGAATCTCCAATGTATGAGAAACACCATAGCCATCCAGATCTGCATGAACTAAGAGTCATCAAATAGGAGTATCTGCATCAATCAACATATGAATGAAACCTATCATCATATAGGTAAGATCTCATCATCATCATGTCTCCAACAATGCAACTTTGAATAATCATCCATGTATCCAGCCAACAATCTTCATCCATATATGTGCCAAGAACAATAAAGACTCCATGCAAGCACCATTAGAGAATCAACCACAAATCTGATCCAAGAACCATGTGACCAACTCATAACCATAGCAAGATGAATCATAAGCATCATCACCAAGGACCATAATGCCAACAATGCATTAAGAACATATGCTCCCCCTAAACTGGTGCCATCTGTCAGATCTGATCATGCATATCAATAAGAAGAGTCAGCCAAAAAATGTCTTAAGACAGGTACGCAGTTTTTCTTTATCTGCCCTGCGTCGCTACGCAATTCACCTTCTGCTTCCTTGCGTATACACGTAGAGGGCCTTCTGCTGCACAGCGTGCCCCCGCACTTCTTCTTCAACCGTGCTGCGTACTGTTTGGGCAGGTACGCACCCAGAGACACTATCGCACCGCGTACTGTTACTGCATGTACGCACCAAGAGATACTATCGCGCCGCATACTTTTACTGTGTGTACGCACCTGAACCTTTGTCGCTCTGCGTACCTACGCAGTTCTCCTTCTTCTGCTCTGCGTACCCACGCAGCTCTCCTGTTTCTGCTCTGCGTACCCTCGCAGATCTCCTGTTTCTGCTCTGCGTACCCACGCAGCTCTTCTGTTAAACACCTGCGTACTTCTGATTAGGGCCGAATTGGCAGTCCACCAGAGTGCTACAGTTAGTCGGATGCCCAGATCTGATCATGCGCTCGAGAGATCACCCTTCAAAGATAATCTTCACTTTCCCTATTGCCTTTCTTCAAACAATCATATACGTGATTGTGCAGTATCCAATTCACGTATATACACGACTTTCCTTTATGGAGTTTGCATATGAGATTCAGGACACTGAAGTTTTGTACTTTCAGCTCCCTCTGATTCTAATATGTCTGTACATTGTGCTATGCCACCTTTTTCAGACTGCACTTCCTTTTTCCTCCATATCTTCAAGCGTGATGATGACATTTTCTCCTTTTGATATGGTGCCCACACTTTGTTCCTGCATTCCTTAGCTATATGTCCAAGCTTGTTACATGCATAACATCTTACATGTTTCATATTCCTTCTGTAACAATCAGCAGCTTTGTGACCAAACATATTGCAAGCAAAGAAATATCCATAAAAATACCTTGATTGAGATGACTTGTCTGCATAATGGTCTTGAGTTCTTCTTCTTCTACATCTAGCTACAACATGTCCAAGATTATGACATACATAACATTCAACATTATTCATAGGAGTAGTAAAGGATTTCCTTTGAGGAATCTCTTTTCTTGGTTGATGATGAGATAGATCTTTCATTTCTTCGTCTATCACTTTAGATTTCTCTTTAGAGTTCCTTGCCTCACCTTGTGAACTAGATTCACCTTCAACAGATTCATGGAAACCAAGACCAATCTTTATAGCAGGAGACCTTTGACTACTAAGAATATCATCCAAGACTTTAGAGCTATCTTGAAATCGTAAAAGCTTATCCTTTTGTTCTATTTTACCTTTCAAGATATTTACCTCAACCTGAAGCTGTTCTTCCTTTTCAAGAGATTGCCTTTTCAAATCTTCTTCAGCTTTTCTTCCTTCTTCCATTTGTTCCCTTAGTTTGAGAATCTCCCTTTCTTGTTCTTCATTCAGATCCTGCTGCATTTGACGAACTTGGAAGGCACATTCCAGCTGGGATTTTAAGTTGATGACTTCGTTGTCTTGTTTTGCAATAGCTTGGAATAGATCTGTATTCTGCTTCTTTGATTCTTCAAGATCTCCTTTTAGTGAGAGGATTGTAGCTTCAAGATTTTCATAGTAGCTGGATCTATCTTTGAGTTTCTTGATGGTTGTGCTTCTTTCGTTGACTTCTTTTCTTAATGATGTCACTTCATGCTGCAATTTTTGACATTGGTCTTCCTTGTCCTTGAGTAGCTTTCTTACCTTGTTTCCTTCTTCTAGTTGGGCCTTTAGTTTGGTAGCTTCTTCTTTGAAGTCACATTCCATTTTGTTCAATAGATCTTGTTGATCTCTGATTTTGTCTGTCAGCCTTTTAAGTTCTGCCTCTATTTGATATCTTTCTGATAATGATTCTGAATCTGAAGAACTTCTTATACCTAATCCCCAATCGATTCTCCCACTGTCATAGTTCTTCTGAGATGACTTCCTTTCCTTAGGTGCTTTCTTCTTAAGCTTCTTTCCCATTGTTCCACGGGTCTCCTTCAAGCGATCAAGCTTTTATCAAAGGACCTGCTCTGATACCAATTGTTGGAAATAATATTGAGAGGGGGGGGGGGGGGTGAATCAGTATTATCACATTAATAAAACTTTTTCATTTCCATAATCAGATTCATATATGCTACTTCCACAACTTCTTATGATTAAGTTAATTAATCTTCAATGAGTGCATTAGAACTTTATCAACCATATTATCAGTTAACAAATGCAGTAACATAGAATAGATCATCACACATAAGGCACACACATGAACACCATGATATAAGGTGGAAACCCAATGCGGGAGAAAACCACCTGCTGCAAGTCATCTCAATCTTCTTTAATAAGAAAATCCTTTTACAATATTTTGTATTGGTGCAGTCTTATACCAGCATGGGAGCTACAACCCCCTTTGCTCTTGTACTAGCCGATCCATTTACTAGTACGCAGGCTACTACCTGCTACAATGCTCCAACGATTTCCTTTAGCTCTTGTACCAGCTTAGATACTAGTACGTAGGTGCTGACCTACAATCTTCTCTCCTCCAGGTACCACGTTTCATCAATTTTCATACTGGATACACTGAAGCACAACACATAATCTGAAAGGCCACATTTCATCCAATTTTCATACTGGACCCAACAACAACATTGAAGCTCATAAACAATCTTCTGAATCACCCAATCACTAGATCAATACATATACAATGAGAGTTATCAACCAGATCTAGTCCACCTGATCCATTCATCTATCAATACTGAAGCTAATCATGAATATTCAATCAATCACTGCTGTTATCAGAACATAATACCAGAAACCAGACATCACTTCAAAACCCAGAACACAGCAATGATAAACATGGACAGCTTAAATAGATTTCAAGAGAAGTACGCAGCTTCACCCATGTACTGCCTGCGTACAAGTACGCATTGTTCCCAACTGCGCACCTGCGTACCCACGCACTGTGCCTCAAAGACTTCCTGCATACCTGTGCTCTGTGTCCAATGAACTGCCTGCGCACCTACGCAGCTGCAGCGCTTCTGGTCCTGCGTATCTGCGCACCTGCAACGCTTCTGTGCCTGCGTATCTCCGCACTTTTCTTTCACTGTACCTGCATACCTTCGGGTATAGATAATTTCAAGACTTCAAGAATAACCCAGACTGTCAGATCTACAGATCTGATCATGCGCCGAAGTGATCTCAACCCATCAGTAGATTCGCCTTATTTAGATCTAGACATTACTCCAAGAGATCATAGTATTTCAGATCTAGCTCTCATAAGATGTTCAACCCAAGCATGCTCAAGCCAAATGATCTCCTTTGCTTTATATAGGAAAGATCTTCCTTAAACCATGGATCAATACCACGGGCCGACACCATAATAACACAATACCGTCGGCTAAATACCAAAGGTTAAACATAAGAAACCCCACGTGTGCTTTTCTCTGCCTTGAAATGTGTGCACTGGGGGTACGCACCTCCTGAACGGCTGACCTGCGTGTCTGGCCACGGTCCCTTCACGGTGTACCTGCGGGTACGCACTTTCTGTAAGGTGTACCTGCGTACCCCTTATTTTCTTCAGTATTTGATAGCTGATCATCAATCTTTGCTGCTGACTTGAAGTACTGTGATCTATCACCTGAATGGGTTGCCATCAAGGACAACACTTTAGCCATAATGCCAACAATCTCCCCCTTTGGACTTGATGGCAAAGCTTACTAAGAACTTGCCATTTGATTCCTTTGAGCTGTCCTGCATCTATGTATTATGTCACATCTGATATCTCTTCTGTAGATTCATCTCAATGTATATAAGTGAGATGATCTTCTATGAGAGGGTTGCCATCAAGTACAACACATGCATCATAATGCCAACAATTTTTACTCGTTGATGTTATAAAGAGATCATAAGTCTCTCATTTTGAAGTGAGAGGTTTTCTGAACTATATCTCAGTGAGAAGCATAAAATTTAGCAAGGACTGCAAGCTAGTTCTTAGAACGGATTTCAACCATAAATGGTTTGCCTTATTTCTATCTCTTTATTTTATTTTTTCCATGAAAAAAGTTGTAATTCCATTACATAAGAAAGGGATTACATTCTGTAAATTCTATTAAAACATTTTTAATAAGAATTTTACAAGATAGAAATCCTATTTTGTTTTAGATAAAAGAAGATGATCCTTCCTAAAGTTCTTCAGTATGCCATAAAACAAGAGTTCTCAAAAAAATTAAATCTACTCTGAAAGCCCAAATTTTCTGGCCTCATCATATGATCCTCCACTTAAATCCTCCACACTTCACCTCAAAGTTCAGAAATAGTCTATAAGATTTGCAGTAAACATAGAAACATTAAGTAAAATCATCCAAATAAACATCAACATCTGTCACTTACTTCTAACTAAGATATTCATTCATATTTTATAAATAAGAAGTGTTAGGTCCCTATAATATTAGTGATTCCCCCATTACTATTGTCATTGTAGCCCTTATTATTATTATTGTGCTCCTATTGTCCCCATATTGTTATTATTGTGCCTCATAGAAGCCCACTATTGTTATTGTTGTGCCCTTATATTATTATTGTTATGTAGGCTTTGATTATATTGTGACCCCTTAGACTCCTATATATAGAAAAGACGTTTTTTCATTTGTATCATTGAAGAATTGTTAATTTGTGTAATGTAAAGGAGGTGAGGCTGATTTTGAAGTCCTTAATCTATCTTTTCTATATATTTGTGAGATGGTTTCATAACATTTGGTATCAGAGCTTTGGATTCTAGGGTTTTGCTGCTCCAAAACAGGTCATTGTAGCATTTTCACTACAACTTTTTTCTGTGACGTTTCAGAAGCTAAACAAATCATTTGAGCCAAAATCGCGATGATCGTCGGGTCTGAATTTCAGATATTGTCTCGCTATATTTTCAGAGATATCATCCAAGGAAGTTAGGGTTTTTACAGGCTCTCGAATTACCTCCCAAATAAGTCTGAAGGTTGAAACAATGACACATGGCACTTCATACAAGTTCACTCTACTGAAAAAGTGTATAATCAGGCCATCTTGGGAAATCGGGCATAACGCCTTTTTGGAGAATCCAATTTCGGTAAGATTGGTGGTGTTGGAAAGAGGACTCAAAGGCCTACAAAACTTAGCAATTCAAGGACTTGGATATCCGAAATTTCAGAGAAACATCACATTCAATATCGAGATCTTACAAAGTGAAAAAATGTGTGTAGTTTTTTTTTGTAATTTTGCATAAGTTTGGTTTGAAAAGTTAGTTTGTAGGAATTCAAAGGACATAGTGAAGAATAATTATCACTAATTGATTCCCTGAAGAAAGTAAATGGAAACACCTAGTAAGAAACTTAAAATCTCTAACATGAATCATGAAGAAGAGGAAGAAATGCAACATTATATCAAAATTACGAGACCATGTGCAACAAATTTCACTCTCACAAAAAGTAAAAGAAGCTAAGATGGATGGTTTAAAGAAGAGCATAGAAGATAAGATGGATGGTTTAAAGAAAGGTGTGGAAGTTAAGTGTTTGGTCAATTTAGTGTGTCCTAAATTGCTATATAAATTGTCAATCCGGGAGTCGTAAACTGCTGAAGTGAAGTGCACTGTATATGCAAGATAACCGATTTCCTAATTCTTTGTCGTTTGTGATTTTTTTTTGGTTTGTTTTGGGTTTATCTTTTGTTGATTCCCTAATGTGAGATGTCAAAGAAAAAAGTCAAATATGGATATAAGTATTCAAGGCAGTGGTGACCTCTACAATGACTTCCAAACTTCAAAGTTCTCAAAAAGGTTTCAAAACTTGCAATGATGAAATCAATTACTACCAAACAATGAGCTAGTGACAATGAAGCCTAGTATCCTTGCTGTTGTATAAAAAGAGAAAAAAACTGAACTTAAAGCAATTCAAAAACTGTAAGTAAAGTAAACTCGATCATACTACTTCAACTCATATTCTAACCCCTCACCAGTAGTCTCGCTCTAGCTATAGGAGTTAATCATAGACAAATTGAGTAATCTGATATCTAAATTGCGTAAAATGAAACTAAGATCAAACTACGCATTCATACTTCAATCCCTCACCAGTAGTCTCGCTCTGGCTATAGGAGGCAATCATAAACAAATTGAGTAATCTGATTTCTAACTTGCATAAAAGTAAATGAACAAAACAAAACTGAAAGAAATAACAATGCTGGAATTAAAACTCAGAAAATAAATCAGCAGAAGGACAAGATGATTTCATGTCATTAGTCATTAAAAAGCTATGTAAAATTTCCTGGGCTGTCTACAAGAACCTGAAAGAAAAACACTGATCAGTTAACAATCATGAGAAAGCATAAAAGAAAGTATGGACAACAGTTAACATGAATATCAGAAATAGTGTAATATATACAAGCAAACGATTATGGAAGCAGTAACATAATGGAGAAAAGCAAGAAACTATACAGTAGTTACAGAGCCTTGGTGTACAGGGGCCCTCTGCAACCTCGGCCAATCAGTAATCAGTCACAAAATGGAACTTAAGAACGTTGTCTTCTCATATATTAAAATGCAGTCATAAGATAAAGATAGAGCATGGCACAGTGGGCTCGTAAAACAGTCAAAATTACATATATCAAGCTAACTCACAAGCGTATGATAACGCGTTATTTATAACTGAGGATGCTATAACTACTTCCTAAATTCTGCGCTGCTAAACAAACACGTGAATAACCATGTCCGGAGATCTAGCAATATGGTAGCCGTGACAATTAAATCCAAGGAGTGGTGGCTGTTGGATTTGGGTTCACGGAACAGTTCATAGGTGTTAGCACACCTCCTAAGATTGACGAATTTACCACGCAAGTCTTCACGTGGTGAAAAACCGAGTCCTGCCACCGCAAAACTCTTAGCTTGACCACCGTTTTGACTATCCTTGACCATGGCCTTTTGTGAGTGATTCGGCTGAACAAAGGGGACACGTTCCATGTACACATCATTTGCAGCTTTCCCATGGGGCCGGATTCTCCAGTAGACACCTGTAACATAGACTTCAACAAAATGGCTGCGGAAAGTTGAGCTGGTTGCAGAAACTGACAAGATTCCGCAGCTGACTGAGAAAAAATCTAAATCAAACAGCAGTCACAAGACATAGTTAGGAAACCATTTTATAAGCTCTTTTTAAACTAGTATGCAATGATTTGACAGCTTGGTGGTTCAAGTAACTGGAAAAGAAGGCTAAAAATGTGTATAGGGAAGATGCAAGTTTCTGACTCAACATACCCCCACTGTGAAGGTGTTGCATGTACTCATGCAACCAAAATTTTATTCATTCCCCTTTAGTCCATATGTTCTGAAGCCTCTGCTAGTACATCCAGTCCTCTTCTTTTCTTTCTTGGTGCTACCACCATCCTGGGTTTCCTTATCAAACATCTGAATTTGAGATTGATTAATTCCCTGCTCAACTTTCTGCACTTTTTCTTTAGTTTCTTGTTCTTCTTCTGCCATAGACCCAAGTGTAGCGTAGTATTATCATGAATGATTTTGTCCACTTTTCTCTGCTCCTTTAGTGCTTCATTTTCTTGTTTAATATGCCTGTTTAGAACCTCTAACTCGAACACTTCTTGTTTTAAGGATTGGACTTGTGCATCTTGTGTCATGTGGGGCAGAGTGGACAATGTACTTGGGCCTGCAGATGTATTTTCTAAAGATTTGAGGTAATCATACACCTCCTGCTGACTTGGATCTATTTCAGGTGTTTTTCTTGGACTGAATTCAAAGTCTTGTTGAGGAGGAGGACTGCTTTCTAATTCCGGCCGAGAGGGACTTACATCAACATCTAGAGGACTAGTTTCAACATTTGACTGAGAATGAGGTGGACTACGGCTAGCTGGAGGTTTCTCGGGTGTTTCCCCACCCAAGTCGATGAAGTGGGGTCTTTTTACTTGTGTTTTTCCCCCTTTTCCTCTAAGCCTGCAACTTCTTCTTAAATAATATGGGCTAGTACTCCTTTCTTCCATGCTCTGTTTTCCTTTTTCCTTCTTCTTGGTTGTAGTAGCTTGCTTTTGAAGATGCACTAGTCTCTCAAACAATGTTTGATGGTCTTCCTCTATAGATGACTCTGGTGATTGGTAGACTTCTTCTATGTTTCTTTTGCCTTTCAATTTTCTCTGTTTTCTGTCCTTAGTTCTTTCCTCCTTTTCTTTTTGACCAACTTCTTTAGTTTTGATAATAGGAGAGTCTTGGATTATGGCATTCATTTCTTTTCTCCTACTCCTTCTTGGTGTCTTTGGTGTACTGCTTTTAGGTGCCTCAAATGGCTCTTGAAAATAATTTCTTACTAAGAACCGTTCCCAAGTATCTTTGTTTTTCTTAAATTGGTCTTCAATGAGAATCCTTACAAGTCCATGATGATAAAAATGAGGTTCTATATTTCCTATGTTCTTTTGGACTGTGGTACTCATCTTTTTCAAACTCAACAGTAGGAAATAAGGCAAATTAAGAGTTTGACTCTCTAAGAAGTTCATCAATAACCTAGCATGATACATGTACATTGCTCCAAAGCATCCTTCGCAAGTGATAAACTTTTGGATGATTAACAGTAAGCTGGCCCATTCTTCTTTCAATGCATGAACAGGAATTCCTTTTGTAAATATAGTAACATCCATACCTGGGTTCTGTAACATGATTCTCCATGCCTACTTGTCCACATTTTGTTTTTAAACCAACGCTCACCTTCCCAGGGCAAGTTTGTGGCAGCTGCTACTGATGCTTTAATGATCGTGAGCTTTAAGTCTCCAATTTCCACCATCTAGCTGTCGAAAGACCGTGCAAAGGCTTTCGTTACCTCCGTATTATGGCCCTTAAATTTTTGAATGAAGCGTAGCCATTTTGCTTTCTTCAAAAAATCTTTTACTTGGGGGTAACCTTCTAAATACTTAGGTTCTTCCGGTTCTGCCCTTAGTAATCGTCCCATCCTTTCCTCTGTTTTGAAATTCAACTGTGTGTGAGGGTTTAGCAGAGGTAAGATGGATAGGTTGCAGGGTTTATGGAAAAAACGCAGTGGCTGCAATTGGAAGATGGATAACAGGGGATAGAAGTGTTCCGGAACTGCAAACGGAAACAAAGGATGAGCAGCCGAGGTGAGTTCACAAAATGAAGTGCAGACGTATGTGAATGAGGTGGCTTTAACAGAATGGCAGAGTAGTGGAATGAAATCGGAATTTTGAATTGAACGGCTGGGTACGAGAGGTTACACGTACATGGAATGGCTGCGAAAAATGTGGTGGAGAGGAGCCGTAATGAAATAGGTCACATGTCATGATTACAAGTGGAGTATGAAAGTGTAGTCATCTATGAGTTAAACCCGAAATTTAATCATGAGACCGTTAGGGAATAAATGCATGGTTTATGGAATAATGGCATGGAATGGTAATGGGTAATGGAGCTATCGTGATAATCATTGCACATAGTTGAGCTTTAAGGTTTAATAACTATGTAAAATTGTGCCTTTAATTGCTATTTGAAAGAAATTTTTGCACATACCTTGGAATCCTTGTCATTTTGTTGTCCATTAGCCTTTACTCAACTGTTCCTTATTGGTGTCTGTAGATGCTCCATGTCTTCATAGCATATGCTCAGTCACACCTACATTTTTATGATTATTGTACTGACATTTTGACTGTAAATTTGAAAAACAGAGTGGTAGTTGTGGAAACTGCTTCTAGCTGTGGAAATTGATTCCAGCTACGGAAAATGACATAGCACCCACTTGGCTGAACAAAGATAGTTAGACAATAACTAACTGAATGGAAATGGTCATGAAAGAGACATTTATTGATGAAATGGATGAGATGGAGTGAGATGAAGTGGAGTGGAGTGAAATGAAAATGAAATGGAAATGGAGTGGAATGGTAATGAAGTGAAGTGAAGATGGAAAAAGAAGGAGAGAGATTTTTTTTTAGAAAATATAGAGTGTCAGGTGTCCCTGATTTTCACTCTACATTTTCTGTATAAGAATGCCAATCAGTGATTGGTTTTCAGGCTTATACAATTTATTTATTTATTTATTTTTTTGTTGGAAACAGAAAGGAACAAAAGCTAGGCTAGTGGGGAAGAAGGATTCTTCTTCACCAGCCTTATTGCAGAATTTTCTTGGAACATTTTGACAAATTCCTCTTTTGAGAGTGGCTTATGATAAATTTTCAATCTGTGGCCATTCACAATAAGAGGAGTCTGAAATTCATCATTGGTCTTGATTCTTACCACTCCATTGCTAAAGACTTTGTCAATCTCATATGGCCCAAGCCAATGGGTCTGAAATTTACCTTTGAAGTCTTTAAACTTGGAATCAAATAGTAATGCCCAGTCTCCCTCTTGAAACTTTTTCTCTTTGACGTATCTGTCATGCCACTTAGCTCTTTGATGTTGAACTAGATCAGTTCTTAGGATTGCCTCTTGTCTGATCTCATCTAGCTCATTCAGCTGCTCCATTCTGTGCTTTTGGGCTTTTGATAGATCCATCCCCAACTGAACTGCCATCTTGAAAGTTTTGACTTGAAACTCAATGGGGAGCAAGACTTCTTTCCTATAAACAAGTTCATAGGGAGAATGTCCTGTTGTGTTCCTCCATGTAGTTCTGTAGGCCCATAAGGCTTTAGGAAGCCTTTCTGCCCAATCTCTTATGTGTAGATGAACAATTTTGGTGATGATGCTCTCAACAACTTTGTTTGTAGACTCCACTTGGCCATTTGCTTGCGGATGGTAAGGAGTAGATTTTCTGTGCTTGATTTTGTATTCCTCCATCAGCTTCTCCATCATGTTGGATGTAAATTGACTTCCCTGATCTGTCACAATTTCTCTTGGGACACCAAAGCGAGTAAAAATATTCTCATAAACAAAAGTAACAACTGAACTTTCAGTAGCAGAAAGTAATGCTTTGGCTTCTACCCATTTAGTGACATAATCAGTGTATACCAATATATGCTTTTTCTGTTTAGATGGTGGATTAATGGTTCCAATGAAATCTAAAGCCCATTTTTCAAAGGGTTCGATGAGTACCTGTGGTTGTAATGGCATTTCATTTGAAAGAGTTGGTTTCCCTACTCTTTCGTAGCTGTCACACCTTCTAACATATTCTTTTGTATCTTTGAAGAGGGAAGGCCAATAATATCCTAAAGAAAGGATTTTATAGGCTGTCCTTTTGTCAGCAAAGTGTCCACCGCATGATTCATCATGACATGCCTTAAGGATGTCAGGCATTTCATCTTCCCGAACACATCTTCTGGTCACATAATCTGGCCCTGTTTTAAACAATTCGTTAGAAATCCATGAATATTTTGAACTCTCCTGAATAATTCTTCTTTTTTCACTAGGAAATAGATGTGGAGGTAGCTTCCCTGTAACCAAATAGTTAGCAATATCTGCATACCAAGGAGTATTAGTAGTTACTGCAAATAAATATTCATCTGGAAACTTATCATCTATAGGAGAATCTTCGTTAGTATTTTGGATCCTAGACAAGAAATCAGCTACTGTATTTTGTTTCCCTGGTCTATCCAACACAGTAATATTGAATTCTTGTAAAAGTAAGAGCTATCTTGTAACTCTGCCATTAGTAACAGGTTTTTTCATTAGATATCTAATTGCAGAATGATCAGTATGGACAAAAGTTTCATAGCCTGTCATATAATGTCTAAACTTATTGATTGCATGAACAACAGCTAAGAACTCTTTTTCAGTCACAGTATAGTTCAACTCAGTGGGAGTCAAATTTTTACTGGTATAGTAAATGGCATAAGGAACTAAATCCTTTTGACTCAACACAGCTCCTAGAGCTGTATCTGAAGCATCTGTAGAAATATGGAAAGAAAGTTTCCAATTTGGTCCTCTCAAAATGGGTGCTTCAGATATTCTTGCTTTCAAAGTTTCAAATGTTGATTGACAATCAGGATCCCATTTGAATTCACAGTCTTTCGTAAGTAATTTGAAGAGTGGAGATGCTATTTTGGTGAAGTTTTATATAAATCTTCTATAGTACCCAGTAAATCCCAGAAAACTTCTAACATCTTTTTGACAATTTGGAATAGGCAACTTGGAGATGACTTCAACTTTTGATCTATCAACTTTAATCCCATCCCCTAAAATATGATGTCCCAAAACAATACCTTCAGTAGACATCATAAAGAATTTTTCATGACGCGATGAAAGGTTTGTTTCTTTACACCTTATAAGGATCTTTTCCAAATTCTATAATTCCTCCTCAAATGAATCACCATAAACTATAAAATCATCCATATAAACCTCTACAAAATCATGGATTAGATCAGAGAAGATTTCTAGTACTGCCCTTTGAAATGTTGCGGGTGCATTACATAATCCAAAAGGAAGCACTCGGTAAGCAAAAGTTCCCCATGGACAGGTAAATGTGGTCTTATCTTGATCTTCAGGTGCTACCTGAATTTGATTATAGCCACTAAAGCCATCCAAAAATGAAAAGTACTTTTTGTCTGCTAAAGTATCTAATACCTGATCAATAAAGGGTAAAGGAAAGTGATCCTTCAAAGTTGCTTTATTCAATTCCCTGTAATCAATGCATACCCTCCATTTACCATTATTTTTAGGTACTATAACCAAAGGCGAAACCCATTGGCTATCTGAAATTGGATAAATGAAGTTTACATCGAGTAGTTTTTGGAGCTCTTCTTTCACTATCTCCCTTCAATATTGAAGGAAACAATTTGAGTTTTTGAGAGTCTTCTATATAATCATAAGTTCGGCATACGACTTCAAACTCAAATAGAAATGTTTCATGATCCTCACTTCGCAACCCATGAACGTTTGGGAGGACAGAAGGTGAGATGTTTTTCATTGTTGTTCGAGATTCCTCATCAACTATAGGAAATCCAAATGAGTTATCTCCATCCCTATTTCCCCCATTGTTACCTCTACCTCCTCCATTGTTTCCTCCTCCTCCTCTACCTCTACCTCTACCTCCTCCAAATCCGTTTACTACTTCCTCTGTCATGATAGTTTCCTCAGAGACTTCAGAATCCTCTGGTTCTTCTACTAATGGCGAATGAAGAGGAATTTCTCCCTCTTCCTCTTCAGGTGATTCTACTTCCTCAATTACAATGTGTTTTCCTGTAGAAGTAAAGAAAGGGTCTTTCTCTAACTCAAATTCGGTGGATAGTGTGGGTTAGTCTCCTAATTCAGCTACTGCCTCTTGAATTCCAGGAATCCTAAGGCTAGGAGTGTGAGTTGGAGATGATGGAGGTGTTTCTTGTCTATTCCTTGAAGTAGATGGAGTTGTAAAAATCGAACTCTTGGCCCTAGCTAAAAACCTTCCCCTAGAATCTCTTGCTCTATGGATGTCATTTTTTATTTTTCTTCAAGTCGGGCTAATAATTCTCTTTCTGATCTTCCAAGTCACTCTAGGTGCAAGAAGAGAGCATACTTAAGAAATTACTAAACCAATAACTCTCTTTTCTGGTCCTCCAGATCACACTAGGCGCAAGAGGAGAGCATACTTTGAGAAGTTATCAATTTTTACCTTCCTTGAAATTTTCTTGTTTTTTTTTTAAGAAATTGGCTACCTAGTTTCACTTCCCCGGCAACGGCGCCAAAATGTTTGGTCAATTTAGTGTGTCCTAAATTGCTATATAAATTGTCAATCCGAGAGTTGTAAACTGCTGAAGTGAAGTGCACTGTATATGCAAGATAACCGATTTCCTAATTCTTTGTCGTTTGTGATTTTTTTTTGGTTTTTTTTGGGTTTATCTTTTGTTGATTCCCTAATGTGAGATGTCAAAGAAAAAATTCAAATATGGATATAAGTATTCAAGGCAGTGGTGACCTCTACAATGACTTCCAAACTTCAAAGTTCTCAAAAAGGTTTCAAAACTTGCAATGATGAAATCAATTACTACCAAATAGTGAGCTAGTGACAATGAAGCCCAGTATCCTTGCTGTTGTATAAAAAGAGAAAAAAACTGAACTTAAAGCAATTCAAAAACTGTAAGTAAAGTAAACTCGATCATACTACTTCAACTCATATTCTGACCCCTCACCAGTAGTCTCGCTCTAGCTATAGGAGGTAATCATAGACAAATTGAGTAATCTGATATCTAAATTGCATAAAATGAAACTAAGATCAAACTACGCATTCATACTTCAATCCCTCACCAGTAGTCTCGCTCTGGCTATAGGAGGTAATTGAAAATGACATGAGTAATCTAATCACTAACTTGCAGAAAAATAAACTAAATCATATCACTTCAACTCATAGTCTGACCCCTCACCAATAGTCTCGCTCTGGCTATAGGAGGCAATCATAAACAAATTGAGTAATCTGATTTCTGACTTGCATAAAAGTAAATGAACAAAACAAAACTGAAAGAAATAACAATGCTGGAATTAAAAATCGGAAAATAAATCAGTAGAAGGACAAGATGATTTCATGTCATTAGTCATTAAAAAGCTATGTAATATTGCCCGGGTTGTCTACAAGAACCTGAAAGAAAAACATTGATCAGTTAACAATCATGAGAAAGCATAAAAGAAAGTATGGACAGCAGTTAACATGAATATCAGAAATAGTGTAATATATACAAGCAAACGATTATGGAAGCAGTAACATAATGGAGAAAAGTAAGAAACTATACAGTAGTTACAGAGCCTTGGTGTACAGGGGCACTCTGCAACCTCGGCCAATTAGTAATCAGTCACAAAATGGAACTTAAGAACGTTGTCTTCCCATATATTAAAATGCAGTCATAAGATAAAGATAGAGCATGGCACAGTGGGCTCGTAAAATAGTCAAAATTACATCTATCAAGCTAACTCACAAGCGTATGATAACGCGTTATTTATAACGGAGGATGCTATAACTACTTCCTAAATTCTGTGCTGCTAAACAAACACGTGAATAACCACGTCCGGAGATCTAGCAATATGGTAGCTGTGACAATTAAATCCAAGGAGTGGTGGCTATTGGATTTGGGTTCACTGAACAGTCCACAGGTGTTAGCACACCTCCTAAGATTGAGGAATTTGCCACACAAGTCTTCACGTGGTGAAAAACAGAGTCCTGCCACCACAAAACTCTTAGCTTGACCACCGCTTTGACTATCCTTGACCATGGCCTTTTGTGAGTGACTCAGCTGAACCAAGGGGACACGTTCCATGTACACATCATTTGCAGCTTGCCCATGTGGCCGGATTCTCTAGTAGACACCTGTAACATAGACTTCAACAAAATGGCTGCGGAAACTGACAAGATTTCGCAGCTGACTGAGCAAAAATCTAAATCGAACAGCAGTCACAAGACATAGTTAGGAAACCATTTTATAAGCTCTTTTTAAACTAGTATGCAATGATTTGACAGCTTGGTGGTTCAAGTAACTGGAAAAGAAGGCTAAAAAGGTGTATAAGGAAGATGCAGGTTTGGGACTCAACACTAAGATGGATGGTATGAAAGACAAAATTGAATCTTTGAAGGACATGGAAGGTTTGAATGAAGGTTTGAAAAAGTTGCTACAAGAAAGGCTTCCTAATGGCGAAAAGGTAATAGACAAAACTCATGATGAGAACAAAATAAATGTTAATCATGATTTCATAGAATCTAATAGTGGATTGAAGACCCAAAGATAAATATGAGGAAGTTTGAAGGCAAGGATCCCGTAACATGGATACTATAGATGGAGCAATATTTTGATCTCCATAATGTGCAAAACACACAAAAGGTACATATTGCAACTTTATATATGGAACCAAATCAATTTGTATGGTATCTATGGCTTTTATCTCATAAAAAAATTGTCACTTGGGAAATTTTTACAGAAGAAATGACAACACCTTATGAGGATACAAAAAGAAAAACTTTTTTTAGCCAATTGATAAATCTCAAACAAAAGGGTTCAATGATGGAGCACATTGAGGACTTCCAAAAATTGAATATAAGGGTAAAAGAAATTTTAGAGGAGCATAGGATTGATGCGTTCATAGGGATTTTAAAGGATAACATCCAACATGATTTTCGCCTTTGGGAACCTAATTCATTGGAGAAGGAATTTGGGTTGGAAAGAAAAATGGAAAGCAAAATTATGGCAAGAAGGAAGCCTACCACTCATAACTACAAAGATGGATGTGTTGTTTCACCTAGCCTTCCACAACCTACAAGGTTGACACCACAAGAATTGGAAGAAAAAAGAGAAAAAGGGCTTTGTTAAAGCTGTGATAGCAAATACACTAAAGGTCATAAGTGTGCCGAGAATAAATTAGTTTACATAGATTGTGAAGTGGAGGAAGAAAAGGAACAAGAAATGTAAAAAGAAGAGGATATACACCAGGAACAAACCCTAGAGAAAGAAGAAATGAATTTGACCATATCTTGTAATGCATTAGTCGGAATTACCACTCCTCAAACTATAAAGATAGAAGGACAGATCAAGAAGAAAAAGGTAATAGTGTTGATTTATTCAAGAAGTACCCATAACTTTATTCATTGTAAGATAGCTAAGGAACTGAATTGCTTCCTATATCCAACACCAGAGTGTCAAGTGATGGTTGCAAGTTGAGGAACCATAAATTGCTATGGAAAGTGCCATAATATCAAGCTATCCATGGGAGAATATGTATTGAATAGCCCAATGCTTTCCATTCCAATGGGTGGTGTTGATGTTGTACTAGGAGTCCAATGGCTACAATCCTTGGGAATAATAGCTTTTAATTTTCAAGAACTTTTCATGAAATTTTCTTCGGAAGGAAAGGAAGTTGAATTAATGGGTATCACAGGGAAACTGAGAAATATAATAAGCTCTAACGGAATGATAAATCTTCTAAAGAAAGAACAACGAGGCATAATTGCACAATTATGTTTGCTAGAGGTTCCCATATAGAAATCATCTATTTCTCCAGATCTCCAAAAAGTCTTGGACAATCATTCCAAGGTATTTGAGACTCCAAAATGCCTCCCACGTATTCGCGATCATGATCATGCTATTCATTTGATTCCAAGAAATGTTCCTCTAAACATTAGGCCTTACATATATCCCTATCCCCAAAAGAGTGAAATTGAATGTATGGTTGCAGAAATGCTAGAGGCTGGTGTAATTCAACTTAGTCAAAGTTCTTTCTCTGCTCCAGTAGTATTGATGCACAATAAGGATGGGTCATGGTGCATGTGCTTGAATTATAGGGAGCTCAACAAGCTCACTATTAAAGATAAATTTCCCATTCCTTTCATTGATGAGTTATTGGATGAATTGCATGGATCAATTTACTTCACCAAGTTGGATCTTCGTTCAAGATAACATCAAATCAGAATGAAGAGTGAAGACATTCCGAAAACAACATTTAGAACTCATGAGGGTCACTATGAATTTTTGGTCATGCCTTTTGGCCTTACCAATGCACCTTCTACATTTCAAGGTTTGATGAATTCCATTTTCAAACCCTTCCTTAGAAAATGTGTGTTAGTATTTTTCGATGATATACTAATCTACAGCAAGTCCTGGAAGGATGATGTTCAACATGTTGACAGGGTGATCAAAATATTGGAGGAGAAACAATTATATGCAAAAATCTCAAAATGTTTCTTTGGAGTACAAGAGGTGGAATATCTGGGTCATATTTTATCTCATGAAGGTGTTAAGGTAGGCACTAGAAAAATTAAAGCCATTAAGGAATGGAAAATTCCGACATCCATAAAGCATCTGCGAGGATTTATCAAGTGGACAGGGTATTATCATAAGTTTGTTAAGAATTATGGGAGAATAACAGCACCTCTAACAACATTATTGAAGAAAAATGCATTTTCATGGACTCCAGAAGAAACGAAGGCCTTTGAACATCTTAAAGAGGCAATGTGCCAAGCACCCATCTTAGCTACGTTAGACTTCATAAAAACCCTTATTATGGAATTTGATGCCTCATGAAATGGAATTGGTGCTATTTTAATGCAAGAAGAAAGACATATTTCTTTCGAAAGTCGTCCAATCAAAGGGAAGTACTTACACAAAGCTATTTACGAGAAGGAAATGTTGACAATACTACATGCACTTAAGAAATGGCGACCCTACCTAATGGGAAGAAACTTCAAGCTAAAAATGGATCATGATAGTCTTAAATACTTTTTAGAACAAAGATTATCTTCAGAAGAGCAACAAAAATGGGTGACAAAGATGTTGGGCTATGACTTTGAAATAATCTACAAAAATGGGAAGCAAAATGTTGTAGCAGATGCACTCTCAAGAAAGGATGAGGATGTGAAAGCATTTCTTTGTGCCATTTCTATTATCCAACCAAATTGGATAAATGAAGCAAGGGATGAATGGAAGAATGAAGAAGAAGTGTGGGCACTCATTCAAAATTTAAAACAAGATCCCAGTATAATCTGATACATTTAACTGGAAAAATGATTTGTTATGGTACAAAGATCGCTTATACCTATGTAAAAATTTCCAAATCAAACAAAAGATTATTATGGAATTGCACACTTCTCCCTTAGGAGGGCGCTTAGGATATTTAAAAACTTACCATAGGCTTAAGAGGGAATTTTTTTGGGATTGCCTTAAATCGAATACTCAAAAGTTTGTGGTGGAATGTTTGGTTTGCCAACAAAATAAAGTTGAAACAATTAAGCGCCCAGGTCTATTACAACCTTTATCCATTCCAAGCCAATGTTGGGAGGAGGTTTCAATGAATTTTATCATAGGTCTACCCAATTCCGAAGGAAAGAGTGTGATAATGGTGGTAGTTGACAGACTTACCAAGTATGCACACTTTTGTGTATTATATCATCCATCTAAAGCGAGTACAATTTCTACTGCATTTATGGAAACAATTCAAAATCTACATGGAAACCCAAAGATTATTGTAAGAGACAAAGATCCCATTTTCACTGGAAATTTTTGGACAAAATTATTTTCTTGTCTTGGTACTCAGCTCATAGCTCATCTTATCATCCTCAATCTGATGGGAAAACCGAGATAGTAAAAAAAAATTTGGAGGGATATCTTCATTGCTTTGTCTCTGATAAATAGACACAACGAGTGAAATGGTTGCCTCTGGCTGAATGGTGGTATAACACTTCCTTCCGTACTGCACCAGAAATGACCCCATTTATGGAACTTTATGGATATTATCCACCATCCATCACATCATATTTAAGAGAAAATTCTAAGGTTCAAGCAGTGGAATATCACATTCAGCATCAACGACAAGTTATCCAACTCTTAAAGGATAACCTCACTTTGGCACAGAGTAGAATGAAACAACAGGAGGATCAACATTGCAACGAAAGAATTTTTGATGTAGGTGACTGGGTATTCCTATGGCTACAAACATATAAACAAATGTCCCTCAAGCAATCTAAGAAGGATAATAAATTATCACCAAAGTATTATGGTCCATACAAGGTGTTAAAAAAGATTAGTACTATCGCATACAAATTGGAGCTTCTTGAAGCTTCTCGAGTGCACCTAGTTTTGCATGTTTCATGCTTAAAGAAGGTTATAGGTGACAAGCTCCCAGTTCAAACAATATTACCAAAACTTGACGAGGAAGGAAAAATCATATTGGAACTTAAAGCAGTCACAGAACAAGAACTCGACAGCTATGAAATAGATCAATTTTGGAGTATCTCATCAAGTGGAAGAACTTACCCACTGAAGAATCCACATGGGAGGATCATAATTTTATATAGAAGCATCCAGAACCACTCAAGCATTGAGGAAAACATGTTTTTTAAGGAGAGGAGCATCTTAGGTCTCTATAATACTAGTGACTCCGCCATTACTATTGTCATTGTAGCCCTTATTGTTATTATTGTGCCCCTATTGTCCCCATATTGCTATTATTGTGCCCCATAGAAGCCCACTATTTTTATTGTTGTGCCCTTATATTATTATTGTTATGTCAACTTTGATTATATTGTGACCCCTTAGAATCCTATATATAGAAAGGAGGTTTTGTCATTTTTATCATCCAAGAATTGTTCATTTGTGTAATGTAAAGGAGGTTTCCTCCTCGACGAGGCTGATTTGAAGTCGTTTATCTATCCTTTCTATCATTTTGTGAATTAGTTTCATAACAAGAAGTGTGCTTTGATTCCTGCAAGAGGTCATTGAACTCTTCCATCAACATCCATTTCTCCATTGCCAATTGCATTCCTCCTTTAGACAACTCATAAAATATCTTATTTCTTTCTCTGTAAACATGCTGGAAAGATAAATATGTAAAATAGGATTTTAGAAAATTAATTTCCTCTAATATTGGTTGGAGAAGAAAGTTGTCCATTTGATATTCTGCAATTAACTATTTTATCACCAACTTTGAGTCACTAGAGACTTGAAGATGAGAGGTCCTTTTTTCTACAACTAAAATCATGGACAACTTTAGCATCATTATCTCAACAAAATTGTATGTTCCACATCCCAAGACAGCCCTAAACTTCACAATATGAAGCTCAGAAATATAAATAATTCCACCTGCACATATGAAATGATTTCCTTGTGCTACATCATCAAAGTATAACCAACTCCTAGATCTATCTATGACCTCCACAATAATTTGCCTTTGGAGCCTTAATAATATTTCCCTGCGGGAAACCTTTCAAGATATATTGTTTACCTCAGGACCATCATTTAGTTGAAGGTTATATCTTCTATTGGGTTGGATCTAGTACATGGAACTAGAGTAAAACATTTTCAAAACTTTTGGCTTTCCTGAGGACAAATACCTTTTTGCTGGAGTAATTGATGGGAGAAACATTTGGGCTAATGATTTGGAAAAATTGCTTAGAATTTTAAAGGATCTTGAAGAGATTGTTGGTAAAGGTATGTGTGCACTATGTACACTATTTTACATTGCTCGGGTTCTCTTGGATAGAAATTCCATATTCTTGTTGGAAATACTAAGAGGGGTGGGGGGGGTGGGGGGGGGGGGGGGGGGGGGGGGGGGGGGGGTGAATCAGTATTTCTTACTTTTTTGTTATAGTGATTGCCAAAAGCATATATAGATATGTATATGTATACACAGAACACAGAAACCAGCAACTGGAATAAATGCTTTTATTAGAAAAACTCAAGAAGTACAATGAAGTAAATACAATATAAGTATATATCTTACTGTGAATAGTTGCCAAGCTCCAACTTGGACTTCTGTGAGGCTCCAACCTCCAGAGCACCAACTCTGTTTAGCAGTGGTTCTGTACTTAGGAGCACCTACCCCTAATGACTTTAGTGCTATTCAGTTCTAAGGCTCCAACCTCTTGGGCTCCAACCCAACCTTGATATAAACTGTTCTGCTACTATTATCTACTCACAAGCTTGCTGAGCTTCTTCTATTCTCCTGTTCTCTTGCTTTTCTAGCCTTTCCTTCTTCTTGCCTATTCTTCAGCTTCCTCTCTCACTGATTATCTATGTATAAAAAATCACCATCCTACTTTGTTTTTATGTTTTTTATGTATCTCAGATGTCTCTGACTCTTCGTTTCCGCTTTCCTCCACCTCTTTGGCTTCCTCCTCGCTCACTGTCGTTTCCTCTGACTCACTTGATCTTTCAGCTTCCCAATCCATGGCTTCCTCTGTCTATTCAGATTCATCAAATTATTACAGGTCATGTTAATGCAGAAGAGAGGCCGAATTACAATTGTTAGCTCTGCTATAATCCAACAACTCGAGGATCAAATAAACCCTGCTACCTCCATTTTTACTCTATAACTCTGTGAAAAGTCATCGTTCCTTGCCAAATCCTAAAATTCACCGTTTCCCTATCATAACAGTCAGAAACCCATGCGATTGAACCCGCACCGTTCGATCATCACATCGCGATCCGACGGTCGTGAAAATTCTCCGCCGTTCTCCTATCACATCAGTCAAATAAAAACATGTGAAGTTAAACCCAGTTTATTTCCCCCACCATCGATCGCGTTCACCACAATCTAACGATGTTCGCTCCTCCCGATGCCGTAACTTAACCACATGTTAACACGCAATAAAGCGGTTTTCCACCACGTCCCGCCATCCACGCGCCGTGCAATGAATGGTATCGCATGCCATGGTACATTTACCACCCACCTCCAAAAGCGGTGTGGGGAATATTGCTTACTGTCGTCCCGCTCACTATCTCCCGTGCATCTTCATCCCTTGGTAGCCGTCGGATCCTTTCACTGGAAATCTGATGGCTCATGTTTGTTTGTTGTTAAACGCGTCCACTGCTCCTCCAATAGCTCTTGATAACTCTGTTTTCTTCCTCTATGGCTCTGATGGCTCTGTGTGCTGTTAAATGCACCCATTGCTCCTCCAATGGCTCCCGATAGTGCAGTTGCGCATACATGTGATTTTTGCTCCGGTAGTTGTTAAATGCATGCCTATAAGCTCTATGATCACTCTGTTTCTGTGTTTCCTCTGTTTTCTCTGTGTGCTCCTCTTCATTGGCATATATATATGACATATACATATATATGGCTCCTCCAGCTGTTTGCGTCCTCCGTTGCTCTGATAGCTCTATGTGCTGCCTCCCATGGCTCTCTGATCACTTTGTTTCTGTGTTTCCTCCATTTGCTCTGTGTGCTCCTCTCCATTGGTAGTGTCTTTCAAAGACCTCCTTGCATATTTCCTTATTGACATCAATTACAATCCGTGTCCAACAATCTCCCCCTTTGTTATTGATGGCAATATTCTTCTACTCTCTCCCCCTTTGACATCAATGGCAAAGGAATGTATACGGACTCCCCCTGTCAAACTGCTCCCCCTGTCCTGCTGCATCTTTATGAAAGAACCTTAGTGATGATAAAGAAATAACCCCCATCTTTTGATACAGATGTTTGAATGATTCTCGAGGAAGAGGTTTTGTGAAAATTTTAGCTATCTGCTCCTTTGTACTGATATATTCCAAGACGATGTTGTTGGCATTTTGGCACAGGTGTGGCGCTTTGATACAGGTGTTGTCCTTGATGGCAACTCTCTTTGATGACAGATCTCCGTTCAGACTACAGAATGAAGAGAAATCTCATATACGCAGTTTAATCAAGTCCAAGTTGCGTATACACGCAGTCTATATGCATACTAAGTCGCGTATACGCAGGTTATATATATACGGAGGCGCGTATGCACGCAGATATATGAACAGAAAAGGGCGTATATGTCGGGAAGCTTTCCTTTGGTCCATGGTAGTTAGTCCTCGGTACTTGAGCCTATGTATTTGGACCAAAGTATCTCGACAGACGTGTTGATCCCTAGTTTCTAAGTTGATGGTATTGGATTTCTATGGTTTGGCCCTTGGTATTGAGCAAGGCCTAAGGCTATATAAGGAGAAGAAGATCATTAGGCAAATCATCTTTTGAAAAAGGCTTGAATATCTGAAAAAGAAAGAGATCTGGTATGCAGGTTCTGGGTTGCTTGATCTAAGCTAAGGAGAGATCACTTCGGTTGATGGAAGACTAGATCTAAGGATAGATCGAGATCTAATGATTTGAAATGCACTATTATGACGTGGTTGATTATGCGTATTTCTAGATCTGCATACTGATGTAATGTTATGTTCTGGGTCTAACTGATGTCTGGTACAACTGCAAGTTGAGAGAATTTATTTTTAGATCTGTACGCAGGTTGGCTTCGGTAAAAGAGCGTGTATACGCGGGTTTCTCTCATTGAAGTAGCGTATATCTTTTGGAGCTTGATTTTTGGGTTACAGTTGGGTCTGACTGTTATTGCAGAGTTCTGTAGTCTGCTCTGTGTTCTGGTAACTGGTGTTTGACAGGGTTTCAGTGTTTCAGTGATTGATGATGCTAGTATTGGATGTTTTGTGCTTCAATGATCTGTTGTGAAAGTTGAATGAATTGTGGTCTTCAGATTGTAATGCTGTGCTTTAGGAATATCCAGTCTGAAAATGTATGAAAGGTGGTACCTGAAAGAAAGAAGATTGTAGGCTAGCACCTACGTACTAGTATCTTGGCTAGTACAAGAGCAAAGGGGGTTGGAGCTCCTTTCCAAGGAAGTTTGGAGAACGAGAGAAGGTTGTAGCCTTCTGCAGGTTGTAGCCTGCGTACTGGTATAAGGCTGCACCAGTACAAAAAGATTGCAAACTGAAGTTTCATATTAAAGAAAGATAGAGACGACTTGCAGCAGGTGGTTTTCACCCACATTGGGTTTCCACCTTATATCATGGTGTTCATATGTGTGGTTTTTGTGTGATCTGTTCTACTGCATCTGTTTACTCTTAATATGGTGAATAATGTCCTTATGCACTTAACTGAAGATAAATTGACTGAATTATAAGATTTCTGGTCATACGCTGTTTTCCTTAGACACAGTTGCATGTACACGCTGGTTCACTTAACTAAAGTAGCGTATATGTTTCTGAGCATTGAAAAAGTTTTATAGTTCTGATAATACTGATTCACCCCCCCTCTCAGTATTATTTCCAACAATTGGTATCAGAGCCGGTCCTTCAGAGAAGCTTGACCGCTTGAAGGTAGATCGTTCATCATGAGCAACTACGAGAAAGAAGCATCAATCAGGCCACCGGTTTTTGATGGGACAAACTTCAATTATTGGAAGGTAAGAGTTACTGCATATCTTCAATCTCTTGGTACAGAAGTTTGGAACATCGTAGAGACAGGCTACACTTTTCCTTCAGCTACTCCTACAGATCCAGCCGAGAAAAAGAAATATGAAACAAATGCGAAAGTAGTCAATACTCTATTGGGATGCATCTCTCAATCAGAATTCATGAAGGTAATGCACTATAAATCTGCAAAAGAAATATGGGATAAAATGGTCACGAGCTATGAAGGAGACGATCAGGTAAAGCGTGCTAAACTTCAAACTCTCAGGATTAAGTATGAGACTCTCAGAATGTATAATGATGAAAGTGTGGCTAACTACTTCCTTAGGGTAGATGAGATTGTCAATTGCATGCAAAACTTGGGTGAAGAAATAAAAGAGGCTATTGTGGTTGAAAAGATTCTAAGATCTTTGTCCCCCAAGTTTGAATCTAAAGTGTCTGCCATAGAAGAAAAGGAAAATTGCAAATTCTTACTATGTCTCAGCTTCACGGAATTCTAACCGCTTATGAAATGAGAAAGGGAGGTCCATCAGACAGAAGAGAAGCTGCCTTCAAGGCTTCAGGCAAAGAAGATTATTATGAAGCAAGTCACCTGCCAGAAGATGAAGAAGAGGAATCAAATTTCGTCAGAAATCTTCAAAGGGGTTCTGGAAGGTTCAGAGGTAAGTTACCTTTTAAATGCTTTGCTTGTGGAAGAGTAGGTCATTATGCTGCCAAATGTCCTCACAAAGATAAGAATGACAAGGGAAAGGAACCTGTTAAATGGAACAAGAGACAATATGAAAAGAAGAAAAGCTACTACACTCATGAAGATAGTGATGGATTTTCAAATAGTGATGAAGATGAACAAGGTAATAGATATAAACTTTTAATGGCTTTTGAAGATGATGACTACATGGATGCTATAGATGTAGAAGGCTTTTATGAAGAAATGAAAGATCTCAAAGTTCGTTTAGAAGAGAAGAGTGCTATTATTGATTCTCTACAATGTCAACTAGCTGAAAAGGAAGAACATCTTGAAAAATTGGAATGTGAGATTGTTTGTCTTAGAAAGGAGATTGAGAAAACCAAAGCAATTAATCTTAAGTTTGTTAAAGGATCTGAAGCCTTGGATGAGATTATCAATGTGCAGCGATCTCCTCTGATCAAGACAGGTCTTGGATATAATGGAGAAACATCTCAAGCCTCTACCTCTAAAAGTTATCTTGATGCAGCAAGGAGAAGCGAGCAAAGGCCAAATAAAAGTCATCAGGTGAATCAGGGACAGTTTACCTCAAGAACAAATAAAGACCATCAAGAAATTCGGGGACAAACTGCCTTAAGGACAAACAGAAGCTACAATCAGCCACAGGTAAAATCTTCCCAATTTGCTCCAAGAATGAATAGAAGCTACAATCGGTTGGATGATAGATCTGATTATCGCAGAAGTTTCTTTAATGGCCAATGCTTTTCTTGCCATAACTTCGGTCACAAAGCAGCTCAATGTGTTGCCTACAAAACAATCATGACTAGAGAAGCTCAAAAGCAAGGGAGAATGACTGGAATCATGAAAAGGACTTATAACAACTTTTCGGTTCTTGAAAATGAAGTTGAATGCTCTATTTGTAATAACTTTTGTCATGAAGACTCTGGATGCAGGAGCAGGTTCCGGAAGACAACTCAGAAGGAACAAACCTCAAATGTTAGAACATGGAGAATAAAAGAATCACAACCAGAAAGATGTGGGATAGCCTTTTATGCAGAAGGTCAAGAAAGTCTATGGTACATTGACAGCGGATGTTCGAAGCATATGACAAGGGACAAAGAAAAGCTTGAGTCATCAACCGCATTAAAAAAGGGGAAGAAAGTTTCTTTCGGGAACGATATCTCTGCAGCCATAAAAGGAAAAGGTATTGCTCCGTTGAAAGAGGAGGTCAAAGCAGGAAATGTTTTATATGTTGATGGATTGAAGCATAATCTTCTGAGTGTCAGTCAGATGTGCGATCAAGGAACTGAGGTAATATTTAGATCAAATGGATGTTGTGTTCGCGATCTTGATACAGGTAAAACAGTGATCAAAGGAAGAAGGACTCCAAATAATCTATATATCTTTGAGGAAAGACAACAATGCTACTTAAGCAAGGATGATGAACATTGGCTATGGCATCGGAGGTTGGGGCATCTAAGCTTCTCACAAATAAGGAAAGCATGCAAATATCAGGCAGTTCGTGGTCTTCCAGATATCAAAATTCCAGACAATACCATATGCAAATCTTGTCAGTTTGGAAAGCAAACCAGAACTAACTTTCCAGAGAAGGAAGGATCAGCTAGCATGCCTCTCGAGCTAGTCCATACAGATGTATGTGGTCCATTTAGGAAGAGGACACCTCGAGGAGAAGAATATCTGATCTTATTCATTAATGATTTCTCCAGATTTGTTTGGTTAGGGCTCATGAAGCACAAAGATGAAGCATTCGAAAAATTCAAATCCTTCAAAGCCTTGGTTGAAAATGAATCAGGACACAAAATTAAGTGCCTCAGATCTGACAGAGGTGGGGAGTTTACCTCAAACGAATTTTTCGATTTCTGTGAAGAACATGGGATAAGAAGAGAATTCTCTACAGCTAGAACTCCTCAGCAAAATGGGGTTGTGGAAAGAATGAACAGAACAATCCAACAAATGGCTCGTGCTATGCTTGATGAATCAGGTACTCCCGCAACCTTCTGGGGTGAAGCTGCACATGCTGCGGTTATTATTCTTAACAAAACAAATGTCCGAGTAAACAGCACTCAAACACCTCATGAGCTCTGGAGTGGTAAGACTCCTTCGGTGAAGCACTTCAAAATCTTTGGGAGCAAATGCTATATTAAGAATACTGATGAGAAACTTGGCAAACTTGAACCAAGAGCAGATGAGGGCATTCTTCTTGGTTATTCTCCACATAGCAAAGCATACAAGTGCTACAATAAAAGACTTGGCAGAATTGTTGACAGCATTGATGTAGTGGTTGATGAGAAGGGATATATTCCTAGGCAAGTTCATCATGAAGACATTGAAGAAGATGAAGGCTACCCTCAAAGACGGAATGATGAAGAAGAAGAACCTCAAGAAGAACCAGAAGAGTAGACAAGAATAGAAGAGAGGACTCCATCCAGATATGTTCAAAAGAATCATCCGGAATCTCAGATTGTGGGGCAGAAAGAAGCAGGAGTACAAACAAGAAGGACACTTGCAGAAGCTTCAAGCTATTTGGCATTACTCTCCTCCACTGAACCACAAAATGTGAAAGAGGCATGCAAAGATGAATGTTGGGTCAAAGCAATGGATGAAGAACTTGAGCAGATCGAAAAGAACAACACTTGGGAATTAGTTCCTAGACCAAAAGATAAGAATGTAATAGGAACAAAATGGGTCTTCAAGAATAAATTGAATGAAAATGGAGAAGTAATTAGAAACAAGGCCAGACTTGTTTGTAAAGGGTATGCACAGCAAGAAGAAATAGATTTTGAAGAGACCTTTGCTCCTGTGGCAAGACTTGAGGCTATCTGAATGTTCCTTGCTCTCTCAAGCTTTCAAAACTTCAAGGTATTTCAAATGGATGTGAAATCAACCTTTCTGAATGGAGACTTAGAAGAAGAAGTATATATTGAGCAGCCAGATGGTTTCATTCTTGGGAATGATCCAAACCTTGTATGCAGATTGAAAAAGGCTCTCTATGGACTCAAACAAGCTCCAAGGGCTTGGTACTATCGGTTGGACAAATATCTTCACCAACAAGGCTTTTCAAAAGGATCAGCAGATAGCAATCTCTATATAAAAGTTGAAAATAACAAATTGCTAATTCTTGTTGTTTATGTAGATGATATTATCTTTGGCAGCAATGAAGAGACTATCAGTCAAAACTTTGCCTCGGTTATGCAGAAAGAATTCGAAATGTCACTACTTGGAGAATTGACATATTTTCTTGGATTGCAAATTCAACAAAATGAAGGAGGTATCTTCTTGTCTCAAACCAAATACCTCAAGCAGATCTTGAAGAAGTATGGCATGGAAGAGTCAAAGCCAGTATGTACACCCATGGTTACAGGATGCAGCCTCAGTGCAAATGATGAATCAGCAGCAGTTCACCAACCCACTTATAGATCCATGATTGGGAGTTTGCTCTATTTGACAGGTACCCGACCAGATATTACACATGCAGTAGGAATTGTTGGAAGATTTCAAGCCAACCCAAAGGAAACTCATCTTCAGGCAGTCAAAAGAATCTTCAAGTATCTTCAAGGGACCCAAAACTATGGCTTATGGTATCCTAGAAATACAGATCTCACTCTTCATGCTTACACAGATGCAGATTGGGCTGGAAGTGTGGATGATAGGAAAAGCACAAGTGGTGGTGCTTTCTTCATGGGTTCCAGATTAGTATCTTGGTTCAGCAAGAAACAGAGTTCGATTGCCTTATCTACAGCTGAAGCAGAATATGTGGCTGCGGCATCTTGTTGTACACAACTTCTTTGGATGATGCAGACCTTGCAGGACTTTCAAATCACTTGCACTCCACCAGTCTCTATCTTATGTGATAATACAAGTGCAATCAGCATTTCAAAGAATCCAGTCATGCACTCAAAGACCAAGCGCATACCAATCAAGTACCATTTTCTCCGGGAACAAGTGCTTGAGCAGAAGGTCAAGTTGGAGTATGTTCCTTCTAAGGAACAAGTTGCTGATATTCTCACAAAACCACTGCCCAGGGAAACTTTTGAATATCTCAGACAAAAGCTGGGAGTAGTTGATGCTTCATCCTGCTGTTGAAGCTTGTCTGTTCTACAGAAAAGTTGGTATACGCAAGTTACATAAGGGATATACGCGTATATACGCCAATTTATGCTAGGAAAGTCGCGTGTATGGTGTACGCTTGTTGCAGAGAGTATATCCGCGTACATACGCTGGTTTGTGCAGGATAAATGGCGTATATGGAGTTCTGAACAGCAAGGGCAAACTCTGGTTTGAAAAGGTCTGAGATGGGTATGTCAGAATCCTTCAGACATAGTTTCAGGAGGTGCAGCAGGCACAGGTTCAGGGGGAGCAGCTTAAAAGTCTCATAAAGCATTGTTGGCATTTAGATGTTTTGGTTGTTGGTTTCAGGAGAAGGAGCTCAGAAAGAAATCCTGGTTGCTGATCTAAAAGATGTTTATCAGATGCTGCTGGTGACTTTCATAAGTCTTGGTCTAGATCTGTTGTCTCTATGTCATGTATCTCTTTTGTGATATCTCTTTTATGGTGTCAAGGTCATGTAACGGCCTATGTTGGTTTCCCCACTATGCCTGGGATGAATGATGTAATATAATTGGTTGTTTCTGACGTGTCCCCTCTTGGTAGGGAGTATGGATGTATGTATTGAGTCTTTTGGTGATAGGAAGGTCCCTTATGGTGTATAAGTCTTGGTTCTTGTTGAAGAACATCTTTTGCAGATCTGGCCTACAGTCAGGGGGAGCATGATTCAGCACAGCCAAGCAGAGGTATCAGCATGTACTCAAGGGGAGCACAGCCCTTTGCCCTTGATGACAAAGGGGGAGAATGATTCTAAGGATCTTGAGGTTGCCATCAAGTCCAAAGGGGGAGATTGTTGGCATTTTGGCACAGGTGTGGCGCTTTGATACAGGTGTTGTCCTTAATGGCAATTCTCTTTGATGACAGATCTCTGTTCAGACTACAGAATGAAGAGAAATCTCATATACGTAGTTTAATCAAGTCCAAGCTGCGTATACACGCAGTCTATATGCATACTAAGTCGCGTATACGCAGGTTATATATATACGGAGGCACATATGCACACAGATATATGAACAGAAAAGGGCGTATATGTCGGGAAGCTTTCCTTTGGTCCATGGTAGTTAGTCCTCGGTACTTGAGCCTATGTATTTGGACCAAAGTATCTCGACAGACGTGTTGATCCCTAGTTTCTAAGTTGATGGTATTGGATTTCTATGGTTTGGCCCTTGGTATTGAGCAAGGCCTAAGGCTATATAAGGAGGAGAAGATCATTAGGCAAATCATCTTTTGAAAAAGGCTTGAATATCTGAAAAAGAAAGAGATCTGGTATGCAGGTTCTGGGTTGCTTGATCTAAGCTAAGGAGAGATCACTTCGGTTGATGGAAGACTAGATCTAAGGATAGATCGAGATCTAATGATTTGAAATGCACTATTATGACGTGGTTGATTATGCGTATTTCTAGATCTGCATACTGACGCAATGTTATGTTCTGGGTCTAACTGATGTCTGGTACAGCTGCAAGTTGAGAGAATTTATTTTTAGATCTGTACGCAGGTTGGCTTCGGTAAAAGAGCGTGTATACGCGGGTTTCTCTCATTGAAGTAGCGTATATCTTTTGGAGCTTGATTTTTGGGTTACAGTTGGGTCTGACTGTTATTGCAGAGTTCTGTAGTCTGCTCTGTGTTCTGGTAACTGGTGTTTGACAGGGTTTCAGTGTTTCAGTGATTGATGATGCTAGTATTGGATGTTTTGTGCTTCAATGATCTGTTGTGAAAGTTGAATGAATTGTGGTCTTCAGATTGTAATGCTGTGCTTCAGGAATATCCAGTCTGAAAATGTATGAAAGGTGGTACCTGAAAGAAAGAAGATTGTAGGCCAGCACCTACGTACTAGTATCTTGGCTAGTACAAGAGCAAAGGGGGTTGGAGCTCCTTTCCAAGGAAGTTTGGAGAACGAGAGAAGGTTGTAGCCTTCTGCAGGTTGTAGCCTGTGTACTGGTATAAGGCTGCTCCAGTACAAAAAGATTGTAAACTGAAGTTTCATATTAAAGAAAGATAGAGACGTCTTGCAGCAGGTGGTTTTCACCCACATTGGGTTTCCACCTTATATCATGGTGTTCATATGTGTGGTTTTTGTGTGATCTGTTCTACTGCATCTGTTTACTCTTAATATGGTGAATAATGTCCTTATGCACTTAACTGAAGATAAACTGACTGAATTATAAGATTTTTGGTCATACGCTGTTTTCCTTAGACACAGTTGCGTGTACACGCTGGTTCACTTAACTAAAGTAGCGTATATGTTTCTGAGCATTGAAAAAGTTTTATAGTTCTGATAATACTGATTCACCCCCCCTCTCAGTATTATTTCCAACAGATGTTTTGTTCAGCTACTTGCTGATGGAGGAAATGATACTTGATTGGTATGTGTTTGGTTCTTGAGTGCATCACTGGATTTTTGCTGAGACTGATAGCACTTGTGTTGTCATAATAAATGGTAATTGGTTGATCTGTACATATGTCGAGATCTTTTAGAGCTTCCTTCATCCATAGTATCTGAGTACAACAGTCTACTGTAGCAATATACACAGCTTCGGCTGTGGATAATGATATGGATGATTGTTTTTTGCTGAGCCAGGATACCAAACAGTCTCCTAGGAATAATTCATTTCCATTAGTACTTTTCCAATCATCTATACTTCTAGCCCAATCAGCATCGGTGTATGCAGTTATAGTCAGAGTTGAGTTCTTTGGGTTCTAAAGACCGAAGTTAGAAGTTCCCTTCAGATATCTGAGAATTCTTTTTACAGCTAATAAATGGGATTGTTTGGGAGCAGATTGAAATCTTCCCACCATTCATACTGCTTGCATTATGTCTGGTCGTGTAGCTGTCAAGTATAGAAGGGCTCCAATCATTGACATGTAATGAGTTGCATCTACTAGAGACGAGTCATCATCTTTTCTCAGTTTGCAGTTTGTGGTCATAGGTGTGCTCATGGGTGCACAATCCTCCATTCCATATTTTTTGAGCATATATTTTAGATATTTGGTTTGAGATATACACAACCCTGCTCTGGTTTGAGATATTTGAAGTCCAAGGAAGTGGGACATCTCTCCTATCATTGACATCTCAAACTCTTTTGACATGTTTTGAGAAAATTCATGGCTCATTTAATCATTATTACTAGAAAACATCAAATCATCGACACAAACAAGAGCAACTAGTAACTTACCTTGATCTGTCTTTATGTATAGATTACTTCCAGCCACTCCCTTTTTGAAGCCTTGTTGTTGTAAATAGTGATCCAGTCTTGCATACCAAGCTCTAGGAGTCTGTTTCAACCCATATAAGGCCTTTTTCAACTTACAAACTAAGTCCTTCCATTTTGTTAGATCAAAACCTTCTGGCTGCTCCATGTAGACTTCCTCCTCGAGTTCCCCATTTAGAAATGCTGATTTCACGTCCATTTGATAGATTTTGAATCCTCTTGAGCAAGAAAATGCCAAGAAGATCCTAATAGCTTCCATACGGGCCACTGGTGCAAATGTCTCTTCAAAGTCAACTCCTTCAATTTGTGAATAGCCTTTGTAGACAAGTCTTGCCTTGTTTCTGATAACCTGTCCTTCCTCATTCATTTTATTTTTGAACACCCATTTGGTTCCTATTACATTTTTGTCCTTTGGATGAGGTACCAGCTCCCATGCCTTGTTCTTCTCAATTTGAGACATTTCTTCTTCCATGGCTTTTACCCAATGAGGATCCTTACCTGCTTTTGCAAATGTTTCTGGTTCTATCATAGATAGGAGGGCAATGACTTTTCTCTTGGGTGTGATTGATATCCTTCTTCGGGTCTACACACCTTCATCTCTATCGCCAATGATCTGCTCTTTTGGAGGATGTCTTTGGACATACTTCATCTTTGAAGGGGTATTAGGTGGTTCTCTTTCCTCTTCTTCTTCTTCTTCTTCTTCATCTATTACTTCTTCTTTAGGTTATTCTTCTTCAATGAGAGAGTCATCTTCATGTTCTTTAATTTCCCTTTCTAGAAGATCTTCATCAACCTTTACATCAATGCTTTCCACTATTTTCTTCATTCGATAATTGTAGCACTTGTAAGCCTTGCTCCATGTAGAGTATCCAAGAAATATTCCTTCATCAACCCGAGAATCAAACTTTCCAGGTGAGCCATCATTTATTTTTATGAAGCACTTGCTTCCAAAGATCTTGAGGTGCTTCACCGAAGCAGCTCGTCCTTTCCATAGATCATAAGGCGTTTTTTTCACAATTTGGTCTTAATTGAGTTCGATTCAGTGTATAGACAATTGTTCCTACTCCTCTCGAGAATTTAGGTTGTAAGTCTGCTGCTAATAGCATAGTTCTTGCCATTTCTTGGACTGTTCGGTTTCTTCTTTCAACTACCCCATTTTGCTGAGGTGTTCTGGAAGCCGAAAATTCCCTTTTAATTCCATGAATATTACAGAACTCACTAAACTCGTTTGATGTGAATTCTCCTCCTCTGTCTGTTCCGAGGCACTTATTTTTTGAATCTTTTTCATTTTCTACAAGGGCTTTTAGATTCTTAAAACACTCAAAAGTTTTAGATTTATGCTTTATGAAATATATCCACATCATTCTAGTATAATCATCAATAAATAACACAAAGTACCTTTCTCCTTGGAGTGCTTGATTTCTAGTTGGCCCACACACATCAGCATGGATGATCTCTAAGGGCTTTGGTGTATAGAGCTCCTTTGTCTTGTGGCTGGTTCTGTTCTGCTTTCCATGTTGACATGGACCACACACTGCTTGATTTGGTTTGGACAGCCTTGAGATCTCTCGTACAGCTTTGATATTGCTGATATTGATCAGATTTTTGAAGTTTGTATGTCCAAGTCGCTTGTGACACAACCAACTCTCATTTTTCTGACTTAAGTAGAATTTATTTTCTTGAATCTTGTTCAAAATTTAATGTTGTCTGATGTTCTCACCCCTTTTGCCACAAGTTTCCCTGAGGCAGAGTTCCTAATTTCACAGTATTTGGTGCTGAAAACGACATTATGTCCTTGATCACAGATTTAGCTGACACTCAGGAGGTTGTGTTTGAGCCCATCAACTAGCAGAGCATCTTGAGATTTTCCTTTTCTATTGATCAGAGTAACTGTTCCTTTTCCTGCAATTCTGCCTGATCTGCTTCCAAAAGACACATTCCCTTCCTTTTTTCTCAGTGAGACAAACTTCCTTCTGTCTCCTGTCATGTGTCTGGAGCACCCACAATCTACAAACCACTGGTTTTCATTATTTTGAGCATATAGAGCCAGGCCGCATTTGTCCATGTTGGAGTTCTTGCTACTCATCTTTCTTCCTTTGAGTGGGTAGTCTTGTTCATAGTGTCCATTATTGTAGCATAAGGAGCAAACCAGATCAAATTTGGTCAAGGGATCAAATGAATTGAACGTTTTCATTTGTCCCTGCCTTTTGTGGGCATATGAGTTGATTATTCGGTCCTTTAGATTTGTCTTTTCACTTCTGTGAGCCATACAATGTCTGGCTTGATGATCGAAGTTTTTACAGTGAAAGCAGTGTCTAAGAAAGATGGTTTTGTACTTGTTGAAGCAACCCCTATTTGAGTCGATTTCCATCTTGGGAATTACTCCTCCCTCGTTCTTCGGATTTGCAATGGGCCTTTGGTGGAGTACAGGTTTGTATTTGCTATAGTGTCCATGATTCGACTTCACATTCTTCTTTGAAGCAACTCTCTCTTCATTCTTGGGATCTGGGATGCACTTTTGATAACATGCTTTTTCATATTTTGGATTGCAGGAAACTGCATTGGCATAGCTTTTCACATTATTCTCAGTGCTTGAGGATTCTCCTTTGAAACCTATTCCGAACTTGTCATGTTGAGGTTTTTTATTTTTCAGAATAGTCTCAAGTATTTGAGAGCTTTTACAACCCTTTTTAATTTTCTCCAACTCCTTTCTCAGAGACACTATTTCGGCCTCACGTTCTTCATAAGTCTCTTCCTTTTCTTTAAGCTTTGCTTCCAAGAGATCTTCTCTCCTTCTTATTTCCTTGTTTTCCACTTTGAGAGAAATGATTTTGTTCCGTAGTTTCTCATTTTCTTCAATGGCGCTTATTAATAGTTCATCTACATTTCCTTCCAGCCCTGAGTCATCATCATCTGTGAGTGCCATGAATAATGCTTCTTGGCTTTCATCAGGATCACTTTCCTCATCTGATTTCCTTTTAATGACCATAAACTCATCCTCATCAGATTCATCTTGCTTGGAGAATAATTTTTTCTGATTGAACCCTTTCTTTTTATGTGCCAATCTTTTAGAATTTCCTTCATCATCACTGTCATGTTTATGAGGACATTTTGCTGCATAATGACCTATTTTTCCACATTTAAAACAGATAAGAGGATACTTGCCTTTAAGCTTAGATCCTCTCTTCAGCTTTCGTACAAATTGAGCTCATTCGAATTCCACATCTGACTCGTCACTACAGTCATTCCTTTCTTTCCCCTTCTTTGACTTTGAGGCCTTGAATGCTACATCTTTGGAGCTTGGGCCACCTTTCCTCATTTCATAGGCAGTGAGAATTCCATGGAGTTCATCCATTCTGAGGGTATCTAGATCCTTTGCTTCTTCTATAGCGCTTATTTTGGAGTCAAATTTGTCTGGAAGAGACCTTAATACCTTTTGAACAATGGTACTTTCTTCAAATTTTTCATCCAATCCTTTCAGGGAGTTTACCACTTCAGCTACTCGGAGGAGGTATGCTGCAATATATTCTTCATCTTCCATCCTCAAAATTTCAAATTGTCTTCTGTGAGTTTGGAGCTTTTCCTTTTTGACCTTTAAGTCTCCATCGTACAAGCCAACTAGCTTCTCCCAGATTTCTTTAGTAGAGGTACAGTGCATGATTTTTGTAAACTCGGAATCAGTGATTCCACTAGTGATGGAGTTCATGGCCTTTGCATTTACGATGTAGGCTTTCCTCTCATCTTGGTCTGTTGGAAGAGTGGAAGTAGTATTGTATTCATTTTGAACAAAATGACAGACTTCAGCTCCAAGGGACATTAAATAGTAGGTAATTCTTTTCTTCTAGAAACCAAATTTACAAAGGAGGTCTTCCTGATGCTTCATGATTTCTCATCATAGCTGCGGATCCTTCTTCAAGCTGTTAAGCTAGTATGAAGAAGCCTGCTCTGATACCAATTGTTGGAAATACTAAGAGCGGGTGGGGGGGGGGGGGGGGGGGGTGAATCGGTATTTCTTACCTTTTTGTTCTAGTGATTGCCAAAAGCATATATAGATATGCATATGTATACACATAACACAGAAACCAACAGCTGGAATAAATGCTTTTATTAAAAAAACTCAAGAAGTATAATGAAGTAAATACAATATAAGTATATATCTGACTGTGAATAGTTGCCAAGCTCCAACTTGGACTTTAGTGAGGCTCCAACCTCCAGAGCACCAACTCTATTTAGCAGTGGTTCTGTACTTAGGAGCACCTACCCCTAATTACTTTAGTCCTATTCAATTCTGAGGTTTCAACCTCTTGGGCTCCAACCCAACCTTGACATAAATTGTTTTGCTACTGTTCTCTACTCACAGGCTTGCTGAGCTTCTGCTATTCTCCTGTTCTCTTGCTTTTCTGGCCTTTCCTTCTTCTTGCTTGTTCTTCAGCTTCCTCTCTCACTATTATCTATGTATAAAAAATCACCATCTTACTTTGTTTTTATGTTTTTTATGTATCTCAGATGTCTCTGACTCTTGGTTTCCGCTTTCCTCCACCTCTTTGGCTTCCTCCTCGGTCACTGTCGTTTCCTCTGACTCGCTTGATCTTTCAACTTCCTGATCCATGGCTTCCTCTGTCTATTCAGATTCATCAAATTCTTACAGGTCACATTAATGCGGAAGAGAGGCCAAATTACAATTGTTAGCTCTGCTAAAATCCAACAACTTGAGGATCAAATAAACCCCACTACCTCCATTTTTACTCTATAACTCTGTGAAAAGTCATCGTTCCTCGCCAAATCCTCAAATTCACTGTTTCCCTGTCATAATAGTTGAAAACCCATGTGATTGAACCCACACCATTTGATCATCGCATCGCGATCCGATGGTCGTTAAACTTCTCCGCCGTTCTCCTGTCACATCAGTCAAATAAAAACATGTGAATTTAAACCCAGTTTATTTCCCCCACCGTCGATCGCGTTCACCACAGTCTAACGACATTTGCTCCTCCCGATGTCGTAACTTAACCGCATGTTAACGCGCAATAAAGCGGTTTTCCACCGCGTCTCGTCATCCACGTGTCATGCAATGAATGGTATTGCATGCCATGGTATGTTTACCACCCACCTCTGAAGGCGATGTGGGGAATACCACTTACCGCCGTCCCCGCTCGCTATCTCCTGTGCATCTTCATCCCCTGGTAGCCGTTAGATCCTTTCACTGGGAATCTGACGGTTCATGTTTATTTGTTGTTAAACACGTCCACTACTCCTCTTATAGCTCCTGATAACTCTGTCTGCTTCCTCTATGGCTTCGATGGCTCTGTGTGCTGTTAAATGCATCCATTGCTCCTTCGATGGCTCTCGATAGTGTAGTTGCACACATACATGTGATTTCTGCTCCGGTAGTTGTTAAATGCATTTGTATAAGCTCTCTGATCGCTCTGTTTCTGTGTTTCCTCCGTTTGCTCTGTGTGCTCCTCTTCATTGGCATATATATCTGACATATACATATATATGGCTCCTCCAGCTGTTTGCGTCCTCTGTTGCTCTGATAGCTCTATGTGTTGCCTCCCATGGCTCTTTGATCGCTCTGTTTCTGTGTTTCCTCTGTTTGCTCTGTGTGCTCCTCTCCATTGGTAGTGTCTTTCAAAGACCTCCTTACATATTTCCATACTGACATCAATGACAATCCGTGTCCAACAATTCTTTCCTAATTAATTTGAGAATTCCATCCATTTGCACTATAGGAAAAATAGTTGTCTCCACCTCCTGTTCTCTTCTCCATACAGATGTGGATTTAGTAAATGAGATAGAGCTTGATAATGAGATTAAGTCCTAGATTGCATCTACTATATGAAAATTAATTCAAGTACTATCTTTAGCCAAAGAATTCATTGATCAAGTAGATTTAGTAAATAAGACAAAGGTTGATAATGAGTTTCAGTCATGGCTTACATTCGTTGCACAAAATGAGATCATTAAAGACCAATAATCTAGTATTGGCAATGTACATAAGAAATATGGTTGCATTGGGGCAACACACATTTTCTCCATTAATGAATTCTCTTAGGAAATCGAACAATATGTTCCAATATTATTAGGAAGCTTAGAATTACACGAGTATATGATAGTATGAATTTCCATGGGAGCCTTTCTTCAATTTGATATTCACCATGTGTGTCAAGATATTCTCTTGATGGCTTGTACACACTCTTGGTTGTTAATCTTTATGCTTTGGTAACCATGATTGTTGTTCTATGTTCTCTGTGTTTTGAAATCCTCCCTTCACTGGTAGACTAGAACAATGCACCAACATGAGTGGGCCCATGGCTGTTGAAGACATTGAAACAAAGGAGGGAGGGCCAATGATAGATCATATCAATGCTTCAAAATAAATGAGCTTGCTATTTTTTAAAACAATTGAAATAGAGGGAGGATGATGGTAGTGATATTAAAGTGTGCATCTACTAAACACACTTCACTTATATCAATATTTGAATTGAGACTTGAGGGGTTGTTTGGTTGGAATTGTTTGGATGAACTACACAGAAACAATAACACCATTTGGAAGAGTAGATTTTGGTCACCAAAACATGTAATTATTTGGATAAGTAGTCGATCATAAAAGGGATAACTCACAAATCCTTTAAACTAGGAATTTTAAAATGACCATATCAAATCATCAAAATTTAATAGGCATGAACGCGATACAAAAAATTCTATTGGATACTTGAATTCATTCAATTATAGCATTCTATTGTCACTCTCAGGATGAAAGTAATCACAGATTATTCTCAACAAACGTGTCTATCAATTTTTTGTTCAAAAGGTAAATTAATGATGGAAGAATGGAGTGAGTGGGGTTTGAGGTTTTGAGGCCTTGTACTCCATGTTCTAGAAGATTGGGGACTATATATATCTTTGGGATAATTTAGATTACTACAAAATTAAATATTTTCCATTGTACAGAGAATTGAATTTTTGCATCAAGAATTCAGGGATTGAAGTGAGTGGATTGTAATATTGTGTGATAGTCTCATAAGGTGAAGTAAAAAGAAAGACTCGTCTAATGAGGAATTTTGGCATCTAATATCTCAGGGTACAAGAAGAAGTCCCCACTCTCTGATTTAAGTAAGCTTCTCAGCAAGCCAGTTAACATAGTTTATGGAGATGCAAATCAGTGCAGATATTTTAGATAATGTAAGAAACGTAGAAGTAGAAGAATCCTATATAGTTCTAGTAGAGAATATTAGCATGAGAAATATTGGGAAAGGAAAAGAGATAAATCTCTATTATAGGAATTTTCTTGTGATTATAATTATTTCAGTGATTTTCAATCCTCTAAGACAACTTCTGACTCAGTCAGAAAAGAGGCCAAAGTTGATTCTCCTTATTCAACTTTCAGACATACTTCTAGTACTCCCTGAGTTAGGAAGCTTAAAAACATGGACTTAGATGAGTTGAATGGGTGTCTAGATATGGGATTCAGTTTTAATTATGAATAAATGTCTGAGCTCTCAATAGCTTTATAGCCTTGGAGTTGTGTTATGCAATCAGCCAATAGTTTCAAGATGACCACCATGAGAAATATTGTCTTGTGTCTACTCTTGATAACAGGGATAATCCAAACAATTAGTGCTATGCACAATCTCCTATTTCCAATTGGAAAATCTATAGCCCAGGAGACCATCCCCAACAAGTGAAGGAACGATTGAAATTTTGGGCTCAAGTTGTGGCATGTACTGTTCATCTCTGTAGTTGATACTCAAAAAATGAAAGAAAAATCTCTATCTAAGGCTTAATCTGTGAGAGCTTATGTCATATTTTATTGGAGAGTGATGAAGTCTGGCGAGTTCTATTTCATAGATATATCTATGGTGCTACTAGAAAACTATATGACCTTTACATTTACAACAATTTATTCTTCTTCCTATATGGGGAATCCTCCCTTACTCCCTTTGTTTGTTACTATATCAATTGACTTGTAAATGTGTTCCTATAATTTTTGGGGACAAAAAATTTAACACTTCAAATAAATCAAATATTTAGTGATATGATGCTTATTCCCAACAAAGTTAATTGTTTTGAAACTTTCACATTCTTCCAACTGAAAAACAATGATAAAATAACTAATTTTGTTCATGTTTAACAAATTGCTACAATTCATGTTTCAGTTAACTCTTCTTTTGGACATTGGGAAAATGACTTTCATGGAAAAACACCTTAATACATATCTAATTCTTCTGAGTTTAAGATGTTCAATTATTTTTGGGATAGTTGATGTGAAAGTTCAACCACCTCTGTCATATCAATTTTATCTTAGCAACCCTACTGAAGCGCCATCATCACCTCCTGTGGAAACACTGATAAGAATAGGTAAAAGCTTTAGTCTAAACAACATACTATGTACAAAGTTGGTGGATACGATGTGTTATCCTTGTACAATATTTATGAGTACAATTGTCCCAACTCATGTTACTTCATTAGAACTGTGCTTAATCTTGTTGAATATGTAAATATCTATAAGCTTACTTGTATTAATAAACTAACGTATTCCAATGTATTGGTTCAACTTAGCTTATAGTGATAGTTTGGTTCAATTCCAATAACTCTAGTAACTCTGTTTTATGGTGATATCTATCTATCTATCTATCTATATATATATATATATATATATATATATATATATATATATAGAGAGAGAGAGAGAGAGAGCTAACCATGTAACGAGTTATGATTACAGAAGCTACTAATCTCTTTATATAATGGTAATAAATCACACCTTATCTTGTTGTATCAGTATAACTACTTACTTTGTTGATTGAACCAGTATGAATACAGTCTAAGTGTTAGTTTAACCAAAGGTGATAGTTCAAGCATTACTTGTATGCAATAAACAACATGGTGTTACAGCTTATTGCAACCATTATGTTCAATCATAATAGTACACCCATTTATATATGCTTATAGACTAGTGATTATAATTGTTAATAGTAATGGACATAGTACTAGTTTAGCTATCATGTATTATCCATAACTACACTCTTACTATGAGCTAATAGAAATAATGATTCATAAGCATATGTATAGTATTGCAATGATGGAACATGTGGTATTGATGAGAGCTAGTATCTTACTAAGTAGAATGGTTATGTAAGTATTATTAATAGTTACACTCTTATAACTCCATAGATAACACGAAACCAGTAATGAATCGACATCAGATTAAGCTAGTATAGTAATCATAGTATGCTTAAGAAGTTGAGTTACAATGGCAACCAATCTAATGGAAACAAGTGAAGTGAGGTTTGTAGTATTGTTTCACTTATAAATATGAGTTCGATAAGGTTAATCATCGTATTAGTACTAAGAATCTTGTAATAGTTACTGTACTAGAACTAAACCCATGTAGATGAAGATTACTAGTATTCATTGTACTAATATCTTAGCTCGAACAAGTGCATTGATTCATAAGTGTGACTAGTGTTTCCATATCATATGTGTTAACTCTTAACTTCTGTTTCCATATCATATGTGTCAACTCTTAACTAGTGTTTCCATATCATATGTGTGTTACACGTAATTTGCATCTATGGATAAACACATCTTCCCTGGGTGGGTGACTACACCTACAACAACAAAATAAAAGTAGTTTAGCCTTTTCTTATAGAAGATAGATGAGATAGAGGAACTTACTTATTGCCTTTCACTTCCTAAATCTCTTTTGAATCACTCCCATCACTCCCACTTTAACTAACCACTCAAAAGTTACCTGCATCAAGAGAAACAGAAACAAGAAATGATTAAAGCATACATGAACTATCAACTATAAAACAATGGAATCAAATACATTGAAACACATAATGATCACATATATGAAAAATCATATGAGAAAAGGAATAAGCTCTTTATTAATGTAGCAGAAAGAATATCACCCAATACAATTTGATTCTGTGCTACTCTTCCAGCTTCAGTTCAACCCTCACCACATCAAAATCTCAACACTCTAGCAGCATAAAATTGCTTAACATAAACTCAATCCTCAAACCAACATAATTTCCTTACAAACTTCAGATTCTAGCCCCTTGATCACTATGATGAGTGCTAAATTTATAGGAAATGGAGGTGGTTTTGTAATAAATTGGGATTGAATGGCCTTCCAAAATTGGATTTAGTTTCCATGGAGAAGGGATGAGAGGATAAGAGGTTAGTTGATCCATAGCCTATCCAAAGTTGACCTCATAGGATGAGATAAGAGTTGGGCATCCTTCTAGAATGCTCTAGAATTAGAGAATATTCCCATAATCCAATGTGAATTTTGCTCAATCTCGCCCAGTGCAGGCTAAAGAGGGCCTAAGTGCACTACAGCACAGGCCATAGTGGGGTTGCCTACATTGCAGCACAGTTACCCCTAACCAAGGTTGTGCTGGTTTCCCAAGGAGGCATTTCAAGAGGTCTTCAGGCCAGGAAACTTTCATAGAAGGAGGCATTCAATGAGTTGACTTGTCTAGGGCATGTAACAACTGAATTAGGGTTTGATGAGCCCTAATAGTACTGATCTGTATGTCGGGAGGGATGTGCCCAAATAGACCTGTAACAATTGCCCACTAAAGCATGAAGTCGAAAATCATAATGTCGAGTGATATGCTTTACGATGTGACGAAGAGGAACTGAAGCAGATGGTGACTTGCATCGATTACAATACATAACATCATGATATTTTGGAATTTTTTCATGAATTATTGAGGGAAGGCATACCCATACTCAGCATATAAAATTTCAGTACATGTACATAGATAGTCCTCTACAGATATAGACCCATGATGGGATGACCATCAGTGTAAATCCATTGTACAGATGATTTAGTACTCTCTCGAAATCGCAACCCAATTGGATGAAACTAGATCCGGGGTCTTCTATCTCATCCAATTTTCGCTCAAGTATGAGTCTAACCATGTGAATTTATGATCTGAAGTCGAACATGGGAAGACACCATCTGATTAACGCTCAATGATGTAAGTTGTTAGCAGATGCGAGAGAGATCACAAATAATGATAATGATTCTCAAGGTATTGTAGTACATTTTGCATGGTGTGAGTATATGTTTTGATGTCGAACACCATACAAAGTCTTTCAGTCGAAGGCCAGTGATGTCAACCTATAGCCAGAAGCGAGAAACTTGCCATTGATGTATGCAAGCCTCAAGGTACTGGAAGGGTGTTTCTAAGTCAATTTCTTGGATAATGTGTTGATGCCGACAAGAAGTGACTCGTCACAAGAGGTCCTTGATGTATCCCCTATTAACAACAAAAGATGAGTGTAATGATTTTGAAGACAAAATTTGATTGACGACACAAGGTTCAGGAATTGTGGTTGTGAAAATGAAGGTTTATCAGTATTGCAAAGGATGAAGTTTACTAAGTGACTTCTCTTGAACATGTCGAAGACACTGAATGAATTGGAAACATTGACCCAAAACCAAAGTGATGGATGGTGTGATAGACCATAGGTATGATAACCATCAAGTAGATAACCCAACCCAAATAGTCATAGAGATGGATTGAAAGTGTCATGATCAAAAGCAACTTGATACCATAAAGTGATTTATCCATTTTCCCATTTTCCCCAGTCATTGCTGACCAGTACCTCTTTGTTTTTTAACAAGATTGAGGAGGATAACATATGCTTGTAGTATAATTCCACCCTTCGGTGAATCCATCGTTATGTGATGTTTTAACAAGTCTAGCGAAGGTGAAACTCGGTCTTGTCATGATTGACAAGTTTGTCACTATTTTATTTTTTAACAAGTTTAATGACAATGAGAACACGGTCCTTTTCATGTGTAGAGAGTTTTAAAATGGACAAAAAGAAAACTCCATAGTCTTTTTCGTAAATTTGACTCTCAAGTCCGAAAAAGCATAAAATAATACAAGAGAGAACCTATTGACCATGTTCGATCAACATATTCCTTTTTCATAAGTAATCTACCTTAGTCCAGAAAAGGGTTAAACTTCTACTGAGTAGATGTCATTTCCAATCCATTTACGAGTTGAAAAGGACAAGCGCTCAACAATATTTTCATGTTTAAAGAGTCGGAAAAGAGCTTGAAAGTAGACCCCCTGTTTTTATTTTCTTTTAACAAGTCAAAAGGAAAATACTCGATGATCTTTTCATGTTTCAAGAGTCTAAAAAGAGCTTATATAGGACTCCACTTAGAGGAACGAGTGGTGTCTAGGATAGCAACTAGTTTTGGTGATGTTGGAAATTCTCAAAACATGTTGATTTATGTGAAGAGGCGAGCTAATAAGACCACTCATTGCAACTATTCCTCAAAAATGGTAAAAAAACTAAGTGAAAGCGTATGGTTGGCCAAGCAGATAGTGATGATGGAAGGAGAAAAACCAAGGCTCATCTGATGAAAGAGGCTGATAGAATGGAAATAACGAGGGTTTAAATGGAGATGGGTTCATTTTTACACAAGCTTGAACCATAGGGAACTATGCTTGGGTTAAGTTTCATTTTTACACAAGCTTGAAATGAAAAACTATGCTTGAGATTGGTTTACATGCCCCCAGCATGATGACTCGATTCTAGGTGCATGCCCCCCAAGCTTCATTACATTCACCTAAGTAGACTACCCATGGCTATTAGGTGGATGGAATGAAGATTCGTTTACGAGATCAAGTGGAAGACTTGACTGGGATTTTACGAGATCTAATCAAATACTCGAATTGGAACTTTGCTCCAGGTGACCTTGTTTCATTTTTTAATGATCTTGACACCAGACAAGGAACTCTGCTCAGATTCCTTGTTTCATTTTTTAACGAGCTTGATACAAGACAAGGAAATATGCTCTGGGACCTGTTTCATTTTTTAATGAGGTTGACACAGTAAAAGAACTATCCTCATATTCCTTGTTTCATTTTTTAATGAGATTGACACAAGACAATGAAATATGCTCATGATTCCTTGTTTCATTTTTTAATGAGGTTGACACAAGACTAGGAACTATCCTCATATTGCTTGTTTCATTTTTTAATGAGGTTGACACAAGACTAGGAACTATCCTCATACCCTTGATCACGACCCATAAGAGGTCATGACTTCCAAGAGGTTCTCATCAGATGGGATAACAATAGAGATATCTGGTTCCAATGCCCCCAGTACATAATGCACAACATCATGAAATTTATTTTCAGTTGATGTAGGCATGGAATGGGTTGCCACATAGTTGACCTATGGTGGGGAAGATAAAATTGGTACAAAAGGACCATTTAGGAAAGATGATTGACTAGAAGCCATATTTGGACTAGGAAATGAAAGCTGGTCAACAGTGACAATTCTGCCATCATGCAGGAAGCACATCACTTGAAAGAGTGTTGAAACAATCGCTCCCATGTCATAAACATAGTCACACCCAAGAAGTAAATTGTAATCTAAAGGGCTTGGGACTACCATCACATTGAGATACACAATTTTTCCTCCCAAAGTAATAGGCACCTAAGGAAGGATCCCTAATGGTTGACTAGTTCCTCTGTTAAAATCCAACAGATTCTGGGTAACAAGCACAACTGGTGGCGAATCGAGTGCTTGCCAAGCAGTGGAGGAAATGATACTCATTGATGCACCTTCATCTATAATGGTGCTAGGTACAACCATATTACAAACCTATATTATGATCTAGAAAGGCACATAAGAAGGAAGATGACATCTTGCTAGTCGATTCTAATCAAAGGATGTGACTAGACTACTTGGAGGGGTTACCGTAAGAATGAGAGAATTACCCCCTTGAGTTATGAGAACGAGAGGATTTTCCTCCTGTTTTGATGGAATAGGAGGGTTGCCTCTAAGCTCATTGGAATCTAAAAAAATGAAAATAACCTAATTGGTATCATACTCACTCTCTATGGGAAAGGTACGATTGAGTGAAGGTGAAATCGGGTCAACTGTTTCCTCGACTTATGATTGGTCAGGTATAGACTCATGGTATTCAAATTTAGAGAGAATGGGTTTGACCGATGGTTGATTTGGGTTAGTCACTTCATCAACTAGTGAAGGATTAAGGAAGAGTCTCCTATAACCAGATGGAAGTCACTGCAGAGAAGTAGGACGGTTATCCAACACTTTTTGGGCTTCATCTAGATAGGGACACAAATTAATGGGGTGATTCCCTTCACATAACCTACAAGGAAACTTAACTTTACCCTTCTTTCCATGAAGTTTACTACCACTAGTTGATGGTGTGTCACTAGCATGATCTACAGAAGTTGATGACACAGGATGATGTGAACAAGTAGACCATTCTTTTAAGATCTGAGGAATACCAAAAAAATTTCGAAGAAGATGGTCTCCCATACAAAGTTTGCAAGGATATCAAAATTTGTGAGGCTAATCAGACGAATTCTCATCAGAAGTTGAATTCAAAGAAATGGTTGCTTGGTTTCCCCCCTATTGAATTTGTTTATTCTTCTTCTTCTTCCCTTTCTTCTTCTTCTTATCCACCTGGTTACTAGTGTCAATACTTTCACCAGGCGAAGATGAAGAAGAGGTGGAAGAAACAACCGATGAAGAAGGCAAAGGGTCAACTTCAGGATCAACTGGAGGTTTATTTTGTCCAGGTGGAGGACTACTCGATTGTGGAGAAATCAAGACATTTTGAACCAAGGAGGTTGAAACAAACCATAATGGCAAGCCAATGCTAAATCCCAGAAGGGATAATATAGCCATATATGGAGCACCGATATTTCCGAAAGGAGAAAAAGGACTAGGATTCCCATCAAAAGGAATTCCTTGATTGGTGACTCCAGAGTTGTTGCCATATGTCTCAACCTAAGATCAAATAAGGAGTGATGTGGAGGATGTTATCCATGATCAATTAATTTTATTTTAATCAAAATAACATAACAAAACAAAAGAGGGATTATCTAGGTAAAATTATTACCAAGTAACTGTGAACTACAATATACTGCCTCAGTAAACCAAGGACTTAACATACGTGCAAGCAATCTCTCTGAATCCCGTGTTTTGTGTATCACAGTGTACAAAGCAACTGACTCAGTTACCTAAGTATGGATAGCATCCTAATGTAGCCCTCCCATATATACCTGAAAGTACGTGGAGGCCCAATCTGTGTTAGCACTATCTAATGTGAAACTGCACAGTGAGAGAATTCCTTTATACTTTTCGTACTATAACACCGTCCTATATACTCGAAGGTATGTGGATGAGATACGATATACTTACATACGTGGAATGAGGTATCACACTCGGAATGTATTGTACACAATTAACGATAGCTACTATGTTTTACGATGTCGGAACATGTCTCTAGCCTAGAACCTCTAAATGTTATTCGTTAAGTTACAATGCTCCATTAGGTTAATTTAGATAAATTTTAAGTTGATCTTCTTAAGAATTTTCCTTTTGACGTTCACCACGTGATTTATGTTTTAAATTCCTATAATGCAACTAACATGAGAAACATTCTTTCATTCAATTAACAATCAAAATCGTAGCTAGTAAGGGATAGAGCAATCAAATCTTTGGCAAAGAGCAAAGAGCACACCTAATGCAATTTCCCTAGCTATTCATATCAAGCATTCACAAATTACAATATGCACAATGCAAGTTTTTCATTTCAGCCCCTTTAGTGTTTAGATGAACAAAAAGGAACTACATGCACAAACAATCAATTAATATTTTTCATAAGAAACGAAGATTTTACGACAGTTTCTTTTCAAGGCAATGAATACTTTACAACACTTCCTTTTCAGAAAATATTAATCGACTATAAGATAACTTTGACAATGAATTGATAACGATAAATAAATCATTTAAGAAACACTAAACAATAAAGGTCAAAGTAGGGCTAGGAGAGAAACTTAAAATTGATTTCAAAGCCATAGAGAACATTGATCTTTTAGCAAACAAAAATAGAAGCAACTTTGGAAAAATCAAACAAAAGGTGGGGTTTTTAGCCTAAGAGGGATCAACACAGGCCAGAGTGGGAGAGACTGTGCTACAGAGCACCGTCTCTAAGACAAGGGTGCACTATAGTGCACTGTCTCTAAGCCAAGGGTGCACTAGAGTGCACTGTCTCTAAGCCAAGACTGTCCTGGTGCCAGAGAGTCAAAGCAAAAGACAACTAAGCACAATTTTTTGACTAAAAACACTTCAAAATGACTAAAATAAGATCAATAAAGTCAAGAAAAGTCTACTAGGGTGTAATATGATGAGGTTAAGCCACCAAGAATGACAATTGTTCCCCGGTATGTTCGCCAATTTGTTACATGGAATTTGCATCTATGGATAAAAACATCTTCCCTGGGTGAGTGACTACACCTAGAACAATGGAATGAAAGTAGTTTAACCTTTTCTTATAGAAGATAGATGAGATAGAGGAACTTGTTGCCTTTCGCTCCCTAAATCTCTTTTGAATTGCTCCCGTCGCTCACACTTGAACTAAATCAGCTCAAAAGGTACTTGCATCAAGAGAAACAGAAATAAGAAATGATCAAAGCATACATGAACTATCAACAATAAAACAATGGAATCGAATACATTGAAACACATAATGTCATAAATATGAACAATCATATGAGAAAATGAATAAGCTCTTTATTAATGTAGAAGGAATAATATCACCCAATACAGTTCGATTATGTGCCACTCTTCCAGCTTCAGTTCAACCCTTGCCACATCAAAAGCTCAACACTCCAGCAACATAAAATTGCTTAACATAAACTCAATCCTCAAATCAACAGAATTTCCTTACAAACTTAAGATTCTAGCCCCTTGATCACTATGATGAGTGCTCAATTTATAGGAAATTGAGGTGTTTTTGTCATAAATTGGGCACTGGATGGCCTTCCAAAATTGGAGTTAGCTTCCATGGAGAAAGGGATGAGAGGATAGGATGTTAATTGATCCATAGCCTATCCAAAGGCAACATCATGGGATGATTAAGAGCTGGGCATCCTTCTAGAATGCTCTAGAATCAGAGAATATTCCCAGAATCCAATGTGAATTTCACTCAATCTTTCCTAGCGCAGGCTAAAGAGGGCCTAAGTGCATTGCAACGTAGGACACAGTGGGCCTGTGCTGCAACGGTGGGCCTGCCTGCATCGCAGCATAGTTACCCCTGACCAAGGTTGTGCTGGTCTCCTAAGGAGGCATTTTGGGAGGTCTTCAGGCCAGGAAACTTTCATAGAAGGAGGCATTCAATGAGTTGACTTGTCTAGGGCATGTAACAACTGAATTAGGGTTTGATGAGCCCTAAAAGTACTCATCTATATGTTGGGAGTGATGTACCGAAATAGACTTGTAACAATGTGTGAAATTTTTGATTTGTTATGTTTACAAAGCAATTTGATGAAGAAAGCTACCCAAAGCTCCAAACTTTTTGTTATGAATTACTCCCTTGCAACTTCTCATTCCCTCTCTACTAGTCGAACGAAATATTGTAAGGGTTTCAGGTCAATTATATAGCACAAGTATTTCAACATCCGTCTTCAAGAGACATGACTTTGTAGAGTAGGGCTTTGAGTCCTGGCCTTGAAAACTAGCTCTATGGCTAAAATTCAGAGAAATTTTCTTTGATTGTGTGCCTAATTAATATCGTTTTGTCTGTGGTTACTGACTAAGTTGGTATTGGTAAGTCCAAATATCATTATTTTTCCTTTTGATTTCCAGTAAGAAACTGCAAAAATTTAGAAGAAAAGCATCATCAGTATGTGGCTATATGACAAAAGATTGATTCTTGCAATATATTTCAAACACCAATATTTTTTCATGTAGAATTCTTTTACAACATAGTGGATTGATGGGCAACAAAATTTTTTTGATAGGGGTGGTTTGGAGGATGACAAAGTCCAATAGATAGACCGAGGATGGTGTGGATAGACTAAACCTATTGAAATTTAAGAAGGTTACCTTTGTAGTACCGGTGTTAGGGTTGTTGTAGATAGCACCCCCATCATCATTACCCTAACTCCTCTACACCCCTTCATTCAATTCAATCCCTCCCATCCTACCTGTATAAGTCAATAGAAGTCCCTCACAAAAAGAAATTCCTAAAGGGGTATGTTGGTGCCCTGTTTTGTCCCCACTTTCGCTATTTTCTTCCTCCATTCTTGTCCTTTCTGTACTCCTATACCTACTCCTCTGTCACTTTTATTTCTCTAAAACTATCAAAATCTTAGTATGAGGTAAAACATTTCATTGTGCCATTTTTCTGTTTATTAGTTAAGTTTAGGCAAATTTGAGTTGTTACCAATGAAATAACTAATCAATATGATCAAGTGTGAATATTGCTGTAGCTGAGCAGGATGAGATTAGGAGAGTGTTGGTTAATGAACCATGTTCCACCATTTTTGTACTCAACGACCATTTCGGGATTGGTACTTAACGATGTAAAGGATGGATAGGCTGAATAACTTTGGATGAGTGATCCACCTACCACTGTGTTTGAACAAGTTCAACTTCTGCCATGATAAGATCTTCACTATCCTCACTAAACTTAGTTGGTACCAATATTGGGGTTAGTTGAGGATTTGTTATGCTAAATTGAATAGGTTGTTTCAGCAATCTAATCTGGAAGATCAATTTAGCCAAGTTGTTAAATTTTTTATGTATGGTCTAGGTTGCTTTTAACTAAGTTGATGCCTATAAAGGCTGATCTGTAACAACTAGGAAGCTAGTGAATAGAAGAGAATCTTGTCATTTTTATATTTGAAGTGTTATCTCTAGACATATTATTTTTAATTGAAAGACCATTACGATGGCTATGTATTAAGTTCAACTCGGTTCGTTGGATGGTTTGTTGCAAATTCATGAATTAGTTGTGTTAAATCTTTTCGTTTCCTGTAAGTAAGTAAGCTCCCAAGGTGTGGCCAGGGCCACCACCATCTTGGATCAGCTCTGTATCATTTCTTAGGAACATAATCGTGTGATAGTTATATATGTTTCTCGTTTGTCTTTGGTTTATCAATTGTTTATATGTTGCATGGAGGATTTTATTGAATTTGGAATGGTTTTAGTGTGCTAACTATTACATGTGTTTCTAGATTCGAATGTGTGGTTCTTGTGTGCATCTCAGAGATTAACACTCCTACCTTTAAAACAGAGACATACTCTATTCCTCAAAGCAACAAGTTATATCATTTTGATTGTGTTGTTGCAGCTATATAAAACTTCTTTCAATCATATTGTAAATTGAATATTTGTGGTGAGATGGTCCCTCTGTTGGAAATGCAGAGCAACCCTTGAATGCCGAAGTCGAGATAATGCATTGAGTAGTAAGGATTGATATGGTGTGGGTTTTGTTGTGTGGATTAGAGATGCAGATTGGTCATATGCATTGAGTGAGTTTCAGTTGATTCTGAATAAATCGCATTTGTTTGTTTCTTTCTGTTATCAAATTGGTTGGTTTCTTTTCGATTTATTTTCATGAATGTGTGTACCATATGATTACATATTTCTAGATTGATTGATTAGAATAGATTGACTTATCATAAGTTTGATTCAGTACAAATTGTTGGTTTTATGCTAAATTATTTTCATGTGTGTGTGCCATAGAAATATTTATTTCCAGATTGATTGATTAGGATAGTTTATCATAGTTTAATTTAGTCTTGTTTATCAAATAGATTCTTAGTTTCTTAATAAAATTCGCAGATTGATTTTGGAGTTCAAGTGAACGATTTAGTTTTCAGTGTCATTTCTCTTGCTTTGTTTCGAGTGCCTGAGTGTAGTACTATAACCTAGAGTATGATATTGTTGATTGAAAACATAGTTTCCAGCCTGAGATAATTTCCATCAAATGCGTTCTTGATTTGATTTCGAAGTTAGGTTGCAATTAGCTATGTGATTTACCTTTTCATTGAGAAGACAGAGTGTTGGTTTTCCAAGATTTTGAATAGGTCTTCTTAAGTTTAGTTTGAGATTTATACGACTATAGGATAAGTTTCTTGAGTACAGTTCTGTGTGCCTATTAGCAATTCATAGTTGTTTTATTTGTTTGTTATTCTTGAGAACAGAATTAAGGTTTGATATTTGAAGCTTGTTCTTAAGGTTATGATAGATTAGAAATATGTATGCAGATTAGTGGAGTGTGAGAGATCAATTTGCTTGGTTAAGTGTGTGAGACAGAGTATTCAGATTAGCTCCCAACATAAAGATCTTTTACTTGTTGTCAAGATAGTGGAATTAACATGAAGCTTTTCTCATTCTAGGGTTTGAATTAAGAACAATTATTGAATGCAAGATTGATTGTTTAGATTAAAGTTGAATTACCATCAGAAGTAGATTAGATATTTTAATTCTTTCAAGTGGAAATTGCAAGAGTCAGAAATTAGGATTTGGGTTTTTAATGATTGAGTTATGTGTGGAGTCTATTTTATTAGGCATTCGCTTTCATAGCTTGTCAGATTAGAATCTATGGTAAAGAATAAAGTCGACATTTAAGTCCAGATTTCAGTTTCAGTACAGAGTAGGTTAAGTTCATAGAGATTTCAAAGTCTCTAAGTTGAATTTGATTATCGATTTTTCCTGTGTTAGCAACATGGATTGATTTCCTTTCGAATTATGTGTTTACAAGCATTTGTGTGTTCCATTACGTAGTTAATCATTATAAAGGTAACATTAAGACTCTAACCAAGAACTGAATGTAGAAAGTGCAATGCAACTCGTGTTTACGAGCCCGGATTGACATATAGATGCAGGAGAATTAATATACCTATTAAATCTATCAACATTTTGGCGTCGTCGCTGGGGAGTTGTAATTTCTTATTCAGGTAACTATTATTATTTGAGTTTCATGATCCTTCAAGACTGTCAGAGGGTGGAGAGTGTACGGTAACACATGAGTGAAAAGCCATTCATCCACTTTTGTGGGGTTGCTCACTACTTGTTCTTGAGTTTCTATTTCCTTTATCTTTATGCGTAGGAGTACAGGTAGACCTAGAGATAGAAATGGTAGATTTATTTCTAGCTCTAAATTTTCTGCAACCTTTGGATCAGTTACTATACCCATTCTTACTGTTATTAATCAATATGCAGGACTAAGACAAGAAGGAGGAAGTGTTGATACCAACTTGGTTTCGGATCAAGAATTCTTAGATCAAGGGGAAAAGACCATTCGACAGGTTGTCTTTGACAACCCTGTATAAGAACCAGTATAACTACAAGACAACGTGGATGAGCAATTAACCAATATCAACCGTGTTCCAATACCTCTTGTTCACACCATAATCAGAAAAACCCTTTGGGTGCCCATTGCAGATATGGATCACCAAGATGGGGAGGACATACACAACGGAGAATGCGAGGAAGAGGGGGAAGTACCTCGATGCAATGGTATCCTCTTTGGAGGAAACAATTAGGAAGATGAAGAGGAAGTTACCTTCGGGATCCCTATCCTAGATGTGCCTTGCAACATCAACATGAAAAACGTTCTGATGACATATCTCTCGTTATTCTATGGTAAATCATATGAATACCCTAATGCATTTATTTTTGAATTCAATATTTTATGTTGCAGTTATAGTTACTATGAAGATGCACATAAAATTAAATTGTTTCCAACCACATTAAAAGATGCAGCACTTAGATGGTTCATGAGTCTAGGGAAAGACATGATATACTCATGGGATGACATGAAATTAGTCTTCCTTAAAAAGTATCAAGATTTTTGTAAGAGTGGGGGCATCAATGATATCCTTAGGATGCAACAAATAGAATATGAAAACCTAGAGGAGTATCTTGAATGATTCCTATACAATTTCCACAAATCTCGTGGGTCAAAGTTAGACGAAAAGATTATCAGAACTGTGTTCCTAAAAGCGCTGAGAGATGATTGCATTGAAACATTAAACCTTCTTAGTGGTGGGGACATATATAAGAAGCCAATCGCTGAAGTAATCAAGCTTTGTTGTACCTATTCTAGGATCCAAGCTAAAGTAGGAAAAAAGCTTCGTGAACTTAAAGATAATTCTAGAGAATATGTGCAAAGGAAAACTATGACTAATGTTGTTACAAGAGCCAAGCTGGGAAACCTATTAGAAAAATTTAAAACTGATATACTCAACATAGTCAATGACTAGCTAGACACTATGAAAATCAGACAAAAACAAGAGGCTGAAAAAAAGCCATGGCAGTCTTTTGTTCCAAGTGTAGGCACAAACATGCAAATAGGGAATGTCCTTTAAATGCCATTGAGATTTGTGGAATCTGCACTCTAGAACACCCAACTGAGAAGCGCCTATCACTTCCCGGCTTACAGGCCATCTACAAGTTGAGTGTTGAAACTAATAACCAATCTCAAGCCACCAAAAGACCCACCTAGAGAGGCCAGAGTCAGAATATGTTTCCAGACCCAAATTCCTAAGGTTATGGCCAGACTCAGCCTTGGACCTTCCCTGCATCTTACCCTCCTTGTGTTACTCTACAACCACAAAACATTGCCTGGAGCTAGAATTGGAGGACAAACCCCTATACCAACACCTATCAACCCCAGAGACAATTCTATGTGCCTAACCCAAATATGCCGAGTACCTCCTATAATCCGACCATGCAATCCTATGAGTAAGGGTATAACCCCAACATGTATAAACAACCTATGCTGCCACCACCTCCTGTGCATCAGTTGTTACCTACAGCCGCTAACCCATCATCTTCATAGGCACCTATTACCTTGTACCCACCCCAACCTACATTGTTGCGTGCGCAACCCACACCTAAGCCAAGTCACAATAGGCTACCTAAACCTGTGCAAAACATTGATATTCAACATTTTCCTACATACATGATCATTGCCATTCCTATGAATGAAATCCAATTACGATCAAGAAAGACATTTAATAGAGAAAAATGAGCTATTGTTATCCAAGAAGAGGTACCCTCCACATCATGCGAAAACCATTTGCAAAATGAAAAACAACAACAATCACAGAAAGAAGAATCAAATGAACCACCGTACCTGGAAAGACTAATTGTAAAGAAAGAATAGATCCCGCTTGAATATGATTTGGAAAACGAACTTAGGAATGTATGCATTAAAATTCCGCTCTTACAAGCAATTAGAGACATTCCCATTTACACCAAAATTGTCAAATATCTCTGCATTAAGAAACCGAGGAGGAAGGGGCATAAGAACCAGAATGTCAAAATCATAAGCCAAATGTCCACTATGATTTCTGATTTGCCTACAAAATACAATGACCCTGGGAATCCCATTGTCACCATTGAGATAAATGGAGTACTTCTGCCAAATACCCTCGTGGATCTAGGGGCAGAATAAATGCAATGACCTATGAAACAATGACATCATTACAACTATCTAGACTTAAATCCACCCCTATCCTTTTAGAAATGGCAGACAAATCCATCGTCAAACCATTGGGAACCTTAGAGGACATAGTAGTCACTATTGCCTCTTAGCAATATCCCATAGATTTTGTAGTTATTTCTCTGAAAACCTCTAGGCCCAAATACCTTGTGGTTTTTGGGTGACCATGGTTGGCAACTGCTGATGCCATCATAGGATGAAGAAAAAGAGAAATTATTATTTCTAATGGTCCCCACAATCAAACTTTGTCTACTTTTCCACCTGCTCAGGCAGTTGTTGAAGTACCAATATGGCTCGAAAACTCATATGGAGATGAAGACTGTATGTTTCCTCTATTGTCATTAGATAAGTCTAGAGATCTCTAGGATAATTTTGATGAACATGTTGTGTAGCAGTTTTTCGTTGATAGCTCTTGTATCGATGATCCCATCTCTTTTAACGGTTATCAGCATGTGTTTAGTGATGAGTTTCAGGAAACTTGCCATCCAGCTGTCTTCACCTCTTTTGCAGCAATGGAGGAAAGCCATGAGCACACCACAGAACTTGTAGAAAATTTTGAAGGAAAAATCTTACATATCGGTACAAGATTTACTACAGAACAAAGGCAGCAGTTGATGAGTATGATTCGTGAACAAACTGGAGCTTTCTCTTGGGATTACTTGGACATGAGGGGCATACATCTAAACACTTGCATCCACCATATCTATAAAAATGAAGAAATGAGACCTGTTTGACAACCACAAAGGCGTATAACCCAACATTAAAAGAGATTGTCAAAGATGAGCTTCAGAAACTTTTGGTTGCAGATTTCATTTACCCCATTTTTGACAGTAAGTGGGTGTCACCTCTGGTAGTGGTTCCAAAGAAGAATGGAAAGTGGAAGATCTGCATTGACTACAGAGAATTAAACAAGGCCACATTGCGCAACTATTTTCCACAATGTCCTTCATTTATCAAGTCCTGGACACGCTTTCAAGTAAGAAATATTTTTCTTTTCTAGATGGGTACAATGGTTAAAATTAAATACAAATAGCCGAAGAAGACCAGGAGAATACTACCTTTACATGCCCTTGGAGTACTTATGCATGTAGAGTCCTTCGCTTGGGTTTTTGTAATGCCCCCGCCACGTTTCAGAGAGCTGTACTTGCCATTTTCTCTAATCTGATCCATGACTGTGTGGAAGTCTATATGGATGACTTCACAGTTTATGGAGAGGACTTTTCACAGGCTTTAGAAAATCCAAAGAAGGTATTGATTTGTTTTCAAGAAGTTGATCTAGCCCTCAGTAGCGATAAATGTAGGATGATGCAAACTAAGGGAATTGTTCTAGGCCATCATGTGTCATTTGAAGGGATTCAAGTTGACCCAGTAAAAATTGAGGTAATCTCATGTATCCCTATTCCTAACTTGCAAAAAGAGGTAAGTTTTTTAGGGCACAAAGGATATTATCGACGATTTATTGAGAATTTTACTAGAATTGTAGCACCATTATTTAAATTGTTAACTAAAGATGCTGAATTTGTATGGAATGTTGACTGTCAATAGGCTTTTCTAGTACCAAAGGAAAAGTTGTCCACAGCTCCGGTACTCAGAGGGCCAAATTGGTCCTTACCTTCTCATATGTGTACAAATGCTTCAGAAACTGCACTAGGAGCAGTGTTGGGACAAAGGGAGGATAGCTTTGCCTATGCCATTTATTTTGTCAAAAAAAACATCTCTCTCGGTTGAATTAAATTATATGGTTACTAAAAAAGAGCTATTAGCAGTTGTGCATGATAATATAGTGCAGCGCAGTGCTAATTTCTCTTGGATAAAAGGAGGTCTATTTTATACCGGGCTAGACTTGAGTATGAGGTGGTGTGTGTGGGAAGATGAAATGTATGATGTGTTAAGAGCTAGTCACAATGAGCCTTGTGGTGGCCATTTTGCCTATAAAAGGGCTGCATACAAAGTTCTTTGTACTAGATACTATTGGCCTACAGTTTTTAAAGATGCTAAGAAGTTTGTTTTGAGTTGTGATGCTTGCCAATGAATGGGGAGACCAGTTGCCTCCAATGAAATGCCTCTTCAACCACAAATTATCATTAAACCCTTTGAGAAGTGGGCATTGGACTTCGTAGGACCCATCTCCCCAATGTCGAAGAAGAAAAAATATATCTTGGTGTGCACTGACTACATCACCAAGTGGGTGGAGGCTAAAGCATTGTATGCTGCCACTGAAAAGGAAGTAGTATAATTTTTGTTCGAGGACATCTTTACGAGATTCGGTGTGCCTCATGAAATCGTCATAGACCAGGGTACACAATTTACATCAAAGTTGGTCAAGGCACTCACAGAGTAGTATCAAATTAATCATCACAAATCGACTCCTTACCACTCCTAGGCTAACGGGGAAAGTGGAGTCCACAAACACAGTTTTGGAATCCATCCTTACAAAAACCATTCAACTGCATCATATGGATTGGGCGGATAAGTTACTAGAAGCATTATGGGCTTACCGGATCACTTGGAGAAATGTGACCAGACACACACCTTATGAGTTAGTATATGGTAAACAAGTGCTCCTTCCCATTGAGTTCCAAGTAAGAACATTACGAACTTCCACTTAGTTGGGCATGAATCTAAATGAGGCTCAAGAGCAGAGGTTGATGCAATTGAATGAGCTCGATGAAATTCGACAAGATGCCTACCATAGAACTATGTTGGTGTAGAACCAAAGAGCCCGATGGCGCGACAAATTTATCAAGAAGAAAGTCTTTTGCCCAGGTGACTGGGCCTTGTTATACGATAGTAAGTTTATGCATTTTAAAGGTAAATTAACTACCAGATGGTTAGGATCGTATGAAGTAACTGAAGTTTATGGTGACGATTCAGTTCGTATTTGTACTATCAATGATGATAAGACTTCTTTTGTAGTAAATGGTCATCGCCTTAAAGTTTATCACAAACCACTTTCACATGATCAGTTTTTGCAGGAATTACGAAAGGATCCAGAGTTGGAGCTGATTCATGCAAATGACCAGCCCCTTACTGGTTCAGCTGATTAATATATATACACTAGTGGGCTGTTATTTTTCATATCTACAGGTGGTTCTCCCCACAACCCATGTAGAATAAAGGAGGAATTCACGAGGAGCAAGTTTATTCCTTTATCTAGGCTTGGTGGATTACTTATGGAAAAGGAACCCGTGGAGTCTTCTTTGGGGGCCTTCAGACTCTCTAAACATGAAGCTCTCAAGCATTGACTGATCCAGGCTCGCAAAATGGTATGGACTAGTATTAGTCTATGGATTCCTTGAGTATATAATTGTTCTTTTCTGGGCACAAGGAAATGGTTATGGAAAGGAAACCCACTAGAGTCTACTGTGGGCAATTCAGACTCTCTAAACATGAATTCCTCGAGCACCAACTACTTTAGGCTCGTTAAAAAAATAAAGTAGTGGTAGTTTAGGGATCCTTTGGGCATTGAATTATTCTTTTCCGTTCCCAAGGGAATAATTACGGAAAATAAACCCCCTTGGAGTTCTCTTTCGGGACATTTCCAGCTCCATAAATAAGAAATGCCCTAGGCAGTGATCATTCCAGGCCTGGTTAAAAATCCATGGAATGATAAATAGTTTTTTCCTAAAGAACAATAAGTAGCATGACATATGGCATCGAGTAAGAGGATCTTGAAATTATGTTCAAATAGTCTTTGTACCATACTCTGTCAAATTGCAAATTTATTATCACAGTTGTGGTGTTGTGAAGGAGCCTTTCTGGAATCATGAAGGGATTATATTTTCTTATATAAGAATGTTTCATAATCAGTACTCATCTTTACCAGCAGTTAAGGATGATTATCCTTACTGATTGATCTGCACAAGTACAGATCCACAGGATTTGTACTTAACTTGTAGAGATCAAAGACCCTGTCATTTGAATTTCATTTCTAGAATTTGGATCACAGAGCATAGTTGCAGCTTCAGCATTATTCCTGTCAGCATCGTTTTTATTCAAGTTCTTGGAAGCTACATCAAAATCAGGAAATCAACACGAAATCACTAATATCTTAAGTGGTTTAGGTATGCACTTTTATTTTCTTGAATTTGATTAGTGAATGGTTAAAATGTACACTGTGAAAATGTGCCTCTAAACCTATCTTTCATTCTAAATTCCGCTCCTAATATGCTATATCCCCCTAACCTGTCTATCCCCAATCCCACATCAACTACATTCTGGCACACTCGATGAGACACAAACCCACAATCACCAATGATATCCACTCATAATTCCTACCTCGCTATGTGATGATATCCACCCTTGTCCTTGCTTAGTCATCGCTTCATGACACCTCCCAGTAATCATTCGATGGGTGTGTCGACTCTCGGTTGTGATGTTCACAATATACATCAAATGTTTGCACTCAACACCAGATATGGATAGGATGATCATCATGATGATGATCAACATCACACTCCCAATTCATCATGATGATTGCGCAATCATTCATCCAAATTTTAATATGAGGGGTGTCCAAGACCACGGTTATAGAATTAGTAAGTGACCAAAGGGCGGCAAAGAGTTGAGAGGAGAAAAATTGCAGTTGAATGCAGGTGCCAAGAAGAATGGGAGCTGATCGTCATGAACCCACCTTCTTCCAGTTTGCGCTCAACTCAAAGTATCAATAGTGTAGTGGTGTTTTGGAAGAGAAAGGATGGGCAACCTTTCTGCAAAAGTTCCAAGGTTACAACGATCATGTCACCCTAGCATTTGCGCGGAGTTTTGATGGAGAGCATGTCCAAGTGGGCAACTTAAGTTTTAGAGTCACAGAAGAGTTTGTGAGCAAAGCCATTGGGCTACCAGCCAAGGGTGAATAGTTCTTTAAAGGAGGGAAGCTAGACATTCCGAATTGTGCCATGTTTTTAAATCCCACCTACAGATCTCTCAGTTGGGCAAAAGGAGTGTTACAAAGTTGCATTGAGGAACGATGGCACCCATTGCTCACAATGTTGCAATGTTTTATAACTTGTGAGGGGAGGTATGGAGTCGTATTCATTTATCATATTTGGTTAATGACTCATTTTACAAAATATCGATAATTAAACATTCCCCACTTCTTGAAATTGAGTTTGCATAACATGGCTCGAGGGGTGCAATCTCAGGGTAGGAAACCTGAGATCGTGTTTTATAACCATAGCCTCATCAATATCCTATTGGTCGCTGAGCTCAAGAAGAGGAAAAGGTCGTGGGAAGATTTCCTAGTTGAGGAGTTTCCTAGGCAGGAAACTCAAACCAAAGGATGCGGATAATGCACAATAGGCCGATCACTGAAGCTAAATGACGTTACTCCCATGTCTAAATCCGAATCCACACCTGCCTATCCTACCCACTCCACCACTCCTATTCATGAATTCACCCAGAAAGCTGATAAAATCTTGAAGGTTAGCGAAGAAGCAGTTTTTGTGGAAACCTAGGTTGGCACAAAACGAAAAGGGAAAAGAGATAAGGCCGAGTCTGACTGATCTGAGTTGAGCCCCATAAGAAAGTGTGAAGCACTAGAGCCCTTGTTGGAACCTTCCTAGATTCTCGAGAGTGCCACACCAAAGTCAAAATGTAGACGATCCCTTTTTCCCATCAATAAACCCCTGACTTCTCCAGCCGAGACCTCTCCTCAAGCCCGACGATGAGCTCAGAGTATGGCTCAAGCCCAATGGTCCAAGGCTAAGGGCGCAAGCTCAGAGTGCATCCACATTTCATCATCTCATGATGTTGATGCATAACAATTTGAAGTGTCCCTTGAGAGAGCCCCCATGGCCACATCTGAAGAAAATATCCCTGCGGATATTGCATGAGACATGGAAACCTTATCTCCCGTCTGACCTTCAGTAAGTAGGAGTGCTACCAAGGCTAGTCAACACCTTTCTTCACCAAGAGGACGCAGTGGGAAATCACCTGAAGGCAGTGCATCGTAGCAGTCAATGACACCTACCAGGGCTCCCACTTATGATGCAGAGGAAAATCTGAACATCTGACTCATCAAGCTACATAAGATGATTTCCAAACTCATAGAGCAGGCTAACAAGTATAAGGTTTTATTTCATTATGTCACAGAGGTAAATCATCAGGGAGAGATTCCAACCTGAGGCTGTATGCTCATAATGATGACTTGAATAGAAAGAAAAAGCAGTTGCTGCGTTGGAAAGCAGCAAGGTATAAGCCTATTAAAAAGTTCAATGCACAAAGGTTATCTATCCATTCCAAAAGTGCTCCCCACCAATTAAACATGGGATAGAAGTATTGATTAGGATTTCTTATCTTTAACCACAGTCCCTTTTGTTTAGCACAATTTTCCTTTTTGGCAGATGTAATAGATGCATGAGGACATGCATCCAAATGGGCATGGGAGGATGTTGGTGCCCTGTTTTTTCCCGACTTCCACTATTTTCTACCTCCATTATTGTCCTTTTTGTACTCCTATACCTACTATCTTGTCACTTTTATTCCTCTAAAACTGTCAAAATCTTACTATGAGGTAAAGCATTTCATTGTGTCATTTTGCTATTTATTAGTTAAGTTTAAGTGAATTTGAGTTGTTACCAATGAACTAACTAATCAATATGATCAAGTGTGAATATTGCAGCAGTTGTGCAGGAGGAGATTAGGAGAGTGTTGGTCCATGAACCATGCTCCACCATTTTTTGTACTCATTGATCATTTCGGGATTAGTACTTAACGATGTAAAGGATGGATAGGCCGCATATATCTAGATGATCGAGCCACCTACAACTGTGTTCAAACAAGTTCAACTTCTGCCATGATAAGATCTTCACTATCCTCGGTGAACTTAGCTAGTACCAATATTGGGATTAGTTGAGGATTTGTTATGCTAAATCGAACAAGTTTTTCCAGCAATCTAATCTGGAAGATTGATTTGGCCAAGATGTTAAATTTTTATGTATGGTCGACGTTGTTTTTAACTGAGTCGATGCTTACAAAGGCCGATCTGTAAAAACTAGGAAGCTAGTGAACAAAAGAGAATCTTGACATTGTATCTTTGAAGTGTTATCTCTAGACATATTATTTTTAATTGAAAGATTGTTATGGGGGATATGTATTAAGTTCAGCTTGATTCGTTGGATGGTTTTTTGTGAATTCATGAATTAGCTATGTTAAAGTTTTTAATTTCCTGTAAGTAAGTAAGCTCTCTGGGTGTGGCCAGGCCCACCACCATCTAGGATCAGCTCCATATCATTTCTTAGGAACATAATCGTGTGATAGTTATAGTTTCTTCTTGTTTTTCTTTGGTTTATCAATTTTTTATATGTTGTGTGGAGGCTTTTATTGAATTTGGAACAATTTCAGTGTGCTAATTGTTACATTTGTTTTCAGATTCGAATGTGTGGTTCTTGTGTGCATCTCAGAGATTGGAGCTCCTACCTTTAAAACAGAGACATACTTTGTTCCTCAAAGCAACAGGTTATATCGTTTTGACTGTGTTGTTGCAATTATATAAAACTTGTTTCAATCATATTGTAAATTGAATATTTGTGGTGAGTTGGTCCCTCTGTTGGAAACGTAGAGAAACCATTGAATGCCAATGTCGAGATAATGCATTGAGTAGTAAGGATTGATATGGTGTGGGTTTGGTTGTGTATATTAGAGAGCCAAATTGGTCATATGCGTTAAGTGCATTTCAGTTGATTCCGAATAAATCACATTTGCTTGTTTCTTTCTGTTGTCGAATTGGTTGGTTTCTTTCTGAATTATTTTCATGAATACATGTACCATAGGAGTACTTCTTTCCAAATTGGTTGATCAGAATAGCTTGGTTTTATGCTAAATTATTTTCATGAGTGTCTATGCCATAGAAATATTGATTAATCATAGTTTAATCTAGTCTTGTTCATCAAATAGATTCTTAGTTTCTTAATAAATTCACAGATTGATTTTGGAGTTCAAGTGAGTGATTTAGTTTTTAGTGTGACTTCTCTTGCTTTGTTTCGAGTGCCTGAGTGCAGTACTATAACCTAGAGTATGATACTATTGATTGAAAACATAGTTTCCAACCTGAGGTAATTTCCATCAAATGCGTGCTTGATTTGATTTTGAAGTTAGGTTGCAATTAGCTGTGTGATTTACCTTTTCATTGAGAAGACAGAGTGTTGGTTTGCCGAGATTTTGAATAGGTTTGCTTGAGTTTAGTTTGAGATTTATGCAACTATAGGATAGTTTCTTGAGTACAGTTTTGTGTGCCTGATAGCAATTCATAGTTGTTTTATTTGTTTTTCATTCTTGAGAATAGAATTAAGGTTTGATATTTGAAGCTTGTTCTTAAGGTTATGATAGATTAGGAATATGTATGCAGATTAGTTGAGTGTGAGAGATCAAGTTGCTTGGTTAAGTGTGTGAGACAGAGTATTCAGATTAGCTCCCAACATAAAGATCTTTTACTTGTTGTCAATACAGTGGAATTAACGTGAAGATTTTCTCATTCTAGGGTTTTGAATTAAGAACAATTATTGAATGCAAGATTGATTGTTTAGTTTAAAGTTGAATTACCATCACAAGTAGATTAGATCTCTTAATTCTTTCAAGTGGAAATTGCAAGAGTCAGAAATTAGGATTTGGGTTCTGAATGATTGAGTTATGTGTGGACTCTGTTTGATTAGGCATTCGCTTTAATAACCTGTTAGGTTGGAATCTGTGGTAAAGAATCAAGTCAACATTTAAGTCAGATTTCAGTTTTAGTACATAGTAGGTTAATTTCATAAACTTCAAAGTCTTTAAGTTGAATTTGATTATTGGTTCTGCCTGTGTTAGCAAGATGTATTGATTTCCTTTTGAACTGTGTGTTTACAAGAATTTGTGTGTTCCATTACTTAGTTGATCATTATAAAGGAAACATTAAAACTCTGGCCAAAAACTGAATTTGTTGTTCCATTACTTAGTTGATCAAATTATAAAGGAAACATTAAAACTCTGACTGAGAAAGCACAATATAATTTGTGTTTACGAGCCCAGATTGACATATAGATGCAAGAGAATTAATATACCTATTAAATCTCTCAACATGGTATAAGGCTACCAGGTTTATGTATTCTAGTGGGTAAAGGTACGTTTAGTGGAACTAAGGTGTGGTTGTTGTTCTGGCTACCCATTTCATAATCTCTATGTTAGAGAGATCTAGGAAAGTCTGTATTTTAATGGCCCATAGTTGGCGAGTGGTTGCGCTTTCAATATCCTTTTCCTTCTAAACCATGGACCTTTAGACTTCATTAATTTCATTAGTTAAGTGGGATGGTACAGTGAAAGCCCATAGATGAAGTACAGGGAAGACATGCCTTGATATGGCATGTGAAGCCCCACACACTGGATTATACAATAGTGAGAGTTATTGGATAGATTTACTCTTTCATTACATGCTACTAGGCCTGAAGAAGGCATAGCTAGAGGTTACATCCTACAATTAGGAATTAAGAAATAGAGAACTAACACTTGTTCATAGGGCCCATTGAGAAGCTAGTTCGACAGTCTGGCAAAGACCTTACTCATCCTTAACATGGATTTAACTTAGAGCCAACAAATGGATCAATTTCTTGCAGAGCCAGAGCTTGATTTCCTAGTTGGATACATTGCACAAGGCTAATTTTTTGTGTATATCTAGTCTCTGCCACATAGTGTAAACCGAAACTTATGATTTGTGTCAATACAAGCCTGATCACCATGGTGCTAGACTACACTCCATGGGAAATAAATTTGTCAGTATTTTTGTTGCCTTGAGGAGATTTGAAGTTGTTTATATGCCATCTATGTTAATTCATCAACTTGCAATCATGAATCATGTTAGCATCTTGTGTCAACCTTCGTCAAAGAATTTGTAGGATCATATCAACTTAGAGAAAGGTCTTATCACAAGAGTATTTTAACCACTTACTCGTACAAATACAAATCAACTTGTAACTGATGTTGTTTTCAATTATATGGGATTCATAGAGAGACATAGCTTACTTCCTAAGCTCACTCCTAGATGCACATGTATAGATGAGACACATCACATGAAGGTGATTTTACTAATTTTTTAAGATGAAGTATCTACTTGTGGGAAGTTTCTTGGTTGGCAAGAAAGGCATTAGGAGGTTGTTTGTTTTGTAAGAAAGGCTTGTGGAGGGGTGATTGGGCATCAAACAAAATGTATTTGTCCATAAATATTGAAGAGGGCTTGTTTGTAGATGCCAGGTTCAATTTACCTCATGGTTTGACATTGTCGTTAATAGAAAACAAGAATCTTAGCCATTGGAAGTTGGCACAAATTCCTTTCATTCTAGCCACATGTCAGCTCTATTTTTTTAGAGTTTTTATGAAATCTTACAATCATTTTACCAATTAGAATTTCACCTAGAATGTTGGTTTTGTATATTATTTATAGGAAAGGAATATGTCCATGCTTTAAGATCCCAATAGTGATATTTCAAATATTGATTTCGTTTTGGGGATTTCTTACTCAGCAATCAAGTTTTGTTTGGAATCCAATAACTGAAGATGCTTCGGTGAAAGACAAATATTGGTTTGATAAGTTATTACTCGGCCATTTCAAAATAGTAAGGAAGAGTGTTGTTGATGGAGATGTCGTATGGATGATTTATATGAAGGTACCTACAAGAAAAAACAACCTTATCTTCATGACTTGGTGAAGGACACTTTCTTTAAGTATAAACAATTTAAACCCCAGACCTTTTCTAAATCCTTAATTTAGATTAGAAAGGGGTGTTGTCTAGATTAGCATGTAAGCATGTTTTCAGACTCCAAACAGGTACCTCACCATAGTTGTGTTCACCTTTCTTTTATTATAGAAATAACAACTTGCTCTAATTTATTTCATTCCAGATGCTTCTCTGGGAGTTAGTTTTAGCAACTATGAATATAACTTGGACCTTTAAGAAATGTGTGCTTCCACTAGGGGATACCCTCATCATGTTGCCTAAATGGTTCTAAGTTAAAGAATGGTTCTTTCAAACTATTTTGGGTTAGCTTTTGCATTAGTTTGAACTTTGTTCTATTTTGAGGAAGCGATAAACATTGTATGACAGAGGTTGATTACCATGATATTTTGGAAGATGACATCCCTCATGTCAATTATATTGATGCCATCACTTAAGATTAATTTGGTTGATTACACATGAGCTACTCTCAATAAGATTTTGGTGCTAAGGAATTTTCTCTCGTTAAATCTTCTCAATTGTTGTAAATTGAAAAATTATATCCTGGTAATTTCCTTCATTGGTGGATAAGGTAGTTGATTTTAGCATCACAAAAGCACTCCAAATTTGGACAAGGATGGTGATTCATGCAAAGTTAAGGAAGGTGCTCCATATTGAAGACTATGGTCTCAGCCTTATGTGCACTTGGTTGTCTACCTAGGAGTTAATTAAACTTCATTGCATTTAATATGTTTATAGCTAAAAATAATTGAATTATTGGTATGTCATAATTCTAAGATCATTTCAAAAGATGCTGGAGATATGGTAATGAAATTTTATATGGTTGAGTACTCAAAGTTGTTTAGCCGAATGAAAATTATATCAGGGAGGACATATTGCAGGTAGAAATTTATTGGATATATAATCCCATAATGAATATTGGTTTTTACTACATACAAGTGCCAAGCATTATGATAATAATCTCACACATGTTAAATCTGGTTTCTAAATGATATAGGTTTCAATTTTTTATTTCATTTTTTATTTGAACATCTCATGGTGACTATATGTTTATGATACAGGTCAGATGATGGATCTCTATAATATGGACAGATGATGGCTGCTATAAAGTAGGAAGCACGAGGAGAATGCTACTATGATGACACTAGAACCCTGTGATATGCCTTGATTTGAATGAGCTATTGAGTGACTATACGTTGCTAGGGGGATGACTTGGTGGTAAGACTATATAGGTATGCATTTTTTTCATGTGAAAAGCTTGACAACATGGATCACCTAAGGGACTATTTAACAGAGAAGGAAATGCCTGAGCTTTGAAGGGTGAGTGTAGCAAGGAATATGTGACTTGAATAAATCCGTTGAGATTCATGTTATATGTTGGTTGGGATAAAGAAGGCATTATATGTTTTGGGTGTGTCAAACATGACATTGAGCTGAATTTGACCTGTGGAAGCCTTGTGGAGTAGAGATATATTCATACAAATAAGTATTGGGTTGAATTTAAGACTTTCTCATATATTATGAATATATACGCTTTAGTTATACATTTTTCAATTACTATGGATAGAATGCTGATCCAAACTTACACAGGAATGAAAGAAATTATAGATATAATCATAACTACAAAGATGCAATAGAAAAACACTTTATTTCATTAATAGAAAAATATTGAACTATGCTTACAAATAGAATGGAAATAAGATAGCTCGGGCGATGGTAACTTATCTCTGAGAAGAGATGTGGAAGCTATATGTCTTTGAACTATGTTACAATGAGGCCTAAGGGCCTATTTATTATTGAAAAACATGAGAAAACCCTAAACAACCAAAACCATAACCCAGGAGATGTAACACCAAGAGTTTGTTGGCCTTGTTGGGGTTAGTTGGGCGGCCAACTTCCTAGGGTCAAAACATGGTCATATTATCTCTGTTTGGAACATACGATACCTTATTGGAAAGCTCTCTTCGAGTACTATAGGTTTCACCACAGAACCCTACCTATGGATATGGGCCTACAACGAACCTCAAAAAACGCCATCTAGGGGGTTAAAACTGCTCTGGAAGTTCAGGCCCCCAAAAAATGCTAAAAATAATAAATGTTGAAATAAACAAGGAAACATATGAAACTGACTAGAGGGTGTAGGTGGAATAGGTGGGTGGCCACCAATATCCACCTAGATCATTCCTACCCGTTAGGAAGAAATTGTCCCCATTGCGTGTAGAGCCTCCATGAGGTGAGGAAATTTCTGTTGAACCTGGTCCCTAGTGAACCACTTGCCCTGGTGAAGGAGTTGGAATGCTTTGACAACTTGATATAGTTGTATCCTTTATCAGTCAATGTCATTGATCTATGTATCTATGATCTGATCAGTTGTGGCCTATTCGATGTAGTCCAGGTTGAGCTTTGTTGGTGTGAGTTGTTCTGCAATGTTAGATGTGCCCAACAATGGTGGAACATATGGCCGAAGGTGGTCTATATTGAACACTAGGTGTAGACCAAGGAATAGTGGGATGCTGAGCTTGAAGGAATTGTCACCAACAGGCTTGGTGATGGTGTATGTCCCATATCAGAGAGGGAGAAGCTTGTGGTGGTCCAGCGGAGCACTCCTTTTGAAAATGTGGACAAACTTTGTCACCCACCTGGAACGTGTGAGGCACTTGATGTTGGTCATGGAGTTGATTGTACTTAGCATTGGTTTTGTCCAATATACCATGGACCTGTTGACAAATGTGTTGAATGCGCTCAATGAAGTTTTTAGCCCTTTCAGCTTCAGACTGGACACAAGGAAAATCTACTTGAGTGGTTGCAAATGGTATCCCCACATAAATGGGACATAATGGCTGAAATCCAAGCCTTACCTGAAAGGGGTTGTGGCCCGTTGAGATGTGGAGAGCTCTGTTGTAGCTATGTTGGACATAAGGGATACTTTCATCCCATGTGTGTGGATGCTTTGAATTGAACATGTGCAAAATGTGTATGATCATCCCGTTGACAACGTCTATTTAGTCATCTATTTGGGGATGGAACCTCTTGGACTTAGTAAGATTTTATATCCAACATTGACCAGAGACTAGACCAAAATACACTTAGGAGTCTACTTTCCCCATCTGATACAATGGACTGTGGAATCATAATGTGTACCCACACTTGCTCAAAGAAGAGCTTATCAATGGCCTCTGCTATGTTACTCTTCTTGCAGGCCACCATGACGGGCATCTTAGAGAATATGTCGACGACTATGAAAATGAAATTCTTACAACACTTAGTAGAAGGAAGTCCCGACATTTAATCCATGGAGATAGATTCCCAATGCTAACTAGGAGTAGGTAGAAGAGTATACAGGCCTTTCTTCTTGATGGTTGATTTGGCAATGGCGCTGGCTTGAAGGAACATATATGTGTCCTAAGTGCCATAATGGTGCATCTTGAAGTTGAAATTTCGAAAATTGTTTCCCTTCTAGGAGTGTCTGGTATGTGCTGCCGAATTATGGATCTCTCTTATAAAGATGCAACCACCCCGAAGTCTCATGCCCACATGAGTCAAGCACAATGATCAGCGCCATGACTGGTGGTCGCCTGAAGCAATCAGCGACATTTTTGTGGTTGCCCTTAATGTTTAAATGGAACTATTATAGGTAGGTGGAGCATTTCCGATGGTGATCGTTTTGCAACTTCCCTTGTGTTTGAATGAACCGCAAGGGTTAATGGTCTGTGTTGATGACTGTTTCCTTCCCGAGAATGTAATGCTTCCATTGACGGCAAACCTGCACAATGGAATGCATTTCTTTGCGCTAAGTGGGATACTTTTGGATTGTGTCTCAAAGTGTCTCACTATGGTAAGCCACTAGATGCCCATGCTAAGTAAGAACTGCACCAATAGCATAGTCGGAGGCATTTGTCTCAATCTCAAATGGTTGTTGTAGGTCTAGTAATGGGAGCAATGGTGCAGAGCAAAGGTAATGCATCAACTCGAAAATTGACTTTTGTTGGGTTTCAAGCCGAAAAACGTTTCTTTTGCTTCGCCCTTGGTGACTTGACTTAAAGGCCAAGTTGTATGAGAGAACCCCAACATGAACCCATAGTAGAAATTGGCAAGACCCAAAAATCTGCAAAGCTTTGTTAGAGTGGTCAGGGCTGGCCAATCCCGAATGACTTGTATTTTGGGTGGGTCTACATGTACACCCTACTCATGAATGATGTACCCTAGATATTGAACCTGGGTCAAGCCAGAAGTGCATTTCTCCAAGTTAGCACACAACTTGCATGGTCGCAAGGTTTGAAGGATTTGTCGAATATGGTGGAGGTGCTCTTCCCAACTCTGGATGAAGATCAAGATATCATCTAAATACACCATGACGAATGAATTGGTGAAGGGATGCAAGATGTCTTCCATCAGTCTCATGAAGGTTGTAGGGGCATTCATCAATCCGAACGGAATGACCAACCATTCGAAAAGGTCCTCCTTGAATTTGAAGGCAGTATTCAACACATCAAAGGTTTCGATAGTGATCTAAATCTTGGGGGGAAGCCCCTAAGATCTGAAAAATTGAAATGCTAGAAGAAAAGAGGAGAACACACAATAAAAAAAACCACAATTTTTTTTTATTAAAACAGATAATAACTATAAAGGCTATATTGTGGCAGACAATCTATCCTTTTACAAAATGTGACTTGTTACTTATAGTGCTTTTTTCTTACAATACCACAAGTAAATTCCGTGGGTGGGTAAATACCATGGGCAAATGAATACCATGGGTTGATGTCACATATAATACCATGGGAAAATACCATGGATGGATGCCACTTATAGTACCATGGGTAAATTCCATGGGTGGATGAATACCATGGGTAGATGCCATTTTCCATTCAGATCATTCCTCCCTCCTTAAGAAGTAATGGTCCCCATTGCATGAATTTCTCTCCTGAGAAGCCTGTATTGAATATGAAGAGCCACTGACGAGAAGGGTTTTGTGTGGTTAACCCATAATCATGATAAAAGAAGATCTGAGGATAGAGATACCTTGTAATGCTTGTGGCCAACTGTGATACTTGTTGGGTTATGTTATATTCTTTCCACGACTAGCCTAGGTAGTTAACTAGGGGGTTAGAGGGGGGGTAGAGCCCCCCTTCATTGCACCGATTGTGTAGCGGGGGGCGTCACACGGGGTTTGAGGCATACCCGTAACTGCAATTTATGGGGTTTGGGGAAGCACCCCAGAAAATTTTGGTTTTGGACCCTATGTTAGGTTGGGCGGACCCACCTATGGTTTTGTGCATGATTTTCACACATGTTTTTGGATGCGATGGTCTTCGGTCCATGGTATTGGATGTTTCGGCATGTATAAATATGTATTATAACATTTAAAGGAACATAATGAAAAATCAAGCAGGTAGTCCTGATTTTGGGATCCAGTGGGAAAATCTCTGTGTATATGTGTTTTATGTGTTATGCTCTCGCATTGTTTATTTTTCTTTGTTTTAGAATTCATATGCAGTTAATTTCTGTATGGGGTTAAAACCTACATTTGGCACTAGAGATGTTTTCACTTCAAGGGGACGCCTTTATTGCTGAGGGGTTTTGCTCAAGCCTGTGGTAGACCCTGTTCAGTGGGAGATCTGCGAGATCGATTCTGGTGGTGAAAGAAGATGGTGGGCAATGGAAAGATAGAGATCGAGAAATTTAACGGTCAAAGTTTTGATTTGTGGAAACTCAAGATGTAGGATCTGTTGGTGGATAAAGATCAGTGGATTGCGGAAGATCCGGGTACTAAACCAACGGGAGTGTTCGATGAAGAATGGAAGAAGTTGGATCGGAAGGCAAAAAGCACAATACAATTGTGTGTCTTAGATTTAGTATTGCTGAATGTATTAGAGGAAGCTACGACGAAGGCTTTGTGGGACAAGTTAGGGACTTTGTACCAATCTAAGTCTCTGGTGAATAAACTATTCCTGCAGAAATAGCTGTATAACCTGACGATGAAAGATGGAGACTCGGTGAAAAAACATCTGAACGCATTTAATACTGTGGTAATTCAGTTAGCATTTGTTGATATTAAAATTTCATATGAAGATAAGTGCATCAGTTTGTTGTGTTCTCTACCAGATTTGTGGGATAGTCTAGTTATTGCAATAGGTAGCAATGCAACTGCCTTACAATTTGATGAAATAGTCTCATCCTTGCTGACGGAGGAGATGAGACGGAAAAATATGGAGAGCTAGAATGGTGATGCCTTGTCAGTACGAGGATGGTCCGAGAACAGAAACAAAAATAAGTCATTGAGTGGGAGATCTTAATCTAGAGGGAGATGTAAATCTCCAGGAAAACCTGTAAAGGTGGTGTGCTGGAAATGCGGAAAGGAAGGGCACTACAAAAGGGACTGTAAATCTAAATCTCCTAATAAAGGAAAGGGATCTAATGATGCTCCTTCTGCAGAGGTGAAAACCACCTCAGATGAAGGTGGGGATGTGTACTTGGCTTCTTCAAGTACACATGTAGATCATGAAGCATGGTTGATTGACTCAGGTGCATCCTTTCACTTCACTCCCCATAAAGAGTGGTTTTGCGAGTATGAGAAATATGATGGTGGTGATGTCTTCTTAGGGGATGATACGAAGGCTAGAATTATTGGTCCAAGAAAAGTAAAGTGGACGTTGCAAGGTGGAAGGGTTAGAACACTTCTATGTGTTCTGCATATTCCTGCATTGGCCAGAAATCTGATTTTTGTAAGCAAGCTGGATGATGCAAGTCTAAAAACAGTGTTCGAGAAGGATACCTACAAAATGGTTTGGGGAGCACTGGTATTGATGCGGGGAGTTTGAATTGGAACTATGTACAAGCTGCAAGGTAGCACTGTTATTGATGGGTGCAACAGTTCTGTGGTTCCTGAAAGTGGAGCAGAAAATCTAGTGGTCTCTCGAGGGAAGACCATGTTGTGGCATCAAAGTCTTGGACATATTGGAGAGAAGGGCCTTCAAATACTTCATGGTAAGGGTATGGTAGAAGGTATGAGTAATAGCTCTCTGGATATTGATTTCTGTGAAAATTGTGTATATGGGGAGCAGAATCGAGTGAGTTTCCCCTCTGGTAGTAAGAGGGCGAAACAGATGTTAGAACTTGTGCATAGTGATGTGTTTGGACCTGTGAAGGTTCCATCACTGGGTAAGTTTGTGTACTATGTATCATTTATAGACAAATTTGTTAGGGCCTAATTGTACCTCAGGCTGAGAAAGGCAGGTCGAGGGTAACATTAAACCACGCTTAACTTGGTAGCTAGCCCTACCAGGTTGGCAGAGGGATCTCTCCTTATCAATCTCAAAAAAGATGGCTAATGAAGCTTGAGATGACTGATATAATGATTTATTTTAGGCTAGGTACGTGTACAAAGGTGTTTGATTGAATTTAAGATGAGTTTGTTGGCTCAATTGTGAAAGGTAGATTTCGGTCCAGGGAATGAACACAGTTTTGCAGAGATCTCTATGGGGTGAGGTAGGCAAATGTTTTAGCACTTCAAATTGATTGAGATGGAGAGATTTTAGATTGGTGAGGAGTTGGAGAGGGCATGAAAAGACTTAGGGATCCTCTTCAAACAACTGAAAACATAGATAACTAAACAAACCCTAGGTAGAGCACTGCGATTTCAATGTATTCTACCTTTTATCCTTGTTTGATTTAGTTAACATGAAGTAAAGAGAGATAATGGCATACATAAAACACATATAAACTTGCAATTACAAAAGGGAACATAATACCAAAGCAAGATGCCACAAGAATCCCATAAAGCGCTGCAAACCCTGGTCAATTCCTTAGCCAAATTGCTGAAAAGAGTGTACAACAATGCTCAAAGAATTCACAAGAGTCCAACCTTTACAAATGACCGAAAAAATACTAGATATAGGCATCAAACAACTCATTCTAGGCTTTAGGGGTCGAGCTCATGAGTTTAGGAGCTGTTTCAACAAGATCTAAACTAAGAACTAAAAAGTAGGCAGTGGAACAACATGCCTCTAAAACCTAGGAAACTAATTCATTCAGTTGCAAACTACTTTTTCATGATGAATCTACCTCTATGAGTGAAAATTTAGCATAATTACATCAAAATCCATCAAGTCACATTAAATTACATCATGAGTTTGACTTTTAGAAAGAGAAAAGTCAAACTATGAAGAAACTAGGCGAAAAACAGAGTTTTTTGGCCAAAATGAGCAAATTTCCTCCAATGCACCGCGCTGATTTCCCAATGCATAGCGCCTTTTGGAAGCTTAGTTTGGAGGCCTTCCCATGCACCACATTTTCTCTAAGTTGGCCTGTTGGAAAGCTTTGTCTGTCTACTTTCCAAAACAAGTGGAATTTCTAAATTTGGCCTCCATTTGCCCATCCAAAATTGAGTTCTCCCAACACTGCTTCCTGTGTGTCCAAAAAGGGGTAGAAAGGTCATTTTTGAGGTGTTTTTGACCTTTTTGGAAGCTCAAAACCTGTCAAAATTTCTTGGCCAAGTGAGGGAATTCATATTTTTCCATGAAAAATCCAAAAATGCAAGCCATTTTGCAAAATTCCTAGCCAAGTGAATGCGTAGCGCCGGTGGCGCGGCGCATTGGGCAGAAAAACCTGTTTTTTAGCCCAAAAATTTCAAAATTGCAAATTTTTTTCCAAATTTCTTGAAATTTGGGCTGAGTGTTCCTCATTAGGTGCTGTGTTGGGCTAAGGAAGCCTCAACCAAGATCTGGAGTCTATTTGTCTCTTTTCTCTTCCTCATGGCTTTCTTCAATTTGGCCTTCAAATTCCTGATTCTTGTTTTGCACACCATGTTTCTTGCCAAGTAGTGGTATGCCATATTCCTCAACATGTTTTTCTCATTGTTGGCCTTCTCTAGCATCCTCTCTAGGTGCATGTTTTTCCTCTCAAGCCAAGATTCACGATCAGCTTGAATTTCTTGCTCAAGTGTGGTCAATTTGATTTTCCTCCTCTTGGCAGCTTGCCAATTTTCCCTTATGTTTTGGAGCTCCATGATAGTTTTTTTATCTTCTAGCTGCTTGTTCCTCTACTCCAAATAATTAATGATCCACTTGGCTCTATCCAGGTTGAGAGATAAATGTTGAATGTCATCTTGCTACTCCTGAATGATCTCTTTAAGTCTTGAGCTTCGTGGGCCCAATTCAGTGTCCTCATCCTAAATGAGGATGAAATCTGTCTCATGACCTCTTGAAGGTCCCTCATCATGCAAGAGTTGCTTACCCTTGTCCTGTACCTGCTCTGATGATGGAGGAAACGAGACCCCTTCCACCGTGGGTGGAGATAGTACTCATTTTTCTACTACAAACAACCTTCTAATGCCCTTTTGATATGTGATAAACACTGGCACACTAATGGTTTGCATCTCATGAGTCTCCTGCTGATGTGAAGGCTCTCCCGCCTAATGAAAAACTGTTGGAGGTACTTGAGGACCTGTAAAGACCTCATGTGCAATGAAATCCTCCCATGAGATGTTTAGTAAACCAAGCTGATGCAAGACCACATTTTTTATTAGTGCAAGATGATATATGTTGTTATACTGTTGCTAAAGAGGCTTCTTTTGTACTAAGGAGGTCATGTTCTCAATGTTCCGGCAAATGAAATAAGGGAGGTTCATCATCCTCACCCTTGTGAAGTGCATCAACAATCTAATATGATAGGCATATAGACGAGAAAATCTGCCCTCACAGCTGAAATATCTAATTATGAGTTTCATCAAGGGAGCATATGTGTCCTGAAGATACTTGAAAGGAAAAACTCTGCTGATATGTCTCTGAAACCTAGCCTTGATGTAAGGCTCATAATGCTCTCTGTCTATTAGCTGCCTCTTATACCATTGCTCACCTACATTTGGAATGCTGGTTGCTTAAGAAATAGTCTCAGGTGTCAAGGTGAATGTCACACCTACTAAAGTGACTTGGCCATTACGAAGATGGAGCACAAACAATATAGCCAACTCAAGGTGATACTTGACTCTCTCCACCATCTCACAGAACTGATAACAAGATTGGTGTTGAAAGCATGTGACAGCAAGAGGACAGGCCAACAACTCGGCAAGTGAAGTAGGCTCCTCCCTGTTATGTTTTCCACCCTTGTGAGGCCTCCTTGGTGCATGCATTTCTCTAGAAGAATCACTGACTGTCTCCTCATCTCTGTCATAGGAGGATTTTGACTCCATGTTTGCCAATGTTTGAGTTTTCTTAGATGAGTATGAAGAGATTTTATGGTGTCTTTAGGTTTTTTGCTGCCAAGGATATGAATGTGTGAGGGACTGTGGAGGGAGTGTGTATGAGGGATTTTGGAATGTTGCTGACAGGCTTTTGAGGAATAGAAGGGTTTAGGGGATAATTTTTAGAGTTTGGGAATAGTAATTAGGGTTTTGGGATAATGGGATTAGGGTTTTAAGGTTAGAAATTTAGGGATATGGGGTTAAGGGAATGGGTAGATGAAAATGTAAAGAAAGGGAGAAAATGATTGAGGGAATGAAGGAGTGAGGGAGTGGGAAATGGCTAGGAGTGGAATTAGCAGCAAGAAATCCAATTCATAAACCCTATGCAATTGTATTTGACAAAAAATGCAAGGAGGTAGGGTTTTAATTTTTCACCATTAAATCACCATAAGCACCAAGAGAAATTCATTCATTGGTCATGGAGGGATGTTGACTTACTTGAACAAGTGAGGATTTGGAAAATTTGTGAATTTGGAAGAGATTGGGAGTGATTTCGGCCTTGTACCCCTGTGCATTGTGCCACCTCATAGGTGCACCATGCCTTCTGAGTGCGTCGTGCTCGTTATAATTTTGCACTGCAAAGCGCTGCCCAATGCATCGTGTCAAATGAATGCACAGTGCCCACAATCCAGTGTGCCACGCCCTGATTTTTCTCTTGCTTTTGGCACAAACTCACTCTCTTGGCTCTTGGATGACCAATACACTTGCTCTCTTTGTCTTAAGGATACAAATGAGCTTTTTTAAACATGAAAATAGTTTATATACATATAGCTTTAATTTTCATTTACAAAAACCCACTTTTCTAATGTTTTCTTTTGACTTGCTTTAAAAACTCTGTTTTTGGGTAGTTTGCTTTATTTTTGCCTTTGATGGACTGAATGCTTTGACTTTTTGTTTTGCTTTGCAGGTGGTGAAGTTGCAGAGGCTTGGTAAGGTGACCAGGGCTGCCTCTAAATTTATTACATATGGGACAAATGAAATTACATTAAATTTGTACATGAAAAGATAAAAAAATCTATTTTTCCTCAAAACATGGTTTTGAGGAAAAATCAATCACTGAGCATGTGATTATGGAAATTATTGTTTTTGAAACTATATTTGACCTCCTCATGCACCTGTTGACCATTATTGAGGATTTTGAAGACCTTATTGACAAAACCCTAGACCTAACGGGACCTAAAACCCTAACAATGACTTTTGTAAATTTAAAGACAAAAATTGACTGTAGATGATCTGGATGTATGAAAATGGGCCACCAAGTAAAGGACATGAGGGAAAATGTACAATACACCTCTACCATCAGATGATCCATGACCCTAATGGAATGCAGCTAATCAAGTGAGACACCTAACATGCAATGCAATAAGAGAATTTGATCACCGATGGAGGGATGAAGATACCGACACTAACAGACTTCTCAAGGAATACATGGATATATTTCCTTAAGAAGAAATCTGAAGCCTTTGACAGGTTTAAAGAATTTAAGGCTCTTGTGGAAAATTAGACAGAGAATAAGATAAAGGAGTTGAGGATAGATAATGGTGGAGAGTTTTGCAGCAAGGAATTTGAAGAATTTTTTAAGAAGTTTGGTATAACACGACAGAAGACTACTCCATATACACCTCAACAAAATGGAGTTGCAGAAATAATTAATAAGACGTTGATGGAAAGGGCAAAAAGCATGCTCAGTGGTGCCAGGATAGGACAAGAATTCTGGGCAAAGGCGGTGGATATTGCATGTTACCTGGTCAATAGGTCACCTTCATCAGCGTTGGAGGATAAGGCTCCACAAGAGGTATGGACTGGTAAGAAACCTCTCTTTCACATTTGAGGGTATTTGGATGTGATGCATATGTACATGTTCCAAAGGAGAAATGAACCAAGTTGAATAGTAAATCTGAAAAGTGCATCTTTATTGGGTATAAGGATGGTTTAAAGGGTTATAAGCTTTGGAACCCAGTCACACGGAAGGTTGTGTACAGCCGAGATGTGGTGTTCAGAGAGGTAAAAGATGTTATTAAACACGAAGTCCAACCAAAGGAACTTGAGAAGATAGATTTTGAGCTTAAGGAGGAAGAAGCATACTCTACAGCAGAGGAGGAATCAGAATATGAAGAGCCACAAACTTCGGGTGTGAGAATATCAGTTCGAGAAAGAAGGCAAATAGAAAGGTATAGTCCATCTGCTTTCTGTTCAAATTTTTCTTTATCTATTACTGACGATGATCCCAGAAATGTGAAGGAAGTAGTAGATTCAGAGGATGGAAAACTTTGGAAAGAGGCCATGGTTGATGAAATGGCATCTTTGCACAAAAATGAGGCTTGGGATCTGGTGGAGTTGCTGGCTGGAAGGAAACCCATTGGCAGCAAATGGGTGTTCAAGAGGAATACAAATGCAGAAGGAAAGGTGGAGAAATACAAAGCTTAGTTGGTAGCAAAAGGTTATTCCCAGGTGTCGGGAATTTATTTTGGTGATATTTTTTCTCCTGTTGCCAAGGTAACTTCTATTAGATTACTTTTCTCTGTTGCTGCTACTTTTGATTTTGAGGTAGAACAGATGGATGTGAAGACATCATTTCTTCACGGGGATATGGAAGAGGAAATATACATGAAGCAACTTGAAGGCTTTGCAGTGAAGGGTAAGAAAAAACTAGTATACAAGTTAAAGAAGTCTCTGTATGGGTTAAAATAGTCACCAAGGATGTGGTATCAAAAATTTGATACATTTATACAGGGACTTGGCTTCGCCAGAAGCAAAGAAAATCACTGTGTGTATTTTAAATTAATTGGTGACCGTGTTATTTATCTGGTCTTGTATGTGGATGATATGTTGTTGGTTGGAAATGACAAAGAAATTATCTAGGATTTGAAGACCCAATTGTCCTCCAAATTCGACATGAAATATCTTGGTGTTGCAAGGTATATTTTGGGCATGGAAATTAAAAGAGATCGGGCAAAGAGGAAGCTCTGGTTAAACCAAAGGAAGTATGTCGAGACAATACTGCAGAGGTTTAATATGCAAGATAGTAAACCAGTGAAGGTTCCTATTCCTGTAGGTGTGAGTTTATTTGCTGAATAGTATCCGAAGACACAAAAAGAGGAAGAGGACATGTCCTGTGTTCCATATGCAAGTGCAGTCAGTAGCCTAATGTATGTAATAGTCTGTACTAGACTAGACATTGCACATGAAGTGGGAGTATTGAGCAGGTTTATGTCAAAACTAGGGAAGGAGCACTGAACAACAGTGAAGCGGGTTTTCAGGCAATTGCGTGGCACTAGTGATTATGGTTTGTGCTACCAAGGAAGATCAAGATTAGATAGAATGTTGGATATCCATGGCTTTTTTGATGCGACTGGACTAGAGATTTGGATCAGAGAAGATCTACAAGTGGGTATGTGTTTAACCTATTTGGAGGTGCAATCAGTTGGATGACTAAGAAATAATCTGTAGTGGCACGATCAACTACAGAGGTAGAATACATGGCAGCTACTCATGCAAGCAAGGAAGCAGTTTGGTTGTAGAGATTGTGTTCAAGTATGGGGTTAGTAAAAGGAGCTATAAGGATAGACTGTGATAGCCAAAGTGAAATTTTCTTAGCAAAGGACCCTGCATATCATTCAAATACAAAGCACATTGATGTTCAGTATCACTTTGTGAGGGATATGATAGAAGACAAAAAGGTGTTGATGGTGAAGGTGGACACTATGAAGAATATTGCAGATGCATTGACAAAACCTGTGAGCTCCAAGGAGTTCTCTTGGTGTAGAGAGAAAATGGGCGTTTCAAGGCTGGAAAAATGACTAAGCTCTCTTGTGGCCCCCTGTGGAAAGAAAACAGCAAGTGGGAGAATGTTGGTTGTGTTATATTCTTTCCACGACTAGCTAGCGTAGTTAACTGGGGGGTTAGAGGGGGGGCAGAGCCCCCTTTGTTGAGCTGATTGTGTAGCTAGGGGGGGGGGGGGGGGCGCAGGGGGTTTTTGGTCCCTGGTATTGGACGCGATGGTTTTCGGTCCATGGTATTGGATGCTTCGGCATGTGTAAATATGTATTATAACATTGAAAGGAACATATTGAAAAATCAAGCTGGTAGTCCCGGTTTTGGGATCCAGTGGGAAAATCTCTGTGTATATGTGTTTTATGTGTTATGCTCTCACATTGTTTATTTTCCTATGTTTTAGAATTCGTATGCAGGTAATTTTTGTACAGGGTTAAAACCTACAATACTGACAATGTGCGGACTGGAAAATGGACTTCGGTGAAGTGTGGGTTTGTGGATGACCCATAACCATGACAAATGAAGATCCGAGGATAGAGATACCTTATAATGCTTGTGAACAACTATGATACTGACACTATGCAGCCTAGATAATGGACTTCAATGAAGTGTGGATTTGGGGATGGCGTATAACCATGAAAAACGAAGATTCGATGATAGAGATACCCTATAATGGTTTAGGTCAACTGTGATACTAACAGTCTGTGGCCTTGCAAATGGACTTCGATGACGAGGATTTTGTGCAGTTGACCCATAACCATGATGTTGATTGTTGATGAAGTAGCAGGTGCCTACATAACCTGGGGTGGGAGGGCATGTATCCAAAGAACCCAATCTAGATGTTGGTGTGCTGAAACTGATGAATGGGAAGTATGTGACTACTAAAGCAGGGTGGGAGGTCACGTACCCAAACAGAACATGCTGCCAGTGCTGCCCCTGATTTAAAAATGGACATAATGAACCTATTTTTGGAAACAAAATGACCATTTTGCATCTTTCCATGTGTTTGAAATCCTTATCTAGACACTGAGGAAACTCAGATTCGCATTGCAACTATTCTGCCATCACAAAAGTTATGAAAAAAAAACTAATTTTAAATCAGCGATATCTCCCTCATCTGAACTCCAATTCAACCATTTTTTTTTTGAAATTGGGTGATATTTTAAAGGAGCTCAGATCTATAATAAATTTTCTGAAATTATACATAAAAGTACAAAATTTTATATGAGAGCCGCCTTCCACGAATTCTCGTTAGAAAAATTTCTGCAATATAGTTGATTTTAAATCAACGATATATCCCTCATTTGGACACCGATTCAGTCGATTTGTTTTTGAATTTGTGTATTTTCTCGCAAGGAGTCTAGATATATTATTTATTTGTTTTAAATTTTCACCAAAAGGTTCATAAATGATCTTGAAACTCGCCCCCCAAAAAAAATCCTGAAAAAAAATAATCTTCCTATTTTTCCCAAGAAGGTGTGTTGTGGAGGTTGTAGCACGTGCTAGATTTTTATTGAATATTGCTACAAAAATTTGAAACTGAAATATGCATCAAACCCTCATTCCCATGGAATCATAACCTAGCTCTGATACCATTGATCCAAATATTGGGGGATGCCCCCAAGATCTGAAAAACTGAAATTCTAGAAAGAAAGAGGAGAACACACAATAAAAAATGGTAAAGGCTACATTGTGGTGGACAATATTTCCTTTTAAAAAATGTGACTTGTTACTTATTTCCATTTTTGATTACAATACGACAGGTAAATTCCATGGGTGGGTAAATACCATGGGCAAATGAATACCATGGGTTGATGTCACAAACAATACCATTGGAAAATACCATGGGTGGATGCCACTTACAAGACCATGGGTAAATTCCGTGGGAGGATGAATACCACGGGTAGATGTCGTTTTTCATTTGGATCATTGTAACTATGTTCATAGGAATATAGCCGCCATATCTCTTCTTAAGGATAAGCTACCATCGCCCGAGCTAGTCTTATTTCCATTATGTTTGTAAGCATATTTTAATATTTGATATTAATTAAATGAAGCATTATTTCTACTACATCTCTATATTTATGGTTATATCTGTAATTTATGGCGTTAGTGTTTAAATCCGGATCAGATAGGAACCTAGTGATAACTTGACTTCAATTAAATCTTGCTGAAATATTTGTTCCCCTTGAGTTGGTCCATAAGGTCATCAATCCATGGGATTGGGTACCTATTCCTGACAATGATCTTGTTTAGTGCCAGATAGTCAATGCAGAGTCTCCAAGTGCCATCCTTCTTTTGTACCAATACAATCGAGCTCCCGCACGGTGATGAGATTCACATGATGTGCCCTTTTTGCAGTAGTTCCTAAATCTTCCTCTTGATCTCATCGTTCTCCAAAACAAACCGTCGATAGATCAATCCATTTGGCAGCGGCGTGTCCGAGGTCAGATCGATGGAGTGCTTGACTTGACAGTGCAAATGTACCCCTGTAGGTGAGGAGAAAATATCCCTGTACTCCTACACGACCTTGTCCATCTATTGTTGTTGTGCAGAGGATCCCTGCCTGGAAGCTATGGCCACAACCTTCTTCTTGCTCTAAGGGTGAATCATAAGGAAAAAAAAATCCTGGTCTGGGAAATGATCTTACTACATTGCTTTGCGGTGTTCAAAGAGATGACAATAGGCAGGGCTACCTCCAGTATCTTGTACAACTTATTGGCCAAAGTAATAATCACAGAGCGAGGTCTAGACTCATATACTTCAAGAGGAGAAACATCACACATTACCTCATCTGTGAAGGCCTTGATGCATTAGGGAAGGGGACGCTATTGGCTAACGCAGAGATCTCATCCTTAGTGAAGCCACCCGATTGTGTACGATTGTGGATGTGTTGTAGTCTTTAGGCCTAGTCGCTTCATGATTCAGAGTTGGAACATGCATCTCATTTGGAGGCCTTTAGCTCAGGCACCAGTGACTACTTGGCCCGACACTCAATTGTGTTGTGAGTGGAGCGCTTATGGAACTCACCCATTTTCTCGTGTCCTTCTTTGTCTTCGTGGTGTTATTCTTTTCTTACGGCTTTAGTAGACTTTCTTAGGTAGCCCTGCCTTCTCTATGTCCTTTCCCTTATGATTTGGGGGTGACTTTTCCTTGCTTTAGGTTCATAGATCCAAAGTTTCGCTTCTTCTATTTAAACTTTTGCTCAATCTTAACAGTGTATCGGTACGCTGTGCTGAGTGAGGAAATATCTAGGAACTCCATCTCGTCCTGGATGTACTTGTGTAGACAATCGTGGTACTTGAGTACCAAATTCCGCTTAGTATCCTTGATACCTAGCTTTGAGCGAAGGGTATGGAAATTATCTGTGAACTTCGACACATCTTGGTCCCTTCTCTATCGTAGTGTAGTCCACTTTCTGTATTTATCTTCATAGCTCTAATGATGGCGTCTAGGAAACAATTCCAAGTGGGTGCAACTAAAAATAACGAGGGTTCACTCTCATATTTTTGTTCACAGTACTTTTCCCACTAGTCCTTGATGTGTGGGGTGGCTTTAAGAAGTGAAAAAGTAAGTTTTTCCTAATTGGAAAAGTCATGAACCAAAAAATATCCTTCCAATAGATTTAACCATTTATCTACAACATTTGCATCTATGGGTAGTCGTCGAAGGATCTGGGCAAATTTATCTATCATCGCGTTCCTTTGTTTCTCAAGGGCTTCCTCGAGCAACATTTTGAAAGGATCTCCTACCCCCTCTCCTTTCTTTTCTTCCACCATGGGAGGTTGTCGGGGTTTGCGAGGTTGATCTTGCAATGGTTCAAACATATTGAGCCCTAACTCCTTATACGCTAACCTCGTTTGGGACATGCACATAATAACAAAGAAAGAGCAGACTGCTCTAATACCACTGATTTGAACTTAAACAGGAATGCAACAAATTACCGATATAATCATAAGTACAGAGATGCAACAAAAAAACACTTCATTTCGTTAATAGAAAAATACTGAACTATGCTTACAAACAAAATGGAAATAAGATAGCTCGGGCGATGGTAGCTTATCTTTGAGAAGAGATGTGGCGACTACATGCCTCTGAACTGTGTTACAATGAGGTTGAAGGCCTTATTTATTATTGAAAAACATGAGAAAACCCTAAACAACTAAAACCATAACCCCAAGAGATGTAATACCAAGAGTTTGTGGGCCTTGTTAGGGTTAGCTGGGTAACAAACTTCACAGGGTCATATCTTGATCATATTATCTCTGTTTGGCATGTATGATACCTTTTTGGAAATGTCTCTTTGAGTACTACATGTTTCGCCACATGTCCTTGCCTACAGCTACAGGACTGCAGCAGGCCTTAAAAACACTGTTTAGGGGGGGTCAAAACTGCTATGGAAGTTCAGGACCCAAAAAACTACTAAAAATAGTAAATGCTAAAATATATAATGAAACATATGAAACTGACTGGAGGGTCTATGTGGAATAGGTGGGTGGCCAACAATATCCACCTAGATCAAATGCCACACATGACCCTAAATTTAGCTTTATTTTGTGTGCATCCTCTCTTCTATCATTGTATAAGGATTCTTTTGAGGGGAATAAGCTATCAATATGTCCAATGTCAAGTATAAGAGCAAGTGATGATTACAAGTTAGTGAAAAAATCATGGATGATTCTTGACTCCATTTGCCTAATATTAGATATTTCATACTTTCTCGTCTCTTTCATGTCAAGTGATTGAATTCATTTAGAATTATTGACATTAATGTATCCAAATGATGCGAGGACAAAAAACTTATGAATTTACTTATAATCACGCATGAGTTCTTCTTGGAGTGTGTTAATCTGAGGTCATTAGACTATGTACTTGCAGTTTTGATAAATATAGATCTTGACATTCTCCAAGTGCTGCCTAGTTATTTTCATTTCGATATGAATGTTTTTGAAGTTAACAAGCTTTGAGCTATACTTTCCTTGTTAACTTTCTCTTATTCATTCTCTCCAATTGGATGAAAGCTACCTGTAAATTTTGAATTAAAAGAAGCATTTAATTTTCTATTTTTGAGGTTATAAATTTCACATCTACAAGTATTCCTTGCAGATTTGTAAATATTGTTTGCTATTAGAGCTTAAAATTGCAGATTTTCAAAGCACGCTTCAAGTTTCAGTACCTTCTCTCTCTTTATTGTTTATACAAATGGTCCAAGCTCTTCCTTCTTTTATATTGATATACATGTCTTATTAGGGACATCATTGGTCATGGGTTGATGAAATTGAAACTCCTTGGGCCAAATGCAAAGGAAACAAATAATATTTTCTTAATAGCGCATAACAAATCTTTAGAACCATTAGTTATCAAGTGTCTAAATATATATTGTTTTAGTATAGAATCTAGGAGTCACAATAAAGTTAGACAAGCTATTTTTGTATAGCTATGGACAAAATACATTAAAAACATTATTTCTTCTATCAAACTATTGTTTAATTAAACATTCTCGAGCATGGTTCCTATTCACATTTTTATGTGTGCATAAAGTTAATCCGTAGCTACTATAGCCCTTTCTAGTGCCTTATCTAAGGAGTTAAGGCCCATTCTATGATAGTTGTTATATTATTAGCTAGGATTCTTGGATTTGAGTAATAGTTCCTCTTCAATGTTCATGCATTTTATTGGTGGATTAATTCCTTTTTTCCTAGTAGAATACCATTGTTTCCATTCTAAATTGAATTTTCATTTATAATTTCATTAAAAAGTTCTTTTTTTTCCAATAGAGGAGTGTTTTTTGGTGAATATACCACATATCCCATACATCATTAATACAATGTACATTACAAGCAATAGAAGTTGTTATAATGAACGAACTGTGATTACTAGTAGAATTGTATCATTGATTACGATTATCTAACATAAGATAATTTCCATTTCTATTAGAGTCCTAAAAAGATCTAAGAGGTTATTTGGAACAAGGCTCATGACTCATTCACTGAATGTCTAAGTCTGCAAATCTTTATTTACTCAATGAAAGTGGGCATCAGGTTAACTCCTCTTCTTTTAATTTTAGCTAAAATGTCAGAACTGGTTATGTGTTTCGTTCTATAATCTTATATGTACTCTTGTTGTTATAGCATGTGATAAATTTTGTTCAATGAGGCAAGTACTATGGAGCTAAAGCAAACATAAACTTTTGGGATCCTAAAATTCAGCTTTCAAATGAGTTCATCTTGTCTCAGTTTGGTGATTTTGGTAGGTTCATCTGAGGCAATTGCAAAAAGGAAATCCCAATGCCATTCTAATGTAATTCCTTTCCAGGATGATTTTAGAAGTGAATTGAGATCTATGTAGGAACAATAACATTAGGCTCATCACATATTGGATTGTAAGCTCTTCTACAACATGCCCCTTATAGCTTCAATTTATTTTCGATTGTGATCATGTCCAACGACACATAGATCTTAATTCTTTCCAACAACACATTGTTATAGAGTTTGTCAAGTTCATGCACCACTTTGAATTTTTATGGTGCATTACCTGTTATCTTTTGTTCTTGCATATGATCATGTGTGATGACACGTCAATCTAGCGTCTTTTATAGCTTGAAAACATATAAATAGTCATACATCACTTCAATATTTTACATCTATTGTTTCACCCTCATCCTAGATGACATGATAGAATGGACATGCATACGTAGTTACTCCTTCATGATGTTTGTATCTCTTAGCTACAGAGTATGAGCTGCAAGTGTTCTTAGATGATCATGTTCATGCCATAAAATATTATTTTGTCCCTCATACAATGTGATTAGAGCCAAAATTGAAATTTGTTAAGGGTTAGACCATGATGGGACTGGAATTGGTTGAAATATTGTGTTGAAGAACCGATCAATGAGAGTTGTATGAGTTAATATAACCATACACCATTTCAGTATGAGCTGCAAGTGTTCTTGCATGATCATGTTCATGCCATAAAATATTCTTTAGTCCCTCGTACTAGAATGATAATCTCAAACATATTTTCCATCCAAAGATTAAATTTTTGAGGTTTTCCTTTTATCTTCACTGATGAGCAATTTCATATGCCTTCCAAAATGCATGTCATTGTTCACAAAAAGATGCTAAAAAATGGGGCCAGTTTTTTTCTATTGAAAATTGAATGGCTATATTAACAGATTTCCTTCCTTCTGATCAAAGTTTTATTCTTTTAAGATTTGTAAAACTTACTGTGCTCTTCCAAACCATGCAATAATCTTGAGGCTGGGTCTTTTCTAAATGCTTGAACCAAATGACTGTCTTGGAACTTCCAGAAACTTCTAATAGTAATAGGAATACGACCATGGGATTTACATGCTTTTACATGACAAAGATTTGTCTCTTTTAAGTTTTAACCGAGATCCAACCCTTTTCTACTAGTAGATGACAGTATGTATTTGATCATCGGCGCTCCAAACATCTACAACAACTAAGTGGACATAGGAACAAGCTATACCTTATGTTTTATTAATTGTTTTCATACCTAATAGGGACTTGTGCAATTGACATATCGTTATTCACACTACTTGATCGTATCAATTATTATGATATCACTGTCTCTATTAATTACATTGATTATGGTCTTACATATCCATAACGAATAGCACTAATCACCTCAATTATATAGAGAAACCAATACATGTTACTAGTACAAATTAGTATAACATGTTATGTTCATTAATCACACTATCCTTTGCCACACTGAGATAGTATAAGATATTCATGTATTCAATGTGATACTCTATTACACTTACAAGTACCTATACAACATCATGCTAATACTATCAATTATGTGAAAGTTCAACCACCTCTGTCCTATCCATTTCATTTTGGCAACCCTTTTGAAGTTCCAGCATCACCTCATGTATCTATGCCACATCCTCTAACTTCCCAAACTGATCACATAATTCTTCAAAGGGTGCTAGCTCAATGGTAGAACACTTTCTTTACATGTAAATAGTTGGTGGTTCAATTCTACTATGCCCTAATATGAATTAATCAATGATATTGTTCTTTATTTTTAATTAAATACATTTTATATTGATAAAAGATCAATGATGAGATATTTTCCTCGATTCATTGTTTTATATTGTCTTTAAAACAATATATTAAGTTTTGTAGTGTTAATATCCTAAAACTTAAAATCCTACCACTTAATGGTGAAATTTATATTTTGTATTATACAATGCAATCCACTCCTGGTATAAGAGCAAGGTTTCTCTTATGGCTAATATCCCTCGAGATGTAACGGGGAATTTATATTTCAACTAATAATTACCTTGGAAATAGAGAGAGAGCAGCAGTCTGCTGGAGTAAATAATTAATTGGCATTGAGTAGATAAAATCAACTGTATATTTGAATTAACAACGATTTCTAAGTGGTTAAAATTGGATGATAGTTTACATGCAGATTTTGCGTTATGAATGATAACAGCGTATAAATAACTAATATTCCTACACTAACATGATATTGGTTTACTTATTAGCGTAAGGGACATGAATCCAATACATCTCAAAAAATAAATGATGAGAAGAAAACAATCTGAAAGCACTAACGAATCGTGACGATGGCGCTCACTCAATATTGAAGTGATAAGGTATCTGTGTATGCCTACAGCGAGGCCATGGCGAATAAAAGAGATCCTCCAAGGAGGACAGCACCCATGCGGTATGAAGGGGAGGCTGTGCTCGCCCCGTTTGTCGACGACGATGGTGTTTGCACTGCAGTCGGCGTAGCTGCGGATGATGGGGAAGGCGTTCCAACAGTTGGCGTTGTGGAAGCGGTCGATGACGGGGAAGGCGATCCAGCATTTGGTGCGGTGGGAGGGGCCGATGATGGGGACGGCGATTGAGCAGTTGGTGTAGTGGGAGGGGCCGATGATGATGGAGAACGTGCGGGCGAGGGGGATGGCGCTGTTCCGTTCTTCTTTGAAGCGGATGCGGCGCCAACGGTGATAGTGACTTCCATGCCGGCGGAGCAGTGACCTGTGATTCCGCAGATGTAATACTTGGCACCCGTGCTGTCCAATGTAATGCTATCGTTTCCACTGGTGTGTGTTGCCAACGGATTACTAGTGGTGCACGAATCGTACGCCGCCTTGTTCACCACCAGCACAGTGTGCGTGCCGGGCGTGTATTTGAACACTGCATTATATTCAATCATCACTCGTTAATATATATCTTCAGTTGCAACACTATCATCAAATATTCATTTTGGGTCTTGCTATGATTTGTGATTTTACATACCGAGTTTGTCCCCCACAACAAATGTTTTGCCAGAAGCCCAGGTCTTATAGTTGACGCCCAGATTCCACTGCGCGTTGTCGCCGACGGTGTAGTCAGTAGCCAAACAATTAAATGGCAAAACCATCATGGCCATTGCCATCACAACTACAATCCACAGTCTCTGCTGCTCCATATCTCCCGCTAAAATTACTGCCAATATCTGCGATGCGAACAAACAAATTAAAAAGCCACAAATGAAAGTTTCTAAGAAGATACATCAGAAGGTCACTGCGTTCTACCATCAAAAGTAACAGGTTATACAACAATACAGATGGGCATATCTAAACAAGAGACCATGGCAATATCATTGAAGAAAGATCAAAGACCATACGATATATTGCAAAGAATTGTCGAAGCGATTTTGATGGTGCAGCCGCTGCTGGTTCCCAGATAGCTCTTTTGATGAACTAAGCGAACTATTTTTGCTTCAACTTATTGAATGGGAAGACTGGATATATAAGAGCCAGATCAAAAAGATTGGATATATAGCACTCCCGACGCGTTTGGTAGCCGGCTTAAAGTCTTCCAAAGGCAACCATATCAATGGTCAAAAGTTGGCATTTTAATATGATGGATATCGCACAGCCGACCCACAAAATCTCTGGAAGATACCCATGAGGTCCCCTTTTCCACGAGGAAAGCTCCAATTTTCTTACCGCAAGGGCGAACGAAGTGCACCAAAAACACGTATAAGCACTTTGGTTTGAATACGTCCTCCTCTACTCATTCATTTACCGGAATATTTTATGGAGGTTCCTTTTGTTTAGCCATAATAGTTTACTATGCTATATAATATTACAAGGATTACTGTGCTATATAATATTACAAGGAAAATGTCAACAAATGGCCACCACCCTTCCGTTTCCAAGAAATGGTGATGGCTCTCTATTGCAAATGGCTACCCGAGTAGCTGAGGGCCTAGTCAACAACATTTTCCCTTTGAATCTTTTTGTTACACAATCATTACAGGACACGTGTTCATTTTGCCTCTTCCCCCTCTAAACTTGTGTAAATGTTATTGTATATTTTGTCAATGTTATTGTATATTTTGTCAATGGGCAAATGGTGTGTAAATGTTATTCCATATTTGGTCAATGCGTAAATGGTGTTTGGGGTTTTAATTTGATTCCTTGGGGGTATGGTTGGTTTTCTTTTCCATTTGGACTCAATTTGTGCAAAGGTAAAGTGATATGTTGATACTTTATAAGAAAGGGTATGTAGTTTGCTTTTCCCTCTAACTTTTTCCAAATAGATTTAATTTTGCAAAAGAGGAATTTGCAAAAAGATGTGTTAAAGCAATTTTATAAAATAAATATAATTTAGGTTTTTTTTTCATCAAAATTTCGTTTAAAAAAAATTATAATCTAATTAATATATATATATATATATATTAATTATATGTGAATAAAGACTTTCATGAGTAGAAATATTTAAAAATAAGTATTTTGGATTTATCACATAATTGAATAAATTGTGTATGTCTTTGTGGTTCATCACCCTTATGATTTCCATAAAAAGAATTCGTTTATGGTTCATCATCATAATGATTGCTAGAGTATAATCATCATCATGATTTAGATGAAGAGAAAGGGATCTAATACGAGTATAAAAACAATGATAAACAAATAAGTCTAAAAGTTAAAGAAAATTAGTTTAGATAATAAAATAATTTAATGTTAAAAATATAAATAAAAATAGAATAAATAAAAATTAAAAGAATAAAAGATTAAGAAATAAAATATAAATAATTAATTATTAAAAATAATTAATTAATTAATATAATTGATGATGGTGATAAATTTATTCTACATAAAATAAAAGAAAAATGATTAGGAATGGGGAATTATATATTTATTTAATTTATAATTTGATTATAATCTATATATATATAGATATCATTTTTATTTATTCCAAATTTTATATTTTAATTTTTGTTTGTATTTTTCACTTCTATACATTGTCCATTATTTGTTGTTTTCTTGTTTTCTGTTTTTTGGTTTGAAACACAACAATCCTAACTTTATCTTCTAAATATAAAGATAGATGGAAGGAACTTAGTTAGTATAAAAGAGATGGGTTCATTCTCAAATCATAAATGATAGTTGATAAAATTTAAAATATATTTAACTAAATCGTTGGTAGGTTTTTAACTTAATTATTGTAACAGCTATAAATCTGAAAACTATGGAATATACATAAAAAAAAATTACATAAAAACTATATCCGGCCTTGAGTAATGGACCCTGTCATAAATTACAAAAGTTATTAATGCACAATTGATTAAATTCCCTAGCATCGGACAACACATATATATTTCGTGAGTGATATTATATTATGCAATTATCAAGGTACATATGGTTGTTAATAGTTAATGCACACATGGCCTCTCATGGGGTAACCGAGATTGATGTATGCGTCCGCCAGCTGGTGTCAATCTCTTGCAACATCCATCTTGTTTCATGTCCGTTGATCTCTACCAGGCGATCCGACGGTGGGGAGGTTTTAGGGTTTAACCCCCTAACCAATTTTTAGCGCCCGACAAATGGTGGGATCATTGTTGTCATCACCCTGTCGTATCATGCTGCTCTGAAATGGTATGGTCTGGTGAGGGTTTTAGGTAGGCAACAGATCCTTTTGTGTTTTTCCATGAGCGCTATGGTTAGTCATGCGAAGGCAGGTAACCCCAACGAACTAATATTAGGTGATTTCAATTATATGTATTGTGTGAATTTGTCTTTCGCTTGGAGTCTCCGACTGGTGCCGAACTTATTGCACTGCCTTCATTGTCTAGGGATGTCTTGATGGGCTTCTGTTACTGCTGGGAATGATCTGCTCCGAGGAACAATTTCGGTAGGTAAACCCGTAGACTTTACAGTTTTGAATTTTGCAAAGGTTTTCCTTCGGTTTGCTGATAGACTCTGTAAGAAATTCTATAGATTTCATGTCAACGATTCTTGATGCGGAATAAACGAAAAGAATCATTAAATCTTAATGCCCAGGGATACGAGTTACCTCCAGCCATTGGTGATGTTCTGATGGAGGCCACAGTCCACAAGCTACTTCTTCAGCACTCCAGCTTCAATCCAAGCAAAAGGAAAAGGACACAAGAATTCTGAAGGCACTTCCAAGCTCTGCTATCTCAGCTAGATGGTGTAAAACTGAAGGGGGTTGAGAGATGAGCTTGGGGACCAAACATATCAACATATAGCTAAGCTTCCATCAAGCTTCTCATAGCTATGTGTTAGATGTCCACAAATCAAGGTAGAGAGCTCGAATCAAAGTGATGGACCACTTTAGTAGCTCCTAATTACAAAATTAGTAATTGCAGTTGCCTTTTCTTAACTTAAGGAAACTACTGCAGTTGGTTTCCATAAGTTAAGGAAAGACTGCAACTCCATAATTGTAGGCAGCAATTTGTGCAAAATTAATGGAGCTAACATTCTCCCACTTGGTCCATACTTCCAAACTTAATGTCTCAACTTAAAAACCATTGATAATCTGTATTAAGTAATAGATACATGAATCATGGCGATAAGTCCTCTAATGACGAGTATTATCTTCCATGTATTACTATGCATTTATTCTTATTATAATTTATGTGGCAACAATTTCTTAATGAATAAACCTTATGTTTATTCTTGGTCCTTCTTAAATGAATTTTCTCAAATCAACTTAAGGTGCACATAAATATGAGAAAAAACATCACAATAATTAAGAATTTCATTAACATAACATTGTCCATACAATGAGAAACTACATAATGGAACCAAGTCCCATATTCATTACATGATCCTTGAATTTAAACGGTGGCATGCCCTTAGTCAAAGGATCAGCGATCATTAACTCAGTGCTGACGTGCTCAATGACCACTTTCTTTTCTTTAACACGTTCCCTTATAGCTAAATACTTAATGTCGATGTGTTTATTTCAACTCCCACTTTTATTGTTTTTAGCCATAAAAACAGCAGCTGAATTATCACAATATATTCTCAATGGCTTAGAGATAGAATCCATAATTCTAAGCCCAGAAATGAAACTCCTAAGCCATACACCATGTAAAGTAGCCTCAAAACAGGAGACGAACTCGGCTTCCATAGTGGAAGTGGCAATCAATGTCTGCTTGGCACTCCTCCATGATACAGCTCCACCGGCCATCATAAAAATGTATCCTGATGTTGATTTGCGTGAATCAACACATCCAGCAAAGTCAGAATCTGAGTAGCCAATTACTTCCAAGTTGTCCGTCCGTCTATACATAAGCATGTAGTCTTTGGTTCCTTGAAGGTACCTCATAACTTTCTTTGCAGCTCTCCAGTGGTCTAAACCTGGATCACTCTGATATCGTCCCAACATTCCCACAACAAATGCAATGTCAGGTCTTGTGCAGACTTGAGCATACATTAGGCTTCCGACAGCAGAAGCATATGGAATGTTCTTCATTTGTTCCCTTTCAAAGTCGTTCTTCGGTCATTGGTTCAAATTGAACCTATCACCCTTCACAATGGGAGCTACACTTGGTGAACAATCCTTCATCCGAAATCTCTCTAAAATTTTATTAATAAGACCCAAGTTGCCTCGAAATCTGTCTCTATGGATCTTAATGCCAATGACATAAGATGCCTCACCCATATCCTTCATATCAAAATTTTTAGAGAGGAATTGTTTCACCTCATGTAGCAAACCCTTATCATTGGTTGCTAGCAAAAGGTCATCCACATATAAGACAAGAAAACAAATTTTACTCCCACTAACCTTCAGGTATATACATTGATCCATAATGTTTTCTACAAAACCAAAAGAAGAAATTACATTATGGAATTTCAAATACCATTGGCGGGATGCTTGTTTTAAACCATATAATGACTTTTTGAGCTTGCAAACCAATTGCTCACCATCACTAGAGGGGAATCCTTCAGGTTGTTTCATGTAAACCTCCTCCTCTAGATCTCCATTAAGAAAAGCCGTTTTCACATCCATTTGATGCAACTCCAAGTCAAAATGGGCTACTAATGCCATAATAACGCGCAAGGAATCTTTCTTAGATATAGGAGAAAAAGTCTCCGTGTAGTCGATTCCTTCTTTCTGAGTGAATCCCTTAGCAACAAGTCTTGCCTTGTATCTCTCAATGTTGCCCAATGAGTCTTTCTTTGTCTTAAAGACCCATTTGCATCCAATGGCTTTTGCACCATTAGGCAACTCAACAAGATCCCAGACTTCATTACTCTTTATGGAATTCATCTCTTCCTTCATGGCATTGTACCACAGTTCTGATTCTTTACAACTCATGGCTTGTGAAAATGATTCGGGATCATTTTCGGCTCCAATGTTGTAGTCAGATTCTTGTAGATACACAACATAATCATTAGGAATTGCTGATCTCTTAGGTCTATTAGATCTTCTTAATGTTGTACCATCATCTTCCTGAGAAGTATGTGGTTCAACTTGTTGTTCAAAAGTTCCTTGCAACTCTTGAACTCCTTGATCTACTGGAATATCGTCAGCAGCTTGTGGAACTTCAACAATTGGTTGTTCAACACCAGTTTGTACTTGAGGGGTGCTATGAACAATAACCAATCTATCACTTGAAGTGGAAGGTTGAGATTCTGAATGATCCTTCTCAGAAACTATGTTTCTGGTTTGATCGCTCCCACTGATCAAGTCATTTTCAAGAAACTTTGCATTTCTTGATTCCACAATCCTAGTGCTGTGAGATGGACAATAAAATCTGTAACCTTTAGACCTTTCAGCATATCCAATTAAATACCCACTAATGGTCCTTGGGTCCAGTTTCTTCTCTTATGGATTATAAATTCTCACTTCAGACGGGCATCCCCAAACGCGCATATGTCGCAAACTCGGTTTCCAACCTTTCACTAATTCAAATGAAGTTTTAGGAACCGCCTTGGTTGGAACTCGGTTTAATATATACACTGTCGTCTTAAGTGCTTCAGTCCACAAGGATTTAGGAAGATTGGAGCTGCTAAGCATACTCCGCACCATGTCCAATAATGTTCGATTTCTTCTTTCTGCTACACCATTCTGGTCGGGTGAACCAGGCATGGTGTATTGGGCAACAATCCCATGCTCTTGAAGAAACTTAGCAAATGGCCCAGGTGCTTGTCCATCTTCTGTGTATCTACCATAATATTCTCCACCTCTATCTGATCTCACGATCTTAATTTATTTGCCGCATTGTTTCTCTACTTCAGCCTTAAAGATCTTAAAGGCATCTAATGCTTCGCTCTTTTTATGAAGCATGTAGAGATACATATATCGTGAGTAATCATCTATAAAGGAGATGAAGTATCTCTGACCATGTGAGTCCATGTCTGGACTACATATATCAGTATGTATGATTTCTAATATGTCTGAACTCCTATTGGCACCTTTCTTTGACTTGTTGGTCTGCTTTCCCTTTATGCAGTCCACACAAGTCTCAAAATCAGTAAAATCTAGAGTACTAAGTATTCCTTCATTTACCAATCTTTTAATTCTATCTATGGAGATATGACCTAGTCTCCGGTGCCATAATGTAGAGGAATCTTCATTGATAACACATCTTTTAGTGCCAGTGTGAACATGCATTGAATCATAAGTGACATTGTTTTGTAAATTAATGCAGTAAAGACCGTTAGACAAAATACCATTCCCAACATAATCAGATTTATAGAATAGACTGAAAGATTTTTCTGAAAAGTTTAAGGAATATCCGAAAGGTACAAGCCTTGAAACTGAAATCAAGTTTCTAGAAAAACTTGGAACATAAAAGGTCTTTTCTAATTCCAAAACAAACCCACTACTTAAAGTTAAATAACATGTTCCTATAGCTTCCACATGTGAGCCCATCTTGTTTCCTGATAAGATGCTTTGCTCACTCCCCACTGGCTTCCTTAGGTTTTGCAAACCTTGTAAGGAATTCGAAATGTGAATTGTTGATCCAGAATCAATCCACCATGTGTTAATATTAACGTTAACCATATTAGATTCATAACAAACAAATGAGATTATTTCCTTAAGTTTGGGAATGTCACAATGACTTTCAGAGAAATTTCCAGGTTGTACTGCTGCATCAAAATAAAGAATCACATGCTTATGTTAAAATTGAGGCTTAATAAACTTTCATGTTTTACCAATGTAAACCATGCTAAAAAGAATTGAATCAAATGACATAAAAATTGCCTGTGGGCTAAATTTTTAATTCAAACAGATTCAATAAAACTTTATGATAAAACTTATTAATTCATAACTCCTGTGGGTAGGTTATGAAATTTTATCCTAATTAATTACATAAATACAATAAAGATTCCTGTGGGATAAAATTTATTATATTCAGTGTAATTAATTACAATTTAATGTCTAAATAATCTTTATGTGATCTTATCAAACAAAATATATAATTTTATTTAATTAAAGATGATGTGGCTATTCTCTAATTAATTAAAATTATATGGATCACTAGACATTATTTTGCTGCATAAACAAAAACTTAACCGGAGGGAAAAATAATGTTCACTGAAAGGAGTAAGTCAAAATGACATTTTAATAAACTCCATATAACTGTAATAATTTTCCAGCAAAATCAAAATCAAGGTTAAAGCAGTCAGCATTACCGAAAATGACTACAAATTGATTGTTCAATTTATAAACTTAACCCGGAGATTGACTGAAGCTACGTTGATCTACTTTGCACTTGCATAGCAAATGCAGTTCGAAGGCTAGCTGGCTTGACTTCAGGCTTCGTCCTTAAGTTTATAAAACAACAAAAATTGACCAGCAAACAAGCTATTTTGCTCACAAGATAAATAAAATTAAAATCAAATTTACATTCCTTAGTCTAACTGTCCCATAATTTATTTAAGACCAATTCTTAAAATAAATTACAAAATGGGCTCTAAAAAGTTACAAACTATTTCTTTAAATAATCTGCAAACACTCATATTTGGAAAGCCTGCTGCATACATAGAAGCATATCATATATCACCAAGTAATTGCAATTTGAAGCAAATTAAGGTTATATGCTAAGCCTGATAACTATGAAATAGATCTTTGTATCATACATAGAAATGCAAATATTGTAAGTAAAATTTGCACGCTATAAGTCGAATATGATCATAATCCACAAGACTCTCAACCGTAGTGTTACATTTAGATATCTTTGAACAAAATGACTGTTAAGTAAAGATACTTATTGCGTTCCTGCTACATTGGTAGTTACGTGAATATATGGAACATTATAAAAACTTACACTGTGATTGACGCGCATGAAGGATATTATATTCAGATATTCCCAAAAAAAAAAAAATTATCCAAACGAAAAACCTGCAATCTCGGCATAAAGTTTTTGACCAGTGGAATGTTACTTAACCAATGATGAAATGTTAATTGCTCTGATGTTTCTATAATACGATGTTTCTATAATCACAGTCCAACCAGAATTGAGGAGCCTTTTTGAGTGGCATATAATTTGGCATATAATCGTTCCATTGAATTAAACAAATGCTACATTATCGTTCCATTATAATTTGCCTATTTGGAATTATCGTTCCATGCCACATTATCGTTCCATTGTAATTTGCCTATTTGGAATTATCGTTCCATGCCACATTATCGTTCCATTGAATTAAACTTTTAAAACTTTAACTCACACCGCAATTTATCATGAAATGCACAAATTAACTATTAACAACATGCTTTGCTATTCAGGGGTAGGCGAAAATAATTCGATGGTCACACCGAACCGTAAATGCCAAGGTTACCAGTGGACGTAACAGAGAGACAATACTTCCACATAATCCCTTGATTTAATTCTAATTTCAGCCTCAAAACCATACAACTGATTCAGAAATAAATATTAGAAACAAAATAAATAAATAACTTGATTTTTAAAACAGTTAAGTCGAACTCTGCAATTTAATTTATATTTCTCAGCGAAATCGTTAATTCTGAATCCAGTCCTGTCCTCGCAACGTGTTAAGCCTCTGTCCACCTTGCAGAACAAGGTTTTCACTTAACTTTGAAAGGGAGGAAATCATTTTAGTTGAGTTGTAAACACAGATCCTTTCGGAAATAACAAAAAATGGAAATGAACAACAAAACCCATCATTTTGAATAAAACGCCCAACATTATACAAACTAAAACCCTGCAAACCTTGGAGGTCGCAGCTCAAACGAAACCAACGACTTACATGTCCAAGTTACTGCAACTATAAAGATCTTTCAACGAAACTAGAGAGCAAAACACATGCAGCTGTATTCGCCAAATCTTAATCGAGTTGGAAAGAGTTACCTCATGATCATGGATTTAATCCGAAACGGTTTTCTAAACAGCGCATAGAGTTTGAGGGTTTCTAAACAGCGCAAGGCCGGAACCCTCTGAGAACGACATGCATATACTGAAAATGACTGTTATGCTTAATAGGCCATGCCGAGAAAAAAGAATTCGATTCTTGGTCAACACACAACAAGGCAGAAGTAAAAGGGCTCTGATACCAAATGTAAGAAATTCTACAGATTTCATGTCAACGATTCTTGATGCGGAATAAACTCAAAGAATCATTAAATCTTAATGCCCAGGGATACGAGTTACCTCCAGCCATTGGTGATGTTCTGATGGAGGCCACAGTCCACAAGCTTCTTCTTCAGCACTCCAGCTTCAATCCAAGCAAAAGGAAAAGGACACAAGAATTCTGAAGGCACTTCCAAGCTCTGCTATCTCAGCTAGATGGTGTAAAACTGAAGGGGGTTGAGAGATGAGCTTGGGGACCAAACAGATCAACATATAGCTAAGCTTCCATCAAGCTTCTCATAGCTATGTGTTAGATGTCCACAAATCAAGGCAGAGAACTCGAATCAAAGTGATGGACCACTTTAGTAGCTCCTAATTACAAAATTAGTAATTGCAGTTGCCTTTTCTTAACTTAAGGAAACTACTGCAGTTGGTTTCCATAAGTTAAGGAAAGACTGCAACTCCATAATTGTAGGCAGCAATTTGTGCAAAATTAATGGAGCTAACAGACTCTAGCTTCCACATATTTTTAATGAAAATATTTGCTATGAATAAGGTGGGATGCTCAAATCTAGAACCCTACAATCTCAGGTAAAACGCCCCTCCTCTCGGCATCGCTCTTTCAACATATTATGCAGGTTTATATGCATACTAACTTCATGGTTTTGGGCGTTTGTGTACATGTACTCTTCCATACGTGCTCAAATAGTCAAGTGACTAGGACAACGTCCCTTAAGGTTTTGGGAGCTTACGACTTCCATGGTTATTTCCAAGTTGGAACATCTTACCTCTGGTGCATGAACATTTAGCTTCCAAAATGATTAACTATTCAGCGACATAGGTTGTATATTGAGCCGAGACTTGTTTAAGTCTTTTTTAATTAATTAGCTGCATAAAGGAATGGCCAAACACTGTGCATCACACATGTAATTTTGTGAACAATCAACACTTGATGGACTGTGAGATTTTGTGGATATTTTCTTTGTTATACATTGTTTTGAGTTAAATTATACATTGGATGGTCTTTTAGGGGTTTTTGGTCATGTCGACACATTCAAGCTGTTGAGCCATTCTGAAATGTAGCACTATTCTTTAAGTTCTTTAAGTTATTACTCAGTGAAATATATTTAATCAAACTCAGTGTGTCTTATTATTTGAATGAAAATGCAGTTATTTTATCTCTTATTTAATGGTGGGCCGAGATTACCTCTATTTTCCTTGCTCAGGGTTTTAATAGTTCGGCAAGTTTATATTATTTCGTTCCGCATTTCCAGAACAATATTTTTAAACATTGATTATACAATGAGTCACCTAGATTACTTATGTAATGGCTTACGGTATATTACTCATTTCATCTCTATAGTAGTCCTGTAGCATTTCACATTGTTTATTTCTATGGTGACTTTATAGCATTTTACACAGATAGTTTCTACTGCTTATCATGAAACTTACTCTTACCTCTTTAAGAGCACATGAATGCTTTATCTGCTATATTGAGTTATTTTCTTCATACTTTACTTGTAGTACTCGCTATCTTTCATGTATTGCCATAACTTATTGTCTGATATTTTATTGTGAATCTGGTAAATTCTATTCTCTATTTTAATGCAATTTCAAGGAATTTCTCTCCTTAGTTTGTTCTATCACTTAAGTAATTCTTCTAGCATCAATTTGTAAAGAAAAGTTTTATGCTATCATTTAAATACTTTTTCCATGGTCCAGAATTAATTGGTAATGGGACTTATCTGTTCAATATTAGCAAACATGTAATATTCAATCCTTTCTGGAAAGTCTCTCCTCCCAGCCGCGAGCCTGACAATTACATCCACACCCTCCCCCGAGCACTTTCTTCTATTCCATAGTTAAGATAATTCCAACCACAGTCAAGTACCTTGGGCCTCCAGACTCCTGTCCCGCCTCAAGTCCTGTACCTTTTTACTGACTGTTCTTGAGAATTCTCCCACTGGTTTATTCCACCCATCTCTAGGATATCTCCTGGATTCTTTTCCCCCATCTAAATCTCCCTTCACGCAGAAGTCTTTGATATTTGTTTCTTTTAATTAATGTAAACAATTTCTATGAATTCCCACTGGTTTATTCCACCCAGCTCTAGGATATCTCCTGGATTCTTTTCCCCTATCTAAATCTCCCTTCACGCAGATGTCTTTCATAATTGTTTCTTTTAATTAATGTAAACAATTTCTATTTTTGTTAAAGTATCTAGACTCCTAATTACCAATAATTTAGGTAACCAAATATATGTTTCTTGGCCTTCCAACCTCAGTCATTTATTATTTAACATCATAGGGTAAGAAAACTAAAGTAATGAATGGTAAAGATTAAACATAATAACCACAATAAATTTTCTATGCATCTTGGGGTGTTACAATTATTGGACACAAAAACCTATCAACTATAAATACCATTCCAAATTCCATATGTAATTCCATTTTAAGATTTCCATAAGGGTGAAATTATAAGATTAGTGATTTAAATATTTTATTAATTTCACTTTTGTGTAAATTGAAGCAGCTTAGTTTCTGTAAAAGACATGGATGATGGGTTCCTTCTCAAATCATAAATGATAGTGGATGAAATTTAAAATATATTAATTTGTGTTATATAATTATTTATTCATTATTTATATAATTATATTACTTAACTATTTATTTTTATTATTTAACTTTTTACATTGTTTTTAATTTATTTATTTTATGGTTTTTTTGGCCCTTATTAAAATTTACCTAATTAAGATTATGATTTTTTTTTTTTTTTAAGAATATATTATCATTTATATTTTTAGTTCTTAATTTTCTTATTGCTTAAACTAATTTATCTATTTATTTTTAATGATTTTATTGTTATTATTATTTGTTTATTATTATTATTATTTTTTGTGATTAGTTTCCAAGTGTTAATTTTAATTATTTTTTTTATTTTTCACTTTACATTTTTTTATATCTTTGTTGAATTAGTCTCTCTTCATGTAAATCATGTTAATGATGAACCACATTGGTTGGTTCGAAATTCATATACAGTTTATTCAATTATATGATGGATCCTCAAAATTTCTCTTCAAATATTTCAATAAACCATTAAAAACTTATGATATATAAATAAAATAATCTATTTAATTCAAACATATCATTTTCACTTTTATTAATATTTCAATGAACAATGAGAAGCCTAATCTCACAGAGATCATTCCGCGCGTTACATAGTTATATGAAAAGGTTCCTAAACTAGCATTTGCACCACATGTTGCAAAGAAAATGTCGTAAGGTATAAATTCGAAAAGAATAGTGAGATATAGAAGATCATTGAATATAAAAAATAGTAAACAAAATATAATAAATTGTCGGGGCAATTCTGTAAAGTCTTTACAAACAAATTCATTGTTTTTGTAAGCCATAATCACCCTCTCCAGGTAAGGTATGAAATATTTCTTATGAGGAGAGGGACACTGAAAATTTTGAAGAGACATCTATGAAATTGCCTAATGTAATTGCAGTGAGCCAGACACCGAATTATATAATACAAATACTCTTCCCAGTTAAAAAAATAAGAGCGGGAATGTGTGCTCATGTAGACTTTTGTAACAACCTTGCACAATTTTAATTGAAGAAGGATGAAATGCAACTTTACAAGGAGTAAGTTGAGGGTAAAACAATAGCATGTCCTTATGACCTATGGCATCAAATTTGCAAAGGAAGCGAATTAATACCAATGAATTACTATCGAGATTTCCGAAAATATTTACTGATTTGCAAAAATGAAGGATCACAAGAAATGAAATTGATTAGCACACCATTAAAATGCAGAACTAAGTAAACTGTGAATTCAAGAAAATTGATACATGCTTTAATATCTCAATGCTACTGTGTGTCAAACCAAAAATACAGTGCAAGAAAGATAGCAATAACACCCAACACAGAAACAAAAAATTACCCTTGATACTAAATGCTAGAAAACCAACAACAATAGAAGGGTTGTTCAGCTCTTCGTGAATTCAGAAAATGTAGACTACATGATTTGTCTATATCTATAGCTACTCCTAAGTGGGAACTTGAACAACTACCTGGTGTATGATCTCTTTCACTCTTATTGAATTGAGGCTTCTGTGATCCATAATAGTTGTTGAAAGCAGAACTTCAGCGGAAATCACATGAGGAAAGACCTTTGTCGACGCGTTTTGAACCAACTAGTGTGGTTCATCGTCAGGACGATGAACCACAGTGGTTGGTTCGAAACGCATCGACAAAGGTCCTTCCTCATGTGATTTTCGCCGAAGCTCTTTCACTTTGCTGGTGAAACTCTTGTCCTTTTGGATCAATCGATCTAGGTTAGCTTCATCATGTCCAGAACAATACACTTGGTAGTGTTTGTTGGGCTAATGGAATTCAAAAGCATCAAAATACTTGTCGCATCGAGGGAACCAAGAGAAATCAACTAACATAGTGAATAAAAAAGAAGCAAACTAAACAACTGGCAAAGATTTCAATTTTAGAGCACCTACCTAGTTTTTTTATAAATTAATTTAATTGGGCGTTCAGTCTCTCTCTTTATATATATATATATGAAGTGCATACACACATACACAATGAGTTCTGTAAGTTTCATTTTTCTATAAAATATGCGATGTACCTATTAAAAATACTGGGTAGATGATGAAACTGTCCCAGGATCGAAATCTCAACCCATCTCGTAAAGGGCACCACAAAAATTTTATTTTGTTTCTAACACATCTTAATCCATACCAAGTGCATTTGGATCCGTCGTTTAGCAGTGGAAGCCAAGGGCACGCAAAATCCGGAAATGATGGAGTCATCAAAGGCATGAAGCAACCCTTACAATCGCAGCTATCAAAGCAGTACCAGAAAAACAATATGTATATTTACTAAGAAATTAGTAAGTACCAGTATGTGTGGTAAAGGGTGTCATTGAGAGCCCATCTAGCAATAGCACCCACAACAAGAAACATGTAGAAATTCAACAGCAACTGAAAACTTGCAAGAGACTTCACCACTTTGAACGCCATTATAATTATAAAGCTATGACTTCTTAACAAACTATAATTACCGACCAAATGGGGCTTAATTTGGAAATGACAAATTACCAATCTATACCATACATTAGATTCTTAATTTGTAGAGGATGAGATCAAGGTGACAACAATGGTGGCTGGAGATTTTCTGGACTGCCTATTAGTGTGAGAACATGTGAAAATGGTCATGAACTTTCTGGCATTGTAGATTCCATTAGAAGTGATGTCTGTGTCCAACATTTGCCAGAAAGTCAATATTTTTCCTCCACATTAGCTGCAAAAATAAATATGAAGAAATGATGAAACTCAGATTTCCTTTGTAGTAAAAATCAATCAGCTTGTGAAGTTAATTTTGACACTTTGAATAATCCAGACAAAAGCTTGAAAAAAAACTTCAATGAGCAGTTCTCTGCTTAGCAGTCAATGTAGGGATATTTATATACAAAATAGTACAAGGATTTGTAAAAAATGTGGATACTGGCAACAAATGATATACCCTGACACCATGAACATATCCTCATGTGCTTCCAAACCACCTGAAAGAAAGCATTGAAATTTCTACCTCGTTGGACTACTCTTTTAATTAATATAATTGACACCGGATGAGCCATCGATCTCACAACATTAATGCCAAACATATTTTTTTTTTGGCATACAGAACATGTGGGTCTGGCAGGCTGAGCGAGTTATGGAACGGACAAACACAAACATGGGCATGAATACTATAAATTAATTCCAAACACCAAAACTCTAGAGTCCAGAGGCCAGAGTTAGTGATGGGACAGATTTGTAATAGAAAAATTCCTGGAAATAAGTCAAAAAAACATGCTTAAACACTGCAAAACGTCAGATGATTATGCTTAGCGATCGTTGTATATTAGGAAAGCCAGAACACTATCCACGTTGCAGAAATTTGTTCCATTCCACTAGCCAAGCTTAGGGAACCCTTGAATTGTGTATAGTTATCAGATGTTGGTTTTCAGCATTCAAATCTTGTTGAAGTTATTGTGCTAATCAAGCTCAAAATTGCTGAGTAGGTACAGGAATGGTTTCAGCAAAGCCTGTTAATTAAAGAAAGTGTAATGAGAATGGCTATCTCAGGCTAATTCTCAAGAACAATTTGACATTTGCGTACCAACCTGCAGTAGGGAATTTAGGTCCCCACATGAGTTTTGCATGTTATTTTGGGCATTGGGTTTCATTCAAGATTGTCATCTAGTGGGAAGTTTCATGCCCCTTTGCTGAATTTGGAGATTATGTTGTTGTCAATTGATAGGAATGGCAGTTTTGCTTTAGTTTAAGAAGTTTTGGGTACCCTTTAGGCTCACTACTGTGATGCAAATGGATGGGCTGGGGAGCTGCATGCAATTAAAACAAGCGTGCATTATGCCCTTGAGTTTGAGTGCTACTGTTCAAAAGAATGCTAATATACTCATTGCGTATTTAGATATAGATGGGCTTGTCTTAAAATCAGGAAGGGCAAATTAGTATGATTTAGAAAGTGATATTACAGTCACTGAAGCAGAGGCTCCACCATTCCTAGCATTGATCAAAACGTTTTTTGGAAAAATAAGGTATAGGTTAAGCTTAACATTAGTAGGTAATGCATCAGAAGATGATAAGGCAAGGAAGAATATACTTCAATGTGGGGTTGTCCAGGAGACAAATGCTAAGTTGTTTTTTTCATCTCATCACAATACAGTGAAGGAGTCGACTGTTACTGCGGTTACAAACCAGTCTGAAGATATGGGTCTTGCAAGAGGCATGGATACCCTTTCTGGATGTTCGGAGAAGGAAAATGATGGGAATGTAAACAGTAACCTGAAATCCAGTTGGAAAAAACCTCCAAGGCCTCCAAGAAGAGCATGTTCACCAAATCTTATTCTCTAGTCAATTGTGTCATAGCTTGAAATATGATTTGGCAATCCTACCGAAATCTTTAGGTAAATTTTGCTATAAGGATTGAAATTTTGCAAGACCTATTTTTACTTATGTTATGTCAGCTTGATGAATTGGATTAGTGGGAGAAGCGTATGTTTGCTTCCCTGGTTTCTTTTCAGGTATGTTTTCACAAGGCACCGGTACCCTGCAAAATTTATCACCAAAATCAGGACAAACAAGTCAATTGTCTATGCACAATTTCACAAGTCCTGTCTCAAATAATGAATCAACACGGCCAGTGTAAGCCTCTCCTACCTGCCATTGCTTTAATTCCTCAAATTCCTATTTTGTTGATATCAAAATAACTAGGGCCAGATATTAAACTAGGACTAGGCCAAGGACAATAATTTTTTTTCTGCTACTAGAGATTCAGTGATCCTTAATATGGGAATTCTCATGCCCGTTACTTTTAGGTAGTATTCTTACAGTAAACATATTATGTTAGAAAAACTGAAGACATTCTCTCAGAAATTGGAGGCTATCAAATTCATAATCAATGAACCACCTATAGTTGGTTGTTCTTATGATGTCTGTAGTTTTGGTTAGCTCTTATAGGTTGCATCATTAATTGGTTAAAATACATGGAATCTGTTATTTGTTTTCCTTCTTGAAATAATACATAATAATCCAATTTTCCACATTAATGATGACGTGGACAATTTAGGTGGGCAGTGGTGATTCCTGCAAGTCTGGCCAATCTTACACAGTTCACACTTTCTCAAGAGCATCAACAGTCATTTATTATCATATGTCGCAACCATAGTATCCAACTATTGATACCACATTTCATTGATAATCACATAAGCAACCATATCAACATCATTCATTCCATGCATTCTAATTAGTTCGACAGACAAGATTACAAACAATATCTCATCATAACACACATGTATATATACATAAGTAGTCTGTTCAATAGCCAAAACAGTGCATAGAATTATTAGTTCCCATGCCATAGATAAGACAAGTCATCATGCTGACCAAGGATAGACATCCTGATCATATGCAAAACAAAGCTAGGCAAAATGGAGCATTACTGATGAAGTTGCCCACTTGCAGGCCTCTCTTGCTAAGCTTTGTGAAGAAGTTTCCCCTCTTCAAGAAGATAATAACTATTTGATGAGTATAAGGCATTGAAAGAATATTATGACTCCTTGCTGCTGCATCTGACTAAGAAGGATCGAACGATTCAAGGATTGTTGGTTTGCAGACATGACCTTGAGTAAGAAGTCGGTTGATTGTAGCATTCTGAGAAGAAGAGTATTGAGCTACCAGGATCATCGACTATTGATTGTAAGACTACTAATGTCGATGTTTTAGTTTCACATCATGCTTTATTGGCTACTAATGATGCTTCTCCTAGCTTTGATAACCACAATATCAGAATTGGGTCTTTACTGCTGAGAAAAATGGGATATACAGGACGAGGACTTGGGAAAAATGGGCAGGGTATTGTTGTTCCTATTTCCCATATGATACAAACATATAAAGCATGTTTTGGATATGATGTTGCTTCTACCTCCTTGCCTACACCTGGCCTTGCTGAGCACAGGAAAGTTTTGTTTGTTGTTGGTGGTATTTAGACTGAAGAGCAACCTATTGTTGATTATTGCTGGTTGTGGTTCACAAATTGATGAGATGGCTATTCCTAATAGGCAAGAACATGAGAATGTTGTTGTAGCTTATGTTGTCACCCATGTTCTCACTAAGTTGTTGTCAGAGCATCTTACTGCTAACTATGCTGAAATAATTGATGAGGTGGCTATTTCAACTCTTGTTGGAAGTGTTGTTTGTCATTTAGAGCTTGAGCCTCAACACTCTGTTCCTAAAAAAGAGAAATATGAGCCATATCGTCACCCTCATAAGACTAAGAGAATTTTTCCCAGGAATCAGAATTATTAGAATAGTGGAAGGAAATGAAAGCTTCAAACCTGGAGCTTTCCCAACAGGGTATGTTGGGCTTGGGTCACCTGGAATAGGGTGCCCCAGCTGAAGGGTTTTCCAGCATCATTCATAAAGAAACTACATGATTTGAGTTTGATTTGAGTTGTTTTGAATGGGGTTTGTTGCTTGATCGGGATCCAAAACAAATCAATTCCGCAACATACCATATTACGGCTGGCAGGTATTCACTGAACGTTTGGAAAAATATATTGATATAAATATGAGAAGGAAACAGCTGATGACTCGCCCCTTACTCGAACGGATAGAACGACATAGACATAGACTGAAAAGGCGAGGAGTAATCCCTGCTATATTCTAGCCTACCCTTTTGGACGAAACCGCTGATATGGCCGATTGATTATGCTCCCAGCTCATCAGTAGATCCCCCACTTAAAAGAGTAATAGTATGGAGCCCTCGCTTGTTTTTTGAAAGGTAGGGTAGGTAAGGCTGAAAATGCTGCATTCTGTTTATGTCCCACACCCATCTGTTGGCGAGCTGGCAAGGTTTTACCCTGTGTCCTGTGCATGCATGAACACACACATCAAGTAGATGAACAATATATGTAACATAGTCAAAATAAAATGCTCAACATCACAAGTTACCCTTCGTGGTTATTTCTGTCAGACTCCCAACCTGGAGTTATCCCATACAGTCATGCGCCATACAATCATGCGCACCTGTTTCATCATATAGGAAAAGTGGCTTGCATCACTATGATCAGTAGCATCATATCATAACACATGCATATAGATATAAAACATAACCAGAATATAATCACCCCCAACGTAAATTCAGAGGCCATTAAAACCTCATTAAAGCACTCTCCTGTGTTGATTCTACTAAGCAGCTCAGCTGGCCCGAAGTACCAATGAGCAGACACTGACACCGAGTTGTAGAACAAAGAACCCTGGCCTTGAAGCTACAGATGCCCGAAGGAACTTCTGGAGGAACCAACGAACCAAGCGCAGAGGGTTCGCGGGGGACAGGAGTATGAAGTCAATCTACAAAAAAACAAAGAAAATCCAATTAAGTTCAGTTCAAAATAAAAGATGGACAGATTCCCCATGAAACACAGAAATTAATCAAGACGATTTCTGAAAATTTACCTTGAGCAATCTCCAAAAAGCAGAAGCCTTCTACTCTGCACCCAGTAGTCTGGCCAAACCAGGTTCGATTAGAGGTCAATACGTAAACAATAGAAAATGAATAAAACAACAAAAAAGAAGTAGGGTAACCCCAAACTGTACAGTTTCCGGTCTGAAGCAAAGAATTCCCGGGTGAAGGCTATGTCAAAGGCGAATTTCCGTGAGATTTGGGGTTTTGGCAAAAGAAAATGACCACCAACTTCCTTTTAAAAAAAGTTTTAAAAAATATGGTCACACATATATATATTTCGTGTTTACCTGACAAGATTTTCCAGGACAAGCTTTCGGTTCCTGTGCACACAAGGGGTTGGAATTTTGATGCCACTGCCCTCAGGAAAAAGGTGTTAGTGCAGTCCCTAATGCTATTATTTCTGAAAGTATTGATACTTCTAAGCCGTGGGCTTTTTTTGATAGTGACTTTATCAACAATGGTCAGAACAAGGTATTATTGCAGTCCCTAGTGCTATTATTTCTGAAAGTATTGATACTCAAGCCGTGGGCTTTTTTTGATAGTGACTTTATCAACAATGGTCAGAACAGTGAAGTAGGGTTAATCTTATTCCTTTCTCTCGATTACAGTTTCAAAATCAAAATTTAAAATGGGGTTGGGAACTTTTGGCCTGCAAAAACTTGCTTCTGTTTTCCAAAAAGAATTGTGGCATTCAGTTACGGGGGACTCAATGTCATTTATTAACTGGCTTAATTATTGATACCTTCATACCTTCATATTGTTTTCATGCTCACATATTTACATGGAAAGGATACATGCAGCAGACGGCTAGTCAAAAGGTCTCCTTTTAGAAAATAATCTTTGAGCTATAATTGAACAGATTAACCACCAATCATATGAATAGTTTCAGTCCTTTCAGGATGCAATCCCTGCACCAAATGCAAATTGCGACTGTTTACACATGGATCGACATATATGTATTTTATCTCTTTTGGCTTTGTTTACAGCTCTTGTTTTAGCTGTCAGTGTTTGTTTAGCTGACATTCATGGACAATCTTGACTATGTATTTGTCTGATATTTATTGTTATTACTCGCTCTCAGCGGTGTAGCAAACTACTGGATTGGGACGGCTATGCACTTTTCTGTTACTCTGCTAGTCCACTTTTTTTTTAACTCACTCATAGACCGATTGGCTTTTATGCCCGATTTTTTAATTTTGCTAACAATTTTTGGTGGTGTATTTCTTTAGAGGTTTTTGTAGATGACAAAATGTACTGATCAGGCTAGTTCTTCATGTAAAGCTATTTAATGAGGGTAATACATGAAGACACATATTATAAATTCATAATTTTATTATAATAAAATTACAAAAAGAATTCTAATAAATAAAATAAAAATTGTGTTTACAGACCATATAATTCTCTAAAACATAGCATGTGATGTGACCATCAAAAGACATAATATTTATAAACAAGTACACGATAGACGCTGCTTTCTGTAAAATGGTTAATTGTATCATAAATAGAAAGATTTCCTATTGAGCAGAATCACGAGGAAAAACCATGAAAGGGGATTATTTTTGTGACACATTTTTTCATTCAGGGAAGACTTGAACCTGAAACCTAAGAGACCAATGTCTCAACTCACTAAAAATTATGTTTACAGACCATATAATTCGCTAAAACATAGCATGCGATGTGACCATCAAAAGACATAATATTTATAAACAAGTACACGATAGATGCTGCTTTCTGTAAAATGGTTAATTGTATCATAAATAGAAAGATTTCCTACTGAACAGAATCACGAGGAAAAACCATGAAAGGGGATTATTTTTGTGACACATTTTTTCATTCAGGGAAGACTTGAACCTGAAACCTGAGAGACCAATGTCTCAGCTCACAAAAATGAACCATATAAAAAAGAAAACCAAAACAAAATCAAAATCCTTGCCATAGTAGAGCACATCAATCATCCGTTCAAATTTCTACAGTAATAAACAGAGTTAAGTAGATCACATTTCCTCTAAATGCCGGAAGCAGAGCATAAAGCATAAGACTGAAAACAGGCCATTTCTGGCGCTTGTCAACTTCTCCATATTCAGAGCTAATCTTGCAACTTGCTACATAGTATGATGAGGCAAAATCCCAAGATTTTATTCTCAGAAACTGTACATACAAATATATACCCGGTATGAAGTGAATCTACAAGAAAAACAAAAAATCCAATTAAGTTCGGTTCAAAATAAAAGATGGACAGATTCCCCACAGAAATTAATCAAGACGATTTCTGAAAATTTACATTGAGCAATCTCCAAAAAGCAGAAGCCTTCTACTCTGCACCCAGTAGTCTGGCCAAACCAGGTTCGATGAGAGGTCAATACGTAAACAATAGAAAATGAATAAAACAACAAAAAAGAAGTAGGGTAACCCCAAACTATACAGTTTCCGTTCTGAAGCAAAGAATTCCCTCCTACAACAAATAATACCCTCCTCTGGAGGAAACGCTTCATATCCCGCGCGGACGAGAATTCCCTCCTACAGCAAATAATACCCTCCTCTGCAGCGAACGCTTGATATCCCGCGCGGACGTGTTGGTTAGGGTAACAGGCGGCTGATTAATTAATTTTCATTAAATAATCTTACATTAAAAGGTTTTTAAAAATTGAACGGCAGAACATTGTTTAATAGTCTAATAATAGATCTGACCGTTAGGATTGAGACAGGGAGGCAGCTGGGGGAGTTGATTTCAGAGGGGAACGCCTTACGGCGTAATTAAGAATATATCCAAGAGTCTGTAAATCAGATAACCAAAAAATTTACAACTTAACCAAAAAAAATATTATAGTGAAAAATAAAACATCACAGAATCAGATACACAGACCAAGGGAAAAAAAGCAGCACAGACCTGAGAGGTAACCACCATGTACATATCCATTGAATTTCTCACTCATATGTTCTCCCGTGAAGTAAACGGGACCGACTGGTGCCTGTACTCAATCAAACATTATCCGTTTCAGCTTCAAACTATTAAAGATCTTCACATGAATTATATCGAAGCACATCTCGTAAAGGGCACCACAAAAATTTTATTTTGTTTCTAACACATCTTAATCCATACCAAGTGCATTTGGATCCGTCGTTTAGCACTGGAAGCCAAGGGCACGCAAAATCCGGAAATGATGGAGTCATGAAAGGCATGAAGCAACCCTTACAATCGCAGCTATCAAAGCAGTACCAGAAAAGACATATGTATATTTACTAAGAAATTAGTAAGTACCAATATGTGTGGTAAAGGGTGTCATTGAGAGCCCATCTAGCAATAGCACCCACAACAAGAAACATGTAGAAATTCAACAACAACTGAAAACTTGCAAGAGACTTCACCACTTTGAACGCCATTATAATTATAAAACTATGACTTCTTAACAAACTATAAGTACCGACCAAATGGGGCTTAATTTGGAAATGACAAATTACCAATCTATATCATACACTAGATTCTTAATTTGTAGAGGATGAGATCAAGGTGACAACAATGGTGGCTGGAGATTTTCCGGACTGCCTATTAGTGTGAGAACATGTGAAAATGGTCATGAACTTTTTGGCATTGTAGATTCCATTAGAAGTGATGTCTGTGTCCAACATTTGCCAGAAAGTCAATATTTTTCCTCCACATTAGCTGCAAAAATAAATATGAAGAAATGATGAAACTCAGATTTCCTTTGTAGTAAAAATCAATCAGCTTGTGAAGTTAATTTTGACACTTTGAATAATCCAGACAAAAGCTTGAAAAAAAACTTCAATGAGCAGTTCTCTGCTTAGCAGTCAATGTAGGGATATTTATATACAAAATAGTACAAGGATTTGTAAAAAATGTGGATAGTGGCAACAACTGATATACCCTGACACCATGAACATATCCTCATGTGCTTCCAAACCACCTGAAAGAAAGCATTGAAATTTCTACCTCGTTGGACTACTCTTTTAATTAATATAATTGACACCGGATGAGCCATCGATCTCACAACATTAATGCCAAACATATTTTTTTTTTGGCATACAGAACATGTGGGTCTGGCAGGCTGAGCGACTTATGGAACGGACAAACACAAACATGGGCATGAATACTATATATTAATTCCAAACACCAAAACTCTAGAGTCCAGAGGCCAGAGTTAGTGATGGGACAGATTTGTAATAGAAAAATTCCTGGAAATAAGTCAAAAAAACATGCTTAAACACTGCAAAACGTCAGATGATTATGCTTAGCGATCGTTGTATATTAGGAAAGCCAGAACACTATCCACGTTGCAGAAATTTGTTCCATTCCACTAGCCAAGCTTAGGGAACCCTTGAATTGTGTATAGTTATCAGATGTTGGTTTTCAGCATTCAAATCTTGTTGAAGTTATTGTGCTAATCAAGCTCAAAATTGCTGAGTAGGTACAAGAATGGTTTCAGCAAAGCCTGTTAATTAAAGAAAGTGTAATGAGAATGGCTATCTCAGGCTAATTCTCAAGAACAATTTGACATTTGGGTACCAACCTGCAGTAGGGAATTTAGGTCCCCACATGAGTTTTGCATGTTCTTTTGGGCATTGGGTTTCATTCAAGATTGTCATCTAGTGGGAAGTTTCATGCCCCTTTGCTGAATTTGGAGATTATGTTGTTGTCAATTGATAGGAATGGCAGTTTTGCTTTAGTTTAAGAAGTTTTTGGTACCCTTTAGGCTCACTACTGTGATGCAAATGGATGGGCTGGGGAGCTGCATGCAATTAAAACAAGCGTGCATTATGCCCTTGAGTTTTAGTGCTACTGTTCAAAAGAATGCTAATATACTCATTGCGTATTTAGATATAGATGGGCTTGTCTTAAAATCAGGAAGGGCAAATTAGTATGATTTAGAAAGTGATATTACAGTCACTGAAGCAGAGGCTCCACCATTCCTAGCATTGATCAAAACGTTTTTTGGAAAAATAAGGTATAGGTTAAGCTTAACATTAGTAGCTAATGCATCAGAAGATGACAAGGAAAGGAAGAATATACTTCAATGTGGGGTTGTCCAGGAGACAAATGCTAAGTTGTTTTTTTCATCTCATCACAATACAGTGAAGGAGTCGACTGTTACTGCGGTTACAAACCAGTCTGAAGATATGGGTCTTGCAAGAGGCATGGATACCCTTTCTGGATGTTCGGAGAGGGAAAATGATGGGAATGTAAACAGTAACCTGAAATCCAGTTGGAAAAAACCTCCAAGGCCTCCAAGAAGAGCATGTTCACCAAATCTTATTCTCTAGTCAATTGTGTCATAGCTTGAAATAGGATTTGGCAATCCTACCGAAATCTTTAGGTAAATTTTGCTATAAGGATTGAAATTTTGCAAGACCTATTTTTACTTATGTTATGTCAGCTTGATGAATTGGATTAGTGGGAGAAGCGTATGTTTGCTTCCCTGGTTTCTTTTCAGGTATGTTTTCACAAGGCACCGGTACCCTGCAAAATTTATCACCAAAATCAGGACAAACAAGTCAATTGTCTATGCACAAATTCACAAGTCTTGTCTCAAATAATGAATCAACACCGGCCAGTGTAAGCCTCTCCTACCTGCCATTGCTTTAATTCCTCAAATTCCTATTTTGTTGATATCAAAATAACTAGGGCCAGAGATTAAACTAGGACTAGGCCAAGGACAATAATTTTTTTTCTGCTACTAGAGATTCAGTGATCCTTAATATGGGAATTCTCATGCCCGTTACTTTTAGGTAGTATTCTTACAGTAAACATATTATGTTAGAAAAACTGAAGACATTCTCTCAGAAATTGGAGGCTATCAAATTCATAATCAATGAACCACCTATAGTTGGTTGTTCTTATGATGTCTGTAGTTTTGGTTAGCTCTTATAGGTTGCATCATTAATTGGTTAAAATACATGGAATCTGTTGTTTGTTTTCCTTCTTGAAATAATACATAATAATCCAATTTTCCACATTAATGATGACGTGGACAATTTAGGTGGGCAGTGGTGATTCCTGCAAGTCTGGCCAATCTTACACAGTTCACACTTTCTCAAGAGCATCAACAGTCATTTATTATCATATGTCGCAACCATAGTATCCAACTATTGATACCACATTTCATTGATAATCACATAAGCAACCATATCAACATCATTCATTCCATGCATTCTAATTAGTTCGACAGACAATATTACAAACAATATCTCATCATAACACACATGTATATATACATAAGTAGTATGTTCAATAGCCAAAACAGTGCATAGAATTATTAGTTCCCATGCCATAGATAAGACAAGTCATCATGCTGACCAAGGATAGAAATCCTGATCATATGCAAAACAAAGCTAGGCAAAATGGAGCATTACTGATGAAGTTGCCCACTTGCAGGCCTCTCTTGCTAAGCTTTGTGAAGAAGTTTCCCCTCTTCAAGAAGATAATAACTATTTGATGAGTATAAGGCATTGAAAGAATATTATGACTCCTTGCTGCTGCATCCGACTAAGAAGGATCGAACGATTCAAGGATTGTTGGTTTGCAGACATGACCTTGAGTAAGAAGTCGGTTGATTGTAGCATTCTGAGAAGAAGAGTATTGAGCTACCAGGATCATCGACTATTGATTGTAAGACTACTAATGTCGATGTTTTAGTTTCACATCATGCTTTATTGGCTACTAATGATGCTTCTCCTAGCTTTGATAACCACAATATCAGAATTGGGTCTTTACTGCTGAGAAAAATGGGATATACAGGACGAGGACTTGGAAAAAATGGGCAGGGTATTGTTGTTCCTATTTCCTATATGATACAAACATATAAATCATGTTTTGGATATGATGTTGCTTCTACCTCCTTGCCTACACCTGGCCTTGCTGAGCACAGGAAAGTTTTGTTTGTTGCTGGTGGTATTTAGACTGAAGAGCAACCTATTGTTGATTATTGCTGGTTGTGGTTCACAAATTGATGAGATGGCTATTCCTAATAGGCAAGAACTTGAGAATGTTGTTGTAGCTTATGTTGTCACTCATGTTATGACTAAGTTGTTGTCAGAGCATCCTACTGCTAACTATGCTGAAATAATTGATGAGGTGGCTATTTCAACTCTTGTTGGAAGTGTTGTTTGTCATTTAGAGCTTGAGCCTCAACACTCTGTTCCTAAAAAAGAGAAATATGAGCCATATCGTCACCCTCATAAGACTAAGAGAATTTTTCCCAGGAATCAGAATTATTAGAATAGTGGAAGGAAATGAAAGCTTCAAACCTGGAGCTTTCCCAACAGGGTATGGTGGGCTTGGGTCACCCGGAATAGGGTGCCCCAGCTGAAGGGTTTTCCAGCATCATTCATAAAGAAACTACATGATTTGAGTTTGATTTGAGTTGTTTTGAATGGGGTTTGTTGCTTGATCGGGATCCAAAACAAATCAATTCCGCAACATACCATATTACGGCTGGCAGGTATTCACTGAACGTCTGGAAAAATATATTGATATAAATATGAGAAGGAAACAGCTGATGACTCGCCCCTTACTCGAACGGATAGAACGACATAGACATAGACTGAAAAGGCGAGGAGTAATCCCTGCTATATTCTAGCCTACCCTTTTGGACGAAGCCGCTGATATGGCCGATTGATTATGCTCCCAGCTCATCAGTAGATCCCCCACTTAAAAGAGTAATAGTATGGAGCCCTCGCTTGTTTTTTGAAAGGTAGGGTAGGTAAGGCTGAAAATGCTGCATTCTGTTTATGTCCCACACCCATCTGTTGGCGAGCTGGCAAGGCTTTACCCTGTGTCCTGTGCATGCATGAACACACACATCAAGTAGATGAACAATATATGTAACATAGTCAAAACAAAATGCTCAACATCACAAGTTACCCTTCGTGGTTATTTCTGTCAGACTCCCAACCTGGAGTTATCCCATACAGTCATGCGCCATACAATCACAATCATGCGCACATGTTTCATCATATAGGAAAAGTGGCTTGCATCACTATGATCAGTAGCATCATATCATAACACATGCATATAGATATAAAACATAACCAGAATATAATCACCCCCAACGTAAATTCAGAGGCCATTAAAACCTCATTAAAGCACTCTCCTGTGTTGATTCTACTAAGCAGCTCAGCTGGCCCGAAGTACCAATGAGCAGACACTGACACCGAGTTGTAGAACAAAGAACCCTGGCCTTGAAGCTACAGATGCCTGAAGGAACTTCTGGAGGAACCAACGAACCAAGCGCAGGGGGTTCGCGGGGGACAGGATTATGAAGTCAATCTACAAAAAAACAAAGAAAATCAAATTAAGTTCAGTTCAAAATAAAAGATGGACAGATTCCCCATGAAACACAGAAATTAATCAAGATGATTTCTGAAAATTTACCTTGAGCAATCTCCAAAAAGCAAAAGCCTTCTACTCTGCACCCAGTAGTCTGGCCAAACCAGGTTCGATGAGAGGTCAAGGCGTAAATAATAGAAAATGAATAAAACAACAAAAAAGAAGTAGGGTAACCCCAAACTGTACAGTTTCTGGTCTGAAGCAAAGAATTCATGGGTGAAGGCTATGTCAAAGGCGAATTTCCGTGAGATTTGGGGTTTTGGCAAAAGAAAATGACCACCAACTTCCTTTTAAAAAAAGTTTAAAAAAATATGGTCACACATATATATATATATATCGTGTTTACCTGACAAGATTTTCCAGGACAAGCTTTCGGTTCCTGTGCACATAAGGGGTTGGAATTTTGATGCCACTGCCCTCAGGAAAAAGGTGTTAGTGCAGTCCCTAATGCTATTATTTCTGAAAGTATTGATACTTCTAAGCCGTGGGTTTTTTTTTATAGTGACTTTATCAACAATGGTCAGAACAAGGTATTATTGCAGTCCCTAGTGCTATTATTTCTGAAAGTATTGATACTCAAGCCGTGGGCTTTTTTTGATAGTGACTTTATCAACAATGGTCAGAACAGTGAAGTAGGGTTAATCTTATTCCTTTCTCTCGATTACAGTTTCAAAATCACAATTTAAAATGGGGTTGGGAACTTTTGGCCTGCAAAAACTTGCTTCTGTTTTCCAAAAAGAATTGTGGCATTCAGTTACGGGGGACTCAATGTCATTTATTAACTGGCTTAATATTGATACCTTCATATTGTTTTCATGCTCACATATTTACATGGAAAGGATACATGCAGCAGACGGCTAGTCAAAAGGTCTCCTTTTAGAAAATAATCTTTGAGCTATAATTGAACAGATTAACCACCAATCATATGAATAGTTTCAGTCCTTTTAGGATGCAATCCCTGCACCAAATGCAAATTGCGACTGTTTACACATGGATCGACATATATGTATTTTATCTCTTTTGGCTTTGTTTACAGCTCTTGTTTTAGCTGTCAATGTTTGTTTAGCTGACATTCATGGACAATCTTGACTATGTATTTGTCTGATATTTATTGTTATTACTCGCTCTCAGTGGTGTAGCAAACTACTGGATTGGGACGGCTATGCACTTTTCTGTTACTCTGCTAGTCCACTTTTTTTTTAACTCACTCATAGACCGATTGGCTTTTATGCCCGATTTTTTAATTTTGCTAACAGTTTTTGGTGGTGTATTTCTTTAGAGGTTTTTGTAGATGACAAAATGTACTGATCAGGCTAGTTCTTCATGTAAAGCTACTTAATCAGGGTAATACATGAAGACACATATTATAAATTCATAATTTTATTATAATAAAATTACAAAAAGAATTCTAATAAATAAAATAAAAATTGTGTTTACAGACCATATAATTCTCTAAAACATAGCATGTGATGTGACCATCAAAAGACATAATATTTATAAACAAGTACACGATAGACGCTGCTTTCTGTAAAATGGTTAATTGTATCATAAATAGAAAGATTTCCTATTGAACAGAATCACGAGGAAAAACCATGAAAGGGGATTATTTTTGTGACACATTTTTTCATTCAGGGAAGACTTGAACCTGAAACCTAAGAGACCAATGTCTCAACTCACTAAAAATTGTGTTTACAGACCATATAATTCGCTAAAACATAGCATGCGATGTGACCATCAAAAGACATAATATTTATAAAAAAGTACACGATAGATGCTGCTTTCTGTAAAATGGTTAATTGTATCATAAATAGAAAGATTTCCTACTGAACAGAATCACGAGGAAAAACCATGAAAGGGGATTATTTTTGTGACACATTTTTTCATTCAGGGAAGACTTGAACCTGAAACCTGAGAGACCAATGTCTCAGCTCACAAAAATGAACCATATAAAAAAGAAAACCAAAACAAAATCAAAATCCTTGCCATAGTAGAGCACATCAATCATCCGTTCAAATTTCTACAGTAATAAACAGAGTTAAGTAGATCACATTTCCTCTAAATGCCGGAAGCAGAGCATAAAGCATAAGACTGAAAACAGGCCATTTCTGGCGCTTGTCAAGTTCTCCATATTCAGAGCTAATCTTGCAACTTGCTACATAGTATGATGAGGCAAAATCCCAAGATTTTATTCTCAGAAATTGTACATACAAATATATACCCGGTATGAAGTGAATCTACCAAAAAACAAAAAATCCAAGTAAGTTCGGTTCAAAATAAAAGGTGGATAGATTCCCCACAGAAATTAATCAAGACGATTTCTGAAAATTTACATTGAGCAATCTCCAAAAAGCAGAAGCCTTCTACTCTGCACCCAGTAATCTGGCCAAACCAGGTTCGATGAGAGGTCAATACGTAAACAATAGAAAATGAATAAAACAACAAAAAAGAAGTACGGTAAACCCAAACTGTACAGTTTTCGGTCTGAAGCAAAGAATTCCCTCCTACAGCAAATAATACCCTCCTCTGGAGGAAACGCTTCATATCCCGCGCGGACGAGAATTCCCTCCTACAGCAAATAATACCCTCCTCTGCAGCGAACGCTTGATATCCCGCGCGGACGTGTTGGTTAGGGTAACAGGCGGCTGATTAATTAATTTTCATTAAATAATCTTACATTAAAAGGTTTTTAAAAATTGAACGGCAGAACATTGTTTAATAGTCTAACAATAGATCTGACCGTTAGGATTAAGATAGGGAGGCAGATGTGGGAGTTGATTTCAGAGGGAACGCCTTACGGCGTAATTAAGAATATATCCAAGAGTCTATAAATCAGATAACCAAAAAATTTACAACTTAACCAAAAAAAATATTATAGTGAAAAATAAAACATCACAGTATCAGATACACCAGAAATTTATAACTTAAAAAGCAAAAAAAATAATATTATAGCCAAGGAAAAAAAAGCAGCACAGACTTGAGAGGTAACCACCATGTACATATCCATTGAATTTCTCACTCGTATGTTCTCCCGTGAAGTAAACGGGACCGACTGGTGCCTGTACTCAATCAAACATTATCCGTTTCAGCTTCAAACTGTTAAAGATCTTCACATGAATTATATCGAAGCCTACTCGTTTTGAGTACAAATTAAAGGTATATTGGTCATTGTGTTTTCATCTTTAACCATAAGTCGCGGAAGTGCTGCTTGTCCACCAAAATAGGATAATTACTGTAGCTCCCAGAAACCGGTTACTCCACCATTTTGGAACCAGAATTTGTTCTGCTTCGGGAATGCCATCGCCGAACATTTTTCTCAGCACTACCATTGCTTCTGCTTTTGTCTCCTCATCGCTCTGTGCCTCTACCCGCTTCGATTCCTCGTCTGTGACCGTTACAACCAGCATGTTCGATCCTGGATATGCATTTTCCATGTGCTGCAGTATCAATCAAAATTCCATCAGTACTGGTAATAATAATAATAATAATATATTGTTAACGCGTTGTCTATGTAAGAACACTATTCTGCCCTAGTACCCACTTGCCAGAAAGTATAATATCCACGCTTTTCGTCAGCATAAAGAAAGAATTCTGTCCCATCTCCCGTTGACCAGAACTTCCTGGGAAATTTTAAGAAAATCTTTGTGTAGATTCTGATATCGCAATCGAAGAAAGTTTTTCTTTTCCAACCCTGCACAGCAATCATATTAAATCCATTATTGGTCAATATTTATGTACGTAATGCGCCCAAAAAATAAAAACACCCTTAATTATCAATATGGATTAAAGAAAAGCGTTTATCGTTGACAGAGATCGGTAGGCAATGTATTTACAGGCAGAGCAGGGTTAAACTTGATAAGATCACTTTGAAGCACACCCAGGCTAACAGAGGCAATAGCATATTTTCCATTGTAAACTGAGCCATCTTCTGTCTTAACAGTAACGCTCTGGCTCGTATATTGTATTTCTCTTACCACCTAAAACATCAAAAAAATAGAAATCCGTCAGAGTACAGCTCGACAGTCTTTTAATATGATGATTCGTGATAGGTCTGTTTTAAGAATTTTTTTAGATAACTGTGTTGTACTTTTGAACCAGTCAGTATAGTTCATCTTAAGGTAGAGTTGATATTAAGGTATATTATTTTAATATATATTTTTAGAAAATTATATATGATGATATATTTTTTTGATGATTCAAAAAGTTTATGATAAAGATTATTTATATGATAAATAGAATGTTAAGTGATTCAGGTAAATTTGACTAGGTTAAATTAAAAGTGATTTTGGAGTTAGGGTTATGACAAACTATGGTTTTGTCTATAATATTCATCTTCAATAGAATTTATTTAAAAACCTAAAAACTCCAAAAGACTATTAAAATTTAGATACCCCACTTCTCTTAATATTTTGTAGAATCCTAAATATCAAAAGAATTTTCTCAACCTAATTCGCGTCACAAAAATCTTTCTTAATAATCTTAATAGTAAAGATCTGTCTGTTCATTACGCAAGGTACAGCTTTTACCTTGTTCAATTTTAGTCGGTCATCTATCACATGCCCGCTGTTAGAATATTTGAGAAATTCTTCGGCCAATTTATGAACAACAAATTCGTAGCCCCGATCATCAGCAACCATGAATTCCCGTTCTCCAAATTCAGTGAATGTCGGGATTGGCTCCACTTCTGTATTCATATTAGTAGTTAGCAATCAGTAATATGTAACGATTGTAATGTATATGTGAGTTACACAATAAGGATTATGAAAAGCCTACCTGCCATCTCAAAATCGTGCAACATATAATCTATGGCCAATTCCAATGGCGTTGATGGAACGCTGAAGCATTTCAAAAACAATATAAACATGAAGCTCCATTAGAGGCTGAGAATTTAATCAAAATTTATCAATTCCCAAATGGGGTTTGGAATACTTACAATTCCTCAGATTTTAAGTCTTTAAATGGACAAACGGAATTAGCCACTGCCCTCCCATCCGCCATGGTAGAAGCAGCTTCAATGGCCAATGCACGATTAGCAGAATCCACTACCAATTTATATCAAGTTGCTGCAACAGATCCAGGAACTCGAACACCGCTAGCATAAATGTACAGCCTTCAATTAGATTAAATTTTAAGTTAAATGACTGTTTCTACGATCACATTGAGAAAATTTATGTGGGTTAATACCTGGGGTCATATATGTTGAATGTAGCATTGCTATAATCAGAATAGCAAATCCGGAGGCTGTGTTTCTTGGCAAGTTCCCAGACGGGATTCATCTTGGTGCCTCCAACCCCTGCTACCCACCCTGCACCACCCTCCACTGTAAGGCCAGCGAACTGATGCTTCATCAACCGCCCACTGATTCGATCTGCAGCCTCCAGAATGAGAAAGTCTTTAACTCCATTGTCTGCGAGAACCTTAGCAGCCATTATCCCTACAACCCAAGTTTCACATGACAAGGATAAGCAAACAAAAGAAACAAAGAAATGATCGAATTGCAGACACAGACGAACTAAACCCATTTTCGATCCTTTCCTACAATCCCAATTTCCTTACCTGAAATGCCTGCGCCGACTATAATGGCAGTGCAGGAAGAATTTGAAGAATCCATGTGTGCTGCACCGACTGTGTGGGACTGGGATCCGAAGATCTGAAAAGGATGAATGAATGAGTGGATGGTGTTTCCGGTCTGAAGCAAAGAATTCCCTCCTACAGCAAATAATACCCTCCTCTGCAGCGAACGCTTCATATCCCGCGCGGACGAGAATTCCCTCCTACAGCAAATAATACCCTCCTCTGCAGCGAACGCTTGATATCCCGCGCGGACGTGTTGGTTAGGGTAACAGGCGGGTGATTAATTAATTTTCATTAAATAATCTTACATTAAAAGGTTTTTAAAAATTGAACGGCAGAACATTGTTTAATCATCTAACAATAGATCTGATGGTTAAGATTAAGACAGGGAGGCAGCTGGGGGAGTTGATTTCAGAGGGGAACGCCTTACGGCGTAATTACTATTACGCTCATCATAATTAATATTTTATTAAATAGGTTATTGTAAGAATAATGTTTCTAAATCTATATTTCAATTCTTTTAAATGAAAATAACTAGCATTTGCACCAAATGTTGCAAAGGAAACGCCGTAAGGCATAAACTGAATTACGCAAATACAACAAAAAAATACTTTGATAAAGAATATAAATATATTGAATGCTCACATCAATGCCCCATTAACTAGAACCACGTAGTAGACATATCTATCAACATTAGGATTACACACAATGATCAAGAAATTTCCCATATACAAACAACACCTTCCACAACAACCTTTCTCACATCCACATTTTAAAGTAGACATATCTATGAACATTAGGATTACACACCATGATTAGGAAATTTCCCATATACAAACAACACCTTCCACCTATCAACATTAAGATTACACACCATGATCAAGAAATTTCCCGTATAAAAACAACACCTTCCACAACAACCTTTTCTCACATCCACATTTTAAAAAATGCCTCGGAACGTGATTGGAATATCCCATATTTCCTTTTTCATTATGTAGATAAATCTTTCGATATTATTATTTTCATCATGAAGATTGTTAGTTCATTGTTGTAAAGTGTTAGTGTGTTAAATTCAATACTACAAGTTCAACGAGTGAAAAACGTTCCTTAATTAGCATAATATGCATTTTTCTCTCACCATGTATTTTTCAATCATTCATTACAAAACTTCCATCAAAGAACACATTTCATTCATTCATTACAAAACTTCCATCAAAGAACACAAGTAACATATTAACATGTATACTACAAGTTCAACAAGTGAAAAACGTTCCTTGATTAGCATAATATGCATTTTTCTCTCACCATGTATTTTTCAATCATTCATTACAAAACTTCCATCAAAGAACACATTTCATTCATTCATTACAAAACTTCCATCAAAGAACACAAGTAACAGATTAACATGTATTTTGTCATCATTATTTTCATGTATTTTTTCTTCACTATTTTCATCATGGAGCCAAGAAACACTAAATCCTAGAGTGGATGTGCGTTATATCCGAATTGTTGCAATGGATGTGACCTGCCATCAAAAAGAGCATTCCCATCCTCATATGAACCCCATTCTTCTTCAATTGACCACTTGATTTTATTCAATTCCCATCATTTTTGCTCCATTCATTTGCCCCATCTTGTTGTCTATCAAAGCACTCCCCTTGTCCTTTGAAGCATTACCACTAGTAACAAGGAGATCATAAAAAAAACACACTTTACAACTTTGAATAGGGCTAAGACATATCACATAAAAGAGTCTTCAAGCTACAATATTTTGTTCAAATAATGCATGCTAAGATCATTTTTCTTAAATTTCAATTTTTAATAAGTCATTGTAATATTTAAAATAATTATTTTTAAAATATGTAGTAAACTAACAAAAAAGTATGCAATAATGTGCCAAATTATATAGAGTAAGTTATGTATGAGTGGGTACTATGAAATATTCTCATAACTTTAGAAATTATAATAATTGTTATTTTATTTTTTAATTATTAATAATTATAATACATTTAATATAGATGAAATATTATTAATTAAACAGAAATCTAAATAAACAACTTCTAAAAATACCATTTTGCACTTTCAATTATATTTTAAATTATCCCACATGAATGTCAATGATATGTCATGTACTTGGTCACTATTTTTTTATTGATATCATTAATAAACAACTTTTAAAAACACCATTTAGCACTTTCAATTATATTTTAAATTATCCCACATGGATGTCAACGATATCTCATGTACTTGTTTTGTTTTATTAATGATAATGACTGTAAAAGTACATCGAAGCATATTCAATGCACCTTAGTTGCAACTTGCAAATTGTGATAGTTGTCCAGACTTCAAAGATACAGAATATACAGATATACGAAACCTTAGTTGCAACTTGCAAATTGTGATAGTTGTCCAGACTTCAAAGATACAGAATATACAGATATATGGCAACTTGCAAATTGTGATAGTTGTCCAAACTTCAAAGATACAGAATATACGGATATACAGAATGTATACAGAATATATGGATATATGGCAACTTGCAAATTGTGATAGTTGTCCAGACTTCAAAGATAAAGAATATACAGATATATGGAATGTAATGCAGGACATCTTGTCACACCTGGACAATATTTAACCAGTGCTCGCTTTTATTACGTTCATTTTTAACATATTGTCATTTTTAACATACTGTCTGCATACGCAATTGGGAAAACTTGAAAAATAAGACGCTAAGATAAGATTATTGCATAGATAGTTCTGGTATTGAAATAAATTGCTTCCATGAATATCATTGCTCTCCGCCAGCATGACCTCTTCCCACAATCGTGATGTACTACAAGACCACGTGTATCTCAAAAGTCATTAAATTATTCCTTACTCCAGCGACGGCCACAGCGAGGGACCGACAGAGGCAGAGGCAGAGCATGTTAAAGATTTCGTGGATGTGTTGCTGCAGATGACAGCTGATAACAATGATATAAAGGGAGACACCAAAGCCAAACGGGAAGCAGTTAAATTGATTATGTTTGTATGTAGATAGGAAATCTTAAATCGAGTTAAACAGCTAAATCGATTCTTTTTTATTGTAAATTTAGGAAATCTATTGGAAGGTCACATAATTGACATCCCTCTTTACCACACTCTGCCCTGTCCTTCAAATTTCAAAATATTCCGAAGAACTCCGTGAATCTACATGCAAATAAATTAACTTCAGCAATTCAATATTACATTGATTTTTAATTGACAACATAAACTGTTTTCCCATTGGTTTGTACAGGACATACTCATCGCTAGAATGGAGACGTCGGCATCCATATTAGAATGGGCAATGAGTGAGCTGCTCAGACATCCCCATCTCCTGAAAAAGTTGCAGCAAGAAATAGAATCCTGTGTCGGAAAACGTGGCAAAGTAAACGGATCTGATGTGGGAAGGATGAAGTTCCTTCAATGTGTTGTGAAAGAGACGCTGCGATTACATCCAACGGGGCCGCTAGCGATTCCCCATGAATCTGTAGAGACCGCGAGCGTATGCGGATACAATATACCTAAAAAAACAATAGTAATCGTGAATGTGTGGACTATTGGAAGAGATCCCAATGTGTGGGGGGTGGATGCTTTGGTTTTCAAGCCGGAGAGATTCATGCATGAATTGGGTGAGCATGACCATGTTATGGATTTAGTGACAGGTCAATCAAATTTCAGGATGCTTCCCTTCTCAACAGGGAGGAGAGGGTGCCCAGGGGCCGCCATGGCTGTTTCCATGATTGACCTTGCACTAGCTCAGCTGCTGCACTCTTTTGACTGGAGAGTAGATGGTGATCCATTAGAGCTGGATATGACAGAAGGTGGGTCTTCTATATCAAGCCATTTTCCGCTCTTTGCTTTTCCAAAGATAAGGAAGGAAGGTCTTTGACCTCTTCCAGAATGGAATGAGATTAGCCTTGTTAAGCAAGGTGAGACATTGACAGATAGCTACCAACCAGAAAATAAAAATATTAAAGACTATCCATCATCTTGAACATAAAACAATAATTCAATGCATATAGTGTTTGATCCATTATCTTTATGGAAAACAAGTTTCAGAAATCCCTGCATGTCTAAAGGCGGTGAATGAAGTTGTGCACCTATGAAAGAAGAAGTAACATGGATATCATTCCTGACACCTAAATAAATATAAGATTTATCCAAAAAGCAGATAGCTACCAGCCCTGGCAATATCGGCGCCCGCTAGCATAAAACTTGAAGACATTTTGTCCTTCTTTCAGTAGCAAGGGAGTATCGTTTCCATCCCCGGTACCTAAATTAAAAGTAAATACTGGGTGTTATTTTGTTATAGAGCATGCATATTCCTAGGCATTTAATGCCCTATGGCAGGCTGGTTATCCCTTGCCTTATGAAGTACCCTGAAACCACCTCTTCCCATGTACAGCTGGGTACACATCGCTTTTTGGTTTGGCTAAGTACGCCCAACGCTTTTGCTGGTAGGACGTCGCGCACCCCTACCTATTTATCCGTAGTCCTTATTGTTTAGCGCTACTCCAGGGCCCCCCTATTTCGTGCAGGTCATTGTTTTGTCGGAAATATCCCTCCCTCCAACCTAGGCGATACTCTTAAAGGTATCGGATGTCTTAAGTATATTCTGACATATTTCACAAAATTCTGAAGACTGTGTCATGTAAAAAGTTGTACGATTGCCAGCAATATAGAGTACAAAAAAGGAGCTATTCCATTTGTCTGAAAATATGGATTTTGTCAGAAAGTGGACTGCTTGTTTTCAAGAATGGGCTTCAAATACAACTAGTCTCTTAAAGGTCTAATAATGAGTTTGGCATCTATGACGCTGCCATTAGAAATTGGGAGGGAAAGATTCTCCTTGTGTCTTCCCTGGGCAAGTGTGACTGTGGTAAAGAATGTATCAATTTTCAAAGAGAAGGTTATAAAATTTTGAATTTTATTAATTTTAGATTTTTTAGAAAGATACAATTAGTTTTTTTCATCTTCCCGAATGGAATAATATGTTTTAAATGCAATTATAATGAGTCTAGAAATATTTAACAAGAAGGTTATAAGCTTTTGAATCCTATTCAATATGAAACCACTCTCTAAACTAAGATTTGGGCAAAGAAACATAGACCGTTTTGACTTCTTCCAGAATGGAATGGGAACAACCCTTTTAAGGGGGACATTGAAAATTCGTACTTGGAAGATTTGAAGCACGAATATGAAGGAAAAATTTTCCTGACTAAGTTCTACTTGTCACGAAAATACTGTCTAACATTTTTCCATGCTCTCTCTAACATTTTCGTTTCTCCTCTCTGCACTAAGCATTGTAGAGATTCAGAAGCAAATGATAATACAAATTTTCGTTCACTACATCACTGAGGCGGATTGGAAGTGTTCTATTACTTAAAAAAACACACAAATAAATTTTAGTGGTAAATAACTCAAATATAAATTATCTTTCTGCATCTATGATTCGCTGCTTTAAACTCATTACCACAATAAATAAAATATAAAATTGATTAAAAAATTCATGGATAATAACCATAACATTTATAAAGACAACCAAACCTATCAATTATCTTGAGAAATAACAATAATCCATTGTATAGTCTCCATCCATCATCCACTATCCTGATAGAAAAAGAAAAAAAATACATACAAGTCCAAAGGCTGTGAATGAAGCTGTGCATATATGAAATTAGTAATTCCTTAGGCTAAGGAGCAACGTCCATATCCATCTAGATAGCTTTGCTGCTCTTGACATAACCAAGAACAATCCCTGATAGAAAATATATTTTCTTAATGCAGACCTTTTAGTATCTGTTTTTAATATAATCATAAGCATATTTCAGAGTCTTCAATAAAAAGGTTCTAAATAAATATAAGATTTATCCAAAAAGCAGATAGCTACCAGCCAGAACTTAAAATATTAAAGGCTATCCATTATCTTGAACATAAAACAATAATTCACTGCATATAGTGTTCAATCCATTATTATTTTAATGGAAAACAAGTTTTAGAAATACTTGCAAGTCTGAAGGCGGTGAACGAAGTTGTGCACCTATGAAAGCAATAAGGCACAGTGAGAAGCAGCAACCATATCCATCTTGATATCTACCAGTGAGCGTTGCTTCCTCTTTTTTCCGGAAAAAGAGAAGAGAGAGGAAAAAAAATATATATATATATATATATTCTACAATCCTCTATATATAAAAAAAATCTAACGATTTTCACAAACAAAAAAAAATTATAAGAAGTTTTTGAATTCTATTTAATTTTAAACTATTACAGAAACACACAGGTAGCTTTTGACTTCTTCCAGAGTGGAATGGCTTCAGTCAAGACATTGACAATTCATACACAGAATATTTGCAACAGGATTTCCCAAGACATGCTACTATCGGTTCTTATTGCAGCTGTAAAGGATCCAACAATTTTCAGTAAGGTTATAAGCTCTTGAATTCTATTCAATATGGAACTGTTCTATTTAAACTAAGATTTGGACAAAGACACAGGTAGTTTTGACCTCTTCAGAATGGAATTGAATCAGAAAGAAGTGGTGACAAGGCTGGGACCACCATATCGATGTATTCATGTCGGTTGTTTTGAGGGGACAGAGCTATGATCTGCCTTTAAGGCAAATCTGCTGAATACAGTTATAAAGAATTTATCAATTTTCAGCAAGAAAGTTATAAACTTTTGAATTCCTATTCAATTTGAAACTATTTTTATTAACGTAATATTTTTACAAAGATACAGAGTGGAATAAAAGCAGCCATGTAAATCAAGACAAATTTGAAACACGCTTCCCAAGACCTGTTACTATCTGTTCTAAATGCAATTATAATGAACCTAACAATCTTTAACAAAAAGGTTATAAGTTTTTGAATCCTATTCAATATGAAACCACTCTTTTTAAACTATGATTTGGGCAGAGATACACAGGCAGTTTTGACACCTTCCAGAATGAAATAGGAGCATCCCTGTTAAGGGTGGACATTGAAAATTCATACCTAGAAGTTTTGAAGCACGAATATGAAGAAAAAATGTTATTGACCAAGTTCTAGGGCTCACGAAAATTCCCTGCCTAACAACATTTTTCCATAAGTTCCGGGTCTCGAGGAAATTCTCTGTCTAACATTTCCGTTTCTCCTCTGTGGACTAACCTATTGGATAGATCCAAAAATAAGTAACAATACTACAAATCTTCGTTTACCACATCAATGGGAATGGGGCGGATTTAAACTCCTATATTATTAGGATAAATATACAAATAAATGAGGGGAAAGAAAATAGGATCTGCGACTCGGCAACTGCAACGAGCTCCTCGCTGAGCCACTTCCAATTCGAACGCGGTGTAAGCAAACAATTAACAGGAAAAAGATTCGATGTGAAAATCGATACCTTACCTAACACTAGGAGGATCTGGACACTCGAGAATAGGTGGTATAGCAGCAGAGAAGGGAGTCCTTGGAGACCCGAATTCACCCGCTTTAATCTGGTATTCCGGGCTTGGAGATCTGTCCTCCCTGTCCTCTACCCCTCTCTTCCCTTCAGTTTCTCTCAGCCCACCTTCACCAGGAGACTCTTTGGCTCTCGGTTTCTCCTCCTGTAAAACAAACAACTGAATATTTAATCAATCTATGCATCATAACAGCGAAGAATTCCAGCAAAAGTTCTTATTAGGGCCATTTCTCCTGGTCAAGCTTCTTGTAATTTAAAGAATACACTTCGAAACTAAAATAAAGCAAAAGTTGCTGCAAATACTCACAACAAAGAATTCCAGCAAAAGTGCTTATTTGGGAAATTTTTCCCAATCAAGCTTCTTGTAATCAAAATTTAAAGAATACACTTCAAGACTAAAATAAAGCAGAAGAAGTTGCCAATACTCACAGCAAAGAATTACAACAAAAGTGCTTATTAGGGAAATATTTCTCAGGCAAGCTTTTTGTAATCAAACTTTAATACACTTCAAAACTAAAATAAATCAGAAGAAGCTGCCAATACTCGCAGCAAAGAATTCCACCAAAAATGCTTATTAGGGCAATTTCTCCTAGTCAAGCTTCTTGTAATCAAAATTTAAAGAATACACTTCAAAACTAAAATAAAGCAGAAGTTGCCAATACTCACAGCAAAGAATTCCAACATAAGTGCTTAATGGGGAAATTTTTCCCAGTCAAGCTTCTTGTAATCAAAATTTAAAGAATACACTTCAAAACTAAAATAAAGCAGAAGTTGCCAATGCACACAGCAAAGAATTCTAATAAAAAATGATTATTAGGACAATTTCTCCCCGTCAAGCTTCTTGTAATCAAAATTTAAAGAATACACTTCAAAACTATAACAAGGCAGAAGAAGTTGTCAATACTCAGAGCAAAGATTTCCAGCAAAAGTGTTTATTAGGGCCATTTCTCCTAGTGAAGCTGCTTGTAATCAAAGTTTAAAGAAAACACTTCAAAACTAAAGTAAAGCTGAAGAAGTTGCCAATACTCAGAGCAAAGAATTCCAAACAAAGTGCTTATTAGGGCCATTTCTCGCAGTCCAACTTCTTGCAATCAAAGTTTAAAGAACACACTTTAAAACCAAAATAAAGCAGAAGTAGTTGCCAATACTCACATCTTGACAGGCATTCGCATTGGCTCTGCCCCCAAATAAAGGGGGTTTTCTGTTCGTTCTGACAAAGATGAGCGGCTTCCTAATAAAGAGCATTGAATCTTCATCATCTATGTCCATTTCCTGAGTCTGAGATGAGGCCATGATAATACTGTGTCAATACAGTTCAATTGCTATAAAGCAAGCAATTGCCGATGCAAAAGCCTGTAGCACACTGACTGCTACTCCGTTTCTCTTTATCCTCATTCTTTATCCTCTTGTTCTTCCTGAAAACAACTGCCGCGACTGTTGACTATTAATCAGATTGATAGATTCAAGAAAATCCGAAAAATAGTCTTGAAGAAACCAGAAGAAGCCAGAAAATTGAAAGATGACAAACAGGCGGAAAAGCAGAAAAAGCAAACGGATCTCATTTAAGAAGTTGGTGCATATAAAGAAAATAATACCTAGTGGAACCATAAGGAATAAACTAACCAGCGCGGAAGGGCAGAAGGAAGGAATACAAACAGGAAAACTGCTTTTAATCGTTCGGCTTCCCACGATCTTCGGCTTCCCACGATCAACGATCACACTTTGTTATATCGTCTAACACCACAAATCAACGGTTAACAATAGGACACGGTGTCAGCTGGGTCAATTCATTCCAAAGGGAAATGCCTTACGGCGTAAATATTTACAAAGGTAGAGATGAATATGGAATTTGTTGAATTAATAGATTTATATTATTATTTATTTATTTTACCAATTTAAAATAATTTTAGGTATAGTAAATTGTTAAAAAAATGTTCATTGTGTTTTTTATGCTTTTTTTTGCATGCTATTTTTGAAATTTTTATAGTGTGTTCTAGCAAAATTTTAGAATGTGGATCATGTTTTGTAATGGTTTAATCAGTGTTGTAAAAAGAATGTGGCCAAATAAAGTTGACAAATCAACTAGCTTTTTAGGTGCACATTCCTTTACTACATCAACTAATAAGGTTAGGGTTTTGACTTATTGTAATTTCTTCTTGTAAATATAACATAGGAACACATTTTTTCATTAATTAAGTTATGACCATTTTAGCTACGACATATTGCCATGTAATTTTTTATTTTATTTTTTTAATTAGTAAAATTTGGGTTTCAATGTATTATTTTGTTTTATACAATATTTATTTATTTCTTCATTTATATTTCTTTCTTTAATTCATTCTCTAAACAATTTAGTTCATTCTCTAAAAAATTTAGATTAGTATTGTTATAGCAATCTTCTCTTTCTCATTTCATTGGGCAGGTCATAGAGAAGGTTAGGGTATACAAAGTTAGCTCTTTAGTTAATTGAACTTGGGGAATACTACTCGCCTCATGCCAAGTGGCATCCCATGGTGTAAGAAAAAATAACTGGTGGTTCGATATATCCTATCAAGGTGTTAGGAAATTCGTTGCATGGAAAGCCACTGATGACACTTGATGAAGGATTTGATGACATAGATGACGTGGATAGTTGTTGAGGAAAGATCGTATACCTCATTTTGAGATGATTTTGATGACCATGCAGTTGTTATTTCAGTGGATTGTAGAGGCTTCCTTGAGGTATTCAAAGCTAATTTTGAAGAAGAAATTACTTATGTATCTACAAATCTCTTTTATTCTTCCAGTACTTAATTTTTCAGTTATTCTGTGATTGATGCCATGATTTGACAGTAATTTATACATTATATTAAATTTAGCAATTTATCTATTTAACTAGGATTATATGGATAATAGTCACCTGGGTTGAATTTTGTAATGTACTTAACCCTAAATACCTCAAAAGGTGAAATATGCCTCCAAATATGCGAAAATGTGTCCTTACCCCCATAAATTTGTACTTGAGGGGGAAACACACCTTCAAATACATGGAAGCTCTTTCATTAGGGCTATTTCTCACTCCTTACCTGAAAGATCCCTTAACCACCTCCTTGAAGAAGGTGTCCAACCTCAAGAATCAAGTGGGCCTTTGACCAAACCCATGTGTAACTTAGTGCTACATGGCATGATCTCAAGTTGGGTGTTCATCTTGTAAGGCCCCCTTTTTGCTCAGATCCTTCATCCACATGGTCTTAGGCCCTAGTTTTAACCTAGGAACAAGAATCTCCATGAATGACATGAGAAAAGAGAATGTAATATATGTAACCATGCCTCCAATTACATGTAAAACATGCTTAAATGGATCCTTCATATGTAGACTATTTCTCGGTGGCACATTAATTATGAGGTATGGATTAAGAATAGAGGATGAATGAGATTTTGCAATTATAGAAGGAGTGGATACTGAAAACTCGTTCTCTTTCGGTATCAGGAGCAAAAAAGAATACAAAATTATTTCATAACTATGCTATGAAGTGCTGCAGGGAGAACTCCATCTCGGAGTCAATGAAATTCATTTTCATGTAATTCAAGTAGATAAACAACCATAGAAACCAATACGATACTATGATGATATTTGACTTTATTCATACCTTACCTTGACAGAAGAACATAATTGCTAGTAGACAGGCGCTAGAGAATTGCTAAAAGGATAGTTGATTTTGTAGTTTTCAATGCCATGAAGAAAATTATGAGTGCCTCTTTTCATAGATAAAGTTTGAAACCTGCAATTAACAGAATTCCACTCATTAGAAAACATTATCTCATCATCTTCCTTGGATAACACTGGTAATATTTGTAGATGGTTCCTATTTGATGTCTACTCAACAATTCCCTTTGAGGTAGCTATACAAATGATCAGAGGGAGGTTGCTCTTATAATTCTCTTACTATGTTGTGCCTTTAGTATTTAAGGTGAGACAATGCTCTGTTCATGAGGCTAGAGAAGCATATTTGATTCAACTATTTATGTACACATTGTGAAAAGCTAATTTGTGTAAGTTGACAACAAGAATCCTATTTTGATCATTTCAGTTTTGTGGCCTTTCTTTCGAAGGGGTACACTTCTTCAAGTAGGGTATGAGAAAAATTTACTGATATATTTTTTTTACCACTAGCACATTGTAACAACATATGGTTTTGAGGATTGTGTCAAACTCCTGCTAGAATATGGAGCATATGTCATCAGCAAGGGTATATTCTATCATCCAATGTACTTGTTGATTTTCCAATCAAAGAGTGTATTATAAATATAAACACTATTTTTGAAAAATATTTGTAGCAGTCCACTAGTATAGACTACAAAATGGACAGACCATTTGGCTTTAGTGACCTCTTTTGTTGTTATTTCCTATTCAATTTGTTCTTATAAGCATCCTAGTCAAGGCTCTTCTTACTGAAAATTCAAGATGTTTTGAATGTAAAGGATGAGGATAGGTGTTACAATTTCTATGATGTCTACTTGGTATCTTTGGATGTCCTTAACTTTCCTCAACTCTTTTGATGTCCTTAGATTTAACTTTCACGAACCACTTAACCCCAAACTCTATGCCTTAACTTGAAAATTCAAGATGTTGTGAATGTAAAGGATGAGGATAGGTATTCCAATTTCTATGATGTCTACTCGGTATCTTTGGATGTCCTTAACTTGCTTGGTTTCTATTGATATCCTTAGTTTTCTGTTTTTCTAACCACTTAACCCCAAACTATATGCCTTCTAAAGAAAACCATCTCAATTTGTAAATATGGTTTGAATGTTTCCGATGATATAAGGAGATTCATAAATAATTTTAAGATATAAATTGTAATGTTTCAAACCAATTATATTTTCTTTCTTTAATTTTATCAATTAGAATAAACTCGAATAATTTCCTAAGAGCTAACTTAGATAATTATACTTAGATAGTTATAAAACATTTTTTTTCTTTTAAATAGGGATTTGGGACTATTTAAATTTCCATATTTTAGCGAACAATCTTACAACACTTAGCATATGAAAGGTTAACCATACTATTCTTGTTGATTGACTACCCAACAATGTAACACGTTTAATTTAGACGAAATTAGTAGTTGAGTATGTTACCCTTGTGTTAGTTATTTGTCAATCTGCTCATTTTATGTGGACAGATGACAACTCCGCACGTGAGGGTTAGGAGACGCTTTTTAGTATTATTCCCATGGTGTCAGTTTAGGCTTCGTTTTTACACAGTAATATGATTTTCTCTGAATCATTTGACACTATAAACAACAGGTAAATTCATAACCCTTTTGATGGTATTCATTTAATTTTGTTTGAAGTAATGAAACCAGACTAACATTTTTGGGTTTTCTTACAAGTTCCTTCAAGGTTTTTTTGAAGACAACCTACTGGTAATGAATTGCTTTACGGTTTTAGTTATTTGGTTTTTATTAAAGAAAAAACTTTGCAACAATGTCCCCATAAATTTCCTTCCCCTAGCCAGTCAATCCTCCAACAATTTTTCGACTTTATTCACACATGTTGGTAGCATGGGTTGGATGGATACACACTGTATATGCCAATGTGAACAGATTAAAATTTTATGTGATTCTCAAGGGACTCTATTGATCATATAGAGAGGAGATTCCTTTATATATCCATTTTATTGAAATCCTTTCTAGGTTTGATTTCTCGAATCAGTGAATGGTTTGTGAAACTCATGTGAAATTCATGAAAAGGAATGAAGAAAATAACAAGACGGGGTTTATGGAAACTCCTGAAAAATGTATAGTGGGGAACAATCCCATCCTTAAAACTCTTACAAAATCTATGGTTAGGAATGAAGAAAATAACAAGATGGGGTTTCTAGATTGGGCCCCTTAACTAGCCCAACAACATTTATTGCCTCGATAGTGGCATAGGGCTTCGGTTCCCAATTTTTCTCTCAGCTTGTTGCAAGTCCACAGATTGAAATCCCACAGGCTCAAGAGAAAAAATTGAATCCCCTATCTTTGACAGGCTTTAATGGTGACAAAGAAAATAGTGAGTGATAAAGAGAATCATCCTTGTAGTATTTCATAGGGTTTTGTGACTGAATCGGTGCTGATGAGTAGTTTGGGCAAGTCCATAAATCTCCTCTAAGGACTGGTGGTGGAAGTTTTATGGAGAGAATGGCTATGTGAGGAGGATTCAATGCACCTAGATTGAAATTAGCCCTAATTAAGGGCTTTCCTTTTGTTTATTCACTTGGTGGGGTGAGATCGTCTTATTTGACCATCCCCTCGTCTCATCCCTACTACCTTACTAGATTCCCATGTTCTTCTGTCCAACTCAGGTATGAACAAATTAGGTTTCAATTTTTTTTTGATTTCTCACGACATTCATTATCAGGAGATCTTGCTCATATTTCATATATGCTTTAGGTGAAATAATAGGAAAAATATCCCCTTGGCTTAAGTGACCTATCTTCACTAGCAATAATATATCAGGAAAGGAAATTGGATTTTATCTTTAATCATGCCCTTCTTTTAGATCATTCTTGGGAACTAAGTAAGGCAACTAAGTTAAGTAAGGTTGATAAGTTCTTACCCTGCCAAATTACAGGAGTAAAGAAGTATCATAGAACCAATTCTTTCACATGTGTCTTTGGGAGTCCTAGGTAATGAAGAAGGTAGTGTTTTATAGTTTGTTAGGCTCATAATAATAAACAAAGCATGGGTTGTTTTGCTAGGCTAGGTGTTACTAGCCATTGAGTAAGTTCCACCTAGATATGTTTTTGGATCCTTTTTGAACGGAAATAGAAAGATGTTTTGCATAAAATTATTGGTTGGTCACCATGTGAGTCAATCACCTACCAAGACAAATATGTATTGACCTCCATTGGATCCATACAGCGGAAGGTGGATTGAATGCGACAGGTGGATAAAATGATGCAATAGGAGTTTAGTGGGCTCTTAGTTCCCATATTGATAGTTGGCCTATTAGTCTTATTAGCGCAATTATCTTAAAAGTAACTAGCATAGTTTACTTATTGGTATATATGTAGGTGGATCCTTATAATTCAAACGACATGGCTAGTGACACAACAACATCAGCAACAACTCTATGGCACCCTTCAGATGTGGGTAGGGGGTAACAAAGGGAAAAGTTCTTATGCACCTCATAGAAGATAACATCTCACATATATCTCTCTTCTCCGTCTTATGCTTGTCTAACAGTTATTGTTTTGAACATGGCTTGTAGCTTTGTATTGTCCCCTCTCGATCCTATGGCAAAAGGTATAAACTCTCAAGTCAATCAATTCTACACCTAGAACAATGTGCAAATTGGAATGATGTGGTTGGATAAAATAGTCTCAGTCTTCTCAATACAATTAAATTGAACGAAATCCTCTTTCCAAAGGAAACTGAATATAATTCTGGTGCACAAGTGACATTGCCAAAATATCAAGACGAAGGATATATGCACCAAATATAATAACTCCACAACCAACATCTATAATGGTTTTGATCTTGCCTTTATTGTTGAAAATTTTATTGGGAAATTTCAACATCTGCAAAATCCACACAATATTTAGATAGGTTTACAAAGTTTCCAAAAAAACACATACATGCAAGGAAGATAGGAAATAGAGTAGTGAATAACATATTTGTCTGCATATTGAAAAAGATAAGTAGACACACTAAATATGTGAACTTAGGCCATATATGCAAGTTAATTATAATTGCAGAGATCCTCCAAAAGTAAATGTGATCCTAAATCACAAAAATCCATACTTTTGCAAGGGAAGCATTGTACTTGTCATCTATTCCAGAAAAAAATTGACCTTATCTCCATTCACCACCATCTAGTTCTGATCTAATTTCTCCTCGGTAAAATGTGTATGAGGTATGTTTACCTTCCACCATCTCTTCTTCTAGGCCACCAAATTGGCACCTAGAGAAGAAATTAAGTTAGAATTTAATGTTGATACATATATCACTTGAATCTAGAAGAAAAGAACAAACTCTGAGGTTGGTTTTATCTATTTTTATTTCACTATAAGTCCCAACTCTAGTTGTATATGGATTGAATTATGGTCCTCATACCATATTCATGTATAACTGTCCTTTTATATTTAAGTCCAAGTCTAGCTCTGTTTTACTAATTTTATTTCACATTGATTGCAAATGTTTCCTTTTTGTTCACTTTCTTTGCATCCATTAGAATGTATTCTGATTGTCTACACTGAGACTCAAAACTTGAAAAAAATCATGGATAAAAAGTCAAATGAAAAAAAAAGAGAGATAAAAGGAAATCATTCCAAATACACAATCAACGTGAAGTATTGGATTTCCCATCTTTGATGCCTATCTATAGGTGTTACACTATAATGACATAACTATAGGAACCAACTTGAGGAGCACATAAAAACCATGTTCTATATCATATATTATTTTCTAAGAAACATTATATCATGTTGCATTTGCAAATGAGTGTAAATTCACATTATAGGTTTCAAAAACATTAATATTAGGAAATCATTTGGTCTAGGACATTTGTGTATGACATAGCTAGAATAAATTGGAATATCAAGTCCATAAATTTCCTTCGAGGACTCGTGGTGGAAGTTTTCCAGAGAGATTGGTTGTGCAAGGGGGATTAAATGCACCCAGATTGAATGTAGCCCTGTTTAAGTTCTTGCCTTTTGTTTCTTCGTTTGGTGGGGTGAGATCTTCTTATTTGACCACCCCCGTGGTCTCAACCCTAATACTTTGCTAGATTCCTCTATTGTGCTCTCTAACTTAGGTATGAAAAAAAAAGGTTCCAAGTTATTTTTTTTAATACTCATGATGATTACCAAATTTCATAATATGAATATACTAGATGAAATATGCAAGTAGGAGGTGAACTAGCTAGTTTTGGTTTTGGAATTTGGAAATCGTTGATATGTATAACTTGCAGTTTGGAAGGTGTTTAAGAAAAAATAAATTAGGTCTTTTCAGTCCCAGATGGGGTAAATGAATAGTAGGGAAGATTTTGAGAAAAAACCTCTTCGGTCCTTTATGACAAGATAATTTTTTTTGACAGTGGGAAGCAAGTAGAGTGTATTGAGTAGAAAAGTTTATATATTGGTTTTTGAGTATTAGCCTCAGGATAACCCTCATTCCTCAGATGGAATCAAGTTGGGACACATTTTTTATATTCTTTGTAGGTATACATTCTGTCATGCTCACGTTTTCATAAAATATAAACTTTGTAGGTTGTCATTAACATATATAAATCTAAAATCATTTGCTCGTTAGTATTAAGAACAAGAACATTTATCTAAGTCTTTATTTATTCCAATAGTGAGTTCGAATTTGATTTGTTTTCATAGCATGCAACGTTTAGGGCTTTGTTTTCTTCTTCTTACAATAATTTTATTGTGTTATGTGGTAGAGACAAAATAATATGGCAAATGATGTTGCTTTGGTCATCACTTTTGGAGTTAGCTTTTGTTGATGTGGCCCAGATGGGTTTTAGGTTGTAGTTATTGATTTGGCATTTCTTCATCCTTCAGGCAGGTGCATACATTGTACTTCTCATGCTATCTTTGCTTTCTTTCAAAAATAGTCCACCGAAAACTAGAGTAGATTAACTCTAAAAAAAAGAATGAAATGACTATTTAGGTAGTGAAAAGTTTTTCTAATGTTATAAATTGACTTTCGATGTGGAAAAATTATAGATCAATAAAAAATAGGCTTATATTATTAAAATTAAAGCATTTTGAAAAAACATGTAAGATCCTAGTGTAGGTTTAATTGCATTTTTTAATTTTTATAGCGTTTACTTGTAATTTTTACTCATTGATGTTATAAAGAGATAATATGTCTCTCATTTTGAAGTGAAATATTTTCTAAACTATATCTCACTGAGAAGCATAAACTTTAGCAAGGACTGCAAGCTAGTTCTCAGAAGGGAATTCAACCATAAATGGTTTTCCTTATTTCTATCTCTTTATTTTATTTTTTCCATGAAAAAAGTTGTAATTCCATTACATAAGGGATTACATTCTATAAATTGTATTACAACATTTTCAATCAGAATTTTACAAGATAGAAATCCTATTTTATTTTAGATAAAAGAAGATGATCCTTCCTAAAGTTCTTCAGTATGCCATAAAACAAGAGTTCTAAAAAAATATTACCAAAAATTTTTGGCCTCATCATATGATCCTCCACTTAAATCCTCCACACTTCACCTCAAGTTTAGAAATAGTCTATAAGATTTGCAGTAAGCATAGAAACATTAAGTAAAATCATCCAAATAAACATCAACATTTGTCACTTACTTCTAACAAAGATATTCATTCATATTTTATAAAAAAGAAGTGTTAGGTCCCTATAATACTAGTGATTCCCCCACTACTATTGTCATTGTAGCCCTTATTGTTATTATTGCTGCCCTATTGTCCCCATATTGTTATTATTGTGCCTCATAGAAGCCCACTATTGTTATTGTTGTGCCCTTATATTATTATTGTTATGTCAGTTTTGATTATATTGTGACCCCTTAAACTCCTATATACAAAAAATAGGTTTTGTCATTTGCATCATCGAAGAATTGTTTATTTGTGTAATGTAAAGGAGGTTTCCCCCTCGAGGAGGCTGATTTTGAAGTCATTAATCTATCTTTTTGTTATGAAACCAGCTCAAGAAAAGATAGAAAAGATATATCAATGCCTTAGAATTCAACCTCTTCGAGGGGTAAACCTCCTTTACATTACATAAATGAACAATTCTTGGATGATTCAAATGACAAAACCTCCTTTCTATATATAGGAGTCTAAGGAGTCACAATATAACCCAACCGACATAACGATAATAATATAAAGCCACAAAAATAACAATAGAGGGATTCTATGGGGCATAGTAATAACAATATGGGGATAATAGGGCACAACGATATTAATAGGGGATGCAACTACAATAGTAATGGGGTAATCACTAGTATTATAGGGACCCAACATGCCCCTCTCCTTCAAAAAAGTGTTGTCCTCAATGCTTGAGTAGTTCTGGATGCTTTTGTATAAAATTCTCATCCTCCCATGTGGAATCTTCAGTGGATAGGTTCTTCCACTTGATAAGATACTCTGAAATTGATCGATTTCGTAGCTATTGAGTTCTTGTTTCTGTGACTGCTTCTAGTTCCAATATAATTTTTCCTTCCTCGTCAAATTTTGGCAATATTGTTTGAACTGGGAGCTTGTCGCCTATAACCTTCTTTAAACATGAAACATGGAAAATTGGGTGCAATCGAGAAGCTACAGGAAGCTCCAATTTGTATGCCATAGTACCAATCTTTTGCAACACCTTGTACGGACCATAATACTTTTGTGATAATTTATTATCCTTCTTAGCTTGCTTGAGGGACATTTGCTTATATGATTGTAGTTGTAGGAATACCCAATCACCTACATCAAAACATATTTCGCTGCGATGTTGATCTGCATGTTGTTTCATTCTATTCTGTGCCAACATGAGGTTATCCTTTAAGAGTTGGAGGACTTGTTGTTGATGTTTGATGTGATGTTCCACTGCTTGAACCTTAGAATTTTCTCTTAAATATGATGTGATGGATGGTGGCTGATATCCATAAAGTGCCATAAATGGGGTCATTTTTGTTGTTGTATGGAAGGAAGTGTTATACCACCATTCAGCCAGAGGCAACTTTTTGACCCATTGTGTCTATTTATCAGATACAAAGCAACGAAGATATCCTTCCAAACATTTGTTTTCTATCTCAGTTTTCCCATCAGATTGAGGATGATAAGATGAGCTATGAGCTAACTGAGTACCAAGACAAGAAAATAATTCTGTCCAAAAATTTCCAGTGTAAATGGGATCTCTATCACTTACAATAATCTTTGGGTTTCCATGTAGCTTTTGAATTGTTTCCATAAATGCAATAGAAGCTGTATTGGCTTTAAATGGATGTGATAATGCACAAAAATGTGCATACTTGGTAAGTCTTTCAACTACCACCATGATGACACTCTTTCCCTCAAACTTGGGTAAACCTATGATAAAATCCATTGAAACCTCCTTCCAACGTTGGCTTGGAATGGCTAAAGGTTATAATAGACCCAATCTCTTAATTGTTTCAACTTTATTTTGTTGGTAAACCAAACATTCTGCCACAAATTTTTGAATATCTGATTTAAGGCCATCCCAAAAAAATTCCTTCTTAACCCTGTGGTAAGTTTTTAAAAACCCTGAGTGCCCTCCTAAGGGAGAAATGTGCAATTCCATAAGAATCTTTTTGTTTTAGTTGGGAATTATTACAAAGGTATAAGCGATCTTTGTACCATAAAGAATCATTTTGCCAGCTAAACGTATCGGATGTACTAGAATATTGTTGTAACTTTCGAATAAGTGCCCACACTTCTTCGTCATTTTTCCATTCCTCTCTTGCTTCGTTTATCCAATCTGGTTGGAAAATAGAAATGGTGCACAACAATGCTTCCACATCCTCATCCTTTCTTGAGAGTGCATCTACCACCACATTTTGCTTCCCTTTTTTGTAGATGATTTCAAAGTCATAACCCAACATCTTTGTGACCCACTTTTGTTGCTCTTCATAGGATAATCTTTGTTCTAAAAATTATTTAAGGCTATCATGATCCATTTTTACCTTGAAGTGTCTTCCCATTAGGTAGGGTTGCCATTTCTTAAGTGCATGGAGTATTGCCAACATTTCCTTCTCATAAATAGTTTTGTGTAAAAACTTTCCCTTGATTGGACGGCTTTCAAAAGCAATGGGTCTTTCTTCTTGCATTAAAACAACACCAATTCCATTTCCTAAAGCATCACATTCCACAATAAAGATTTTTGTGAAGTCCGGTGTAGCTAAGACCGGTGCTTGGCACATTGCCTCTTTAAGATGTTCGAAGGCCTTTGTTGCTTATGGAGTCCATGAAAATGAATCTTTCTTCAATAATGTTGTTAGAGGTGCTGCTATTCTCCCATAATTCTTAACAAACTTCTGATAATACCCTGTCAACACGAGAAATCCTCGTAGATGCTTTATGGATGTGTGGATTTTCCATTCCTTAATGGCTTTAATTTTGCTAGGGTCTACCTTAACTCCTTCATGAGATACAATATGACCTAGATATTCCACCTCTTGTACTCCAAAGAAACATTTGGATATTTTTGCATATAATTGTTTCTCCTACAATAGTTGTAGCACCCTATCAACATGTTCAACATGATCCTTCCAAGACTTGCTGTAGATTAGTATATCATCGAAAAATACTAACAAAATTTTTCTAAGGAATGGTTTGAAAATGGAATTCATCAAACCTTGAAACATTGAAGGTGCTGGTAAGGCCAAAAGGCATGACCAAAAATTCATAATGACCCTCATGAGTTCTAAATGTTGTTTTCGGAATGTCTTCATCCTTCATTCTGATTTGATGATATCCTGAATGAAGATCCAACTTGGTGAGGTAAATTGATCCATGCAATTCATCCAGTAATTCATCAATGACGGGAATGGGAAACTTATCTTTAATAGTGAGCTTGTTGAGCTCCCTATAATCCAGACACATGCGCCATGATCCATCCTTCTTGTGCACTAATACTACTGGAGTAGAGAAAGAAATTTGACTCGGTTGAATTATGCCAGCCTCTAGCATTTCTGCAACCATATGTTCAATTTCACTCTTTTGGGCATAGGGATATCTGTACAGCCTGATGTTTGGAGGAACACTTCCTGGAATCAAATGAATAGCATGATCATGATCACGAATAGGTGGGATACCTTTGGGAGTCTCAAAGACCTTGGAATGATTGCCCAAGACATTTTGGAGATCTAGAGAAATAGATGATTGCAATGTGGAAACATCTAGCGAACATTATTGTGCAATTACACCCCTCTATTCCTTTTTTAGAGGCTTTGTAATACTGTTAGAGTTGATTATATTTCCCAGTTTCCCTACAATACCCATTAATTCAACTTCCTTTCCTTCTGCAGAAAATTTCATGAAAAGTTCTTGAAAATTAAAAGCTATTGTAACCAAGGATTGTAGCCATTGGACTCCTAGTACAACATCAGCACCTCCCATTGGAATGGAAAGCATTGGGCTAGTCAATACATATTCTCCCATCGATACCTTGATATTATGGCACTTTCTAGAGAAATTTATTGTTCCTCCATTTGCAACCATCACTTGACACTCTGGTGCTGGATATAAGAAGCAATTCAATTCTTTTGCTACCTTACAATGAATAAAATTGTGGGTACTTCCTGAATCAGTCAACACTATTACCTTTTTCTTCTTGATTTGTCCTTCTATCTTGATGGTTTGAGGAGTGGTAATTCCCGCCAATGCATTACAAGATATGGTCGGATTCATTTCTTCTTTATCTAGGCTTTGTTCCTGGAGTATATCCTCTTCTTTCGACCTTTCTTGCTCCTTTTCTTCTTCCTCTTCGCAATCTATGTAGAATAATTTCTTCTCAGCACACTTATGACCTTTAGTGTATTTGATATCACAACTGTAATAAAGCCATTTTGCTCTTTTTTCTTCCAATTGTTGTGGTGTCAACCTTATAGGCTGTGGAAGACTAGGGGCAACAACACTTCCATATTTATAGTTGTGAGTGGTATGCTTCCTGGTTGCCATAATTTAGCTTTCCATTTTTCTTGCTAACCTGAATGCCTTCTCTAATGAATTAGGTTCCCAAAGGCGAACATCATGTTGGATATTGTCCTTTAAAGTCCCTATGAACAGATCAATCCTATGCTCCTCTGGAATATTTTTTACCCTTATGTTCAATTTTTGGAACTCCTCAATGTGCTCCATTATTGAACCCTTTTGTTTGAGACTTATCAATTGGCTAAAAAAAGTGTTGCTTTTTGTATCGTCATAATGTGCTGTCAATTCTTCCGTAAAAATTTCCCAAGTGATAATTTGTTTACGAGAGCAAAGCCATTGATACCATACAAACTTATTTTGTTCCAAATATAAAGTTGCAATACGTACCTTTTACGTGTTTTGCACATTATTGAGATCGAAAAATTGCTCCATCTATAATATCCATGTTGCGGGATACTTGCCATCAAACTTCCTCATATTGATTTTTAGAATATGGTGGGTCTTCGATCCCACATTAGAGTCTAAGAAATCATGATTAACATTTCTTTTGTTCGCATCATGAGTTTCCTTTACTACCTTTTCACCATTAGTAAGTATTTCTTGTAGAAAATTTGTCAAATCTGTCTTCAAATCTGCCATGTCTGTCTTCAAATCTACCATGTCTCTCTTCAAATCTGTCTTCAAATCTATCTTCAAATCATCCATCTTAGCTTCCACTCCCTTTATCTTAGCTTCCACGCCATTTATCTTAGCATCTATTAACTTTTGTGAGCGTGACATTTGTTGCACTTGTTCTTGTAATTTTGATATATCATGTAGCATTTCTTCCTCTTCTTCATGAGTCATGCTAGAGCTTTCAGGTTGCTTACTAGGTGTTTGCATTTTCTTTCCTCGGGGCATCAGTTACCGATAATAATTCTCTACTATGCCCTTTGAATTCCTTAAAAATAAATTTTCAAACCAAACTTAAGCAAAAATTTAAAAAAATCTACACACCTTTTTTCACTTTGTAGGAGCTCGATATTGCATCTGACGTATCTCTGTACTTTCTGATCATCCACTTCTAAATTGTGACCTATAGTAGCCCTCTGTGTCATCTTTCCAATGCCACAAGTCTGACCCAAATTGGATTCTCCAAGGAAGAGTTATGTGAAATCTCCCACAGTAACTTGATTATAGACTAGTTCAGTAGAGTGAACTTGTACGACATGCCACGAGTCACTATTTTCACCTTCAGCTTTGAAAAATATCTACAAGAAACTACAGTCTGTCCTATTTCTATAACTTCTTACGAAATTTCAATCTGATGCTCAGAGAGAAAGTTATGACAATTTTCCCCAGGTCACTTGTTTAGAATGTAATTTAGGAGTCTACAAAAGACCAACTTCCTCAGATCATATCTCCGCAAATATAGCACGAAAAGATTTGAAATTTGAACCCAAGGTTCAACGCGATTTCTTCTCAAATGGTTTTTTTTTAGCTTCTGAAACGGTCGCAGAAAAAAATTTATAGCGAAAATTCCACAATGACCTATTTGGAGCAGCGAAACCCTAGAATCCAAAGCTCTGATACCAAATGTTATGAAACCAGCTCAAGAAAAGATAGAAAAGATAGATCAACGCCTTAGAATTCAGCCTCTTTAAGGGGGAAACCTCCTTTACATTACATAAATGAAAAATTCTTGGATGATTCAAATGACAAAACCTCCTTTCTATATATAGGAGTCTAAGAAGTCACAATATAACCCAACCAACATAACAATAAGAATATAAGGCCACAAAAATAACAATAGAGGGATTATATGGGGCACAATAATAACAATATGGGGATAATAGGGCACAACAATATTAATAAGGGATGCAACTACAATAGTAATGGGGTAATCACTAGTATTATAGTGACCCAACAATTTTCTATATTTTTGTGAGATGGTTTCATAACATTTAGTATGAGAGCATTGGATTCTAAGGTTTCGCTGTCCCAAAACAGGTCATCATGGCAATTTTGCTACAACTTTTTTCTGCGATGTTTCAGAAGCTAAAAACAACCATTTGAGTCAAAATCTCGATGATCCTCAGGTCTAAATTCTATATATTGTCTCACTATATTTTTAGAGATATCATCCAAGGAAGTTAGGGTTTTTACAGGCTCTCGAATTGCATCCCAAACAAGTCTGAAGGTTGAAACAATGACACATGGCACTTCATACAAGCTCACTCTACTGAGAAAGTGTATAATCAGGTCATCTTGGGAGATTGCGCATAACACTTTCTTGGAGAATCCAATTTCAATCAGACTGGTGGTGTTGGAAAGAGGACTCAAAGGGCTAGAACAGTTAGCAATTTAAGGACTTGGAGATCCGAAATTTCAGAGAAACATCAAATTCAATATCAAGATCCCACAAAGTGAAAAAATGTGTGTAGTTTTTTTGTAATTTTGCATAAGGTTGGTTTGAAAAGTTAGTTTGAAGGAATTCAAAAGACATAGTGAAGAATAATTATCATTAATTGATTCCCCGAAGAAAGTAAATGGAAACACCTAGTAAGAAACTTGAAATCTTGAGCATGAGTCATGAAGAAGAGGAAGAAATGCAACATGATATATCAAAATTACAAGACCAAGTGCAACAAATTTCACTCTCACAAAAAGTAACAAAATCTAAGATGGATGGTTTAGAGAAGAGTGTAGAAGATAAGATGGATGGTTTAGAGAAAGGTGTGGAAGCTAAGATAGATGGTATGAAAGACAAAATTGAATATTTGAAGAAGGACATGGAAGGTTTGAATGAAGACTTGAGAAAGTTGCTACAAGAAAGGCTTCCTAATCATGAAAGGGTAATAGAGAAAACTCATGATGAGAAAAAAATAAATGTTAATCATGATTTCATAGAATCTAACGGTGGATTGAAGACCCAATGATAAATATGAGGAAGTTTGAAGGCAAGGATCCCATAACATGGATACTACAAATGAAGCAATATTTTCATCTCCATAATGTGCAAAACACACAAAATGTACATATTGCAACTTTATATTTGGAACCAAATTAGTTTGTATGGTATCGATGGCTTTTATTTCGTAAAAAAATTGTCACTTGGGAAATTTTTATGGAAGAAATGAAAACACATTATGAGGATACAAAAAGGAACACGTTTTTTAGCCAATTGATAAATCTCAAACAAAAGGGTTCAATGATGGAACCAATAGAGGACTTCTATAAATTGAATATAAGGGTAAAAGAAATTTTAGAGGAGCATAGGATTGATGTGTTCATAGGGACTTTAAAGGATAACATCCAACATGAGTTTCGCCTTTGGGAACCTAATTCATTGGTGAAGGCATTCAGGTTGGCCAGAAAAATGGAAAGCAAAATTATGTCAAGAAGGAAGCCTACCACTCACAACTATAAAGATGGATGTGTTGTTTCCCCTAGCCTTCCACAACCTACAAGGTTGACATCACAAGAGTTTGAAGAAAAAAGAGCAAAAGGGCTTTGTTATAGTTGTGATAGCAAATACACTAAAGGTCATAAGTGTGCCGATAAGAAATTAGTTTACATAGATTGTGAAGAGGAGGAAGAAGAGGAACAATAAATGTCAAAAGAAGAGGATATACACTAGGAACAAACCCTAGAGAAAGAAAAAATGAATCTGACCATATCTTGTAATGCATTAGCCGAAATTACCACTCCTCAAACTATCAAGATAGAGGGACATATGAAGAAGAAAAATGTAAGAGTGTTGATTGATTCGGGAAATACCCATAATTTTATTCATTGTAAGATAGCCAACGAATTGAATTGCTTCCTATATCCAGCACCAGAGTGTCAAGTGATGGTTGCAAGTGGAGGAACCATAAATTGCTATGGAAAGTGCCATAATATCAAGCTATCCATGGGAGAATATGTATTGAATAGCCCAATTCTTTCCATTCCAATGGGTGGTGCTAATATTGTACTAGGAGTCCAATGGCTACAATCCTTGGGTACAATAGCTTTTAATTTTCAAGAACTTTTCATAAAATTTTCTTCGAAAGGAAAGGAAGTTGAATTAATGATAACAAAAGGAAACCGGGAAATATAATAACCTCTAACGGAATGAGAAAGCTTCTAAAGAAAGAACAATGAGGCATAATTGCATAATTATGTTCGCTAGAGGTTCCCACATCGAAATCATCTATTTCTCCAGATCTCCAAAAAGTCTTGGACAATCATTCCAATGTATTTGAGCCTCCCAAAGGCCTCTCACCTATTCATGATCATGATCATGCTATTCATTTGATTCCAAGAAGTGTTCCTCCAAACATTAGGCCTTACAGATATCCCTATGCCCAAAAGAGTGAAATTGAATGTATGGTTATAGAAATGCTAGAGGCTAGTATAATTCAACCTAGTAAAAGTTCTTTCTCTGCTCCAGTAGTATTGGTGCACAAGAAGGATGGGTCATGGCGCATGTGTCTGGATTATAGGGAGCTCAACAAGATCACTATTAGAGATAAATTTCCCATTCCTATAATTGATGAATTATTTGATGAATTGCATGGATCAATTTACTTCACCAAGTTGGATCTTCGTTCAAGATACATCAAATCAGAATGAATACTGAAGACATTCCAAAAACAACATTTAGAACTCATGAGGGACATTATGAATTTTTGGTCATGCCTTTTGGCCTTACCAATGCACCTTCTACATTTCAAGGTTTTATGAATTCCATTTTCAAACCCTTCCTTAGAAAATGTGTGTTAGTATTTTTCGATGATATACTAATCTACAGCAAGTCCTGGAAGGATGATGTTCAACATGTTGAGAGGGTGATCAAACTATTGGAGGAGAAACAACGATATGAAGAAATCTCCAAATGTTTCTTTGGAGTACAAGAAGTGGAATATCTGGGTCATATTATATCTCATGAAGGTGTTAAGATAGACCCTAGAAAAATTAAAGCCATTAAGGAATGGAAAATTCTGACATCCATAAAGCATCTGCGAGGATTTCTCAGGTTGACAGGGTATTATCACAAGTTTGTTAAGAATTATGGGAGAATAGCAGCACCTCTAACAACATTATTGAAGGAAGATGCATTTTCATGGACTCCAGAAGAAACGAATGCCTTTGAACATCTTAAAGAGGCAATGTTCCAAGCATCGGTCTTAGCTATGTCAGACTTCACAAAAACCCTTATTGTGGAATGTGATGCCTTAGGAAATGGAATTGGTGCTATTTTAATGCAAGAAGAAAGACACATTTCTTTCGAAAGTTGTCCAATCAAAGGAAAGTATTTACACAAAGCTATTTATGAGAAGGAAATGTTGGCAATACTACATGCACTTAAGAAATGGTGACCCTACCTAATGGGAAGACACTTCAAGGTAAAAATGGATCATGATAGTCTTAAATACCTTTTAGAACGAATATTATCTTCAAAAAAGTAGCAAAAATGGGTGACAAAGATGTTGGGCTATGACTTTGAAATCATCTACAAAAAAGGGAAGCAAAATGTTGTGGCAGATGCGCTCTCAAGAAAGGATGAGGATGTGGACGCATTTATTTGTGCCATTTCTGTTATCCAACCAGATTGGATAAACGAAGCAAGGGATGAATGGAAGAATGAAGAAGAAGTGTGGGCACTCATTCAAAATTTACAACAAGATCCCAGTAAATCTGGTACACTTAGCTGGAAAAATGATTTGTTATGGTACAAAGATCGCTTATATCTATGTAAGAATTCTCAAATCAAACAAAAGATTCTTATGGAATTGCAAACTTCTCCCTTAGGATGGCACTTATGATTTTTAAAAACGTACCATAGGCATAAGAGGGAATATTTTTGGGATGGCCTTAAATCGAATATTCAAAAGTTTGTGGCAAAATGTTTGGTTTGCCAACAAAATAAAGTTGAAACAATTAAGAGCCTAGGTCTATTACAACCTTTATCCATTCCAAGCCAATGTTGGGAGGAGGTTTCAATGAATTTTATCACAGGTTTACCCAAGTCCGAAGGAAGAGTGTGATAATGGTGGTAATTGATAGACTTACCAAGTATGCACAGTTTTGTGCATTATCTCATCCATCTAAAGCGAGTAAAATTTCTACTCTATTTATCGAAACAATTCAAAAGCTACATGGAAACCCAAATATTATTGTAAGTGACAAAGATCCCATTTTCACTGGAAATTTTTGGACAAAATTATTTTCTTGTCTTGGTACTCAGTTAGCTCATAGATCATCTTATCATCCTCAAACTGATGGGAAAATTGAGATAGTAAACAAATGTTTGGAAGGATATCTTTGTTGCTTTGTCTCTGACAAATAGACACAATGGGTGAAGACTGCACATTGATAATCTCATCTAGAGTTTCAGATCCTTTAACAAATCTAAGATTAAGCGATTTTGTTTTCTCAATCTCTTTTCTAAGACCCACAATTTCACATTCCAACTTTTCATGATGTTTTTCCCTTTCAGCTAGTTGGAATTGCAGAGTATCAATAATCGTATTTTTCTCTTCTAAACAAATTTTGAGTTTAGAAATCTCTTCATACAGACCTTCTTCATCTATAGCATCCATGAAATCATCATCTTGAAAGGCCATTAAAAGTCTATAATTATTACCTCGTTCATCTTCATCACTATTTGAAAGTCCATCACTATCTTCATGAGTGTAATAACTTTTCTTATTTACATTCTATTTCTTGTTCCATCTAACAGGTTCCTTACCCTTTTCAAGCTTATCCTTATGAGGACACTTGGAAGCATAGTGACCAACTCTTCCACAAGCAAAGCATTTGAAAGGTAACTTACCTCTGAATCTTCCAGCACCCCATTGAAGGTTCTTGACAAAATTTGATTCTTCCTCTTCTTCTGACATATGTCCTGACTCATAGTAATCTCGTTTTCCTGTAGCCTTGAATGTCGCTTCTATCCTGTCTGATGGTCCTCCTTTCCTCATTTCTTAAGCAGTTAGAATCTCGTGCAACTGTGACATAGTAAGTGGCTGTAGATTCTGTTTTTCTTCTATTGCAGAGACTTTTGATTCAAACTTAGAGGACAAAGATCTTAGTACCTTTTCAACCACAACAGCCTCTTTTATTTCTTCACCCAAGTTTCTCATACAAATAACAATCTCATCTATACGTAGAAAATAGTTAGCCACACTTTCATCATTGTACATTTTGAGATTTTCATACTGAATTCAGAGGGTTTGAAGTTTTGCCCATTTTACCTGTTCATCTCCTTCATAGCTCAGAACGATCTTATCCCATATTTCTTTTGCGGATTTGTACTGCATAACCTTGACGAACTCTGATTGAGATAGACATCCTAATAGAGTATTGACAGCCTTTGCATTTGTTTCATATTGCTTCTTACCAACCGGATCTGTAGGAGTTGCTGACGGAAAAGTGTACCCTGAATCTATGATATCCCAGACTTCTGTACCAAGAGATTGAAGATAGGCAGTGACTCTTACCTTCAAATATATGAAGTTGGTCCCATCAAAAATTGGTGGCCTGATCGATGCTTCTCTCTCATAGTTGCTCATGATGATAGATCTTCCTTCAAGCAATCAAGCTTCTTTTGAAGGACCTGCTCTGATACCAATTGTTGGAAATAATACTGAGACGGGGGGTGAATCAGTATTATCAAATTCTTTTCAATATACCCTCTAGATTTATAATTTAATTTATTCTTCAGATGTTGACCATTAATTTGAATGTCAGTACCATATAATAATGAACAGGAACAAGAAAAACAGATAGTCACACCAAAGAACACCAGATATAAGGTGGAAACCCAATGTGGGTGAAAACCACCTACTGCAATGTGTCTCTACCTTCTTTCAATTAGAAACTTCTTTTTACAATGATTCTATACTGGTGCAGTCCTTTACCAATACGCATGCTGCAACCTGCAGAGAGCTACAACCCTCTCTCATTTTCCAGACTCTCCTGGAAGGGAGCTACAACCCCCTTAGCTCTTGTACTACCTGAGCTACTAGTACGTAGGTGCTCACCTACTGAAGGCTTCAACTTTCTCTTTTCTTCCAGGGACCACGTTTCATAAATTTTCAAACTAGATCCAAGAATCTCAATCAAACATCAATTAGATCTGCAATCAACCAACTTCCTTGTGCAAGTATTGAATTAATAACTTCTCAGAACACAGTACCAGTACTCAGACACCAATTTAGAACCCTGAACACAGCAGTGATAGACAAAAGTAGCTAAAACATATATCAAGAGAAAAGTCTGCAACTTCACCAATAGTAACCTGCGGATGTCCGCACTTTCTCTGTCAGTGGCCTGCGTACCTCCGCACCTGCGCTGTCTGTGCTTAGCGCACCCCGCACCTGCACTGTCGGCTGCTCCGCACACCTCCGCACCTGCACTGTTGGCTGCTCTGCGCACCTCCGCACCTGCACTGTTGGCTTCTCCGCGCACCTCCGCACCTGGTGCATCTTCTGATCTGTGCACCTTCGCACCTGAACTGTCGGCTTCTCCGCGCACCTCCACACCTGGAGCATCTTCTGATCTGTGCACCTCCGCACCTGCACCCGTGTCTAAACTGCGCACCTCCGCACTTTCACTGTGGTTCACCTGCGGTCCTCCGAATGGAGCCAAATTATCAGTCCTCCAATATTTCCCAGACTGTTAGATCCACAGATCTGATCATGCGTCAAAGTAGATCGTCCTTCTAACGCTCAGATCTCTCCTTGATTTAGCTATCATTCACCAACCGATTTCCAGAAATTCAGATCTTGATTCTCTTTAGATATTCAACACACATAAGTGCCTAGCCAAATGATCTCCTTTCCTTTTTATAGGCAAGCCCTTACTCAAACCATGGACCAAAACCATAGAATTCCAATACAAGGGACCCAAAACCTGGGTTCAATACTTTAGGATGCAAAACCACGGACCAAAACCATAGGATCAACAGCGTCAGACTAAATACCATGGATCAACCATAAAATTTCCCTCGTGCGCGCGTTTCTCTGCATGAAAGTGAGTGAATTTGACGTCCGCACCTTTTGTTCGGAGAACCTGCGGGTATGTCCGCACCTCTTGTTCGGAGAACCTGCGGGCCCGTGGCTTTTGTTCGGCGCACCTGCGGGTATCTCATTTTCTAACATTTTGAGAGCCTGAACTGATTTGCCACTTTGAGTGAGTTGCCATCAAGGACAACACTTATGCCATAGCACCACATCTGTGTCATAATGCCAACAATCTCCCCCTTTGGACTTGATGGCAACCCCAAGATCCTCAAAGTCATTCTCCCCCTTTGTCATCAAGGGCAAAGGGTTATGCTTCCCCTGAGAACATGCTATAAACTCTACTCTGCTGTGCTGATCATGCTCCCCCTAACTATAGGCCAGATCTGCAAAAAAAAAAATCTTCAAGAAGAACCATAATCCACCATACACCATAAATGACCTTCCTATCACCAAAAGACTCTATACATACATTCATCACCCAACCAAGTGGGGATCATCCACCCAACCAAGTGGGGTTACATCAAAAATTTACATATGACAACCAAGTACATTATATCATTCATCCCAGGCATAGAGGGGAAACCAAAATAGGCCGTTATAGACCTTGACAAAAGAGATATAAGACATAGAGACAAAACATTAGCAGCATTATTCAGATCAGCATCCAAGTTCTCCTTCTGTACTTTCTCCTCCAAGATCTTCTACAATAATGCCAACAATGCATTATTAGAAGAATATATGCTCCCCGTAAACCAGCGAATGTACGTGTATACCCCATATGAAACTTGCGTACAACCAACCATCTCTGAAACAAACAAGATTCAACAGCAAGATGATGCATCAACTACCCCCTACTTTTGTCTGAGGTATTCAAAGGTCTCCCTCGGTAGTGGTTTGGTGAGTATATCAGTAACTTGTTCCTTAGAGGGAACATACTCCAACTTGACCTTTTGTTCAAGCACTTGTTCCCGAAGAAAATGATATTTGATAGGTATATGCTTGGTCTTTGAATGCATGACTGGGTTCTTTGAAATGCTGATAGCACTTGTATTATCACATAGGATGGAGATAGGTGGAGTACAAGTGATTTGAAAATCTTGCAAAGTTTGCATCATCCAAAGAAGTTGTGTGCAACAAGATGCAGCAGCCACATACTCTGCTTCAGCTCTAGATAATGCTATTGAACTTTGTTTCTTGCTGAACCAAGATACTAATCTAGAACCCATGAAGAATGCACCACCACTAGTGCTTTTTCTGTCATCCACGCTTCCGGCCCAATCTACATCTGTATAAGCATGAAGTGTGAGATCTATATCTCTAGGATACCATAAGCCATAGTTTTGAGTTCCTTGAAGATACTTGAAGATTCTCTTAACTGCCTGAAGATGAGTTTCCTTTGGATTTGCCTGAAATCTTCCAACTATTCCGACTACATGCATGATGTCTGGTCGGGTACCTGTCAAATAAAGCAGACTTCTAATCATGGATCTATAGGTTGGTTGATGCACTGCTGCTGATTCATCATTTGCACTGAGGTTGCATCCTATAACCATAGGGGTACATACTAGTTTCGAACATTCCATGCCATATTTCTTCAAGATCTACTTCAGGTACTTGGTTTGAGATAAAAATATACCGCCTTCATTTTGTTGGATTTGTAGACCAAGAAAATATGTCAGCTCTCCAAGCAATGACATTTCGAATTCTTTCTGCATTACCAAGGCAAAGTTTTGACTCATAGCTTCTTCATTTCTGCAAAAGATAATATCATCTACATACACAACAAGTATTAGCAATTTGTCATTTTCAATTTTTATATAAAGATTGCTATCTACTAATCCTTTTGAAAAACCTTGTTGATGAAGGTATTTGTCCAAACGATAGTACCAAGCCCTTGGAGCCTATTTAAGACCATAGAGAGCCTTTTTTAGTCTACATACAAGATTTGGATCATTCCCAAGGATGAAACCATCTGGTTGCTCAATGTACACTTCTTCCTCTAAGTCTCCATTCAGAAAGGTTGATTTCACATCCATTTGAAATACTTTGAACTTCTGAAAGCTAGAGAGAGCAAGGAACATTCTGATGGCCTCAAGTCTAGCAATGGGAGCAAAAGTTTCTTCAAAGTCTATTCCTTCTTGTTGAGCATACCCTTTACAAACAAGTCTGGCCTTGTTTCTAATTACTTCCCCATTTTCATTCAACTTGTTTTTGAAGATCCATTTTGTCCCTATGACATTCTTATCTTTTGGTCTAGGAACCAACTCCCAAGTGTTATTCTTTTCGATCTGCTCAAGTTCTTCATCCATTGCCTTGACCTAGCATTCATCTTTGCATGCCTCTTTTACATTTTGTGGTTCAGCGGAGGAGAGTAATGCCAAATAGCTTGAAGCTTCTGCAATTGTTCTTCTTGTTTGTTTACTTGTCTCCTTTTGCCCCAAAATTTGAGATTCTGGATGATTCTTTTGAACATACCTGGATGGATTCTTTTCTTCTACCCTTATCTGTTCTTCTGGTGCCTCATGGGTTTCTTCTTCATCATGAATCTGATTTGATGTTGATGGATAGTCCTCATCATCTTCGAAGTCTTCAGATCTTACCTGTTTGGGAGTGATTTCTTCTTCATCTACCACTACATCAATGTTGTCGACAATTCTTCCAAGCCTTTTATTGTAACATTTGTATGCTTTGCTGTGAGGAGAATAACCAAGGAGAATGCCTTCATCTTCTCTAGGTTCAAACTTGCCAAGATTTTCATCATTATTTTTAATATAGCATTTGCTTCCAAAAATTTTGAAATGTTTTACCGAAGGAGTCTCACCATACCAGAGCTCATGAGGAGTTTGAGTGTTGTTCACCCGGATATTTGTCTTGTTGAGAATAACAACTGCAGCAAATGTGGCTTCACCCCAGAAGGTTGCGGGAGTTCCAAACTCATCAAGCATAGCACGAGCCATTTGTTGAACCGTTCTGTTCATCCTTTCCACTACTCCATTTTGCTGAGGAGTCCTAGCTATAGAGAATTCCCTTCTTATTCCATGTTCTTCACAAAAATCGAAAAATTCATTCAAGGTAAACTCCCCACCTCTATCAGACCTGAGGCATTTGATTTTGTGATCTGATTCGTTCTCCACCAAGGCTTTGAATGATTTGAACTTTTCAAAGGCTTCGTCTTTGTGCTTCATAAGTCCTATCCAACACATCCTGGAAAAGTCGTCAATAAATAATATAAAATACTCTTCTCCTCGAGGTGACCTTTTCCTAGATGGACCACATACATCACTATGGACAAGTTCAAGTGGCATGCTGGCTGATCCTTCCTTCTCAGGGAAGTTAGTTCTGGTTTGCTTACCAAACTGACACGATTTTCATATTTTATTGTCTATAATTCTGATGTCTGGAAGACCATGAACTGCCTGGTATTTTCATGCTTTCCTTATCTGTGAGAAGCTAAGATGCCCCAATCTTCTATGCCATAACCAGTGTTCATCGTTCTTGCTTAGATAGCATTGATGTTGTCCTTCTTTGAATATGTATAAATTATTTGGAGTTCTTATGCCTTTGATCACTGTTTTTCCTGTATCAAGAACACAAACACTACATCCATTTGATCGAAATATTACCTCTATTCCTTGATCGCACATCTGACTGACACTCAATAGATTATGCTTTAAGCCATCAAAATACATAACATTTCCAGCTTTGACCTTTTCTTTCAACTGAACAGAACCTTTACCTTTTATGAGCACAGGGATTTCATTTCCAAATGAGACCTTCTTCTCTTTCTCTAAGGCACTATATCATTGAAGTTTTCCTTTATCACCCGTCATATGTTTCGAACATCCACTGTTGATGTACCATTGATTTTCTTGCCCTTCCGCATATAAGGCTATACCACATCTTTCTGGTTGTGGTTCTTTCATTCTCCATGTTTTGGAATTTTAGGTTTGTTCCTTTGTTTGCCAAAACCTACTCTTGCATTCAAAATCTTCATGACCAAAGTTGTTACAAATAGAACATTCAATTTCATTCTCAAGGGCAGAAAAGTTATTGTAGGTTCTTTTCGTGATCCCAGTCACACTTCTTTGTTTTTGAGCTTCTCTAGTCATGATTGTCTTATAGGCAACACATTGAGCTGCTTTGTGACCAAAGTTATGACAAGAGAAACATTGGCCATTGAAAAAACTCCTGCGATTATCAAATCTACCAACCGAATGATTGTAGTTGCTATTGGCATCCATTCTTGAGGAAAATTGAGAATGTTTTACCTGTGGCTGGTTGTAGATTCTGTTCATCCTTAAAGTAGATTGCCCCTGATTTACCTGGTAGTCTTTTTTCATTCTTGAGGTAAATTGTCCCTGATTTACCTGGTGATCTCCATAGTGCCTTTGCTGTCGATTGTCAATTTGTTCACTCCTCCTTGCTGCATCAAGATAACTTTTGGAGGTGAATGGTTTCTGTGCTTGAGATGCTTCTTCATTATATCCCAAACCTGTCTTGATTAGAGAATGCTGCACATTGATAACATAATCTAGAGTTTCAGATCCTTCAACAAATCTAAGATTAAGTGCTTTTGTTTTCTCAATCTCTTTTCTAAGACCCACAATTTCACATTCCAACTTTTCATGATGTTTTTTCCTTTCAGCCAGTTGGAATTACAGAGTATCAATAATCATATTTTTCTCTTCTAAACAAATTTTGACTTTAGAAATCTCTTCATACAGACCTTCTTCATCTATAGCATCCATGAAATCATCATCTTCAAAGGCCATTAAAAGTCTATAATTATTACCTTGTTCATCTTCATCACTATTTGAAAGTCCATCACTATCTTCATGAGTGTAATAGCTTTTCTTATTTACATTCTGTTTTTTGTTCCATCTAACAGGTTCCTTACCTTTGTCAAGCTTATCCTTATGAGGACACTTGGCAGCATAGTGACCAACTCTTCCACAAGCAAAGCATTTGAAAGGTAACTTACCTCTGAATCTTCTAGCACCCAGTTAAAGGTTCTTGAAAAAATTTGATTCTTCCTCTTCTTCTGACATATGCCCTGACTCATAGTAATATCCTTTTCCTGCAACCTTGAATGCAGCTTCTCTCCTATCTAATGGTCCTCCTTTCCTCATTTCATAAGCAGTTAGAATCTCGTGCAGCTGTGACATGGTAAGTTGCTGTAGATTCTATTTTTCTTCTATTGCAGAGAATTTTGATTCAAACTTAGAGGACAAAGATCTTAGTACCTTTTCAACCACAACAACCTCTTTTATTTCTTCAACCAAGTTTTTCATACAATTAACAATCTCATATATATGTAGAAAATAGTTAGCCACACTTTCATCATTGTACATTTTGAGATTTTCATACTGAATTCTGAGGGTTTGAAGTTTTGCCCATTTTACCTGTTCATCTCCTTCATAGCTCAGAACGATCTTATCCCATATTTCTTTTGCGGATTTGTACTGCATAACCTTGATGAACTCTGATTGAGATAGACATCCTAATAGAGTATTGACAACCTTTGGATTTGTTTCATATTGCTTCTTACCAGCCAGATCTATAGGAGTTGCTGACGGAAAAGTGTACCTTGAATCTATGATATCCCAGACTTCTGTACCAAGAGATTGAAGATAGGCAGTGACTCTTACCTTCCAATATACAAAGTTGGTCCCATCAAAAATTGGTGGCCTGATCGATGCTTCTCTCTCGTAGTTGCTCATGATGATAGATCTTCCTTCAAGCGATCAAGCTTCTTCTGAAGGACCTGCTCTGATACCAATTGTTGGAAATAATACTGATAGGGGGGGGGGTGAATCATTATTATCAAATTCTTTTCAATATACCCTCTAGATTTATAATTCAATTTATTCTTCAGATGTTGACCATTAATTTGAATGTCAATACCATATAATAATGAACATGAACAATAAAAACAGACAGTCACACCAAAGAACACCAGATATAAGGTGGAAACCCAATGTGGGTGAAAACCACCTGCTACAATGTGTCTCTATCTTCTTTCAATTAGAAACTTCTTTTTACAATGATTCTGTACTAGTGCAGTCCTTTACCAGTACGCAGGCTGCAACTTGCAGAGAGCTACAACCCTCTCTCATTTTCCAGACTCTTCTGGAAGGGAGCTACAACCCCCTTAGCTCTTGTACTAGCTAAGTTACTAGTACGTAGGTGCTCACCTACCGAAGGCTTCAACTTTCTATTTTCCTCCAAGGACCACGTTTCATAAATTTTCAAACTAGATCCAAGAATCTCAATCAAACATCAATTAGATCTACAATCAACCAACTTCCTTATGCAAGTATTGAATTAATAACTTCTCAGAACACAGTACCAGTACTCAGACACCAATTTAGAACCCTGAACAGAGCAGTGATAGACAGAAGGAGCTAAAACATATATTAAGAGAAGGGTCCACAACTTCACCAATAGTAACCTGCGGATGTTCACACTTTCTCTGTCAGTGGCCTGCGTACCTCCGCACCTATGCTGTCTGTGCTTAGCGCACCCTCGCACCTGCACTGTTGGCTACTCCGTGCACCTCTGCACCTACATTGTTTGCTGCTCTGCACACCTCTGCACCTGCACTGTTGGCTTTTCCGCGCACCTCCGCACCTTGTGCATCTTCTGATCTGTGCACCTTCGCACCTGAATTGTCGGCTTCTCTGCGCACCTCTGCACCTGGAGTGTCTTCTGATCCACGCACCTCCGTACTTTTGCTGTGGTTCACCTGCGGTCCTCTGAATGGAGCCAAATTAACAGTCCTCCAATTTTTCCTAGACTGTTAGATCCACAGATCTGATCATGCGTCAAAGTAGATCGTCCTTCTAACGCTCAGATCTCTCCTTGATTTAGCTATCATTCACCAACCGATTTCCAGAAATTCAGATCTTGATTCTCTTTAGATATTCAACACACATAAGTGCCTGGCCAAATGATATCCTTTCCTTTTTATAGGCAAGCCCTTACTCAAATCATGGACCAAAACCATATAATTCCAATATAAGGGACCTAAAACCTAGGTTCAATACTTTAGGATGCAAAACCACGGACCAAAACCATAGGATCAATAGTGTCAGACTAAATACCATGGATCAACCATAAAATTTCCCTCATGCGCGCATTTCTCTGCATGAAAGTGAGTGAATTTGACGTCCGCACCTTTTGCTCGGAGAACCTGCGGGTATGTCCACACCTCTTGTTCGGAGAACCTGCAGGCCCACAGCTTTTGTTCGGTGCACCTACGGGTATCTCATTTTCTAACATTTTGAGAGCCTGAACTGATTTGCCACTTTGAGTGAGTTTCCATCAAGGACAACACTTATGCCATAGTGCCACATCTGTGTCATAATGCCAACATTTTGAACCAAGGAGGTTGAAAAAAACCATATTGGCAAGCCAATGGTAAATCTTGGAAGGGATAATGTAGCAATATATGGAGCACCAATATTTCCGAAAGGAAGAAAAGGACTAGGATTCCCATCAAAAGGAATTCCTTGATTGGTGGACTCCCAAGTTGTTGCCATATGTCTCAACCTAAGATCAAATAAGGACTGATGTGGATGAGGTTATCCCCGGTCAATTAATTTTATTTTAATCAAAATAACATAACAAAACAAAAGAGGGATAATCTAGGCAAAAGGATTACCAAGTAACTATGAACTACAATATACTGCCTCAGTAAACCAAGGACTTAACATACGTGCAAACAATCTCCCCGAATCCTATTTTGGTGTATCACAGTGTACAAGGCGACTGACTCAGTTACCTAAGTATGGATATCAACCTAATGTAGTCCTCCCATATATACCCGAAACTACATGGAGGCCCAATCTGTGTTAGTGTTGTCTAATGTTAAACCGCACAGTGAGAGCATTCCTTTATACTTTTCATACTATTACACCGTCCTATATACCCAAAGGTATGTGGATGAGCTATGATATACTTACATACGTGGAATGAGGTATCACACTCGGAATGTATCATAGACAATTAACAATAGCTACTATGTTTTACGATGTTGGAACATGTCTCTAGCCTAGAACCTCTAAATGTTATTCGTTAAGTTACAATGCTCCATTAGGTTAATTCAGATAAATTTTAAGTTGATCTTCTTAAGAATTTTCCTTTCAAGGTTCACTATGTGATGTATGTTTTCAATTCCTAGAATGCAACTAACATGAGAAACATTCTTTCATTCAATTAAAAATCAAAACCATAGCAAGTAAGGGATAGAGCAATCAGATCTTTGGAAAAGAGAAAAGAGCACACCTAATGCAATTTCCCTAGCTATTCCTATCAAGAATTCACAAACTAAAATATGCAGAATGAAAGTTTTTCATTTCAGTCCCTTTAGTGTTTAGATGAAAAAAAAGGAACTAGATGCACAAACAATCAATTAATATTTTTCATAAGAAATGAAGATTTTACGACAGTTTCTTTTCAAGGCAATAAAGACTTTGCGACACTTCCTTTTCAGAAAATATTAATCAACTATAAGCTATCTTTGACAATGAATTGATAATGATAAATAAATAATTTAAGAAACACTAAACAATCAAGGTCAAAGTAGGGCTAGGAGAGAAACTTCAAATTGATTTCAGAACCATAGAGAACATTGATCTTTCAGCGAATAAAAACAGAAGCAACTTTGGAAAAATCAAACCAAAGGTGGGTTTTTTAGCCTAAGAGGGATTAGTGCAGGCCAAAGTGGGAGAGACTGCACTACAAAGCACTGTCTCTAAGCCAAGGGTGCACTGCAGTGCACTGTCTCTAAGCCAAGACTGCGCTAGTGCTAGAGAGTTAGATCAAAAGACATCTAAGCACAACTTTTTGACTAAAAACACTTCAAAATGAATGAAATAAGATCAATAAAGTCAAGCAAAGTCTACTAGGGTGTAATATTATGAGGTTAAGCCACCAAGAACAACATTCATTCCCCAGTATGGTCACTAATTTGTTACATGGAATTTGCATCTATGGATAAACACATCTTCCCTGCGTGGGTGACTACACCTAGAACAACATAATGAAAGTAGTTTAACCTTTTCTTATAGAAGAGAGATGAGATAGAGGAACTTACTTGTTGCTTTTCACTTCCTAATTCTCTTTTGGATCACTCCCATTTCTCCCACTTGAACTAAATCTGCTCAAAAGGTACCTACATCAAGAGAAACAGAAACAAGAAATGATCAAAGCATGCATGACCTATCAACTATTAAAAAATGGAATCGAATACATTGAAACACATAATGATCACAAATATGAACAATCATATGAGAAAAGGAATAAGCTCTTTATTAATGTAGAAGGAATAATATCACGTTTGATTCTATGCCACCCTTCTAGCTTCAGTTCAACCCTCACCACATCAAAAGCTCAACACTCCAACAACATAACATTGCTTAACATAAACTCAATCCTCAAACCAACAGAATTTCCTTACAAACTTAAGATTCTAGCCCCTTGATCACTATGATGAGTGCTCAATTTATGGGAAATTGAGGTGTTTTTGTCATAAATTGGGCATTGAATGGCCTTCCAAAATTGGAGTTAGTTTCCATGGAGCAAGGGATGAGAGGATATGAGGTTAATTGATCCATATCCTATCCAATTTCGACCTCATAGGATGAGATAAGAGTTGGGCATCCTTCTAGAATGCTCTAGAATCAGAGAGTATTCTCAGAATCCAATGTGAATTTTGCTCAATCTTGCCCAGCGTAGGCTAAAGATGGCCTAAGTGCACTGCAACACAGGACATAGTGGGCCTACTTGCATTGCAGCGTAGGCCACGGTAGGCCTGCCTACATTACAGCGCAGTTACCCCTGACCAAGGTTGCACTGGTCTCCCAAGGAGGCATTTCAGGAGGTCTTGACGCTAGGAAACTTTCATAGAAGGAGGCATTCAATGAGTTGACTTTTCTAGGTCATGTAACAACTGAATCAGGGTTTGATGAGCCCTAAAAGTACTGATCTATATGTCGGGAGTGATATGCCCAAATAGACTTATAACAATGTGTGAAATTTTTTATTCGTTATGTTTACAAAGCAATTTGATGAAGAAATCTACCCAAAGATCCAAAAATTTTGTTATGAATTACTCACTTGCAACTTCTCATTCCCTCTCTACTAGTCGAATGAAATATTGTAAGGGTTTTAGGTCAATAATATATCACAAGAATTTCAACTTCCATCTTCAAGAGACATGACCTTGTAGAGTAGGGCTTTGAGTCCTGGTCTTGAAAACTATCTCTACGGCTAAAATTCAGAGAAATTTTCTTTGATTGTGTGCCTAATTAATATCGTTTTTTCTGTGGTTACTGACTAAGCTGGTATTGGTAAGTCCAAATATCATTGTTTTTCCTTTTGATTTCTAGTAATAAATTGTAACAATTTAGAAGCAAAGCATCATCATTATGTGGGTATATGACAAAAGATTGATGCCTGCAATATATTTCAAACACCAATATTTTTTCATATAGCATTCTTTTACAACATAGTAGATTGATGGGCAACAAATATTTTTTGATAGGGGTGGTCTGGAGGATGACAAAGTCCAATAAATAGACCGAGGATGGTGTGGATAGACTAAACCTATTGAAATTTAAGAAGGAAGGTTACCTTAGTAGTACCAGTGTTAGGGTTGTTGTAGATAGCACCCCCATCATCATTACCCTAACTCCTCCACACCCGTTCCTTCAATTCAATCCCTCCCATCCTACCCATATAAGTCAATAGGAGTCCCTCACAAAGAGAAATTCCTAAAGGGGTATGTTGGTGCCCCATTTTGTCCTCACTTCCACTATTTTCTACCTCCATTCTTATCCTTTTTGTACTCCTATACCTACTCTCCTATCGCTTTTATTGCTCTAAAACTATCAAAATATTAGTATGAGGTAAAGCATTTCATTCTGCCATTTTTTTGTTTATTAGTCAAGTTTAAGCGAATTTGAGTTTTTACCAATGAACTAACTAATCAATATGATCGAGTGTGAATATTGCAGTAGCTGAGCAAGATGAGATTAGGAGAGTGTTGGTCGATGAACCATGTTCCACCATTTTTGTACTCAACGACCATTTTGGGATCAGTACTTAACGATGTAAAGGATGGATAGGCCGAATATTTCTAGATGAGCGATCCACCTATAGCTGTGTTCGAACAAGTTCAACTTCTGCCATGATAAGATCTTCACTATCCTCACTGAACTTAGCTGGTACCACTATTGGGGTTAGTTGAGGATTTGTTATGATAAATCGAATAGGTTGTTTCAACAATCTAATCTGGAAGATCAATTTAGCCAAGCTATTAAATTTGTTATGTATGGTCGAGGTTTTTTTTAACTAAGTTGATGCCTATAAAGGCTGATCTGTAATAACTAGGAAGCTAGCAAACAAAAGAGAATCCTGTCATTTGTATCTTTGAAGTGTTATCTCCAGACATATTATTTTTAATTGAAAGACTATTATGATGGCTATGTATTAAGTTCAGATCGATTCGTTGCATGGTTTGCTATGAATTCATGAATTAGTTGTGTTAAATCTTTTCATTTCCTGTAAGTAAGTAAGCTCCCCAGGTGTGGCCAGGCCCACCACCATCTGGGATTAGCTCTGTATCATTTCTTAGGAACATAATCATGTGATAGTTATAGATGCTTCTCATTTGTCTTTGGTTTATCAATTGTTTATATGTTGCGTGGAGGCTTTTATTGAATTTGGAACGATTTTAGTGTGCTGACTATTACATGTGTTTTTAGATTTGAATGTGTGGTTCTTGTATGCATCTCAGAGATTGGTGCTCCTACCTTTAAAATAGAGACATACTCTATTCATCAAAGCAACAAGTTATATCCTTTTGACTGTGTTATTGTAGTTATATAAAACTTGTTTCAATCATATTGTAAATTGAATATTTGTAGTGAGATGATCTCTCTATTGGAAACGCAGAGCAATGTTCGAATGCCGAAGTTGAGATAATGCACTGACTAGTAAGGATTGATATGGTGTGGGCTTTGTTGTGTGTATTAGAGATGTAGATTGTTCATATGCATTGAGTGTGTTTCGGTTGATTCTGAATAAATCACATTTGCTTGTTTCTTTTTGTTATCAAATTGGTTGGTTTCTTTCCAATTTATTTTCATGAATATGTGTACCATAGGAGTACTTCTTTTCAGATTGATTGATTAGAATAGCTTGACTTATCATAAGTTTGATTTAGTCCAAATCGGTTGGTTTTATGCTAAATTATTTTCATGAGTGTGTGTCATAGAAATATTTCTTTCCAGATTGATTAATTAAGATAGTTTATCATAGTTTAATCTAGTCTTGTTTATCAAATAGATTCTTATTTTCTTAATAAAATTCGCGGATTGATTTTGGGAGTTCAAGTGAGCAATTTAGTTTTCAGTGTGATTTCTCTTGCTTTGTTTTGAGTGCCTGAGTGCAGTACTATAGCCTAGAGTCTGATACTATTGATTGAAAACATAGTTTCCAGCCTGAGGTAATTTCCATCAAATGCGTGCTTGATTTGATTTCGAAGTTAGGTTGCAATCAACTATGTGATTACCTTTTCATTGAGAAGACAGAGCATTGGTTTGTCGAGATTTTGAATAGGTTTTCTTGAGTTTAGTTTGAGATTTATACAACTATAGGATAAGTTTCTTGAGTACAGTTTTGTGTGGCTCATAGCAATTCATAGTTTTTTTATTTGTTTGTTATTCGTGAGAATAGAGTTAAGGTTTGATATTTGAAGCTTGTTCTTAAGGTTATGATAGATTAGAAATATGTATGCAAATTAGTTGAGTGTGAGAGATCAAGTTGCTTGGTTAAGTGTGTGAGAAAGAGTATTCAGATTAGCTTCCAACATAGAGATCTTTTACTTGTTGTCAAGACAGTGGAATCAATGTGAAGCTTTTCTCATTCTATGGTTTGAATTAAGAACAATTATTGAATGCAAGATTGATTGTTTAGTTTAAAGTTGAATTACCATCGCAAGTAGATTAGATATTTTAATTCTTTCAAGTGGAAATTACAAGAGTTGGAAATTAGGATTTGGGTTTTGAATGATTGAGTTATGTGTGGAGTCTTTTTGATTAGGCATTCACTTTCATAGCTTGTCAAATTAGAATCTGTGGTAAAGAATCAAGTCGACATTTAAGTCCATATTTCAATTTCAGTATAGAGTAGGTTAAGTTCATAGAGATTTCAAAGTCTTTAAGTTGAATTTGATTATTGATTATGCCTGTGTTAGCAAGATGGATTGATTTCCTTTTGAGTTGTGTGTTTACAAGCATTTGTGTGTTCCATTACTTAGTTGATCATTATAAAGGAAACATTAAAACTCTGACCAAGAACTGAATGTAGAAAGTGCAATACAACTCGTGTTTATGAGCCCAGATTGACATATAGATGCAGGAGAATTAATACACCTATTAAATCTCTCAACATTTTGGCGTCGTTGTTGGGGAGTTGTAATTTCTTATTCAGGTAACTATTATTATTTGAGTTTCAGGATCCTGCAAGACTTTCAAAGGACGAAGAGTGTACGGTAACGCATGAGTGAAGAGCCATGCATCCACTTTTGTGGGGTTTCTCCAAAGTCTGACCGATCACTGCTTGTTCTTGAGTTTCTATTTCCTTTATCTTTATGCATAGGAGTACAGGTAGACCTAGAGATAGAAAGGGTAGATTTATTTCCAGTTCTAAATTTCCTACAACCTTTGGATCAGAAGTACAGGTAGACTTAGAGATAGGAAGGGTAGATTTATTTCCAGTTCTAAATTTCCTGCAACCTTTGGATCAGTTAATATACCCATTCTTACCATTACTAATCGATATGCAGGACTAAGACAAGAAGGAGGAAGTGTTGATACCAACTTGGTTTCGGATCAAGAATTCTTAGATCAAGGGGAAAAGACCATTCGACAGGTTGTCTTTGACAACCTTGTAGAAGAACCAGTAGAACTGCAAGACAACGTGGACGAGCAATCAACCAATATCAACTATGTTCCAATACCTCTTGTTCACACCATAATCAGCAAACCCCTTCAGGTGCCCATTGCAGATATGGATCACCAAGATGGGGAGGACAGACACAACGAAGAATGCCAGGAAGAGGGAGAAGGTCCTTGATGCAATGGTAACCTCTTTGGAGGAAACAACCAGGAAGACGAAGAGGAAGTTACCTTCGGGTTCCCTATCCTAGATGTGACTCGCGACATCAACATGAAAAACATTCTGATGGCATCTCTCCCATTATTCTACGGTAAATCATCTGAAGACCCTGATGCATTTATTTTTGAATTCGATATTTTATGTCGCAGTTATAATTACTATGAGGATGCACATAAACTTAAATTGTTTCCAGCCACATTAAAAGATGCAGCCCTTAGATGGTTCATGAGTCTAGGGCAACACACGATATACTCATGGGATGACATGAAATCAGTCTTCCTTAAAAAGTATCAAGATTTTTGTAAGAGTAGGGACATCAATGATATCCTTAGGATGCAACAAACAGAAGACAAAAACCTAGAGGAGTATCTTGAACGATTCCTATACAATTTTCACAAATCTCGTGGGTCAAACTTAGATGAAAAGATTATCAGAACTGTGTTCCTAAAAGGGCTGAGAGATGATTTCATTGAAACATTAAACCTTCTTAGTGGTGGAGACATCTATAAGAAGCCATTTGCTGAAGTAATCGAGCTTTGTCGTACCTATTCTAGGAGCCAAGCTAAAGTAGGCAAAAAGCTTCGTGAACTTAAAGATAATTCTAGAGACTATGTGCAAAAGAAAACTGTGGCTAATGTTGTTACAAGAGTCGAGCTGGGAAACCTATTAGAAAAATTTAAAACTGATATACTCAACACAATCAGTGACCAGCTAGACACTATGAAAATCAAACAAAAACAAGAGGCCAAAAAAGCAACCATGGCAGTCTTTTATTCTAAGTGTAGGTACAAACATGAAAATAGGGAATGTCCTTTAAATGCCATTGAGATCTATGAAATCTGCACTCTAGAACACCCAACTGAGAAGTGCCCATCACTTCCCGGCTTACAGGCCATCTACAAGGGGAGCGCTGAAACCATTGACCAATCTCAAGCCACCAAAAGACCCACCTAGAGAGGCCAGAGTCAGAATATGTTTCCAGACCCAAATTCCCAAGGTTATGGCCAGACTCAGCCTTGGACCTTCCCTGCATCTTACCCTCCTTGGGCTACTCTGCAACCACAAAACACTGCCTGGAGCTAGAATTGGAGGAAAAACCCCTATACCAACACCTATCAACCCCAGAGACAACTCTAAGCGCCTAACCCAAATATGCCAAGTACCTCATATAATCCGACCATGCAATCCTATCAGCAAGGGTATAACCCCAACATGTATCAACAACCTACACTACCACCACCTCCTTTGCATTAGTTGTTACCTGCACCTGCTAACCCATCATCTTCATAGGCACCTGTTACCTTGTACCGAGCCCAACCTACATTGTTGTGTGCGAAATCCGTACCTAACCCAAGTCACAATATGCTACCTAAACCTGTGCAAAAAATTGATATTCAACATTTTCCTACATACATGATCACTGCCATTCCTATGAATGAAATCCAATTATGATTAGGAAAGACAGTTAATAGATGAAAATGAGTTGTTGTTATCCAGGAAGAGGTACCCTCTGCATCATCCAAAAACCATTTGCAAAACGAAAAACAACAACAATCACAGAAAGAAGAATCAAATAAACCACCGTACCTGGAAAGACTAATTGTAAAGAAAGAATAGATCCTGCTTGAATATGATTTGGAAAACAAACTTAGGAATGCTTACATTAAAATTCCGCTCTTACAAGCAATTAGAGACATTCCCATTTATACCAAAATTTTTCAGAGATCTTTGCATTAAGAAACTGGGGAGGAAGGGGCATAAGAACCAGAATGTCAAAATCATAAGCCAAATGTCCACTATGATTTTTTATTTGTTGGAAAAATACAATGACCCTAGGAATCCCATTGTCAGCATTGAGATAAACAGAGTACTTCTGCCAAATACACTGGTGGATCTAGGGACAGCAATAAATGTAATGACCTATGAAACAATAACATCATTATAGCTATCTAGACTTAAATCCACGCCTATCCTTTTAGAAATGGCAGAAAAATCCATCGTCAAACCAATGGGAACCTTAGTGGACACAATAGTCACTATTGCCTCTTAGAAATATCCCATAGATATTGTAGTTATTTCTCTGAAAACCTTTAGGCCTAGACACCTTGTGGTTCTAGGGTGACCATGGCTGAAAACTACTGATGCCATCATAGGATGCAGAAACAAAGAAATTATTATTTCTAATGCTCCCCACAATCAAGCTTTGTCTATTTTTCCACCTGCTTAGACAGCTACTGAAGTACCAATATGGCTCGAAGACCCATATGGAGATGAAGACTGCATGTTTCCTCTATTGTCAGTAGATTAGTCTAGAGATCTTTAGGGAAATTTTGATGAACATGTTTTGTAGCAATTTTTAGCTAATAGATCTTGTATCAATGATCCCATCCCTTTTAACGGTTATCAACATGTGTTTGGTGATGAGTTTCAGGAAACCTGCCATCTAGCTGTCTTCACCTCTTTTGCAGCAATGGAGGAAAGCCATGAGCTCACCACAAAACTTGTAGAAATTTTTGAACGAAACATCTTATATATCGATACAGGATTGACTGTAGAACAAAGGTAGCAGTTGATGAGTATGATTCACCTGGGATTACTTGGACATGTGTAGGTTTTAACCCCGTACAAAAAATTACCTGCATACGAATTCCAAAACACAGAAAATAAATAATGTGATAGCATAACATATAAAACACATATACACAGAGATTTTCCCCTGGATCACAAAACCGAAACTACCAGCTTGATTTTTCATTATGTTCCTTTCAATGTTACAATACATATTTATACATGATGAAACATCTAATACCATGGACCAAAAACCATTGCGTCCAGAACCATGGACCGAAAACCATCGCGTCTAAAAAACATGTGTGAAAATCATGCACAAAACCATAGGTGGGTACGCCCAACCTAACATAGGATCCAAAACCAAAATTTTCCAGGGTGCTGCCCCGGACCCCATAAAGTGGGGTTATGGGTACCCCTTAAACCCCCTGTGACCTCCCCCACTACACAACCTACGCAATGAAGGGGGGCTCCGCCCCCCCTCTCACCCCCCCCATTTAACTACGTGGGCTAGTCGTGGAAAGAATATAACACAACACAACATTCTCCCACTTGTTGTTTTCTTTCCACAAGGGGGCCATAAGAGAGCTTAGTCATTTTTCTAGCCCTGAAATGCGCATGGTCTCTCTACACCAAGAGAACTTCTCAGAGCTCACATATTTTGTCAATGCATCTACAGTATTCTTCAAAGTGTCCACCTTTACCAGCAACATCTTTTTGTCTTCTATCATATCCCTCACAAAGCGATACTGAACATCAATGTGCTTTGTCTTTGAATGATATGCGAGGTTCTTTGCCAAGAAAAATGCACTTTGGCTTTCACAGTCTATCCTTATAGCTCCCTGTACTAACCCCATATTTGAACACAATCTCTGCAACCAAACTGCTTCCTTGCTTGCATGAGTGGCTGCCATGTATTCTACCTCTGTAGTTGATAGTGCCACTACAGATTGTTTCTTACTCATCCAACTGACTGCACCTCCAAATAGGTTAAACACATACCCACTTGTAGATCTTCTTTGATCCAGATCTCTAACCCAGTCGGCATCAACAAAGCCACGAATATCTAACATTCTGTCCAATCCTGATCTTCCTTGGTAGCACAAACCATAATCACTAGTGCCACGCAAATACCTGCAAACCAGCTTCACTATTGTCCAGTGCTCCTTCCATGGTTTTGACATAAACCTGCTCAATACTCCCACTGCATGTGCAATGTCTGATCTAGTACAGACCATTGCATACATTAGGCTACCAACTGCACTTGCATATGGAACACGGGACATGTCCTCTTCCTCTTCTTGTGTCTTGGGACACTATTCAGCAGATAACCTCACACCTACACGAATAGGAACCTTCACTGGTTTACTATCCTGCATATTAAACCTCTATAGTATTGTCTCGACATACTTCCTTTGGTTTAACCAAAGCCTCCTCTTTGCCTGATCTCTTTTAATTTCCATGCCCAAAATATAGATTGCAACACCAAGATCTTTCATGTCGAATTTGGAGGACAATTGGGTCTTCAAATCCTGGATAATTTCTTTGTCATCTCCAACCAGCAACATATCATCCACATACAAGACCAAATAAATAATACGGTCACCAATTAATTTAAAATACACATAGTGATCTGCTTTTCTTCTGGTGAAGCCAAGTCCTCGTATAAATGTATCTCATACCACATCCTTGGTGACTGTTTTAACCCATACAGACACTTATTTAACTTGAATACCAATTCTTTCTTACCCTTCACCTCAAAGCCTTCAGGTTGCTTCATGTAGATTTCCTCTTACAGATCCCCGTGAAGAAATGTTATCTTTACATCAATCTATTCTACCTCAAAATCAAAAGCAGCAGCAATAGATAAAAGTAATCTAATAGAAGTTACCTTGGAAACAGGAGAAAAAATATCACCAAAAGCAATTCCTGGCACCTAGGAATAACCTTTTGCTACCAACTGAGCTTTGTATTTCTCCACTTTTCCTTCTGCATTTGTCTTCTTTTTGAACACCCATTTGCTTCCAATGGGTTTCCTTCTAGCTGGAAACTGCACTAGATCCCAAGCCCCATTTTTGTGCAAAGATGCCATTTCATAAACCATGGCCTCTTTCCAGAGTTTTCCATCCTCTGAATCCACTACTTCCTTCACAGTTCTGGGATCATCATCAGTAACAGACAAAGAAAAATTTGAACAGAAAGCAGATGGACTATACCTTTCTAGCTGCCTTCTTTCTCGAACTGATCTTCTCACACCCGGAGTTTGTGGCTCTTCATCTTCTGATTCCTCCTCTGCTGTAGAGTCTGATTCTTCCTCCTTTAGCTCAAACTCTATCTTCTTAGGTTCCTTTGGTTGGAATTCTTGTTTAATAACATCTTTCACCTCTCTGAACACTACATCTCGCCTGTACACAACTTTCCTTGTTACTGGGTTCCAAAGCTTATAACCCTTTAAAACATCCTTATACCCAATAAAGATGCACTTTTCAGATTTACTATCCAACTTGGTTCTTTTCTCCTTTAGAACATGTACATATGCATCACATCCAAATACCCTTAGATGTGAAAGAGAGGGTTTCTTACTAGTCCATACCTCTTGTGGAGTCTTAACCTCCAACGTTGATGAAGGTGACCTGCTGACCAGGTAACATGCAATATCCACCGCCTCTGCCCAGAATTCCTATCCTAACCTAGCACCACTGAGCATGCTTCTTGCCCTTTCCATCAACGTCTTGTTCATTCTTTTTTCAATTCCATTTTGCTGAGGTGTATATGGAGTAGTCTTCTGCCATGATATACCACACTTCTTACAGAATTCTTCAAATTCCTTGCTGCAAAACTCTCCACCATTATCTGTCCTCAGCACCTTTATCTTCTTCTCTATCTGGTTTTCCACCAGAGCCTTAAATTCTTTAAACTTGTCAAAGACTTCAGATTTCTTCTTAAGGAAATATATCCATGTATTCCTTGAGAAGTCATCTATGAATGATACATAGTACACAAACTTACCCAGTGATGGAACCTTCACAGGTCCAAACACATCACTGTGCACAAGCTCTAATATCTGTTTTGCCCTCTTACCACCAGAGGGGAAATTCACCCGATTCTGCTTCCCATATACACAATTTTCACAGAAATCAAAATCCAGAGAGCTATTACTCATACCTTTTACCATACCTTTACCATGAAGTATTCGAAGGCCCTTCTCTCCAATATGTCCAAGCCTTTGATGCCACAACATAGTCTTCTCTCCAGAGACCACTAGATTTTCTGCTCCACTTTCAAGAACCATAGAACTATTGCACCGATCAATAACAGTGCTACGTTGCAACATGTATAGAGTTCCAATTCGAACTCCTTGCATCAATACCACTGCTCCCCAAACCATTTTGCAGGTATCCTTCTTGAACACTGTTTTTACACCTGCATCATCTACCTTGCTTACAGAAATTAGATTTCTGGCTAATGCAGGAATATGCAGAACACCCGAAAGTGTTCTAACCCTTCCACCTTGCAACTTCAACTTTACTTTTCCACGACCAATGATTATAGCCTTCCTATCATCCCCTAAGAAGACATCACCACCATCGTATTTCTCATACTCGCAGAACCGCTCTCTATGGGGAGTGAAGTGAAAGGATGCACTTGAGTCAATCAACTATGCCTCATGATCTACGTGTGTACTTGAAGAAGCCAAGTACACATCCCCACCTTCATCTGAGGTAGTTTTCGCCTCTATAGAAGGAGCATCATCAGATCCCTTTCCTTTATTAGGAGCTTTAGATTTATAGTCCCTTTTGTAGTGCCCTTCCTTTCCACATTTCCAGCACACCACCTTTACAGGTTTTCCTAGAGATTTAGATCTCCCACTCGATGACTTATTTTTGTTTTTGTTCTGGGATCATCCTCGTACAGACAAGGCATCACCATTTTGGCTCTCTATATTTTTGCATCTCATCTCCTCCGTTAGCAAGGATGAGACTATTTCATCAAACTACAAGGCAGTTGCATTGCTACCTATTGCAATAACTAGACTATCCCACGAATCTGGTAGAGAACACAACAAACTGATGCACTTATCTCCATTTGAAATTTTAATATCAACAAATGCTAACTGAATTACCATAGTATTAAACGCATTCAGATGCTCTGTCACTGAGTCTCCATCTTTTATCCTCAGGTTATACAATTTTTTCCATAGGAACAGTTTATTCACCAGAGACTTAGATTGGTACAAAGTCCCTAACTTTTCCCACAAAGCCTTCGTCATAGCTTCCCCTGATACATTCAGCAACACTGAATCTGAGACACACAATCATATTGTGCTCTTTGCCTTTCGATCCAACTTCTTCCATTCTTCATTGAACACTCCCGTTGGTTTAGTACCCGGATGTACTGTGATCCACTGATCCTTATCCACCAATAGATCCTCCATCTTGAGTTTCCACAACTCAAAACTCTGACCATTAAATTTCTCAATCTCTATCTTTCCACTGCTCGCCATCTTCTTTCACCAGAATCGATCTTGCAGATCTCCCACTGAACAAGGTCCACCACAGGCCCGAGCGAAACCCCTCAGCAACAAAGGTGTCCCCTTGAAGCCAAAAAAACTCTGACACCAAATGTAGGTTTTAACCCCGTACAGAAAATTATCTTCATACGAATTCTAAAACACAGAAAATAAAAAATGCGAGAGCATAAAACATAAAACACATATACATAGAGATTTTCCCCTGGATCCCAAAACCACGACTACCAGCTTGATTTTTTATTATGTTCCTTTCAATGTTACAATACATATTTATACATGCTGAAGCATCCAATACCATGGACTGAAAGCCATCGCTTCCAAAACCATGGACCGAAAACGATCGTGTCCAAAAAACATGTGCGAAAATCATGCACAAAACCATAGGTGGGTCTGCCCAACCTAACATAGGGTCCAAAACCAAAATTTTTCGGGGCGCTGCACCAAACCCCATAAAGTGGGGTTATGGGTACCCCTCAAACCCCCTGTGACCTCCCCCAGTGTTATCGGGAAATCTAGTGTCTATGTAGAGTTGCTAGTCCCACTAAAATAGGTAGCTATCTTAGAAACAAACAAATTAAAGTTACTTCCATTTTCCTTTATGAGAAGTAGATAGGAGAGGATCAAAGAACACCAACCGCGATCTTTCGCTCGGTTCTTTGCTTGTTCCTTCTCCTCACCGACATGTCTTTGCCGCTTCTCCCTTGACCACTCCGATTCAAAGAGTACCTATAAATTCAAAGCAGCATAATACCTTCAATGTGCAGAGATCTACAATCATAAACAATATAGGACCAGATATATATTGACCACACAAATGCATATATTATCAAACATACAAGAATGTGGAGGAAAACTTTAATAGCTTTATTGATATAAATATTAGAAGAGAGGATTACAACCCATTTATCTGACCTAGCATCATCCTCCTAGCATGAAAGCCCTCCTTCAACTCATGAAAAGTTTAGATCACCCAACACTATGATATTCCACCAGGAAACCAACAACACTTCCTTACAAGATACAAAATTCCAGCCTCTAGATCTCTGGGATGAGGGGTCCATATATAGATGATTGCAGGGATGTGAGTCAGCTTCTAGGATTTTGATTAGTGTCTTCTCTCTAATAGTTCTTGATTCCACTTGGAGATTGATGATCTCTTACTCATCCCTGAGTAAATTCAGAGAGGCAAGTGTCACAGGAGAAGTTTTTGGAAGATTCCATGATCATCCACCTCGCAAACTATCTCTGCCATTTGTCCATTCTCGCCCAGCGCACCCTACAGAGGGGCTTTCCAGTATGCATCACACCTTTTACAATGGGTAGGTGAGATGCATCACACCCTTAGCACTGAGAAACTTGTATGGTCTAGTTTTGACCAGTTCTGAGCAGTTTTCTATGGAGAACTTCTGGGAGATGATGTAATCAGCTGACCTTATTCCTTTAGGGCATGAAACAACACTTTTAGGGACTTAGGAGCCCTTGGTTTATGGACATATATGATTGGGGTTGCAGTGCCCAAAAATGTCTATAACAGTTGCCCCCTAAAGCATGAGGTCATTAATCTTTTGATGTTGGGTGAAATGCTTTATCATGAGGATCTGAGGTCTTTCGAACCGGAAGGCAACCTATAATACGATACAATACAATACATTATCTTCATAATATTTTCATGATCTAGCTGAGGTGAGCATTCCCATGCTCAACTTTATAAATTCATTTTCATGTACATGGGATAGACAACCGTCTATGTGGCAGACTAATGATTCTGATAGAGCCATCATCCTTTGATTTGGATGATCATCTGTGCAGTAATGATGTACATTTGATGTCTTCATTTTCCTGAATATATCGCAGTCTGGATGGATGAAACTAGATCCGGGGTCTTCAAACTCATCCAATCTTCGCCCGAAGTACAAGTCGATCCATGTGAAAAATGTTTTGGGGTCAAACATGGAAAGACATCGCCTGATTACCAACCAATGATGTAAGTTGTTAACAAGCGTGAGAGGAATCACCATTAATGATGATGATCCTCAAGGTACGACAGTACAATTCACGTGGTGTGAAAATGGGACTTGGCATTGAACACCATGCAAAATCTCTCGGTCGAAGGCCACTGATGTAAACCTGTCACCGAAAGTGAGAAACTTGCCTTTGAGGTATGCAAGCTTCAAAGTACTGAAAGGGTTGTTCCTAGGTCGACTTCTTGGATAATGAGTTGATGTCAACAAGAAGTGACCTGTTGTAGGAGGGCCTTAATGAATCCAACATCTATGGCACAGAATGGAGCAAATGACTTTTGGAGGTGAAAACGGTTTGATGATACAGGGTTCAGGGTGGCGGTCATGAAAGAATGAAGCATAAAGGTATTGCAGTGGATGAGACACAAGATGGGTTGGTGAATTCTCTGATCGACTTCTCTTGAACATATCGGTGACACTGAAATTAATTGGTAGCGTTAACCCCAAAGATGGATGGTACGGTGGACCAATGGTAATATGACTGGTGAACAGAATAACCCAACCCAACTCAATCATGGTGATGGAGTGAAAGTGTCATGTTCAAGAGCGACTCACTACCAATAAAGTTTCTTCAAGTTTTCTTCCCAATTTTTCCCCAGTCATTGCTGAAAGGTACCTCTTTATTTTTATCAAGCTTGAGCAGGATAACATATGCTTGTCCTATAATTTTCCCTTTGGGCAAACCCGTCGCTATGTTTTAACAAGCCTAGCGACAGTGAAACTCATTCTTGTCTGTATGGACAAGTTTGTCGCTATTGGTTTTAATGAGTTTAATGATAAAGACAACTCGGTCCTTTTTCAATTTTAGAGAGTCTGAAAAGGGACAGAAAGGAAAATCCAGTGATCGTTTTTCTTCATGTAATCCGTTAAGTCTGAAAAAGTATAAAATAATACGAAAGGGATGAATTTTCGATAGTTTTAACGAGCCGAACAAGACGAGTGCTTGATCTTTTTGTGTAATAATCCCTCAGGTCCAAAAAGATTAAAATCTAGAGGAGGGATAGCACTCTCGATATATTTAATGAGCTGGAGAGGCCAACTGCTCGGCAATCTTTTCATATTTTACGATTCAGATGAAAAGAGCTTAAAGGAGACTCGTTTTTTGAGGAACGAGTGATAATTTCAAGTAGCAGGTGATTCCAGGTAAGGTTTGTAATTTTTCAATCATGGCAGTGTCACAAGGATGGCTAACATAATCACTCTTTGCAGCTATTTCTCAAAAGGGGTAAACAATCAAACGGAGGCAAATGATCAGCTAAAACAGAGTGGAGGTGATGAAGAGAACATGACCAAGGCTCAAGAGCTGATGATAATGCATTCACAATGGTTATTTACCAGAAATTGGTTCATTTTTTAATGAGCTTAAACTATGGGGGGAACGTTTGCTCATTGCTTAGGTTTAATTTTTAACGAGCTTGAACTTCACATAAAAACTGCTCGTGTCAATCGTATGATAAGGACATCTCATCAGTAGATTCCATTTTTATGGAGCTTGCACCTTTCGAAGCTTTGCTCTGTATCCTTTCATTATGCAAATTAGGAATGACCAATCCTACGAGTTTAAAGGGTTTGAGAATCTATAAACTATGAAAATAAATGGTCGTTCTTCACTTGCACGCAAAAATGTTTGCATGCCCCCATGTATAGTGAAGTATAGTTTCCAGGTTACCCTTCAATTTGAAGACAAAACATTTGTTCTATCAGGAAAGGCCTACCTTCTGACGGAGGTATCTTGTTCCAGTCTAATACCCTCTTCCTATATGGATGGGTGTCGTACCAGTCACATTCCTCCGTAGAAACCTACTCTATACCCAGAGTTTCCCTGCCGAAGCAGACCAGGGTGCATGCCCCCCGGGTTTCAGTCCTAACCCCCGAATTACTCACGTTCTTCAGGTGGACGGATTGGATATTGATGAGGCATTCTTTGCGTAAAAAGACCATTTAGGGATGGCATCTAACTATTAGCTATGTGTGAGCCAGGGAACAAAAGCTGGTCTACGAGCTGGACCACTCAGCTTTCGTGCAGAAAAACACATTACCCGAAAGAGTGAGGAGACAATGGCTCCCATGCTATAAATATAGTTGCGCCCAAGGAGCAGATTATAATCTAAAGGTCCTTGGACTACCATTACATTCATATAAATAGTTTTCCTTCTCAAAGTTATAGGTAAACTTGGAAGGATCCCTAACAGTCAACTGGTTCCTTTATCAAAGCCTATTAGATTTCGCATCTCAGGTAGAAGTGATGGCGAACCAAGCACTTTCCAAGCAGTTGAGGAAAGGATGCTCACAGAAGCCCCCTCATCTATGATGGTACCGACCATGACTATTTTTTAGGTTTGAACAATGATTCGGAATGGTACACTAGCTGGTAAACGATATCTGCCTAGTAGATTCCAATCGAAGGAAATGACTAGGTTGCTTGGAGGTGGGACTGAATAAACGGCGAGGTATGACTCTGAAGAACTTCCTTCCTGCGGTAAAGGAACGGGTAGATTGCCCCCATGTTCATCGGAGTCTGTTTTTATGAAAAGAATTTGAATGGTGTCATTCTCATTCTCTCTGGTGATTGTATCATTTAAAGACGGACCTTCTGAAGATAAGACCGAGTTGACTACGGCCTCAACATTTTGACCTTCGTCTGGTATGGATTCAGCGGTTTTATCTTCAATGATAGATGCTTCAACTGACCACAAAGTTGTGTCGGTCAGATTTTCAACTAGTGATGGACTTGGCAAGAGTTTCTTGTATCCAGGAGGAAGCTACAGCAGTGAAGCAAGACGATTATCCAAGACTCTTTTAGCTTCGTCCAGGAAGGGACAACGGTGGACAGCATGATTGCCTTCGCACAAATTCCAAGGAAATTTACGTCTTCCTTTCTGTCCAGAGACTTCATTTTCACTAGTTGATGGTGTGCTTTCAACATGATCATCAGAGGTTGATGACACCAGATTGTGCAAATGAGGAGACCAATCCCTTAAGATCCAGGGGATATAATGACAATCTCGATGATAGTTCTCCCCTTTGCAAATGTCACATGGAGATTTAGGTCTGGACGGTGCCATGTGTGGATTTTCGCTAGATGATGCATGGTTACCCCTTTTTTTCTTTGGCTCCTTCTTCTTCTTTTCTTTCTTCTCCTTCCCCATCTTCTCCTTCTTAGTTACTTTATTTTTTGCTTTACCAGCTTCATCAAGCGAAGAGGAAGGAGGAGAGGGAGAAACGGACGAAGTAGAAGGTTGAGGGGTAACTCTAGTATCGTCTAGTTGCTGACTTGATTGTTCAGGAATCACGGTATTCTGAATGACGGAGGTCGAGAAGAGCCATATTGGCAAGCCAATCGTCAATCCTGGAAGTGACAATGTGGCCATATGAGGTGCACCAACATCTCCCCAAGAGGAGAAAGGACCAGGATTTCCTCCAAGGGGAAATCCTTGGTTGGTGGACTCCATTTTCTCAACCTAAGACCAACGAGGGAACAGTGACGTTATTTCGATTAAAATAAATTTTAGATGCTTTGACACAACTTGCTTTTTCAATTTTTAAGAGTAGAGAAAAAACAAAAGATGACTCTAGTTGCCTTCGATTTTTAATGAGCCTAAATTGACAAGTGCTCAGATGGACCGTTTCCTTTAACGAGTCTGAAAAGGAACGAAATAGACTACTCTGGAAATCTAGACAGAGGGATTACCAAACCAATCTCAAAACTGCAGAACACTTTTTACGGTACGACAGTCAATCTTCTCGAATGCTGTGTTCAGTGCATTGTGATCAATAGGGCAGCAGACACGGCTTCCTATCGATAAAGGATATAGCCTATTGTGGTCTCCCAATATATACTCGACGATACATGGGAGCACAAGTCTGTACTAGCACTTGTCATCTCAAAGAGGAAGAATCACCCAACCTACGATGAAAGCGATAGTTACCATGCTTTACGACGCCAGAACACGTCTCTAGCCTAGACTTCTAGATGTTGTGCGTTAGGTTCCAAAGTGTTTTTATGTTCATTGAATTTATTTTACAGTTGATCTTTCTTAAGAAATTTGCCTTTCAGGTTCATCGTGTGATGTAGATATACAATTCCTAAAATGCAATCTAAGATGATAAACAATCGTTTAATCTTCTTTTTGCAATGAAAATCCTAGCTACTAAAGAAAGAGAGATGATATTCTTTCAACATAAAGCAGAGAGAACACGCTAGATGCACTGTCCTAAATCAAACCAACAAGCAGTCTAAATGCAAATGCACATGCATGTATTTTTTTTCCAATTTCTTAATGTGTGAATGACATAAAGAATGTTGAGTACAAATTTGAATTATCTTTTCAAAGCAACAATACTAACAAATTTCTCTTCAAAAACGAAAGGAAGATAATGACGACACTTTGCGATTTTGAATTGAAAACTACTTTTGACACTTGAAAAACTACTAATTCAAATCAAATACAAGAGTAATTGTATAATCGACCATCAAGAACGATAGGATTCTTTTCTTTGATAGCAAAATGACACTTGCGACACTTCCAAATCAAAAGACGATGGTTTGATTACGCTAATTTTTGCAAAAGAGAACTGTAAATGGCGCACAATACATAAAAACATTCACAATTATTTGTACTATGGAGGTGGAATCATGCAAAGGAAGGGAGTTTCCACAGTGGTATACTGATCACAGACAACAAAACTCCTGAATAAAGCTAAAGAGAGTGAACAAAGAAACCAAAATCTGGAAGCAGAAGAGGTCTTATCTGATCAGTGCACTTGCAACACAGGGAAAGTGCGATGTAGCACACCTACTGCACACGGGAGGTGCGATGCATCCAGATTCCGAAGAGGAGAAGGAGCGATGGTCCAGGGACGAGACTTCAACTTGGTTCTTGGTCAAAGTTTGCAGCTTATTTTAGGGATTTAGGCCGAGCTAATGATAGTCAGTAAATAGAAATCATAGGGGTTGATCTAATGAGGTTACTAGAGCCACCACTAGGGCAATTAGGATGTTTGCAAATCGATTGTTCAATTTATAAACAAAACCTGGAGATAGACTGAAGCAACATTGATCTACTTTGCACTTGCATAGCAAATGCAGTTCGAAGGCTAGCTGGCTTAACTTCAGGCTCCGTTTGTAAGTTTATAAAACAAACAAATATAGACAAGCAAACAATCTATTCGCTCCCTAGTGGAGTCGCCATTTTGTTATGGGGAAATCTAGTGTCTATGCAGAGCTGCTAGTCCCACTAAGACGGGTAGCTATCTTAGAAACAAACAAATTAAAGTTACTTTCATTTTCCTTTATGAGAAGTAGATAGGAGAGGATCAAAGAATATCAACAACAATCTTTTGCTCAGTTCTTTGCTTGTTCCTTCTCCTCACCGACAGGTCTTTGCCGCTTCTCCCTTGACCACTCCACTTCAAAGAGTACTTGTAAAGACAAAGCAACATAATACCTTCAAAGTGCAAAGATCTACAATTGTAAGCAATATAGGACCAAATATATATTGACCACACAAATGCATATATTATCAGACATACAAGAATGTGGAGGAAAACTTGAATAGATTTATTGATATAAATATTAGAAGAGAGGATTACAACCCATTGATTTGACCCAGCGTCATCCTCCCAGCATGAAAGCCCTTCTTCACCTCATGAAAAGCTTAGATCACCAAACACTATGATATTTCCCCAGGAAACCAACAACACTTCCTTACAAGATACAAAATTCCAGCCTCTGGATCTCTGGGATGAGGGATCCATATACAAATGATTGCAGGGAGGTGAGTCAGCTTCTGGGATTTTGATTAGTGTCTTCTCTCTGATAGTTCTTGATTCCACTTGGAGATTGATGATCTCTTACTCATCCTTCGGTGAAATCAGAGAGGCAAGTGTCACAGGAGAAGTTTCTGGAAGATTCCATGATCATCCACCTCGCAAACTGTCTCTGCCATTTGTCCATTCTCGCCCATTGCACCCTACAAAGGGGCTTTCCAGTATGCATTGCACCTTTTACACTGGGCAGGTGAGATGCATCGCACCCTTAGCACTGAGAAACCTGTATGGTGCAGTTTTGACCAGTTCTGAGTATTTTTCTATGGAGAACTTCTGGGAGATGATGTAATTAGTTGACCTTGTTCCTTTAGGGCATGAAACAACACTTTTAGGGACTTAGGAGCCCTTGGTTTATGGACATATATGATTGGGGTTGTAGTGCCAAAAAATGTCTATAACACCCAGCTACACAATCGTCACAGCGAAGGGGGGCTCCACCCCCCCTCTAACCCCCCAGTTAACTACATGGGCTAGTCGTGGAAAGAATATAACACAACCCAACAACATGAGGGGCATACATTTAGACACCTGCATCCACCATATCTATACAAATGAAGAAATGAGACTTGTTCAGCAGCCAAAAAGGTGTATGAACCCAACAATAAAAGAGATTGGCAAATATGAGCTTCAAAAACTTTTGGCTACAGATTTCATTTACCCCATTTCTGACAGTAAGTGGGTGTCACCTCTGGTAGTGGTTCCAAACAAGAATAGAAAGTGGTGGATCTGCGTTGACTACAAAGAATTAAACAAGGCCACATTGTGCGACTATTTTCCACAGTGCCCTTCATTTATCAAGTCCTTGACACACTTTCAGGTAAGAAATATTTTTCTTTTCTAGATGGGTACAATGGTTACAATTAAATAAAAATAGCCGAAGAAGGCCAGGAGAAGACTACCTTTACATGCCCTTGGGGTACTTATGCATATAGAGTTCTTCCCTTGGGTTTTTGTAATGTCCCCGCCAATTTTCAGAGAGTTGTACTTGCCATTTTCTCTGATTTGATCCATGAATGTGTGGAAGTCTATATGGATGACTTCATAGTTTATGGAGAGGACTTTTCACAGGCTTTAGAAAATCCAAAGAAGGTATTGTTTCATTGTCAAGAAGTTGATCTAGTCACTAGTAGCAATAAATGTAGGATGATGCAAACTAAGGGAATTGTTCTAGGCCATCATGTGTCATTTTAAGGGATTCAAGTTGACCCAGCAAAAATTGAGGTAATCTTGTGTATCCCTATTCCTAGCTTGCAAAAAGAGGTAAGAAGTTTTTTAGAGCACGAAGGATATTATTGACGATTTATTGAGAATTTTACTAGAATTGTTGCACCATTATTTAAATTGTTAACCAAAGAAGGTGAATTTGTATGGAATGTTGATTATCAACAGGCTTTTTAAGTACTAAAGGAAACGTTTTCCACTACTCCGGTACTGAGAGGACCAAATTGGTCCTTACCTTTTCATATATGTATAGATGCTTCAGATACGGCACTAGGAGCGGTATTGGGAAAAAGGGAGGACAAATTTGCCTATGCCATTTATTTTGTTAGCAAAAATATCTCTCCCACTAAATTAAATTATATGGTTATTGAAAAAGATCTGTTAGCAGTTGTGCATACTAATATAGTGCATCGCAATGCTAATTTCTCTTGGATCAAGGGAGATCTGGTTTATACCAGGCTAGACTTGATTATGAGGCGGTGTGTGCGGGAAGATGAAATGTATGATGTGTTAAGAGCCAGTCACAACGAGCCTTGTGGTGGCCATTTTTCCTATAAAATGACTGCATACAAAGTTCTCTGTACTAGATACTATTAGCCTACACTTTTTAAAGATGCCAAGAAGTTTGTTTTGAGTTGTGATGCTTGCCAACGAATGGGGAGACTAGTTGCCTCTAATGAAAGGCTTCTTCAACCACAAATTACCATTGAGCCCTTTGAGAAATGCGCACTAGACTTCGTAGGGCCCATCTCCCCAATGTCAAAGAAGAAAAAATATATCTTGGTGTGGACTGACTACGTCACCAAGTGGGTGGAGGCTAAAGCATTGTATGCTACCACTGAAAAGACAATAGTATAATTTTTGTTCAAGGACATCTTTATAAGATTTGGCGTGCCTCGTGAAATCATCATAGACCAGGGTACACAATTTACATCAAAGTTGGTCAAGGCAGTCACGGAGTAGTATGAAATTAAGCATCACAAATCGACTCCTTACCACCCGCAGGCTAACAAGAAAGTGGAGTCCATGAACACAGTTTTGGAATCCATCCTTACAAAAACCATTCAAGTGCATCATATGGATTGGGCAGGTAAGTTACCAAAATCATTATGGGCTTGCCAGATCACTTGGAGAAATGTGACCGGACACACACCTTATGAGTTACTCTATGGTAAACAAGTGCTCTTTCCCATTGAGTTCCAAGTAAAAACATTCTAAACTTCCACTCAGTTGGGCATGAATCTAAATGAGGCTCAAGAGCAGAGGTTGATGCAATTGAATGAGCTCGATGAAAGCTAACAAGATGCCTACCATAGATTTGCGTTGGTGCAGAACCAAAGAGCCCGATGGCATGAAAAATTTATCAAGAAGAAAGTCTTTTGCCCAGGTGACTGGGCCTTGTTGTACGATAGTAATTTTAAGCATTTTAAAGGTAAATTCTCTACCAGATGGTTAGGACCAGATGAAGTAACTAAATTTTGTCATAATGGTTCAATTCGTATTTGTACTATCAATGACGATAAGACTTCTTTTCTAGTAAATGGTCATCAACTTAAAGTTTATCACAAACCACTTTCACGTGATCAATTTTTGCAGGAATTACGAAAGGATCCAGAGTTGGAGCTGATTCATGCAAATGACCAGCCCCTTACTAGTTTAGCATATATATATATATATATATATATATATATATAGAGATACACACCAGTGGGCTGTTATTTTTCATATCTACTAGTGGTTCTCCCCACAACCCATGTAGAATATAGGAGGAATTCATGAGGAGCAAGTTTATTCCTTTATCCAGGCTTGGTGGATTACTTATGGAAAAGGAACCTATGGAGTCTTCTTTGGAGGCCTTCAGACTCTCTAAACATGAAGCTCGTGAGCATTGACTGATTCAGGCTCACAAAATGGTATGGACTAGTATTAGTCTATGGATTCCTTAAGTATAGAATTGCTATTTTTGAGGCTCAAGGAAATGGTTACAGAAAGGAAACCCCCTGGAGTCTACTATGGACAATTCAGACTCTCTAAACATGAATGCCTTGAGCACTAACTGTTTCAGGTTCATTAAAACAATAAAGTAGTGGTAGTTTAGTGTTGGGTCCCTATAATACTAGTGATTACCCCATTACTATTGTAGTTATACCCCTTATTTATATTGTTGTGCCCCTATTACCCCCATATTGTTATTTCTGTGCCCCAAAGAATCCCTCTATTGTTATTTTTGTGGCTTTATATTATTATTGTTAGGTCGGCTGGATTATATTGTGACTCCTTAGACTCCTATATATAGAAAGGAGGTTTTGTCATTTGTATCATCCAAGAATTGTTCATTTATGTAATGTAAAGGAGGTTTCCCCCTCGAAGAGGCTGAATTCTAAGGCGTTGATCTATCTTTTCTATCTTTTCTTGAGCTGGTTTCATAACATTTGGTATCAGAGCTTTGGATTCTAGGGTTTCGCTGCTCCAAACAGGTCATCGTGGAATTTTCGCTATAATGTTTTTTTTGTGACGTTTCAGAAGTCGCAAAAAAAACCCATTTGAGAAGAAATAGCGCTGAACCTTGGGTCCGAATTTCAGAGCTTTTCGCGTGATATTTGCGGAGATATGATCTGAGGAAGTTGGTCTTTTTGCAGACTCCTGAATTACATTCAAAACAGGTGACCTGGGGAAAATCGTCATAACTCTCTCTCTGGGGATCGGATTGAAATTTCGTAAGAAGGTAAAGAAAGAGGACGGATTGTAGTTTCTTTTTTGTTTGTTTCAGATTCAAAGGTTGAAACAGTGACTCGTGGCACGTTGTACAAGTTCGCTCTACTGAACCAGTCTAAAAGCAAGTCACTGTGGGAGATTTCACATAACTCTTCCTTGGAGAATCCAATTTGGCTCAGACTTGTTTCATTGGAAAGAGGACGCAGAAGGCTACTACAGGAAGCAATTTCAGAACTGGATGATCCGAAATTACAGAGATACATCAGATTCAATATCAGGCTTCTATAAAGTGAAAAAAGGTGTGTAGTTTTTTTTTTTTAATTTTTGCTTAAGCTTGGTTTGAAAATTTATTTTGAAGGAATTCAAAGGGCATAGTAGAGAATTATTATCGGTAACTGATGCCCCGAAAGAAAATGCAAACACCTAGTAAGGAACCTGAAAGCTCTAGCATGACTCATGAAGAAGAGGAAGAAATGCTACATGATATATCAAAATTACAAGAACAAGTGCAACACATGTCACGCTCACAAAAGCTAACAGAAGCTAAGATAAATGGCGTAGAATCTAAGATAAGTGGCGTGGAATCTAAGATAAAGGGCATGGAAGCTAAGATGGATGATTCGAAGAGAGACATGGCAGATTTGAAGAAAGATTTGAAGACAAACATGGACGAATTGAAGATAAATATGAATAAGTTGCTACAAGAAATGGCACTAAGGGCAAAAGGGTAGTAAAGGAAACTCATGATGAGAACAAAAGAAATGTTAATCATGATTCCATAGACTCTAATGTTGGATCGAAGACTCACCATATTCCAAAAATCGATATGAGGAAGTTTGATGGCAAGGATCCCGCCACATGGATATTACAGATGGAGCAATTCTTCGATCTCAATAATGTGCAAAACACACAAAAGGTACGTATGGCAACTTTATATTTGGAACCAAATCAGTTTGTATGGTATCAATGGCTTTGCTCTCGTAAACAATTTATCACTTGGGCAATTTTTACGGAAGAATTGATAGCACATTATGAGGATACAAAAAGCAACACTTTTTTTAGCCAATTGATAAGTCTCAAACAAAAGGGTTCAATAATGGAGCACATTGAGGAGTTCCAAAAATTGAACATAAGGGTAAAAGATATTCCAGAGGAGCATAGGATTGATGTGTTCATAGGGTCTTTAAAGGATAATATCCAACATGATGTTCGCCTTTGGGAACCTGATTCATTAGAGAAGGCATTCAGGTTAGCAAGAAAAATGGAAAGCAAAATTATGGCAACCAGGAAGCATACCACTCACAACTATAAAGACGGAAGTGTTGTTGCCCTAGTCTTCCACAACCTATAAGGTTGACACCACAACAATTGGAAGAAAAAAGAGCAAAAGGGCTTTGTTACATTTGTGATAGCAAATACACTAAAGGTCATAAGTGTGCTGAGAAGAAATTATTCTACATAGATTGTGAAGAGGAAGAAGAAAAGGAGCAAGAAAGGTCAAAAGAAGAGGATATACTCCAGGAACAAAGCCTAGATGAAGAACAAATAAATCCGACCATATCTTGTAATGCATTGGCAGGAATTACCACTCCTCAAACCATCAAGATAGAAGGACAAATCAAGAAGAAAAAGGTAATAGTGTTGATTGATTCAGGAAGCACCCACAATTTTATTCATTGTAGGGTAGCAAAAGAATTGAATTGCTTCCTATATCCAGCACCAGAGTGTCAAGTGATGATTGCAAATGGAGGAACAATAAATTTCTCTGGAAAGTGCCATAATATCAAGCTATCCATGGGAGAATATGTATTGACTAGCCCAATGCTTTCCATTCCAATGGGAGGTGCTGATGTTGTACTAGGAGTCCAATGGCTACAATCCTTGGGTACAATAGCTTTTAATTTTCAAGAACTTTTCATCAAATTTTCTATGGAAGGAAAGGAAGTTGAATTAAGGGGTATTGCAGGGAAACCAGGAAAGATAATCAGCTCTAATGGTATGACAAAGCTTCTAAAAAAGGAGCAAAGAGGTGTAATTGCACAATTATGTTCGCTAGATGTTTCCACATCGGAATCATCTATTTCTCCAGATCTCCAAAAAGTCCTGGACAATCATTCCAAGGTATTTGAGACTCCCAAAGGTCTCCCACCTATGCGTGATCATGATCATGCTATTCATCTGATTCCAGGAAGTGTTCCTCCAAACATCAGGCCGTACAGATATCCCTATGTCCAAAAAAGTGAAATTGAACGTATGGTTGCAGAAATGCTAGAGGCTGGTATAATTCAACCAAGTCAAAGTTCTTTCTCTGCTCCAGTAGTATTGGTGCACAAGAAGGATGGATCATGGCGCATGTGTCCAGATTATAGGGAGCTCAACAAGCTCACTATTAAAGATAAGTTTCCCATTCCTGTCATTGATGAATTACTGGATGAATTGCATGGATCAATTTACTTCACCAAGTTGGATCTTCGTTCGGGATATCATCAAATCAGAATGAAGATTGAAGACATTCCGAAAACGGCATTTAGAACTCATGAGGGTCATTATGAATTTTTGGTCATGCCTTTTGGCCTTACCAATGCACCTTCAACATTTCAAGGTTTGATGAATTCAATTTTCAAACCATTCCTTAGAAAATTTGTGTTAGTATTTTTTGATGATATACTAATCTACAGCAAGTCTTGGAAGGATCATGTTGAACATGTTGACAGGGTGCTACAACTATTGGAGGAGAAACAATTATATGCAAAAAGATCCAAATGTTTCTTTGGAGTCCAGGAGGTGGAATATTTGGGTCATATTGTATCTCATGAAGGAGTTAAGGTAGACCCTAGCAAAATTAAAGCCATTAAGGAATGGAAAATCCCCACATCCATAAAGCATCTGCGAGGATTTCTTGGGTTGACAGGGTATTATCGCAAGTTTGTTAAGAATTATGGGAGAATAGCAGCACCTCTAACAACATTATTGAAGAAAGATGCATTTTCATGGACTCCGGAAGCAACAAAGGCCTTTGAACATCTTAAAGAGGCAATGTGCCAAGCACCGGTCTTAGCTACACCGGACTTCACAAAAACCTTTATTGTGGAATGTGATGCTTCAGGAAATGGAATTGGTGCTGTTCTAATGCAAGATGAAAGACCCATTGCTTTTGAAAGTCGTCCAATCAAGGGAAAGTTTTTAAGCAAAGCTATTTATGAGAAGGAAATGTTGGCAATACTCCATGCACTTAAGAAATGGCGACCCTACCTAATGGGAAGACACTTCAAGGTAAAAACGGATCATGATAGCCTTAAATACTTTTTAGAACAAAGATTATCCTCTGAAGAGCAACAAAAGTGGGTCACAAAGATGTTGGGTTATGACTTTGAAATCATCTACAAAAAAGGGAAGCAAAATGTGGTGGCAGATGCACTCTCAAGAAAGGATGAGGATGTGGAAGCATTGTTGTGTGCCATTTCTATTATCCAACCAGATTGGATAAATGAAGCAAGGGAGGAATGGAAGAATGACGAAGAAGTGTGGGCACTTATTCGAAAGCTACAACAAGATTCCAGTACGTCTGATACATTTAGCTGGAAAAATGATTCGTTATGGTACAAAGATCGCTTATACCTCTGTAAGAATTCCCAGCTAAAACAAAAGATTCTTATGGAATTGCACACTTCTCCTTTAGGAGGGCACTCAGGATTTTTAAAAACTTACCACAGGGTTAAGAAGGAATTTTTTTGGGATGGCCTTAAATCAGATATTCAAAAGTTTGTGGCGGAATGTTTGGTTTGCCAACAAAATAAAGTTGAAACAATTAAGACACCGGGTCTATTACAACCTTTATCCATTCCAAGCCAACGTTGGGAGGAGGTTTCAATGGATTTTATCACAGGTTTACCCAAGTCTGAGGGAAAGAGTGTCATCATGGTGGTAGTTGACAGACTTACCAAGTATGCACACTTTTGTGCATTATCACATCCATTTAAAGCCAGTACAGTTTCTACTGCATTTATGGAAACAATTCAAAAGCTACATGGAAACCCAAAGATTATTGTAAGTGACAGAGATCCCATTTTCACTGGAAATTTTTGGACAGAATTATTTTCTTGTCTTGGTACTCAGTTAGCTCATAGCTCATCTTATCATCCTCAATCTGATGGGAAAACTGAGATAGTAAACAAATGTTTGGAAGGATATCTTCGTTGCTTTGTATCTGATAAACAGACACAATGGGTCAAATGGTTGCCTCTGGCTGAATGGTGGTATAACACTTCCTTCCATACAACAACAAAAATGACCCCATTTATGGCACTTTATGGGTATCAACCACCATCCATCACATCATATTTAAGAGAAAATTCTAAGGTTCAGGCAGTGGAACATCACATCGAACATCAACAACAAGTCCTCCAACTCTTAAAGGATAACCTCGTGTTGGCACAAAATAGAATGAAACAACAGGCAGATCAACATCGCAGTGAAAGAAGTTTTGATGTAGGTGATTGGGTATTCCTACGGCTACAACCATATAAGCAAATGTCCCTAAAGCAAGCTAAGAAGGATAATAAATTATCACCAAAGTATTATGGTCCATACAAGGTGTTGCAAAAGATTGGTACTATGGCATACAAATTGGAGCTTCCTGCAGCTTCTCGATTGCACCCAGTTTTCCATGTTTCATGTTTAAAGAAGGTTATAGGTGACAAGCTCCCAGTTCAAACAATATTGCCAGAACTTGACGAGGAAGGAAAAATTATATTGGAACCGGAAGCAGTCACAGAAACAAGAACTCGACAGCTACGAAATCGATCAATTTCAGAGTATCTTATCAAGTGGAAGAACTTATCCGCTGAAGATTCCACATGGGAGGATGAGAATTTTATGCAGAAGTATCCAGAACTACTCAAGCGTTGAGGACAACACTTTTTTGAAGGAGAGGGGCATGTTGGGTCCCTATAATACTAGTGATTACCCCATTACTATTGTAGTTATACCCCTTATTTATATTGTTGTGCCCCTATTACCCCCATGTTGTTATTTCTGTGCCCCAAAGAATCCCTCTATTGTTATTTTTGTGGATTTATATTATTATTGTTAGGTCGGCTGGATTATATTGTGACTCCTTAGACTCCTATATATAGAAAGGAGGTTTTGTCATTTGTATCATCCAAGAATTGTTCATTTATGTAATGTAAAGGAGGTTTCCCCCTCGAAGAGGCTGAATTCTAAGGCGTTGATCTATCTTTTCTATCTTTTCTTGAGCTGGTTTCATAACATTTAGGGATCCTTTGGGCATTGAATTATTCTTTTCCATTCCCAAGGGAATAATTACGGAAAAGAAACCCCCTTGGAGTTCTCTTTCCGGACATTTCCAGCTCCATAAATAAGAAATGCCCCAGGCAGTCATCATTCTAGGCCTGGTTAAAAATCCATTGACTAATAAATAGTTTTTTTCTAAAGAACAATAAGCAGCATGACATATGGCATCAGGTAAGAGGATCTTGAAATTATGTTCAAACAGTTTTTGTACCATACCCTGTCAAATTGAAAATTTATTATCATAGTTGTGGTGTTGTGAAGGAGCCTTTTTGGAATCATGAAGGGATTATATTTTCTTATATAAGAATGCTTCATGGTTAGTAATCATCTTTACCAACAGTTAAGGATGATTGTCCTTATTGATTGATCTGCACAAGTAAAGATCCACAAGATATGTACTTAACTTGTAGAGATCAAAGACTCTGTCATTTGAATTTCATTTCTAGAATTTGGATCATAGAGCACAGCTGCAACTTCAACATTATTCCTGTCAGTATTGTTTTTATTCAAGTTGTTGGAAGCTACATCAAAATCAGGAAATCAACACGAAAGCACTAATATCTTAAGTGGTTCAAGTATACACTTTTATTTTATTGAATTTGATTAGTGAATGGTTAAAATGTATGTTGTGAAAATGCGCCTCTAAACCTATCTTTCATTCTAAATTTTGCTCCTAATATACTATATCCCCCTAACCTTTCTATCCCCAATCCCACATCAACTACATTCTGGCACACTCAATGAGACACGAACCCACAATCACCAATGATATCCACTCATAATTCCTACCTCGCTGTGTGATGATATCCGCCCCTGTCCTCGCTTAGTCATCACTTCATGACACCTCCCAGTAATCATTCGATGGGTGTGCCAACTCTCGACTGTGATGTTCACACTCTACATTAGATGTTTGCACTCTACACTAGATATGAATAGGATGATCATCATGATGATGATCAACATCACACTCCCAATTCATCATGATGATTGGGAAATCATTCATCCAAATTTTAATATGAGGGGTGTCCAAGACCACGATTATAGAATCAGTAAGCGACCAAAGGGCAACAAAGAGTTGGGAGGAGAAAAATTGCAGTTGAACACAAGTGCCGAGAAGAATGGGATGTGATTGTCATGAACCCACCTTCTACCAGTTTGCATGCAACTTAGAGTATCAATATTGTAGTGGTGTTTTGGAAGGGAAAGGATGGGTTACCTTTCTGCAAAAGTTCCAAGGTTACAACGATCAAGTCACCCTAGCATTTGTGTGGAGTTTTGATGGAGAGCATGTCCAAGTGGGCAACTTGAGTTTTAGAGTCACAGAAGAGTCTGTGAGCAGAGCCATCAGGCTACCAGCCGAGGGCGAACAATTATTTAAAGGAGGGCAGTTGGACATTCCAAATTGTGCCATGTTTTTAAAGCCCACCTACAGATCTCTTAGTTGGGCAAAAGGAGTGTTATGAAGTTGCATCGAGGAACGATGGCACCCATTGCTCACGATGCTACAAAGTTTTATAACTTGCGAGGGGAGGTATGAAGTCGTGTTCCTTTATCATATTTGGTTAATGACTCATTTTACAAAATATCGACAATTAAACATTCCCCACTTCTTGAAATTGAGTTTGCATAAGATGGCTTGAGGGGTGCAGTCTTAGGGAAGGAAACCTGAGACCGCATTGTATCACCATAGCCTCATCAAAATCCTATTGGTCGTTGAGCTCAAGAAGAGGAAAAGGTCATGGGAATATTTCCTAGTTGAGGAGTTTCCTGGGCAGGAAACTCAAACCAAAGGATGTCGACAATGCGTAGTAGGCTGATCACTGAAGCTAAATGATGCTACTCCCATGTCTAAATCCAAATCCACACCTGCCTCTCCTACCCACTCCCCCACTCCTATTCATGAACTCCCCCAGACAGCTGATAAAATCTTGAAGGTTAGCGAAGAAGCAGTTTTTGTGGAAACCCAGGTGGGCACAAAACGAAAAAGGAAAAGAGATAAGGCTAAGTTAGACCAACCTGAGTTGAGCCCCATAACAAAGGGTGAAGCACTAGAGCCCCTATCGAAGCCTTCCCAGATTCCCGAGAGCACCACACCAAAGTCAAAATGTAGGTGACCCCTTTTTCCCATCAGTAAATCCCTGACTTATCCAGCCAAGACCTCTCCTCAAGGTTGACGATGAACTCAGAGTATGGCTGAAGCCCAATGGTCCAAGGCTGAGGGCACAAGATCAGAGCATGTCCACATTTCATCATCTCATGATGTTGATGCATAACAGTTTGAAGTGTCCCTTGAGAGAGGCCCCATGGCCACATTCGAAGAAAATATCCCTAAGGATATTGCACAAGACATGGAAACCTTATCTATCGTCCGACATTTAGTAAGCAAGAGTGCTACCAAGGCTAGTCAGCACCTTTCTTCACCAAGAGGATGCAGTGGGAAATCACCTGAAGGCTGTGCATTGCAGTAGTCAATGACACCTACTAGGGCTCCCACTTATGATGCAGAGGAAAATCTAAAGATCCAACTCATCAAGTGACATAAGACGATTTCCAGACTCATAGAGTAGGTTAACAAGTATAAGGTTTTATTTCATTATGTCACATAGGTAAATCATCAGGTGAGAAATTCCAACCTGAGGCTGTATGCTCATAATGATGACTTGAAGAGAAAGAAAAAGAAATTGTTGTGTTAGAAAGTAGCAATGTATAGGCCTATTAAATAGTTCAATGCACAAAGGTTATCTCTCTAGTTCCAAAAGTTCTCCCCACCAATTAAACATGGGATAGAAGTACTGATTAAGATTTATCGTCTTTGACCATAGTCCCTTTTGTTTAGCACAATTTTCCTTTTTAGCCGATGTAATAGATGCATGAGCACATGCATCCAAATGGGCATGGGAGGATGTTGGTGCCCCATTTTGTCCCCACTTCCACTATTTTCTACCTCCATTCTTTTCCTTTTCGTACTCCTATACCTACACTCCTGTCACTTTTATTCCTCTAAAACTGTCAACATCTTACTATGAGGTAAAGCATTTCATTGTGTCATTTTTCTATTTATTAGTTAAGTTTAAGAAAATTTGAGTTGTTACTAATGAAATAACTAATCAATATGATCGAGTGTGAATATTGCAGTAGCTAAGCAGGACGAGATTACGAGAGTGCTGGTCCATGAACCATGTTCCACCATTTTTGTACTCAACGACCATTTTGGGATCAATACTTAACGATGTAAAGGATGGATAGGCTGCATATTTCTAGATGATTGAGCCACCTACAACTGTGTTCGAACAAGTTCAACTTCTGCCATGATAAGATCTTCACTATCCTCAGTGAACTTAGTTGGTACCAATATTGGGGTTAGTTGAGGATTTGTTATGCTAAATCGAACAAGTTGTTCCAGCAATCTAATCTGGAAGATTGATTTAGCCAAGTTGTTAAATTTGTTATGTATGGTCCAGGTTGTTTTTAACTGAGTTGATGCCTATAAAGGCTGATCTGTAATAACTAGGAAGCTAGTGAACAAAAGAGAATACTAACATCTGTATCTTTGAAGTGTTATCTCCAGACATATTATTTTTAATTGAAAGAAGTTATGATGGATATGTATTAAGTTCAGCTCGATTCGTTGGATTGTTTGCTGTGAATTCATGAATTAGCTATGTTAAAGCTTTTCGTTTCCTATAAGTAAGTAAGCTCCCCAGGTGTGGCCGGGCCCACCACCATCTGGGATCATCTCTGTATCATTTCTGAGGAACATAATCATGTGATAGTTATAGATGTTGCTTGTTTGTCTTTTGTTTATCAATTGTTTATATGCTGCATGGAGCCTTTTATTGAATTTGGAACGATTTCAATGTGCTAACTATTACATGTATTTTCAGATTTGAATGTGTGGTTCTTGTGTGCATCTCAGAGATTGGTGCTCCTACCTTTAAAATAGAGACATACTTTGTTCCTCAAAGCAACAAGTTATATCGTTTTGACTGTGTTGTTGCAGTTATATAAAACTTGTTTCAATCATATTGTAAATTGAATATTTGTGGTGAGTTGGTCCCTCTATTGGAAACATAGAGCAACCATCGAATGCCGAAGTCGATATAATGCATTGACTAGTAAGGATTGATATGGTGTGGGTTTGGTTGTGTAGATTAGAGAGCCAAATTGGTCATATGCATTGAGTGCATTTCAGTTGATTCCAAATAAATATCATTTGCTTGTTTCTTTCTGTTATCAAATTAGTTGGTTTCTTTCCTAATTATTTTCATGAATGCATGTGCCATATGAGTACTTCTTTCCGGATTGGTTGATTAGACTAGCTTGAATTATCATAAGTTTTATTTAGTCCAAATCAGTTGGTTTTATGCTAAATTATTTTCATGAGTGGGTGTGCCATAGAAATATTGATTAATCATAGTTTAATATAGTCTTGTTTATCAAATATATTCTTAGTTTCTTAATAAAATTTGTAGATTGATTTTGGAGTTCAAGTGAGCAATTAAGTTTTTAGTGTGATTTCTCTTGCTTTGTTTCAAGTGCCTGAGTGTAGTACTATAACCTAGAGTATGATACTGTTGATTGAAAACATAGTTTCTAGCCTGAGATAATTTCCATCAAATGCATGCTTGATTTGATTTCGAAGTTACATTACAATTGGCTGTGTGATTTGCCTTTTCATTGAGAGGACAGAGTGTTCGTTCACCGAAATTTTGAATAGGTTTGCTTCAGTTTAGTTTGAGATTTCTGCAACTATAGGATAAGTTTCCTGAGTACAGATTTGTGTGCCTAATAGCAATTCATAGTTGTTTTATTTGTTTGTCATTCTTGAGAATAGAATTAAGGTTTGATATTTGAAGCTTGTTCTTAAGGTTATGATAGATTAGGAATATGTATGTAGATTAGTTGAGTGTGAGAGATCAAGTTGATTGGTTAAGTGTGTGAGACAGAGTATTCAAATTAGCTCCCAACATAAAGATCTTTTACTTATTGTCAATACAGTGGAATTAACATGAAGATTTTCTCATTCTAGGGTTTTAAATTAAGAAAAATTATTGAATGCAAGATTGATTATTTAGTTTAAAGTTGAATTATCATCACAAGTAGATTAAATCTCTTACTTCTTTTAAGTGGAAATTATAAGAGTCGAAAATTAGGATTTGGGTTTTGAATGATTGAGTTATGTGTGGAGTCTATTTGATTAGGCATTTGCTTTCATAGCCTGTCAGATTGGAATCTGTGGTAAAGAATCAAGTCAACATTTAAGTCCAGATTTCAGTTTTAATACAAAGTAGGTTAAGTTCATAGAGACTTCAAAGTCTTCAAATTGAATTTGATTATTGGTTTGCCTATGTTAGCAAGATGTATTGATTTCCTTTTGAATTGTGTTTTTACAAGCATTTGTGTGTTCCATTACTTAGTTGATCATTATAAAGGAAACATTAAAACTCTAGCCAAGAACTAAATTTGTTGTTCCATTACTTAGTTGATCATTATAAAGGAAACATTAAAACTCTGACTGAGAAAGCGCAATATAACTCATGTTTACGAGCCCAAATTGACATATAGATGTAGGAGAATTAATATACCTATTAAATATCTCAACAGGGTATAAGGCTACCAAGTTTACGTATTCTAGTTGGTAAAGGCACATTTAGTGGAACTAAGGCATGGTTGTCATTCTGGCTACCCCTTTCATAATCCCTATGTTAGAGAGATCTAGGACGGTCTGTATTTTAATGGCCCATAGTTGGCGAGTGGTTGCACTTTCAATAGCCTTTGCCTTCCAAACCATGGACCTTTAGACTTCATTAATTTCATTAGTTAAGTGGGATGGTACCAGTGAAAGCCCATAGATGAAGTACAGGGAAGACATGCCTTGATATGGCACGTGAAGCCCCACACACTGGATTATACAATAGTGAGAGTTATTGGATAGATTTATTCTTTCATTACTGGCTACTAGGCCCGAAGAAGGTGTAGCTAGAGGTTACATCCTGCAATTCAGAATTAAGAAATAGAGAACTAACAGTTGCTCATATGGCCCATTGAGAAGCTAGTTCGACAGTCCGGCAAAGACCTTACTTGTCCTTAACATGGATTTAACTTAGAGCCAACAAATGGATCAATTTCTTGCAGAACTAGAGCTTGATTTCCTCGTTGGATACATTGAACAAGGCTATTTTTTTGTGTATATCCAGTCTCTGCCGCATAGTGGAAACCAAAACATATGATATGTGTTAATACAAGCCTAATCACCAAGGTGCTAGACTACACTCCATGGGAACTACATTTGTCAATGTTTTTACTCCTTAAGGAGATTTGTAGTTGTTTATATGCCAACCATGTTAATTCATCAACTTGCAATCATGAATCATGTTAGCATCTTGCGTTAACCTTCGTAAAAGAATTTATAGGATCATATCAACTTAGAGAAAGGTCTTATCACAAGAGTATTTTAGCCACTTACTCATAGAGATACAAATCAACTTGTAACTGATGTTGTTTTCAATTATATGGGACTCAGTTTCTGGAAAATAGCATTGGGATTCATAGAGAGACATAACTTACTTCCTAAGCTAACTCCTAGTTGCACATGTATAGATGAGACGCATCACATGAAGGTGATTTTAGTGATTTTTTAAGATGAAGTATCTATTTGTGGGAAGTTTCTTGGTTGACAAGCAAGGCATTAGGAGGTTGTTTGTTTTGTAAGAAAGGCATGTGGAGGGTTGCTTGGACATCAAACAAAATGTATTTGGCCATCAATATTGAAGAGGGCTTGTTTGTAGATGCCAAGTTCAATTCACCTCATGGTTTGACATTGTTGTTAATAGAAAACAACAATCTTAGCCATTGGAAGTTGGCACAAGTTCCTTGCATTCTAGTGACATGTCAGCTCTATTTTTTAGAGTTTTTATGAAATATTAAAATCTTTTTAACAATTAGAATTTCACCTAGCATGTTGGTTTTGTATATTATTTATAGGAAAGGAATATGGCCCTGATTTAAGATCCCAGTAGTGATATTCAGAATATTGATTTCGTTTGGGGGTTTCTTACTCAGCAATCAAGTTTTGTTTCAAATCCAATAACTGAAGATGCTTTGATGAAAGAAAAAGATTGGTTTGCTAAGTGATTATTGGGCCATTTTAGAATAGTAAGGAAGAGTGTTGTTGATGGAGATTTCGTATGGATGACTTATATGAAGGTACCTACATGAAAAAACAGCCTTATATTCATGACTTGGGGAAGGACACTTTCTTTAAGTACAAAAAATTTAAACCCTAGACCTTGTCTAAATCCTTAATTTAGATTAGAAATGGGTGTTGTCTAGATTAGCATGTAAGCATGTTTTCAGACTCTAGAGAGGTACCTCACCATATTTGTGCTCACCTTTCTTTTATTATAGAAGTAACAACTTGCTCTAGTTTATTTCATTCCAGATGCTTCTCGGGGAGTTAGTTTTAGCAACTATGAATATAACTTGGACCTTAAAGAAATGTGTGCTTCCACTAGGGGATAACCTCATCATGTTGCATAAATGGTTCTAAGTTAAAGAATGGTTCTTTCAAACTATTCTGGGTTAGTTTGTGCATTAGTTTGAACTTTTTTGTATTTTGAGGAAGGGATAAACATTGTATGACAGAGGTTGATTACCATGTTATTTTGGAAGATGACATCTCTTATGTCAGTTCTATTGATGCCCTCACTTAAGATTGATTTGGGTGATTACACATGAGCTACTCTCAGCAAGATTGGGGTGCTAAGGAATGTTCTCTTGTTAAATTTTCCCAACTGTTGTAAACTGACAAATTATTTCCTAGTAATTTCCTTGCTTGGTGGACAAGGTAGCTGATTTCAGCATCACAAAAGCACTCCAAATTTGGACAAGGATGGTGATTCATGCAAAGTTAAGGAAGGTGCTCCATATTGAAGATTATGGTGTCAACCTTATGTGCGCTTTCTTGTCTACCTAAGATTTAATTAAACTTCATTGCATTTAATATGTTTATAGCTAAAAATAATTGAATTATCGGTATGTCATAATTATAAGATCATTTCAAAAGATGCTAGAGATATGGCAATGAACTTTTATATGGTTGAATACTCAAAGTTGTTTAGCCGAATGAAAATTATGTCAGGGAGGACAGTTTGCAAGTAGAAATTTATTGGATATATAATCCCATAATGAATATTGGTTTTTACTACATACAAGTTCCAAGAATTATGATAATAATCTCATACATGTTAAATTTGGTTTCTAAATGTTATAGGTTTAAATTTTTTATTTCATTTTTTATTTGAACATCTCATGTTGACTATATGTTTATGATACAGGTGAGATGATGGATCTCTATAATATGGATAGATGATGGCTGCTATAAAGTAGGAAGCACGGGGAGAATGCTACTATGATGACACTAGAACCCTATGATATGCCTTGATTTGAATGAGCTACTAAGTGACTATATGTTGCTAGGGGGATGACTTGGTGGTAAGACTATATAGGTATGCATTTTTTTCCATGTGAAAAGCTTAACAACATGGATCGCCCAAGGGACTATTTAACAAAGAAGGAAATGCCTAAGCTTTGAAGGGTGAGTGTAGCAAGAAAGAGGTGACTTGAATAAATCCATTAAGATTCATGTTATATGTTAGCTGGGATAAAGAAGGAATTATATGTTTTGGGTGTGTCAAACAAGATAGTGAGATGAATCTCACCTGTGGAAGCCTTGTGGAGTAGAGATATATTCATACATATAAGTATTGGGTTGAATTTCATACTTTCTATTATATTATGAATATATATGCTTTAGTTATAGATTTTTCAATTACTATGGATGGAATGCTGATCCAAACTTACACAAGAATGCAAGAAATTATAGATATAATCATAAATACAAAGATGCAACAGAAAAACATTTCATTTCATTAATAGAAAAATATTGAACTATGCTTACAAATAGAATGGAAATAATATAGCTCAAGCGATGGTAATTGATCTCTGAGAAGAGATGCGGAAACAACATGTCTTTGAACTGTGTTACAATGAGGCTCAAGAGCCGATTTATTATTGAAAAACATGAGAAAACCCTAAACAACCAAAACCCTAAACCAGGAGATGTAACACCAAGAGTTTGTTGGCCCCGTTGGGGTTAGCTGGGAAGCTAACTTCCTAGGGTCATAACATGGTCATATTATCTCCATTTGGCACATATGATACCTTGTTGGAAAGCTATCTTCGAGCACTAAAAGTTTTGCAATAGGCCCCTACCTATGAATATGGGCCTACAACGAACCTCAAAAAACACCATTTAGGGGGTCAAAACTACTCCAGAAGTTCAGGCCCTGAAAAACTGCTAAAAATAATAAATGTTGAAATAAACAAGGAAACATATGAAACTGACTGGAGGGTGTAGGTGGAATAGGCGGGTGGCCACCAATATCCACCTAGATAATTCCTTCCCATTAGGAACAAATGGTCCCCATTGCGTGTATAGCCTCCATGAGGTGAGGAAATATTTGTTGAACCTAGTCCCTGGTGAACCACTTGCCCTGTGAAGGAGATGGAATGCTTTGACAACTCGATATAGTTGTATCCTTTGTCAGTCAATGTAATTGATCTCTATATCTATATTCTGATTAGTTGTGGCCTATTCCATGTAGTTCAGGTTGAGCTTTGTTGGTGTGAGTTGTTCTGCAATGTCAAATGTGCCCAACAATGGTGGAACGTATGACTGAAGGTGGTCTACATTGAGCATTGGGTATAGACCAAGGAAAAGTGGGATGCTGAGCTTGAAGGAATTGTCACCAATGGCCTTGGTGATGGTGTATGTCCCATATCAGAGTGGGAGAAGCTTGTGGTGGTCTAGCGAGGTGCTCCTTTTGCAAATGTATACAAACTTTGTCACCCACCTGGAACGTGTGAGGCACTCAATGTTGATCATGGTGTTGCTTGTACTTAGCATTGGTTTTGTCCAATATACCATGGACCTGTTGACAAATGTGTTGAATGCAGTCAATGAAGCTTCTAGCCCTTTCGGATTCGGACTGGATGCAAGATGAATCTGCTTGAGTGGTTGCAAATGGTATCCCCACATAAATGGGACATAATGGCTAAAATCCCAGCACTACCTGAAAGGGGTTGTGGCCCGTTGAGATGTGGAGAGCTCTGTTGTAGCTATGTTGGATAGAAGGGAGACTTTCATCCCATGTTTGTGGATGCTTAGAGTTGAACATGTGAAAAATGTGTATGATCATCCCATTGACAACGTCTGTTTGGTCATCTATTTGGGGATGGAACGTCTTGGACTTAGTAAGTTTTTGTATCCAGCATCGACCAGAGATTGGACCAAATACACTTAGGAATATGTTATCCCCATCTGATACAATGGACTGTGGGATCCTAAAGTGTACCCACACTCTCTCAAAGAAGATCTTATCAATGGCCTCTATTATATTACTCTTCTTACAGGCCGCCATGATGGGCATCTTAAAGAATATGTCGACGAAAATGAAAATGAAATTCTTACAATGCTTAGTGGAAGGAAGGCTCAACATGTAATCCATGGAGATAGATTCCCAATGATGACTAGGAGTAGGAAGAGGAGTATACAAGCCTTACTTCTTCATGGTTGGTTTGGCAATGGCGTTGGCTTGAAGGAACATATATGTGTCCTAAGTGTCATAACGGTGCATCTTGAAGTTGAAATTTCAAAACTTGCTTCCCTTCTAGGAGTGTCTGGTATGTGCTTCTGAATTATGGATCGCTCTTGTAAAGATGCATCCACCCCAAAGTCTCGTGCCCACACAAGTCGAGCACAGTGATCATTGCCATGTCTGGTGGTTAGCTGAAGCAATCAACAACATTATTGGTGTTGCCCTTGTCATACTTAATTTGCAAATGGAACTATTATAGGTAGGTGGAGCATTTCTGATGGTGAGCGTTTTTCAACTTCCCTTGTGTTTTTATGAACTGGAAGGGTTAATGGTCTGTGTCGATCACTGTTTCCTTCCCGAGAATGTAATGCTTCCATTTGACGACAGGCCTACACAATGGAATGCATTTCTTTGCACTAAGTGGTATACTTTTGGATTGTGTCTCAAAGTGTCTCACTATGGTAAGCCACTAGATGCCCATGCTGAGTAAGAATCACACAAATAACATAGTCAGAGGTGTTTGTCTCAATCTCAAATGGTTGTTGTAGGTCTGGTAATGTGAGCAATGGTGCAAAGCAGAGGTAATGCATCAACTCGAAAATTGCTTGTTGTTGGGTTTCAAACCAAAAAAAAATTCTTTCGCTCTGCCCTTGGTGACTTGACTTAAATTCCAAGTCATATGAGAGAACCCCAACATGAACCTATGGTAGAAATTGGCAAGACCCAAAAATCTATAGAGCTTTGTTAGAGTGGTTGGGGCTGGCCAATCCCAAATGACTTGTATCTTGGCGGTGTCCACATGTACACCGTACTCATGAATGATGTACCCTAGATATTGAACCTGGGTCAAGCCAAAAGTGCATTTCTCCAAGTTAGCACACAACTTGCATGGGCGCGGGGTTTGAAGGACTTGTCGAATATGGTGGAGGTGCTCTTCCCAACTCTGGATGAAGATCAAGATATCATCTAAATACAACATGACGAATGAATTGGTGGTTGGCATTATGATACATATGTTGTACTTGATGGCAACCCACTCATCTCAGATAATAAATTATAGTGTAGAGAAAAGTTCACACACTTATATGCAGAGAAAAGTTTATTTCATGTAGAGAAAAGTTCACACACTTTTATGCAGAGAAAAGTTTATTTCATGTAGAGAAAAGTTCACGCACTTTTATGCAAAGAAAAGTTTATTTCATGTAGAGAAAAAGTTCACACACTTTCATGCAAGGAAAAGCGCGTATATGTTGGAGAACTTACCTTTGTCCATGGTAGTTAGTCCTTGGTATTTGAACCTATGAGGAAAAGTGCATATATGTTGGAGAACTTACCTTTGGTCCATGGTAGTTAGTCCTTGGTATTTGAACCTATGAGGAAAAGTGCATATATGTTGGAGAACTTACCTTTGGTCCATGGTAGTTAGTCCTTGGTATTTGAACCTATGGTTTTGGACCTTGGTATGCACTTTCATGCAAGGAAAAGCGCGTATATGTTGGAGAACTTACCTTTGGTCCATGGTATTTGAACCTATGGTTTTGGACCATGGTACCTCGTCAAAAGTGTTGATCTTACGCAATTTCATGGTTGGTTCATGGTATTAGTCTGACAGTTTTTTGATCCTATGGTTTTGGCCCGTGGTATTGCATCCAAAAGTGTTGATCTCACGTACTTTCATGGTTGGTTCATGGTATTAGTCCAACAGTTTTTTGATCCTATGGTTTTGGCCCGTGGTATTGTGAAAGGCCTAAGACTATAAAAGAGGAAGGAGATCATTTGGCAAAGCATCTTCTGAATTATCGAATATCTGATAAAGTGCTAGATCTGGAATATTGTGATTGGGTTTTGGTGCAGATCTGGATCTGAATGAAGAAGGAACCTGAGCGTAAGGAGAAGGATAAGTTCTATTGATGGGTCAAAATCTTAAGGCTGGAATAGTGGTATCTCTATATGATTTTGATCTGTGATATGTGGCATACGCTTGATCTATAAATCTAATAATCTGGGTCTGAATTATTGATGCATGTTTTATTTTACACATGTTATGATCTGGGTATGTCTGATGTAACAACTGCAAAGTTATAAGGAAATATTTGTAGATCTGTATGCGGGTTGGCTTTGGTGAAATCAGAGATTGATGATGCAAGTGTAGTCGATGGGTTTTTAATGTTCTTGGATCCAGTTTGAAAATTTATGAAAAGTGGTCCTTGAAAGAAAAGAAGTAGGGGGTTGTAGCTCCCTTCCAGGAGAGATTGGAAAACGAGAGAGAGTTGTAGCTCTCTACAAGTTGTAGCCTGCATACTGGTAAAGGACTGTACCAGTACAAAACCATTGTAAAAGGAGTTTCTAATTTGAAAGAAGATAGAGACATATTGCAGCAGGTGGTTTTCACCCACATTGGGTTTCCACCTTACATCTTGTGTTCTTTGGTGTGACTATCTGTTTTCTTTGTTCATGCTCATTATTTTATGGTACTGACATGCAAAAATAATTCAAAGAATAAATAAGGAAGATTTATTAAAAGAACTTGATAATACTGATTCACCCCCCCTCTCAATATTATTTCCAACAATTGGTATCGGAGCAGGTCCTTCAGAGAAGCTTGATCGCTTGAAGGAAGATCATTCATCATGAGCAACTACGAGAGGGAAGCATCAATCAGGCCACCAATTTTTGATGGGACAAACTTCAATTATTGGAAGGTAAGAGTTACTGCCTATCTTCAATCTCTTGGTACAGAAGTTTGGGATATCATAGATACAAGCTACACTTTTCCTTCATCTACTCCTACAGATACGGCCGAAAAGAAGAAATATGAAACAAATGCTAAAGCAGTCAATACTCTGCTGGGATGCTTATCTCAAACAGAATTCGTGAAGGATATGCAATATAAATCCGCAAAAGAAATATGGGACAAGATTGTCTTGAGCTACGAAGGAGATGAACAGGTAAAACGTGCTAAACTTCAAACCCTCAGGATTTAGTATGAGAATCTCAGAATGTATAATGATGAAAGTGTGGCTAACTATTTCCTTCGGGTAGATGAGATTGTTAATTGCATGAAAAACTTGGGTGAAGAAATAAAAGAGGCTATTGTGGTTGAAAAAGTTCTAAGATCATTGTCCCCCAAGTTTGAATCTAAAGTGTCTGCAATAGAAGAAAAGGAAAATCTACGAATTCTTACTATGTCTCAGCTACACGGAATTCTAACTGCTTATGAAATGAGAAAGGGAGGTCCATCAGACAGAAGAGAAGCTGCTTTCAAGGCTTTAGGCAAAGGAGACTATTATGAAGCAAGTCACGTGCCAGAAGAAGAAGAAGAAGAATCAAATTTTGTCAGAAATCTTCAAAGGGGAACTGGAAGGTTCAGAGGTAAGTTACCTTTTAAATGCTTTGCTTGTGGAAGAGTAGGTCATTATGCTGCAAAATGTCCTCATAAGGATAAAGGAAAGGAGCCTGCTAGATGGAACAAGAAACAGATTGCAAATAAGAAAAGCTACTACACTCATGAAGATAGTGATGGTCTATCAAATAGTGACGAAGATGAACGAGGTAATGACTATAAACTCTTAATGGCATTTGAAGATGATGATTACATGGATGCTATAGATGTGGATAGCTTTTGTGAAGAAATTTCTAGACTCAAGACATGTATAGAAGAAAAAAATAGGATCATTGATACTCTACAACTTCAAATTGATGAAAAATAAAAATATCTTGAAAAGTTAGAAGGCGAAATTGTTGGTCTTAGAAAAGAGATTGAGAAAACAAAGGCTATTAATCTTAAGTTTGTCAAAGGATCTGAAACTCTGGATGAGATCATTAATGTACAGCGCTCTCCTCTAAACAAGACAGGACTGGGCCATAATGGAGAAACTTCTCAAGCATCCACCTCAAAGAGTTATCTTGATGCAGCAAGAAGGAATGAGCAAAAGCACAATGGAGATCACCAAGTAAAGCAGGGACCAATTACAAACAAAGACTATCAGGCAAATCAGGGGCAATATGTCTTAAGGATGAACAAAAGCTACAACCAGCCACAGGTAAAATCCTCTCAATTTGCTTCAAGAATGAATGACAATAGAAATTACAATCGTTTGGCCAGAAGATTTGATAACCGCAGAAATTTCTTCAATGGACAATGCTTTTCTTGCCATAACTTTGGTCACAAAGCAGCTCAATGTGTTGCATATAAAACGATCATGACTAGAGAAGCTCAAAAACAAAGAAGTATGACCGGGATTACAAAAAGGACCTATAACAACTTTTCGATTCTTGAAAATGAAGTTGAATGTTCTATTTGCAATAACTTTGGTCATGAAGATTCTGAATGCAGGAGCAGGTTTCAGCAGACAAAGGAACAAGCCTCAAGCACCAAAACATGGAGAATAAAGGAACCACAAACAGAAAGATGTGGGATAGAATTTTATGCAGAGGGATAGGAAAATCTATGGTACATTGACAGTGGATGTTCGAACCATATGACAGGTGATAAAGAAAAACTTGAATCATATTCTACTCTAGAAAAAGGAAAGAAAGTTTCTTTTGGAAATGATACTCCTGCAACTATAAAAGGAAAAGGCACTGCTCAGTTAAAAGAAAAGGTCAAAGCTGGAAATGTTTTGTATGTTGATGGATTGAAACATAATCTTCTAAGTTTCAGCCAGATGTGTGATCAAAGAACCGAGGTGATATTCAGATCAAATGGATGTCTTGTTCGTGATCTTGATACAGGTAAAACAGTGATCAAAGGTAAAAGAACTCCAAATAATCTATACATATTTGAAGAAGGACAACAACAATTCTATCTGAGCAAGGATGATGAGCACTGGTTATGGCACCGGAGGTTGGGGCATCTAAGCTTTTCACAAATAAGGAAAGCATGCAAATATCAGGCAGTTCGTGGTCTTCCAGATATCAAAGTTCCAGACAACACCATATGCAAATCATGTCAGTTTGGAAAGCAAACCAGAACTACCTTTCCGGAAAAGGAAGGATCAGCTAGCATGCCTCTTGAGCTAGTACATACAGATACATGTGGTCCATTCAGGAAAAGGACACCTCGAGGAGAAGAATACTTGATATTATTCATTGACGATTTCTCCAGGTTTGTCTGGTTAGGACTTATGAAGCACAAAGATGAAGCATTTGAAAAATTCAAATCCTTTAAAGCCTTGGTTGAAAATGAATCAAGATACAAAATTAAGTGTCTTAGATCCGACAGAGGTGGGGAGTTTACCTCAAATGAATTTTTCGATTTCTGTGAAGAACATGGGATAAGAAGAGAATTCTCTACAGCTAGAACTCCTCAGCAAAATGGAGTGGTGGAAAGAATGAACAGAACTGTCCAACAAATGGCTCATGCTATGCTTGATGAATCTGGAACTCCCGCAACTTTCTGGGGTGAAGCAGCACATGTTGCGGTTATTATTCTCAATAAAACAAATGTCCGAGTGAACAGCACTCAAACCCCTCATGAGCTTTGGTATGGTGAGACTCCTTCAGTAAAGCACTTCAAAATCTTTGGGAGAAAATGCTATATTAAAAATACTGATGAGCAACTTGGCAAACTTGAACCTAGAGCAGATGAAGGCATCCTTCTTGGTTATTCTCCACACAGCAAAGCATACAAGTGCTATAATAAAAGACTTGGAAGAATTGTTGACAGCATTGATGTAGTGGTTGATGAGACGGGATACATTCCTAGGCAAGTAAATCATGAAGATATCGAAGAAGATGAAGGCCATCCTCAAAGACAGAATGATGAAGAAGAAGAACCTCAAGAAGAACCAGAGGAGCAGATAAGGATAGAAGAGAAGACTCCATCCAGATATGTTCAGAAGAATCATCCAGAATCTCAGATTTTGGGACAAAAAGAAGCAGGTGTACAAACAAGAAGAACAATTGCAGAAGCTTCAAGCTATTTGGCATTACTCTCTTCCACTGAACCACAAAATGTGAAAGAGGCATGCAAAGATGAATGTTGGGTCAAAGCAATGGATGAAGAACTTGAGTAGATCGAAAAGAACAACACTTGGGAGTTGGTTCCTAGACCAAAGGATAAGAATGTTATAGGAACAAAATGGGTCTTCAAAAATAAATTGAATGAAAATGGAGAAGTAATTAGAAACAAGGCCAGACTTGTTTGTAAAGGGTATGTGCAGCAAGCAGGAACAGATTTTGAAGAAACTTTTGCTCCTGTTGCAAGACTTGAGGCCATCCGAATGTTCCTTGCTCTCTCAAGCTTTCAAAACTTCAAAGTATTTCAAATGGACGTGAAATCAGCCTTTCTGAATGGAGACTTGGAAGAAGAAGTATACATTAAGCAGCCAGATGGTTTCATTCTTGGAAATGATCCAAATCTTGTATGCATATTGAAAAAGGCTCTCTATGGCCTCAAACAAGCTCCAAGGGCTTGGTACTATCGTTTGGACAAATATCTTCATCAACAAGGTTTTTCAAAAGGATCAGTAGACAACAATCTTTATATAAAAGTTGAAAATGACAAATTACTGATACTTGTTGTGTATGTAGATGACATTATCTTTGGCAGCAATGAAGAAGCTATGAGTCAAAGCTTTGCCTTGGTGATGCAGAAAGAATTCGAAATGTCCTTGCTGGGAGAACTGACATATTTTCTTGGTTTGCAAATCCAACAAAATGAAGGAGGGATCTTCTTGTCTCAAACCAAGTATCTCAAGCAGATTTTGAAGAAATATGGTATGGAAGAAGCAAAACCAGTATGTACACCCATGGTCACAGGATGTAACCTCAATGCAAATGATGAATCAGCAGCAGTGCATCAACCAACTTACATATCTATAATTGGAAGTCTACTTTATTTGACAGGTACCCGACCAGACATCATGCATGCAGTGGGAATGGTTGGAAGATTTCAGGCAAATCCAAAGGAAACTCATCTTCAGGCAGTAAAGAGAATCTTCAAATATCTTCAAGGGACTCAAAACTATGGCTTATGGTATCCTAGAGATACAGATCTCACACTTCATGCTTATACAGATGCAGATTGGGCTGGAAGCGTGGATGACAGGAAAAGCACAAGTGGTGGTGCATTCTTTATGGGTTCCATATTAGTATCTTGGTTCAGCAAGAAACAGAGTTCGATTGCCTTGTCTACAGCTGAAGCAGAATATGTTGCTGCTGCATCTTGCTGCACTCAACTCCTTTGGATGATGCAGACCTTGCAGGATTTTCAAATCACTTGTACACCACCCATCTCCATCTTATGTGATAATACAAGTGCAATCAACATTTCAAAGAACCCAGTCATGCATTCAAAAACCAAGCACATACCAATCAAGTATCACTTTCTCCGGGAACAAGTGCTTGAACAAAAGGTCAAGTTGGAGTATGTTCCTTCTAAGGAATAGGTTGCTGATATACTCACCAAACCATTGCCTAAGGAGACCTTTGAATACCTCAGGCAAAAGCTAGGGGTTGTGGTGGTTGAGAAAAGTTCACGCACTTTTATGCAGAGAAAAGTTTATTTCATGTAGAGAAAAAGTTCACGCACTTTCATGCAAGGAAAAGCGCGTATATGTTGGAGAACTTACCTTTGTCCATGGTAGTTAGTCCTTGGTATTTGAACCTATGAGGAAAAGCACATATATGTTGGAGAACTTACCTTTGGTCCATGGTAGTTAGTCCTTGGTATTTGAACCTATGAGGAAAAGCACGTATATGTTGGAGAACTTACCTTTGGTCCATGGTAGTTAGTCCTTGGTATTTGAACCTATGGTTTTGGGCCTTGGTACGCACTTTCATGCAAGGAAAAGCGCGTATATGCTGGAGAACTTACCTTTGGTCCATGGTAGTTAGTCCTTGGTATTTGAACCTATGGTTTTGGACCATGGTACCTCATCAAAAGTGTTGATCTTACGCAATTTCATGGTTGGTTCATGGTATTAGTCCGACAGTTTTTTGATCCTATGGTTTTGGCCCGTGGTATTGCATCCAAAAGTGTTGATCTCACGTACTTTCATGGTTGGTTCATGGTATTAGTCCAACAGTTTTTTGATCCTATGGTTTTGGCCCGTGGTATTGTGAAAGGCCTAAGACTATAAAAGAGGAAGGAGATCATTTGGCAAAGCATCTTCTGAATTATCGAATATCTGATAAAGTGCTAGATCTGGAATATTGTGATTGGGTTTTGGTGCAGATCTGGATCTGAATGAAGAAGGAACCTGAGCGTAAGGAGAAGGATAAGTTCTATTGATGGGTCAAAATCTTAAGGCTGGAATAGTGGTATCTCTATATGATTTTGATCTGTGATATGTGGCATACACTTGATCTATAAATCTAATAATCTGGGTCTGAATTATTGATGCATGTTTTATTTTACACATGTTATGATCTGGGTATGTCTGATGTAACAACTGCAAAGTTATAAGGAAATATTTGCAGATCTGTATGCGGGTTGGATTTGGTGAAATCAGAGATTGATGATGCAAGTGTAGTCGATGGGTTTTTGATGTTCTTGGATCCAGTTTGAAAATTTATGAAAAGTGGTCCTTGAAAGAAAAGAAGTAGGGGGTTGTAGCTCCCTTCCAGGAGAGACTGGAAAACGAGAGAGAGTTGTAGCTCTCTGCAAGTTGCAGCCTGCGTACTGGTAAAGGACTGCACCAGTACAAAACCATTGTAAAAGGAGTTTCTAATTTGAAAGAAGATAGAGACATATTGCAGCAGGTGGTTTTCACCCACATTGGGTTTCCACCTTACATCTTGTGTTCTTTGGTGTGACTATCTGATTTCTTTGTTCATGCTCATTATTTTATGGTACTGACATGCAAAAATAATTCAAAGAACAAATAAGGAAGATTTATTAAAAGAACTTGATAATACTGATTCACCCCCCCTCTCAGTATTATTTCCAACAAAGGGACGCAAGATGTCTTCCATCAGTCTCATGAAGGTTGTAGGGGCATTCATTAATCTGAACGGCATGACCAACCATTCAAAAAGGTCCTCCATGGATTTGAAGGTAGTATTCCACACATCAAAGGGTTCGATAGTGATCTAAATCTTGTGGGGAAGCTCCCAGGATCTGAAAAATGAAATGCTAGAAGAAAAGAGGAGAACATACAATAAAAAAAACACAAAGTATTTTTTATTAAAATAGATAGTAACTGTAAAGGCTACGTTGTGGTGGACAATTTGTCCGTTTACAAAATTCGACTTGTTACTTATAGCGTTTTTTGGTTACAATACCACAAGAAAATTCCATGGGTGGATAAATACAATGGGCGAATGAATACCATGGGTTGATGTCACATACAATACCATGGGAAAATACCATGGGTGGATGCCACTTACAATACCATGGGTAAATTCCATGGGTGGATGGATACCATGGGTAGATGCCATTTTCCATTCGGATCATTCCTCCCTCCTTAAGAAGTAATTGTCCCCATTGCATGAATTTCTCTCGTGAGAAGCCTGTATTGAATATGAAGAGCCACTAGTGAGAAGAGTTTTATGTGGTTAACCCATAATCATGATGAACACAGATATGAGGTTAGAGATACCCTATAATGCTTGTGACCAACTGTGATACTGATAATGTGCAGCCTAGAAAATGGACTTCCATGAAGTGTGGGTTTGTGGATGACCAATAACCATGAAAAATGAAGATCTGAGGATAGAGATACCTTGTAATGCTTATGACCAACTATGATACTGACACTATGCAGCCTAGATAATGGACTTCGATGAAGTGTGGATTTGGGGATGGCATATAACCATGAAAAACGAATATTCGAGGACAGAGATACCCTGTAATGGTTTATGCCAACTGTGATACTAACAGTCTGCGGCCTAGAAAATGGACCTCAATGACAAGGATTTTGTGCAATTGACCCATAACCGTGATGTTGGTTGCTGATGAAGTAGCAGGTGCCTACATAGCCTGGGGTGGGAAGGCATGTATCTAAAGAACCCAATCCATATGCTACTATGTTGAAACTAATGAATGGGAAGTATGTGCCTACTAAAGTGGGGTGGGAGGGCACGTATCCAAATAGAACATGTTGCCAACGTTGCTCTAGATTTAAAAATGGACATAATGAACCTATTTTTGGAAACAAAATGACCATTTTGCATCTTTCCATGTGTTTGAAATCCTTATCTAGACATTGAGGAAACTCAGATTCACGTTGCAACTATTTCGCCATCGCAAATGTTATAAAAAAAAATAGCTAATTTTAAATCAGTGATATCTCCCTCATCCAAACTCCGATTCAACCAATTTATTTTTTGAAATTGGGTGATTTTTTAGAGGAGCTCAGATCTATAATAAATTTTCTGAAATTATACATAAAAACTACAAAAAATGATAGGAGATCCGCCTTCCATGAATTGTCGTCAGAAAAATTTCTGCAATATAGCTGATTTTAAATCAACAATATATCCCTCATCTGGACATCGATTCAGCCGATTTGTTTTTTAATTTGTGTATTTTTCGCAAGGAATCTAGATATATTATTTTTTTTTTTTTAAATTTTCACCAAATTTAAGGTTCATAAATGATCTTCAAACTCGCCCCCCAAAAAAATCCTGAAAAAAAAATAATCTTCCCGTTTTGCCCAAGAAAGTGCTCTACGGAGGTCATAGCACGTGCCTGATATTTATTGAATATTGCTACAAAAATTTGAAACTGAAATATGCATCAAACCCTCATTCCCATGGAATCGTAACCTAGCTTTGATACCATTGATCTGAATATTGGGGGGAGGCCCCCAAGATCTAAAAAATTGAAATTCCAGAAAGAAAGAGGAGAACACACAATAAAAAAAACCACAAAGTTTTCTTTTTTATTAAAACAGATAATAACAATAAAGGCTACCTTTTGGTGGAAAATATTTCCTTTTAAAAAATGTGACTTGTTACTTATATCCTTTTTTGGTTACAATACGATAAGTAAATTCCATGGGTGGGTAAATACCATGGGCGAATGAATACCATGGGTTGATGTCACAAACAATACCATTGGAAAATACCATGGGTGGATGCCACTTACAAGACCATGGGTAAATTCATGGGTGGATGAATACCACGAGTAGATGTCGTTTTTCATTTGGATCATTGTAACTATGTTCAGAGGCATGTAGCCACCACATCTCTTCTCAAAGATAAGCTACCATCGCCCAAGCTAGTCTTATTTCCATTATGTTTGTAAGCATATTTAGGATTTGATATTACTGAAATGAAGTGTTATTTCTATTGCATCTCTGTATTTATGGTTATATCTATAATTTGTGGCATTCGAGTTTAAATCCGGATCAGATAGGCACCTAGTGATAACTTGAATTCAAGTCAATCTTGCTGAAATATTTGTTCCCCTTGAGTTGGTAGAGAAGGTCATCAATCCACGGGATTGGGTACCTATTCTTGACAGTGATCTTGTTTAATGCCGGATAGTCAATGCAGAGTCTCTAGGTGCCATCCTTCTTTTGTACCAATACAATCAAACTCCCACAGGGTGATGAGATTCACATGATGTGCCCTATCTACAATAATTCCTGAATCTGCCTCTTTGATCCAGGTGGATGTTGGTGGCCACCCACCTATCCCATTTGGACCCCCACGACTGTCTCTTTCAGCTTTTTCAGTTTCCTAAATTGTAGCACAGTTTACTATTTTTAGCAGTTTTTCGGGTCCTGAACTTTCGGAGCCGTTTTGAGGCCCTAAACAACGTTTTTTGGGAAATCTGGGGCAACATGGGTCCATGGACCCATGTGCCTCCCAAAGTGGTAGTGATCAGATAGATCTTTCTAACGAGCTATTGTACGCGTCAAACAGAGATCATATGCCAAAGTTACGACCTCGAGAAATTGATGTACCAATTTACCCAAACGGGGCCCACAATTTGGCGTTTCATCTTCTAGGGTTAGGTTTTGGAATGTTAAGGGTTTTCCATTATTTCTCAACAATAAGTAGGCCTTCGAGCCTCATTGTAACACAGTTTAGAGGCATGTAGCCGCCACATCTCTTCTCAAAGATAAGCTACCATCGCCCTAACTAGTTTATTTCCATTACTCTTTGTAAGCATATTTTACATTAATGAAAAGAAGTATTATTTCCACTGCATATCTGTGTTTATGGTTATCTCTGTAATTTGTTGTGTTCCTGTTTAAGTCCGGATCAGTGGTATTAGAGCGGTCTTCTTTTTCTCTGTTTTTATTTGCATGTCCCCAATGAGGTTGGGATATAAGGAGTTAGGGCTTGAACTGGTCGAACCTTTGCAAGACCAGCCTCGCAAATCCCGACGGCCTCCCATGGCGGATGAGAAGAAAGACGAGGGGGCAGGAGATCCTATCAAAATCTTGCTCGAAGAAGCGCTCGAGCGGCAAAGGAACGCAATGATGGATAGCTTTGCGCAGATCCTTCAGCGGCTACCCAAAGGTGACGCATCGGCTTCCAACAACTACTCTGGAAACACCACACCATTTAAGGTACAAGTTAATTTTGAGATCCCCATCTTCGAGGGTCAAATAGACGCAGATGCTGTAGATAAATGGTTAAATCTGCTAGATGGGTATTTTTCTGTTCATGAATTTTCAAGTCGGGAAAACATTGTTTTCGCTCTTCTCTAAGCAGCCCCCCACGTTAAGGACTGGTGGGAAACCTACTGCGAGCAGAAGGATGAAAGTATAGGCTCACTATTTTCAAACACAACCACTTGGAATGACTTTCGGGATGCCATCAAGGAGCAGTACTACCCTATCGGAAGCTATGAGGACAAATACATCAAATGGACCACACTGCGGCAGGGACGAGACCAAGATGTGCCGGAGTTCACAAACATTTTTCATACCCTTCGCACACAGTTGGGTATCAAAGATTCTGAGCTACATCTGGTACTCAAATACCGCGGTTGCCTACACAGATACATCCAGGAAGAGATGGGGTTCTTGAACATCTCCTCACTCGGCACAACATACCGATACACTGTCAAAATCAAGCAAAAGTGCAGACAAAAGAAGCGAGACTTTGGATCTGCAAATCTGAAGCCCAAAGGACAAAGTGAAGGTAGGGTGGCCCAAGACAACCCGTCGAAGCCGTAAGAAAAGAACAACATCACGGAGCCAAAGAAGGACACAGGAAAGTGGTGTGAGTTCCACAAGAGTCCCACTCATAACACAAGTGAGTGTCGGACCAAGCAGTCGCTGGTGGCCAAGTTGAAGGCTTCTGAATTAGATGCATGTTCTGACCCTAAGCCAGAACGTGACAAGGGGAATGGAAAAGGGAAGTAGATCATTGATGTGGATCCCAGCACCATTGTTGTCACTGCCAAGATCCAGAAGAGGGGGAGCGTCTTTTCCACTCACAGATGTGGGTGAAGGGTTCGCCGCTGCAATTCATTGTCAACAGTGGTAGCCAAAAGAACCTCATTTCAGCAGAGGTCGTGAAGCGGTTGGGCCTACCGACTACACCGTACCCATAGCCGTACAGTATCGGGTGGCTTCACGAAGGACGAGATCTGAAAGTTCGCTAGCAGTGCCGCCTTCCCTACAACATCAAACCCTTCACAGACGAGGTATTGTGTGATGTTACACCTCTGGATGTTTGTGATGTATTATTAGGCTAGCCATACTTGTGGAGGCGACATGCTGTGTATGAGTCCAGGCCTCGTGCTGTCATTATTTCTTTGAATAATTCATTATACAGGATACTGAAGGTAGCCCCACCTACCACCACATCTTTGATCACTGCTAAGAAAGGCAGCAATCTCATCTCCCAGACCAGGAAATTCATCTGTCTGGTTCACTCCCAAAGTAAGGGGAAGATTGCCATCACATCAATGACCCCTGCGAAGGGTTCCTCCATGAAGCAGCAGCAGCAAAGGGATACAGTCATGACAAGACACAGGAACAACTTCTCCTCACCCACAGGGGTACCACACAAGTTTCAGGTGGGCGACAAAGTTTGGTTACATCTGCAAAGAGAACGCCTTACGAGAACCCATTAGAAACTCAGGCGACTCCGACATGGTCCTTACACCAGTGCCAAGGCTATGGGTAACAATGCTTTGAAGCATAGCATTCCTCCATTTCTTCGCTTGCACCAAGTGATCAATGTGGACCATCGTCGACCATGCTTCCCACCATTTCTGAACACATAAGAGATTGCAGAACAGCTCACCAAGGACCAAGTTCAGCAGATGGAGGAACTCAACGCAATGGGGACCATTGCTTCCTAAGGGGGGAGGAATGATCCAGGTGGATTTTGGTGGTCACCCACCTATCCCATTTGGATCCCCACGACTATCTGTTTCAGCTTTTTCAGTTTCCTAAATTGTAGCACAGTTTACTATTTTTAGCAGTTTTTTGGGTCCTGAACTTTCGGAGCCGTTTTGAGGCCCTAAACGACGTTTTTTGGGAAATATGGGGCAACATTGGTCCACGGACCAATGTTGCCTCCCAAAGTGGTAGTGCTCGGATAGATCTTTCTAATGAGCTATTGTACGCGTCAAACGGAGATCATATGCCAAAGTTACGACCCCGGGAAATTGATGTACCAATTTACCCAAACGGGGCCCACAATTTGGCGTTTCATATTCTAGGGTTAGGTTTTGGAATGTTAAGGGTTTTCCATTGTTTCTCAACAATAAATAGGCCTTTGAGCCTCATTGTAACACAGTTCAGAATAGTTCAGAGGCATGTAGCCGCCACATCTCTTCTCAGAGATAAGCTACCATCGCCTTAGCTGGCTTATTCCCATTTCTTTTTGTAATCATATTTCAATATTTTACAGTAATGAAATGAAGTATTATTTCTGCTGCGTATCTGTCTTTATGGTTATCTATGTGTTTTATTGCGTTCCTATCTAAATCTGGATCACTCTTGATCTCATCGTTCTCCAAAACAGACCGTCGATAGATCAGTCCATTCGGCAATGGCGTGCTTGGGGTTAGATTGGTGGAGTGCTTGACTTGATAGTGCAAATGTACTCCTATAGGTGAGGAGAAAATATCCCTGTACTCCTACACGACCTTGTCCATATGTTGTTGTGCAGAGGAGCCCTACTTGGAAGTCGTGGCCACAACCTTCTTCTTGCTCTGAGGGCGAATCATAAGGAAAATAAAATTCCTGCTCTGGGAAATGATCTTACTACATTGCTTTGCAATTTTCAAAGAGATGACAATAGGCAGGGCCATCTCTAGTATTCTGTACAACATATTGGCCAAAGTAATAATCATAGACCAAGGTCTAGACTCATATACTTCAAGAGGAGCAACATCACACATTACCTCATCTGTGAAGGCCTTGATGCATTAGGGAAGGGGATGTTGTTGGCTAACATAGAGATCTCATCCTTGGAAAAGCCACCTGATCGTGTATGACTGTGGATGTGTTGTAGTCTTTAGGCCTAGTTGCTTCATGATTCAGAGTTGGAACATGCATCTCATTTGGAGGCCTTCAGCTTAGGCACCAGTGACTACTTGTCCGGACACTCACTTGTGTTGTGAGTGGAGTGCTTATGGAACTCACACCATTTTCCCATGTCCTTCTTTATCTTCTTGGTGTTATTCTTTTCTTACGGCTTCAACGGGTTGTCTTGGGTAGCCCTGCCTTCTCTATGTCCTTTCCCTTATGGTTTGGGGGCACCTTTTCCTTGCTTTGGGTTCATAGATCCAAAGTCCCACTTCTTCTGTTTAAACTTCTACTCAATCTTAACAGCGTATTGGTACGTTGTGCTGAGTGAGGAAATTTCTAGGAACTCCATCTCATCCTAGATGTACTTGTGTAGACAAGCGTGGTACTTGAATACCAAATTCTGCTCAGTATCCTTGATACTCAGGTTTGTGCGAAGGGTATGGAAATTATCTATGAACTTCAACACATCTTGGTCCCTTCCCTACCGTAGTGTGGTCCACTTTCTGTATTTATCTTCATATCTCCAATGATGGCGTCTCAGAAACAATTCCAAGTGGGTGCGACTAAAAATAACGAGGGTTCACTCTCGTATTTTTGTTCAAAGTAGTTTTCCCACCAATCCTTGATGTGTGGGGCAGCTTTGAGAAGTGAAAAAGTAATTTTTTCCCAATTGGAAAAGTCATGAACTAAAAATTATCCTTCCAACAGATTTAACCATTTATCTATAGCATTTGCATCTATCAGGCCCTTCAATATGTGAATGTCGAACTTAACTTGTACATTGAAAGGAGTGACACCTCAAGATGGCTGCTTGATCAATATGTGTCACCTGTGGGTAGTCGTCGCAGGATCTGGGCAAAGTTATCTATCATCGCGTTCCTCTATTTCTTGAGGGCTTCCTAGAGCAATATTTTGAAAGGATCTTCTTCCCCCCCTCCTTTCTTTTCTTCTACCATGGGAGGTCATCGGGGTTTGCAAGGCTCATCTTGTAGCATTCAAACAGATTGAGCCCTAACTCCTTATACCCTGACCTCGTTTGGGACATGCACATAAAAATACAAAAAGCGCAGACTGCTCTAATAAAACTGATCCAAACTTAAACAGGAATGCAACAAATTACCAATATAATCATAAGTACAGAGATGTAACAAAAAAAACACTTCATTTCATTAATAGAAAAATAATGAACTATGCTTACAAACAAAATGGAAATAAGATAGCTCAGGCGATGGTAGCTTATCTTTGAGAAGATATGTGGCAACTACATGCCTCTGAACTGTGTTACAATTAGGTTGAAGGGCCTATTTATTATTGAAAAACATGAGAAAAACCTAGACAATCAAAACCCTAACCCCAGGAGATGTAATACCAAGAGTTTGTGGGCCTTGTTAGGGTTAGTTAGGCAATGAACTTCATGGGGTCATATCTTGATCATATTATCTTTGTTTGACGTGTATGATACCTTGTTGGAAATTTCTCTGAGTACTATAGGTTTTGCCACATGCTCTTGCCTATGGTTACAGGACTGCAACGGACCTAAAAAAACACTATTTAGGGGGTCAAAACTACTACAGAAGTTCAGGACTCGAAAAACTACTAAAAATAGTAAATGATAAAATATATAAGGAAACATATGAAACTGAATGGAGGGTCTATGTGGAACAGGCGGGTGGCCAACAATATCCACCTGGATCAAATGCCCCACATGGCCCTAAATTTAGCTTTATTTTGTGTGCACCCTCTCTTCTATCATTGTACAAGGATTTTTTTGAGGGGAATAAGCTATCAATATGTCCAAGGTCAAGTATAAGAGCAAGTGAAGATTACAGGTTAGTGAAAAAATCATGGATGATTCTGGACTCCATTTGCCTAATATTAGATATTTCATACTTTCTCATCTCTTTCATGTCAAGTGATTGAATTCGTTTAGAATTATTGACATGAATGTATCCAAATGATGCGAGGAAAGAAAACTTAAGAATTTACTTGTATGCACCCATGAGTTCTTGTTGGAGTGTGTTAATCTGAGGTCATCAGACTATGTACTTGCAGCTTTGATAAATAGAGATCTTGACATTCTCCAAGTGTTCCCTAGTTCTTTTCATTTCAATATGAATGTTTTTGGAGTTAACAAGCTTTGAGTTATACTTTCCTTGTTAACTTTCTCTTATTCTTTCTCTCCCATTGGATGAAAGCTACCTATCAAATTTGAATTAAAAGAAGCATTTAATTTTCTGTTTTTGAGGTTATAAATTGCACATCTACAAGTATTCCTTGCAGATTTGTAAAGATTGTTTTCTATTAGAGCTTAAAATTGCAGATTTTCAAATCATGCTTCAGGTTTTAGTACCTTCTCTCTCTTTATTGTTTATACGAATGGTCCAGACTCTTTAACCAAGCTCTTCCTTCTTTTATATTGATATACATGTCTTATTAGGGACATCATTGGTCATGGGTTGATGAACCTGAAACTCCTTGCGCCAAATGCAAAGGAAACAAATAATATTTTCTTAATAGCTCATAACAAAGCTTTAGAACCATTAGTTATCAAGTGTCTAAATATATATTGTTTTAGTATAGAATCTAGGAGTCACAATAAAGTTAGACAAGCTATTCTTGTATAGCTATGGACAAAATACCTTAAAACATTATTTCTTCTATCAAACTATTTTTTAATTAAACATTCTCGAGCATGGTTCCTATTCACATTTTTATGTGTGCATAAAGTTAATCCATAGCTACTATAGCCTTTTCTAGTGCCTTAATCTAAGGAGTTAAGGCCCATTCTATGATAGTTGTTATATTATTAGCTAGGATTCTTGGATTTGAGTAATAGTTCCTCTTCAATGTTCATGCATTTTATTGGTGGATTAATTCCCTTTATCCTAGTAGAATACCATTATTTCCATTCTAAATTGAAGTTTCATTTATAATTCATTAAATGGTTCTTTTTTTTTCCAATAGAGGAGTTTTGTTTGGTGAATATACCACCTATCCCATACATCATTAATACAATGTACATTACAAGCTATAGAAGTTGTTATAATGAACAAGCTGTGATTACTAGTAGAATTGAATCATTGATTACGTTTATCTAACATAAGATAATTTCCATTTCTATTAGAGTCCTAACAAGAGCTAAGAGGTAATTTGGAACAAGGCTCATGACTCATTCACTGAATGTCTAAGTCTGCAAATATTGATTTACTCAATGAAAGTGGGCATCACATTAACTCCTCTTCTTTTAGTTTTAGCTAAAATGTTGGAACTGGTTATGTGTTTCGTTCTATAATCTTATATGTACGCTTGTTGTTATAGCATGTGATAAATTTTGTTCAATGAGGCAAGTACTATGGAGCTAAAGAAAACATAAACTTTGGGATCCTAAAATTCAGCTTTCAAATGAGTCCATCTTGTCTCAGTTTGGTGATTTTGGTAGGTTCATCTGAAGAAATTGCAAAAAGGAAAATCCCAATGCCATTTTAATGTAATACCTTTCCTGGATGATTTTACAAGTGAATTGAGATCTATGTGGGAACAATAACACTAGGCTCATCACATATTAGATTGTAAGCTCTTCTACAACATGCCCCTTATAGCTTCAATTTATTTTCGATTGTTCTTGGGTGGGGGAGGGCACTTTGAGATTTCAAAGAAGTTTGGTTAGTTAAAAACAATTACTTTGACAAAAGAGTTACATTAATGGTCCAATTGTTGCTTATTGTAGAGAGTGATGCTTATCAAGCTACTGAATGCTACAACTTTCTCTTCTCAGGATCATATTCTTGACAGTTTATTGACATACATAATTTGTTTTGAACTGGCAGGATCCAAAAGAAGGGAAATGGTGGATGCAATTTGGAAATCACAATGTCTTAGGATACTGGCCAACACCTCTATTTTCCTACTTAGTAGACAATGCCAACATGATTGAATTGGGGTGGTGAATTTGCTAACTCTGATCTAAATGGGGAACACACCTCCACTTAGATGGGAAGTTGTCATTTCCCAAATGGAGGATTTGAAAATCTAGTTACTTCTAGAATATCCAGGTAGTTGATGGATCAAATAATCTGAGAGCTCCAAAAAAATTAGGTACATACACCCAGGCATCCAACTACTATGATGTTCAGAAAGGCTACAACAATGCTTGGGGTAACTACTTCTATTATGGAGGTCCTCATAGATTGTAGATGGTATGCATTTATGATAGTAGTCTTTCTTTCTTCCCCTTATGGGAAAGTTCATTTGAAACACAGAGCTAAATGATATTTCTTTCAATTTCTGTAATCAGCGGTGTTCATAATCCAGTGCTCTGAATACTTCAAGATTTCCAACCCCCAAAGTTCTTTTCTTTCTACAACCATCCCAATGTATATGGGGACATGTCATATGACATGACTGCACATTGTACTTTTTAGAGTATCATTGTACCTTTCCAATGTGGCTGCTTTGTGCTACATGTGGATACCTATAAGTGGCATGTCATGTTCAATTAAATAACACTATGGGGAGATGAAGTCATGGTTGCCCGTGGCCTTACAAGTTCATTCCCCTCATTCATGTCTATATATATCGTAAATATTTATTTATTGCATTTTTTCAAGTGCTTTATGCAGATTTAAGCATAAACTGCAATCATGTTGATATGCTGGACTTTTGGGTATTCTATTAATTCAGTTCTCTAGGCAGGTCAGAGAATATAGCAAAAATTATCATTTCAGTTTGGTTTGTTAGTTGGATCAAAGCAGATGTGCTCTAGAAGCTAGATATGTTATTCATAATGCCATTTGTAAATAGATTCCAATGGTATGAATGCACTGTTTTGTCTTGCATGATGTAAGAGTCCCATTGAGTGTGTCACATGTACTATGGAAATGGGTAGGCTAGATGATTTTGCATGATGTAAGAGTTGTATTGGATACTTTACATGTCATATTTCATATTCCTTTTACATGGCATGATTGGATGGAGATTTTCACACAATTGTTAATATTGTAACTATTTATGTCACCGTGCATGAGTTGTAAGTACTTTCTTGCACAATCATGTCCAACAACACAATGATCTAAAGTCTTTAATAGGTTGATAACAATAGTTTCAAATCGTGCACAACTTCAATTTTTCATGATGTAAGAGTTGTATTAGATATTTTACATGTATTATTTCACCTTCATTATGCATGACATGATAGGATGGACATGTTCACACAAATATTGGCATTGTTGATGTTTCTGTTACTATGCAAGAGGTGTAAGTGTTTTCTTGCAAAATCATGTCAAACAACACATTGATCTAGAGTCTTTCCTAGCTTTACAACGGAGGTGTCAAATTCATGTATCACTTCAATTCTTTTAGTGTGCATGAGTTGTAAGTTTTTGTTCTTGCATATGATCATGTCCAATGACACATTGATCTTGAGTCTTTCCAACGACACATTGTTATAGAGTTTGTCAAGTTCATGCACCACTTCGAATTTTTATGGAGCATTACCTGCGATCTTTTGTTCTTGCATATGATCATGTGTGATGACACGTCAATCTAGAGTCTTTTATAGCTTGAAAACATATAAATAGTCATACATCACTTCAATATTTTACATCTGTTGTTTCACCCTCAACCTGGATGACATGATAGAATGGACATGCATACGCAGTTACTCCTTCATGTTGTTTATATCTCTTACCTACGGAGTATGAGCTACAAGTGTTCTTGCATGATCATGTTCATGCCATAAAATATTATTTTGTCCCTCACACAATGTGATCAGAACCAAAAATGAAATCTGTTGAGGGTCAAAGCATGATGGGACCAGAATTGGTTGAAATATTGTGTTGAAAAATCGATCAATGAGAGTTGTATGAGTTAATATAACCATACACCATTTCAGTATGAGCTGCAAGTGTTCTTGCATGATCATGTTCGTGCCATAAAATATTCTTTATTCCCTCATACCAGAATGAGAATCTCAAATATATTTTTTATCCAAAGATTAAATTTTCGAGGTTTGCCTTTTATCTTCACTGATGAGCAATTCCATATGCCTTCCAAAATGCATGTCATTGTTCACAAAAAAATGCCAAAAAATGGGCTATTTTTTCTATTGAAAATTGAATGGCTATATTAACAAATTTCCTTCCTTCTGATCAAAATTTTATTCTTTTAACATTTGTAAAACTTACTATAAAATGCAAGGTTGTGTGCTCTTTCAAACCATGCAATAATATTGAGGCTAAGTCTTTTCTAAATGCTTGAACTAGGATGACTATCTTGGAACTTCCAGAAACTTCTAATAGTAATAGAAATATGACCATGGGATTTACTTTCTTTTACATGACAAAGATTTGTCTCTTTTAAGTTTTAACCAAGGATTTAGATCCAACCCTTTTCTACTAGTATATGATAGTATGTATTTGATCATCAACACTCCAAACATCTGCAACAACTAAGTGGACACAGGAACAAGCTACACCCTATGATTTATTAATTGTTTTCATACTTAACAGGGACTTGTGCTGCGTGGAGATGTTGTTACTCATAGCTATTGACATATCGTTATTCACACTACTTGATTGTATTAGTTATTAGGATATCACTGTCTCTATTAATTACATTGATTATGGTCTTACTTATCCATAACGAATAGCAATAATCACCTCAATTATATAAAGAAACCAGTGCATGTTACTAGTACAAATTAGTATAACTGAAATGTTATGTTCATTAATCACACTATCCTTTACCACACTGAGATAGTATAAGATATTCAAGTATTGAATGTGATACTCTATTACACTTACAAGTACCTATACAAGATCATGTTAATACCATCAATTATGTGAAAGTTCAACCACCTCTGTCCTCTCCATTTCATCTTGGCAACCCTTTTAAGTTCCATCATCACCTCATGTATCTATGCCACATCCTCTAACTTCCCAAACTAATCACATAATTCTTCAAAGGGTGCTAGCTCAATGGTAGAACACTTTATTTACATGTAAAAGGTTGGTGGTTCAATTCTACTATGCCCTAATATGAATTAATCAATGATATTGTTCTTTATTTTTAATTAAATACATTTTATATTGATAAAAAATCAATGGTGATATATTTTCCTGGATTAGTTGTATTCATTGTTTTATGTTGTCTTTAAAGAGATAAAAATGAAATTCTCTCCTAACGCACAATAACACTTGTGTTATATATTGTCTTTATAGAGACAATTTTTTAAGACAATATTTAAGACAAGACACAAGTTTTGTTTTGTCTCAAACTAAGACAAATTACCCAAAAAATGCACTTGTGTTATATATTGTTTACAATTTTTCAAGACATTAAATTTGAAATGCCAACTCCTGGTATAACAGCAAGGTTTCTCTTATGGCTAATATCCCTTGAGATGTAACAGGGAATTTATATTTCAACTAAGAATTACCTTGGAAATAGAGAGAGCTACAGTCTGCTGGAGTAAATAATTAATTGGCATTGAGTAGATAAAAACAACTGTAAATTTGAATTAACAACAATTTCTAAGTGGTTAAAATTTGATGATAGTTTACATGTAGATTTTGCGTTATGAATGATAACAACGTATAAATAACTAATGTTCCTACAGATAGGAAGAAACACTAACATGATATTGGTTTACTTATTAGCGTAAGGGACATGAACACTATACATCCAATGATCAGTGGTGATCCAAAAAATATATCATGAGAAGAAAACAATCTGAAAGCACTAACAAATCGTGAAGATGGCGCTCACTCGATATTGAAGTGAGAAGGTATCTGTGTATGCCTACAGCGAGGCCATGGCGAATAAAAGAGATCCTCCAAGAAGGACAGAACCCATGCGGTATGAAGGGGAGGCTGTGCTCGCCCCGTTTGTCGACGATGATGGTGTTTGCACTACAGCCGGCGTAGCTGCGGATGATGGGGAAGGCTTTTCAACAGTTGGCGTTGTGGGAGTGGTCGATGACGGGGAAGGCGATCCAACAGTTGGTGCGGTGGGGGCGGCCGATGATGGGGACCGCGATTGAACAGTTGGTGTAGTGGGCCGATGATGATGGAGAACGGGTGGGTGAGGGGGATGGCGTTGTTTCGTTGTTCTTTGAAGCGGATGTGGCGCCAACGGTGATAGTGACTTCCATCCCGGTGAAGTAGTGACTTGTGATTCCGGAGATGTAATACTTGGCACCCGTGCTATAAGGCCTTCGTGCGACGGGCGACGGTGGGCGATCGTGCACGGGCGCGCGGGCGCGTTCAACCATGATGTGCGACGGGTGCGACACTTGTACGAAGGAAATGCGACAATATTACGACACTTGTGTGACATAAAATGCAACGTTATGGAGGAACACTTAAATCGACTAAGTGTTGAGCATATACATATATGCCATGATTGAATGAAGTAAAGCCGACTTGTAAATGGTTACTTGTGGGCTTGTGCGCTAACTTATGGGATCGGCCTTGGGGCTGCACACCCCCCTTGAAACATACATTGAGTATGGTATATATAAGTGAGGTTTGCGACTCATTTGACAACCAACGAATTGGCTCATCACTTCTACGCACTAGCAAAGGGGTAAAACTGCGCAAGGGGTAAAAGCAGCTGCGCATAGCTCATGGGATCTACCTGAGTGCAGTTTTGGTGAATTCTTGTGCCGAGTGAGGTGAAGGCAAGTGTGCCGGAGTTCAGTTTGGACGCAGATTTGTGCAGGACTTGGTAGAGAGGTATAAGTGGCTCGGGTGAGCACTTGTCTTTGTGCAAGGGTGCACATGATTGTAAAAGGCTTTTCTATGCCTTGGTTGTAAAATATTATAAGTATAGACTTGGAGTTTTGCCAAGTATACTTGATGATTGTATTATTGAAAAATTGATATAATATGTTGTCGGGTAGACTCACATTATGGGGAGTTGCCCCTCCCCTTTATACTTGTTGCAATTGTTGTTCTCGGTTTCATTGCATGATGATAATGAATGAGTATGGGCTTCATTAAGTATAAAGGATAATTTCTTTTACTTAGTTTCGAAACACAAGCTAAGTATGTTAATGTGAAAGTAGGCGTAGTCCACGAATGTTAGTATTGGTGAAAAGAATGCGTTCGGTGGTGCCGCACCTCGCTATAAGCGGTTGGAAGACTACCGCAGGTGTAGGGGCGTGACAGTTGGTATCAAAGCTTCGGTTCAGTGAAGCTGTTGGATGGTGGAGACTAGATCAAAAGGAAGAAGAAGTTGTTAGAGATGGCAGCTGGGTCTCAAGTTGGGTCTAGTCATGAAGCCGGGACTTTATCACTTATGGAAAGAATACTGCAGAGGATGGAAGCCATGGAGTCTTCTTGGGAAACGAGGGAGGACTTGCTCACTAAGGAGCAAGATGCCAGCTCGAAGCTAAGGGAAGAACTTGATGAGCTCTGAACGCAGCATGAGTACATGGATCTTCTATGTACACAACTGGAGATGAGGGTCAAAGAGGTCGAAGAAGCAAGGGATCAGGGTCTTGCAGAGATCGTGAACTTGAAGGAATCTCTTGACAGGGTGAACAAATCTCTTGATGAAGCCAAGGATGAGATCGCGGTATTGAAGAAGGCCATGAGGCATAACTCAGGTGGAGGAGTGCCTCATGTGAAGGTCAAGGAACCGGAATCTTATGATGGCACAAGGAATGCAAAGACTCTTGGCAACTTTCTATGGGACATGGAACAGTACTTGGAACGGTTGAGTCTACCTGATGGTGAGACACAAGTCAAGGTGGCTGCTCAGTTCTTAACAAAGGATGCTAAGATGTGGTGGCGAAGGAGGGTGGATCAGATTGTCAATGGCAATGCTGATGACATCACTTCATGGGATAACATGAAGAAGGCATTGCAGACCCATTTTAGTCCTCAGGATGAAACGTGGGAAGCAAGGACGAAGATTAAGTACATCAAGCAAACCGGAAGCCTACAAGCATACCAGCGAGAGTTTGCAAGTGCAGCTCTGGAACTTCCCGACATGGCGGAATGGGACAAGGTGTTCAACTTCATTATTGGGTTGAAGCCTTGGGCACGCAATGAGGTGAAGAGGCAGAAGATTAGGACACTTGAGGAGGCTTTTGTTGCGGTTGATAGGTTGGTGGATCATTATGATGAGACTTTTGATGAGAAAAAGAAGTCCGACAAGCTGAAAGGAAAGAAGAAGGATGATGCTTCAAAATTGGATGATGGTTCGAAGACGAAGAAACCTTTGAAGTGTTGGATATGTGCAGGACCACACGTGGTGAAGAATTGTCCCTCTAAACCGAAGGTGGCCGCTATTGCACAGTCTGACGGAAAGAATGAAGATGCTTTTGTGGGGATGATGCAGATACTTGGTGCTTCTGCTACTACGGAAGTGGCCTCTAGAAGGGATCCTGAAAGGAAAAAGTTGGAGTATGTTCGAATGAAGGTTGGAGTTGCTGATGTGCTCACTATGGTGGATAGTGGGGCTTCTCACAACTTCATGAGCGAAGATACTGCGAGAAGAATTGGGCTGAAATTTCTACCGGCAAAGGCACAGATGAAGACAGTGAATTCTCCTCCTATTGAGATTCTTGGTATAGCTGAGAGGGTGGACACTACACTTGGTGAATGGACCGGGAAGCTGGAATTCACTATAGTGCGGATTGATGACTATGAAGCTGTATTGGGAATGGAGTTCATGAAACAATTTGATGCTATGATCGTTCCACATTCGAAGAAGCTCTACATTTATGATGGAAGGGAAGATGTACCCATTGGTGTGCCAACCATTGGTGTGACTAGGCCTGATTGTAAGTTGGGAGTGATGCAAATGGAGGATAAGGAAAAGATGAACAAGCGGTTGTCTAGTGTTGAGGCAAAGCTTGTGGAGTAGTCATTGGTCATCAAGACACTTTCAGATACCATCTTGGATTTAACAAGAAGACTAGAGTTGGTGGAGGATGATGATGATGATGATGAGGTATATGTGAGGCCGGATGTCTAGAAGGAAGACCGGATTGCTTATCTACAAAGGATGGAGATTGAGGATCCTGATAGGTGGATCGAGTTGATTAGTGAGGGAGAGCCTTTAGGCTCTACTCCCTCTACATCTTCTTAGATGGATGAAGAAGATGGGGCTCATTGTTAGCTGCTCATGGAAGTGAGTCCTTAAACATGTTTGAGCAGGTATGACTGATGGTGCAGGGATGGCTTGGCATCAAGCATCATGACATGTTGCAGATGGGATGGATGGAGTTTCCATGGACCTGAGCATGGATTATGGAGATAGATTCTTGATGAGTCAAGGATGTGGCAGATGTTTAAGGAACAACTGATGATGGCATGAGGATGTTCACTCTCATGGATTGAGCGTGATGGTTGGATTAGCTACCCAACTAGTTCAGACATGAGGTCCGGAAGTGTACAGAGATGTATTGGCATTATGCTGGAGTATCATGACGAGGTTCACATGGTGACATATGGATCGAGATGACATCTTATGGAGAGCATACCATAGAGGTGCATGCCTTGGTATGGTGAGCTTGGTGGTAGTGGTCATTGAGCAGGGACATAGTGGAGAAGAGTCTCTACATATGTTGCAAGGATGTTTGCCTTGCGAAGAGGAGTTCACATCACAGATGAGTGATGATCTTGGTGGATGGCTACCGGGATAATATGTTGTCGAGGACGACAATGATTTCAGGTGGAGGAGGATGTAAGGCCTTCGTGCGACGGGCGACAGTGGGCGATCATGGATGGGCGCGCGAGCGCATTCAACCATGATGTGCGACGGGTGCGACACTTGTGCAGAGGAAATGCGACAATCTTACGATGCTTGTGCGACATAAAATGTGACGTTATGGAGGAACACTTAAATCGACTAAGTGTTGAGCATATACATATATGCCATGATTGAATGAAGTAAAGTCAACTTGTAAATGGTTACTTGTGGCTTGTGCGCTAACTTATGGGGTTGGCCTTGGGGCTGCACACCCCCCTTGAAACATACGTTGAGTATGGTATATATAGGTTTGAGACTCATTTGACAACCAACGAATTGGCTCATCACTTCTATGCACTAGCAAAGGGGTAAGACTGCGCAAGGGGTAAAAGGAGCTGCGCATAGCTCATGCGCTCTACTGAGTGCGGTTTTGGTGAATTCTTGTGCCGAGTGAGGTGAAGGCAAGCGTGCCGCGTTCAGTTTGGACACAGATTTGTGCAGGACTTGGTAGAGAGGTATAAGTGCCTCGGGTGAGCACTTCTCTTCGTGCAAGGGTGCACATGATTGTAAAAGACTCTTCTATGCCTTGGTTGTAAAATATTCTAAGTATAGACTTGGAGTTTTGCCAAGTATACTTGATGATTGTATTATTGAAAAACTGATATAATATATTGTCGGGCAGACTCACATTACGGGGAGTTGCCCCTCCCCTTTATACTTGTTGCAATTGTTGTTCTCGGTTTAATTGCATGATAATAATGAATGAGTATGGGCTTCATTAAGTATAAAGGATAATTGCTTTTACTTAGTTGCAAAACACAAGCTAAGTATGTTAATGTGAAAGTAGGCGTAGTCCACGAATGTTAGTATTGGTGAAAAGAACGCGTTCGGTGGTGCCGCACCTCGCTATAAGCGGTTGGAAGACTACCGCAGGTGTAGGGGTGTGACAGTTGGTATTAGAGCTTCGGTTCAGTGAAGCTGTTGGATGGTGGAGACTAGATCGCAAAGGAAGAAAAAGCTGTTAGAGATGGCAGCCGGGTCTCAAGTTGGGTCTAGCCATGAAGCCGAGACTTTATCACTTTTGGAAAGAATACTGCAGAGGATGGAAGCCATGGAGTCTTCTTGGGAAACGAGGGAGGACTTTCTCACTAAGGAGCAAGAGGCCAGCTCGAAGCTAAGGGAAGAACTTGATGAGCTTCGAACACAGCATGAGTACATGGATCTTCTATGTACACAACTGGAGATGAGGGTCAAAGAGGTCGAAGAAGCAAGGGATCAGGGTCTTGCAGAGATCGTGAACTTGAAGGAATCTCTTGACAGGGTGAACAAATCTCCTGATGAAGCCAAGGATGAGATCACGGTATTTAAGAAGGCCGTGATGCATAACTCAGGTGGAGGAGTGCCTCATGTGAAGGTCAAGGAACCGGAATCTTATGATAGCACAAGCAATGCAAAGACTCTTAGCAACTTTATATGGGACATGGAACAGTACTTGGAACGGTTGAGTCTACCTAATGGTGAGACACAAGTCAAGGTGGCTGCTCAGTTCTTAACAGAGGATGCTAAGATGTGGTGGCGAAGGAGGGTGGATCAGATTGTCAATGGCAGTGCTGATGACATCACTTCATGGGATGACATGAAGAAGGCTTTGCAGACCCATTTTAGTCCTCAGGATGAAACGTGGGAAGCAAGGACGAAGATTAAGTACATCAAGCAAACCGGAAGCCTACAAGCATACCAGCGAGAGTTTGCAAGTGCAGCTCTGGAACTTCCCGACATGGCGGAATGGGACAAGGTGTTCAACTTCATTATTGGGTTGAAGCCTTGGGCACGCAATGAGGTGAAGAGGCAGAAGATTAGGACACTTGAGGAGGCTTTTGTTGCGGTTGGTAGGTTGGTGGATCATTATGATGAGACTTTTGATGAGAAAGAGAAGTCCGACAAGCCGAAAGAAAAGAAGAAGGATGATGCTTCAAAATTGGATGATGGTTCGAAGACGAAGAAACCTTTGAAGTGTTGGATATGTGCAGGACCACACGTGGGGAAGAATTGTCCCTATAAACTGAAGGTGGCCGCTATTGCACAGTCTGATGGAAAGAATGAAGATGCTTTTGTGGGGATGATGCAGATACTTGGTGCTTCTGCTACTACGGAAGTGGCCTCTAGAAGGGATCCTCAAAGGAACAAGTTGGAGTATGTTCGAATGAAGGTTGGAGTTGCTGATGTGCTCACTATGGTGGATAGTGGGGCTTCTCACAACTTCATGAGCGAAGATACTGCGAGAAGAATTGGGCTGAAATTTCTACCGGCAAAGGCACAGATGAAGACAGTGAATTCTCCTCCTATTGAGATTCTTGGTTTAGCTGAGAGGGTGGACACTACACTTGGTGAATGGACTGGGAAGGTGGACTTCACTATAGTGTGGATTGATGACTATGAAGCTGTATTGGGAATGGAGTTCATGAAACAATTTCATGCTATGATCGTTCCACATTTGAAGAAGCTCTACATTTATGATGGAAGGGAAGATGTACCCATTGGTGTGCCAACCATTGGTGTGACTAGGCCTGATTGTAAGTTGGGAGTGATGCAAATGGAGGATAAGGAAAGGATGAAGAAGCGGTTGTCTAGTGTTGAGGCAAAGCTTGTGGAGCAGTCATTGGTCATCAAGACACTTTCAGATACCATCTTGGATTTAACAAGAAGGCTAGAGTTGGTGGAGGATGATGATGATGATGATGAGGTATATGTGAGGTCGGATGTCTAGAAGGAAGACCGGATTGCTTATCTACAAAGGATGGAGATTGAGGATCCTGATAGGTGGATCGAGTTGATTAGTGAGGGAGAGCCTTCAGGCTCTACTCCCTCTACATCTTCTTAGATGGATGAAGAAGATGGGGCTCATTGTTAGCTGCTCATGGCAGTGAGTCCTTAAACATGTTTGAGCAGGTATGACTGATGGTGCAGGGATGGCTTGGCATCAAGCATCATGACATGTTGCAGATGGGATGGATGGAGTTTCCATGGACCTGAGCATGGATTATGGAGATAGATTCTTGATGAGTCAAGGATGTGGCAGATGTTTGAGGAACAGCTGATGATGGCATGAGGATGTTCACTCTCATGGATTGAGCGTGATGGTTGGATTAGCTACCCAACTAGTTCAGACATGAGGTCCGGAAGTGTACAGAGATGTGTTGGCATTATGCTGGAGTATCATGACGAGGTTCACATGGTGACATATGGATCGAGATGACATCTTATGGAGAGCATACCGTGGAGGTGCATGCCTTGGTATGGTGAGCTTGGTGGCAGTGGTCATTGAGCCGGGACATAGTGGAGAAGAGTCTCTACATATGTTGCAAGGATGTTTGCCTTGCGAAGAGGAGTTCACATCACAGATGAGTGATGATCTTGGTGGATGGCTACCGGGATGATATGTTGTCGAGGACGACAACGATTTCAGGTGGAGGAGGATGTAAGGCCTTCGTGCGACGGGCGACGGCGAGCGATCGTGGATGAGCGCGCGGGCGCGTTCAACCACAATGTGCGACGGGTGCGACACTTGTGCGGAGGAAATGCGACAATCTTACGACACTTGTGCGACATAAAATGCGACGTTATGGAGGAACACTTAAATCGACTAAGTGTTGAGCATATACATATATGCGATGATTGAATGAAGTAAAGCCGACTTGTAAATGGTTACTTGTGGGCTTGTGCACTAACTTATGGGGTCGGCCTTGGGGCTGCACACCCCCCTTGAAACATACGTTGAGTATGGTATATATAAGTGAGGTTTGAGACTCATTTGACAACCAACGAATTGGCTCATCACTTCTACGCACTAGCAAAGGGGTAAAACTGCGCAAGGGGTAAAAGGAGCTGCGCATAGCTCATGCGCTCTACCTGAGTGCGGTTTTGGTGAATTCTTGTGCCGGGTGAGGTGAAGGCAAGCGTGCCAGCGTTCAGTTTGGACGCAGATTTGTGCAGGACTTGGTAGAGAGGTATAAGTGGCTCGGGTGAGCACTTCTCTTTGTGCAAGGGTGCACATGATTGTAAAAGGTTGTTCTATGCCTTGGTTGTAAAATATTCTAAGTATAGACTTGGAGTTTTGCCAAGTATACTTGATGATTGTATTATTGAAAAACTGATATAATATATTGTCGGGCAGACTCACATTACGGGGAGTTGCCCCTCCCCTTTATACTTGTTGCAATTGTTGTTCTCGGTTTAATTGCATGATAATAATGAATGAGTATGGGCTTCATTAAGTATAAAGGATAATTGCTTTTAATTAGTTGCAAAACACAAGCTAAGTATGTTAATGTGAAAGTAGGCATAGTCCACGAATGTTAGTATTGGTGAAAAGAATGCATTCGGTGGTGCCGCACCTCGCTATAAGCGGTTGGAAGACTACCGCAGGTGTAGGGGCGTGACAGTTGGTATTAGAGCTTCGGTTCGGTGAAGCTGTTGGATGGTGGAGACTAGATCGCAAAGGAAGAAGAAGCTGTTAGAGATGGCAACCGGGTCTCAAGTTGGGTCTAGCCATGAAGCCGGGACTTTATCACTTATGGAAAGAATACTGTAGAGGATGGAAGCCATGGAGTCTTCTTGGGAAACGAGGGAGGACTTTCTCACTAAGGAGCAAGAGGCCAGCTCGAAGCTAAGGGAAGAACTTGATGAGCTCCGAACGCAGCATGAGTACATGGATCTTCTATGTACACAACTGGAGATGAGGGTAAAAGAGGTCGAAGAAGCAAGGGATCAGGGTCTTGCAGAGATCGTGAACTTGAAGGAATCTCTTGACAGGGTGAACAAATCTCTTGATGAAGCCAAGGATGAGATCGCGGTATTGAAGAAGGTCGTGATGCATAACTCAGGTGGAGGAGTGCCTCATGTGAAGGTCAAGGAACCAGAATCTTATGATAGCACAAGGAATGCAAAGACTCTTGGCAACTTTATATGGGACATGGAACAGTACTTGGAACGGTTGAGTCTACCTGATGGTGAGACACAAGTCAAGGTGGCTGCTCAGTTCTTAACAAAGGATGCTAAGATGTGGTGGCGAAGGAGGGTGGATCAGAATGTCAATGGCAGTGCTGATGACATCACTTCATGGGATGACATGAAGAACGCTTTGCATACCCATTTTAGTCCTCAGGATGAAACGTGGGAAGCAAGGACGAAGATTAAGTACATCAAGCAAACCGGAAGCCTACAAGCATACCAGCGAGAGTTTGCAAGTGCAGCTCTGGAACTTCCCGACATGGCAGAAAGGGACAAGGTGTTCAACTTCATTATTGGGTTGAAGCCTTGGGCACGCAATGAGGTGAAGAGGCAGAAGATTAGGACACTTGAGGAGGCTTTTGCTGTGGTTGATAGGTTGGTGGATCATTATGATGAGACTTCTGATGAGAAAAAGAAGTCCGACAAGCCGAAAGAAAAGAAGAAGGATGATGCTTCAAAATCGGATGATGGTTCGAAGACGAAGAAACCTTTGAAGTGTTGGATATGTGCAGGACCACACGTGGTGAAGAATTGTCCCTCTAAACCGAAGGTGGCCGCTATTGCACAGTCTGATGGAAAGAATGAAGATGCTTCTGTGGGGATGATGCAGATACTTGGTGCTTCTGCTACTACGGAAGTGGCCTCTAGAAGGGATCCTGAAAGGAACAAGTTGGAGTATGTTCGAATGAAGGTTGGAGGTGTTGATGTGCTCACTATGGTGGATAGTGGGGCTTCTCACAACTTCATGAGCGAAGATATTGCGAGAAGAATTGGGCTGAAATTTGTACCGGCAAAGGCACAAATGAAGACAATGAATTCTCCTCCTATTGAGATTCTTGGTATAGCTGAAAGGGTGGACACTACACTTGGTGAATGGACCGGGAAGGTGGACCTCACTATAGTGCGGATTGATGACTATGAAGTTGTATTGGGAATGGAGTTCATGAAACAATTTCATGCTATGATCGTTCCACATTTGAAGAAGCTCTACATTTATGATGGAAGGGAAGATGTACCCATTGGTGTGCGAACTATTGGTGTGACTAGGCCTGATTGTAAGTTGGGAGTGATGCAAATGGAGGATAAGGAAAAGATGAACAAGCGGTGGTCTAGTGTTGAGGCAAAGCTTGTGGAGCAGTCATTGGTCATCAAGACACTTTCAGATACCATCTTGGATTTAACAAGAAGGCTAGAGTTGGTGGAGGATGATGATGATGATGATGAGGTATATGTGAGGCCGGATGTCCAGAAGGAAGACCGGATTGCTTATCTACAAAGGATGGAGATTGAGGATCCTGATAGGTGGATCGAGTTGATTAGTGAGGGAGAGCCTTCAGGCTCTACTCCCTCTACATCTTCTTAGATGGATGAAGAAGATGGGGCTCATTGTTAGCTTCTCATGGCAGTGAGTCCTTAAATATGTTTGAGCAGGTATGACTGATGGTACAGGGATGGCTTGGCATCAAGCATCATGACATGTTGCAGATGGGATGGATGGAGTTTCCATGGACCTGAGCATGGATTATGGAGATAGATTCTTGATGAGTCAAGGATGTGGCAGATGTTTGAAGAACAGCTGATGATGGCATGAGGATGTTCACTCTCATGGATTGAGCGTGATGGTTGGATTAGCTACCCAACTAGTTCAGACATGAGGTCCGGAAGTGTACAGAGATGTGTTGGCATTATGCTGGAGTATCATGACAAGGTTCACATGGTGACATATGGATCGAGATGACATCTTATGGAGAGCATACCGTGGAGGTGGATGCCTTGGTATGGTGAGCTTGGTGGCAGTGGTCATTGAGCCGGGAGATAGTGGAGAAGAGTCTCTACATATGTTGCAAGGATGTTTGCCTTGCGAAGAGGAGTTCACATCACAGATGAGTGATGATCTTGGTGGATGGCTACTGGGATGATATGTTGTCGATGATGACAACGATTTCAGGTGGAGGAGAATGTAAGGCCTTCATGCGACGGGCGACTGCGAGCGATCATGCACGGGTGCGCAGGCGCGTTCAACCACGATGTGCGACGGGTGCGACACTTGTGCGGAGGAAATGCGACAATCTTACGACAGTTGTGCGACATAAAATGTGACGTTATGGAGGAACACTTAAATCGACTAAGTGTTGAGCATATACATATATGCAATGATTGAATGAAGTAAAGCCGACTTGTAAATGGTTACTTGTGGGCTTGTGCGCTAACTTATGGGCTCGGCCTTGGGGCTGCACACCCCCCTTGAAACATACATTGAGTATGGTATATATAAGTGAGGTTTGAGACTCATTGATAACCAACGAATTGGCTCATCACTTCTACGCATTAGCAAAGGGGTAAAACTGCGCAAGGGGTAAAAGGAGCTGTGCATAGCTCATGCACTCTACCTGAGTGCGGTTTTGGTGAATTCTTGTGCCGAGTGAGGTGAAGGCAAGCGTACCGGAGTTCAGTTTGGACGCAGATTTGTGCAAGACTTGATAGAGAGGTATAAGTGGCTCGGGTGAGCACTTCTTTTCGTGCAAGGGTGCACATGATTGTAAAAGTCTATTCTACGCCTTGATTGTAAAATATTCTAAGTATAGACTTGGAGTTTTGCCAAGTATACTTGATGATTGTATTATTGAAAAACTGATATAATATGTTGTCGGGCAGACTCACATTACGGGGAGTTGCCCCTCCCCTTTATACTTGTTGCAATTGTTGTTCTCGGTTTAATTGCATGATGATAATGAATGAGTATGGGCTTCATTAAGTATAAAGGATAATTGCTTTTACTTAGTTGTGAAACACAAGCTAAGTATGTTAATGTGAAAGTAGGGGTAGTCCACGAATGTTAGTATTGGTGAAAAGAACGCGTTCGGTGGTGCCGCACCTCGCTATAAGTGGTTGGAAGACTACCGCAAGTGTAGGGGCGTGACACGTGCTGTCCAATGTAAAGCTATCATTTCCACTAGTGTGTGTTGCCAACGAATTACTAGTGGTTCACGAACCGTACGCCGCCTTGTTCACCACCAGCACAGTGTGCATGCCGGGCGTGTATTTGAACACTGCATTATATTCAATCATCACTGGTTAATATATATCTTCAATTGCAACAGTATCATCAAATATTCATTTTGGGTCTAATTTGCTATAATTTGTGATTTTACATACCGATTTTGTCGCCTACAGCAAAAGTTTTGCCAGAAGCCCAGGTCGTATAGTTGACGCCGAGATTCCACTGTGCATTGTCGCCGACGATGTAGTCAGTAGCCAAACAATTAAATGGCAAAACCATCATGGCCATTGCCATCAGAACTACAATCCAGATCTCCTGCTAAAAATACTGCCAATATCCGCGATGCGAACAAACAAATTAAAAAGCCATACATGAGAATTTCTAAGAAGATACATCAGAAGGTCACTGCGTTCTACCATCAAAAGTAACAGGTTATACAACAATACAGATGGGCATATCTAAACAAGAGACCATGGCAATATCATTGAAGAAAGATCAAAGACCATACGATATATTGCAAAGAATTATCGAAGCGATTTTGATGGTGCAGCCGCTGCTGGTTCCCACGTAGCTCTTTTGATGAACTGAACGAACTATTTTTGCTTCAACTTATTGAATGGGAAGATTGGATATATAAGAGCCAGATAAAAAAGATTGGATATATAGCACTCGCGACGCATTTGGTAGCCAGCTTAAAGTCTTCCAAAGCCAACCATATCAATGGTCAAAAGTTGGCATTTTAATGATGATGATGATGATGATGGTTAACGTCCACTGAGACCAAATTGGTCTATCGGACCTACAATTTTCTTAATTTTTACTTGTCTGGCTCCTTGTCTTTCTTGGCGAGATTGGTGTTGTAGCTTTCTTTCTTTTCTCTATGGTCTTCCAACTTCCTTTGTCTTGTATCTCCTTCATCTCTTTTGGTTCTTGGGACATTGGTGTCTTAGCTTCGCGATCTATAGTCGGGGAAGTTTGGTTTAGGAGATCTGCTTTGCTGTTAAATGAAGATTTATTTTCTGCGGTATTCAAATTCTCATAACTGTTGATTTGTTGGGGCGGGCTTTCTCCTTGCTTGCTTTGAGAGTTGTTTCCTTCTTCCTTGATTTCTTGTGACTCAGAGTTTTCGGTAGAATATTCTTCTTCTTTGATGACAGTGTAGTGTTCTTTTTGTGCTCCTTCCCACCATGTAGATCTGTGGTGGTTTTTTCTAGCAAAATTTTTCTCAGAGGCTTTTGGGCAATTTTTGGCTAGATGCCCCGTCTCAAAGCACGATCGACATCTGAAGAGGACACTTTCATAATCAAGCTTCTGGTTCCACACGTAGTATTTACTTGTTAGGTTTATTTCAGCTGGGAATCCGGTGCTGAAATCCATTTCCACACAGATGCATGCATAGGTGGTTCTGGCATATTCTTCTGTTTCTGAGCACCTGCAGTAAAATTTCCCAATTGCATTTCCGATGGCTTTTAGCGAGGAGAGATTCTAGAGATGCAAGGGTAGGCTTGGCAATCTCACCCAAACTGGTGCTGAGGTTATCACTGCTGTAGGGGGATCGAATGATGGGTTCCATGGCTTCATGAATAGGCCTGATTTTTCCCAAAACCAAGGGCCGGAATCTAGAATACATTGTCTGCTTTCAGGATTTTCAAAATCTACTATAAAGAAACCTCTAGCACAGGGGTAGATATTAATTTCATCAGAAATGATAGGCTTCCATACCTCCGAGATCCAATTGTGGAGTGCTATCAGCCGCGGCCAAAAACCATTGAACCGGCAAATTAGGGCACTTTCGGAGAACTTCAAAGCTTCATCGAGTGAGTCCTGGACCACTTGGATAGTGGGAGCTGGGGCTTCACTCACGATATGGGCAGGAGATTGCCCTCCAGAGACGGATGAGCCACCAGTTATTTTTGCGAAGCTCGGAGCCATATTTGCAGATCTGCACCAGATCGAAAAAAATGCTGGAACAACAGCAAATATTTGAACCGCAGACCCTAAGAACCTCCACACGTTCCGCTGCCTCCAAAACTGATGTGAGCAAAGGAGCTCACAAGTCACAAGAGTGAACCGAGAAAGAAGGATAGGTTAGAGTGATTGAAAATGATTCAAATTGCCGTGTCATAGGACACTGAATCCGACCCTATTCAGATCTGCGAGAAACTGCGAGAAAACTGCGAGATCTGCGAGATATACCATGCAACCCCTACTGCGAGATCGAAAACCAGAAGAGATCTGCGAGAGCGAGATCGCCAGAAGCCGCAGATCGTAATTTAGATATGGAGAAACCGCAGATCGGGAGAAACCGCATAATAAGAAACCGCAGATCGGGAGAAACCGCAGATCAGAGAAATTAAATATATTATTTTCAGAAGCCGCCGATCGCCAGAAGCCGCAGTCGTAATTTAGATATGGAGAAACCGCAGATCGGGAGAAACCGCATCCGCAGATCGCCAGAAGCCGCAGTCGTGGTTCACGGTCAGGAAAATGAGAGCCAATCGCTAGAAGAAACCGCAATCGTGGAGAAACCGCATCCGCAGATATAATGGATATCGCACAGCAGACCCACAAAATCTCTGGAACATACCCATGAGGTTCCCTTTCCCACGAGGAAAAGCTTCAATTTTCTTGATACCCAATCAAGTTTAAGGGCGAACGAAGTTCACTAAAAACACGTATAAGCACTCTGGTTTGAATACGTCTTCCTGAGGTCATTCATTTACCGGAATAGTTTATGGAGGTTCCTTTATATGTTTCGCCATAATAGTTTACTGTGCCTTTATCTATCTTATAATATTACAAGGAAAATGTCAACAAATGGCCACCACCCATGCAAATGGCTACCCGAGTAGATGAGGGCCTAGGCAACAACATTTTCCCTTTGAATCTTTTTGGTTACACAATCATTATAGAATACGTGTTCATTTTGCCTCTTCCCCCTCTAAACTTGGGTAAATGTTATTCTATATGGGCAAATGGTGTGTAAATGTTATTCTGTATGTGGTCAATGCGTAAATGGTGTTTGGGGTTTGTTTTCTTTTCTATTTGGACTCAATTTGTGCAAAGGTAAAGCGATATGTGGATTTTTTTTTTATAAGAAGGGGTATATAGTTTGCTTTTCCCTCTAATGAAAAAATTAGATTCAATTTTGCAAAACAGGAATTTGCAAAAACTTTTGTTAAAGCAATTTGATAAAATAAACATAATTTAATTTCTTTTCCATCAAAATTTTATAGTTTAAAATAATTTAACCTATATATAAATTATTAAATTATCATATATCTATATATATATATATATATATATATATATATATATATATATATATATATAAATTTTATTAATATTTCAACTAATTATATGTGAATAAAGGTTTTAGTGAGTAGAAATATGTAAAAAGGACTATTTTTTATTTATCACATAAATGAATAAATTGTACGTTGTTGTGGTTCATCACATGATGATTTAGATAAAGAGAATTCTTTTATGGTTCATCATTATGATGATTACAAGAGTATAATCATCATTATGATGATTTAGATGAAGAGAAACTGATCTAACATGAATATAAAAACAATGATAAAAGGATAAAGCCAAAAGTTAAAGAAAATTAATTTAAGTAATAAGAGAATTAAAAACTAAAAATAAAAATAGAATTAGAATAAATAAAAACTAAAAAACTAAAATTATAAATATTAAAAAATAAAATATAAATAATTAATTAATACAATTGATGATGATAAATTTATTCTAAAATAAAATAAAATAAAATAAAATTTACTCTAAATAAAAGAAAAGAAAAATTATGAAGTAATTATATATCTATTTAATTTATAATTTGATTCTAAGTTATATATATATATATAGATATAAATATATTATTTATTCCATATTTTATTTACTCTATAATTTTTGTAGTTTTATTTTATTTTATTTAGAATAAAATTCTCTTTTTATTATTATTATTTTGACTTTTTGTTTGTATTTTTCACTTTTATACATTGTTCATTATTTTATGTTTTTGGCTTTTGGTTTGAAACACAACCATCCCAACTTTATCTTCTAAAGATAGATGAAAAAATTTAGTTGGTATAAAAGAGATAGGTTCCTTCTCAAACCATAAATGATAGTTGATTAAATTTAAAATATATTTAACTTAATTATTGATCAATTTTTAACTTAATTGTTGGACACAAAAAACCATCAATTATAAGAACCATTCCAAATTCCATATCTTTATGTAATTTCATTTTAAGATTTCCATAAGGGTGAAATGATAAGATTAGTGATTTAAATATTTTATTAATTTCACTTTTGTGTAGATTGAAGGAGCTTAGTTTGTATAAAAGAGATGGGCTCCTTCTCAAATAATAAATGATGCTTAATGAAATTTAAAATATATTAATTTGTGTTATATAATTATTTATTTCTTATTTATATAATTATTTATTTTTATTATTTAATTATTTATTTTGTTTTTAATTTATTTATTTTATTGTTTTTGGCTGTGGTTATTTATCTACTTGTTATTTATCTAATTAGGATTATGAGTTTTTTTTTCATTCATAATTTAGAATATATTATCTTTTTTTTGCTGAAGCAAGAGCAAAAACTTTTATATCATTAAATCAAAATATGGTTACATAGTATATATAATTCGCCCGAAACAAAGAGCTTTGGACAAACATTCCTTACACAACCCACACAATTGTCCTCAGGTCAACTCGATCAGTGGGGGTCACCTCAAGAGTTGTATTCAAAAAATCTCAGCTTCAAAAACCCCGCCAAAGGGTTTGCCTGTCCTCCTGACCCCACCAACTAAATGACTCAATCCCCACCATTGATCCAGGTGCTTGGATCCAACGGTCAAGAGCCAAATCGCTCCCCCTACACAACCAAAATTTAAGCCGCGATGAAGGGTGGTAATCAAAACCGGCCAAAGCCACGTGTTGACTGCTCAATGGAATCCCGGCCATAAAATTCAAACCACTTACCATGTAAGCTCTGCGCAATCAATGGAAAACCACCGATGCACAACAATCTGCATGAACCTGGCAAGGAAAACTAATCCAGTGACTAAGGGAACTTACCTCCCACCACTTCCGCTCTAATGATGTACCAAAATCTAAGAGTGTCCTAATGAAGCTAAAAGCATTGTCTCGAAACCTTCCGAGAACCAGTGATGCCCAAAGGGAAAACTAAGAGGCAGAGGAATCATTGTCTGCGGAAACTTCATTCCTGCATGAAACCCCCCCACGATTTCATACCACTTCAATATCCTCTGCCGCTTGCTCATTATAGAGTACCTTTAAACGGTTCTAGGGCATTTCCTACCACTTCTTCACCATCCTGCAATCCTCATTGTTCACAACTTGGTTGGCCAGCATGTCCGCAAGCTTATTAGCATTTCTACGCACATGATTGAAACTAACAGTACCAAGCCCCTGAAGGTGTGCTTGAATCCGTTGATAAACCTGAATTAGTTTCCAATGATTTGAGACTTTCTCCAATTTAGAACCACAGCTAATTCTTTTTACTAAGTTGATGGTAATTTCAGAGTCTGCCTCTATAATAACATTTGGGCTGCGAATTTGAATCAAGATTTCTAGGCATTGCTCCAAAGCCATTAATTCCGCCATGTTGTTGAGTTCTTTACCTAAATGGTTGTGGAAGATTAAGATGATTCTGCCAGCTTCATTTCTTAAAACCCCTCCAAAACCATCTGCACATGGATTACTTTTTGAGGCTCCATCAATATTAAATTTCAGGAAGTTTTTCGTAGGAGGGTGCTAGAAATCTTTCTCTTTATTCATTGTCGTATCCTTTTTCCTGATCCCTTATGGAGTGATCACTTGCAATCCCAGCAATTTGAGAGCTCTCAACTCAATTTTTGAGAGAGGAATCTCTGGGCTATTGCGCATTGTGGTACTGACTGTTTCCCTAATCTGCTTCAAAATCAAATCATATAGCTTCTGAGGGTTGGCCTTTTCACTCTTGAAGATTCTTTTGTTTCTTTCTTTCCACACATTCCAGATAATGAATCCTGGTGTGAAAGCCCAGGCCAAATTAAGAGCTTCATTCTCCGAAAAGATCCTTCTCCATTTATTTAGGGTATTAGTGATGCTCCCTCTATCCCTATCTGTTTACTGGAAAATGTTCGAAAAAGAATTCCAAAGCCAGGTGGTGTAAGAGCAACAGTTGAGAATGTGCTCCATCGTCTCCTCTTGTTCTTCACAAAGCTGACATCTAGACGGCCCAAGACACCCCTTTTTCTAATATTGTCCCATGTCAAAATTTTCTTATGGTGAACCAGCCACATGAAAAGCTTGATCTTCATCCATCCTCGGAAAGTCCAGAGTTGCTCCCAGTTTTTTCTGGAACACTGGACTCCAGCCCCAAGAGAATATTCTTTTACTCTTTGAGATTAAAGGTTCCTTTATTGTTGTTACCCCATCTCAATTGGTCCTGCCCCTTAGTAACCAAGATCATCCTTTGTTTTAATATGCTTCTCAGTGCCTATGCTTCTGTTGTTATGAGGTTGTTATTGCTGCAGTCAATGTTACTCCATCTCCTCCACTTTCCCTGTACCTAAGAGATATCCCAGAAATCTCTTACTTTGTTTAACCCTTGGGAATCTGTTTCCTGTTTGAGACTTAAGAAGTCCTCTTTTAACAGCACTGGTTCTTGTTGCCATTTGTCCTCCCAAAAGAGTGCTTGATCACCTTCTCTGATTTCCCAAAAACTGTGATGTTGCACTATGCTTCTATTCTCCTAGGCCCTGTTCCAGCTATGAGAGCCCCTTATGTTTCCAGACATTCTTATGAGATCATTTGTGTGCCAAGAGCTGGCATATTTTTCTTTCCAGATCCTTGCCCAATGGGATTTTCGCTCTTTCACCCAACGCCACCAAAGCTTGGCTCCTAGCACTTTACTAAGAATCTACTGATCATCTAAGCCTAGACCCCATAACTTTTGGGTTTGCAGATTTTATCCCAGGAAACCAAGGCCCATTTCTTCCTTGTTTCCTCCTTACCCAATAGAAAATATCTTTGAATATTTATGATCTGCTCTAAGACTCCTTTAGGAGCTAAAAGGGCTGATAACATGAAAATCGAGATGGATTGTAGAACTACCTTTGTCAGAAAAAACCTGCTAGCCAAGTTTAAGGCTCTGAAGGTCCATTTTTTAACTTTATCTTGTAACTTATTTAACACAGGTTGCCAAATACTTTTAAGCATTGGTCTGTCCGAGAGAGGCACTCCCAGATATTTTGAGGGGAGGGAGTCCCTTTGGAAGCCAAGGATCCTTGAGATACTTCTTTGAATAGCAATGTTAGTATTAAAGAAGAAATTTTTTGATTTTGAAAGATTAACTTCCATACTTGTTACCCTTGCAAAAAAATTGAGGATTTGATTGTAGGCAGCAGCTTCTTTGACTGTGGGAATTCCTCGCAACATGGTGTCATCTACAAATTGTTGGTGGGTAAGTGTCCGTCCATTCTTAGTTACTTGAAGACCCTTAATTCTACCCATGTCCTTAGCTTGCTTGATAGCCCTGCCAAGTCCTTCCATCATAAGGATGAAGAGAAAGGGAGAGAGCAGGTCTCCCTGTCTAAGGCCTCTCAAAGGAGTGAAGATATCTGAGGGAGAACCGTTAACCAAAACTGAAAATCTGGATGTAGTTACCAGAGCCATTACCCATCTGACCCAATTGAGATCAAACCCAAAGGCTGTGAGTATCTTTTTGATATATACCCAACTGACCTTGTCATAAGCTTTGGCGATATCCAGTTGCATGATCGTCCCAGCTTGCTTTTTGCTTGTGAGAGAGTGAACCACCTTCTGGGCTTGAATAATGTTGTTGAAAATTTGCCTGCCCTCCACATACCCAGATTACTCCTCTGATACTAATGTAGGGAGGAGAGGTTTGAGTCTATTAGCCACTGCTTTGGATATTATCTTGTATACTACATTGCATAAAGCTATGGGTCTATACTTATCTGCTATTTGAGCTGAGTCCTGTTTGGGAATCAGGGAGATGAAGGAGGTATTGAGGGCTTTTAGGATAGTTTTACTACCCCTTGAATCCTCAACAACATTTAAAATATCCAGTTTAACTATATCCCAACAAGCTTTGAAGAAATCCACATTAAAACCATCTGGGCCTGGTGCTTTGCCATTTTGCATTTCTTTGAGAACTTCGCTAACTTCCTCTTCAGTTACAGGTCTGTTTAGGTTAATATTGTTCTCTCTAGACACCAACTTAGGGATATATCTTGTGATTTCCTTGATTGGTTCTTCCCTGTCTGGATTGTTTTCTTATGAAATGTTTCGAAAATGCTGAACAAGCACCTTTTCAATATCCTTATGTGTGTTATGAGTCTCTCCCTTCTTATCCTTTATTGCCGAGATTCTGTTGAATGCTCTATTGGCCATTATAATTTAGAATATATTATCATTTATATATTTAGTTCTTAATTCTTTTATTACTTAAACTATTTTATTCATTGTTTTTAATGATTTTATTATTATTATTATTATTATTATTATTATTGTTATTATTGTTTTGTAATTGGTTTTTAAGAGTTAATTTTAACTATTTTTATTTTTATTTTTCACTTTACATTTTTTTATACTTTTGTCCAATTAATATCTCTTCATGTAAATCATATTAATGAGAAATCACAATGGTTAGTTTAAAAGCGCATATACAGTTTATTCAATTATGTGATGGATCAAGAAAACTTCATTTTAAATATTTCAATGAGCCATTAAAAATTTATAGTATGTAAATAAAATAATCTATATAATTCAAATATATCATTTTTACTTTTATTAATATTTCAATGAACAATTAAAAGCCTAATCTCTCATAGAGATGATTCCCGCGTTACATAGTTATACGAAAAGTTACTAAATTACTATTATGTTCGAACATAATAATTAATATTTTATTAAATAGTTTAATGTAAGAATCATGTTTCTAAATATATATTTCAATTCTTTTAAATAAAAATAAATATTTACAAAGGTATAGATGTATATGGAATTTGTTGAATTAGTAGATTTCGATTATTATTTATTTATTTTACCAATTTAAAATAATTTTAGGTATATTAAATTGTCAAAAAAAATATATATTTATTCGTGTTATTAGATTAAAAAATGTTTATTGTGTTTTTTTATGCTTTTTTTTGCATGCTATTTTTGAAAATTTTGATGGTATGGCCTAGCAAAATCTAAGAATGTGGATCATGTTTTGTAATGGTTTAATAAATATTGTAAAAAGAATGTATATGTAAAAGTTATGGCCAAATAAAGTTGACAAATAAACTAGCCTTTTAGGTGCACATTCCTTTACTGCATCAATTAATAAGGTTAGGGTTTTGACTTCTTGTAATTTCTTCTTGTTAATATAACATAGGAACACATTTTCCATTAGTTAAGTTATGACCATTTTAGCTAGGATATATTGCTGTGTAATTTTTGTTTTTATCTTTTATTTTATTAATTAATAAAATTTGGGTTTCAATGTATTATTTTGTTTTATACAATATTTATTTATTTTTCCATTTATATTTATTTCTTTAGTTCATTCTCTAAACAATTTAGATTAGTATTGTTATAGCAATCTTCTCTTTCTCATCATAGAGAAGGTTAGGGTATACAAAGTTGGCTCTTTATTTAATTGAACTTGAAGAATACTACCCTCCTCATGCCAAGTGGAATCTGATGGTGTAAGAAAAAATAATTGATGGTTCAATATATCCTATCATGTTGTTACTTAGGAAAACCCTTGCATGGAAAGCCACTGATGATACTTGATGAAGGATTTGATGACATAGATGACGTGGATAGTTGTTGAGGGCAGATCGTATAGCTCATTTTGAGATGATTTTGATGACCATGCAGTTGTTATTTGAGTAGCTTGTAGAGGTTTCCTTGAGGTATTGAAAGCTAATTTTGGAGAAGAAATTACTTATGTATCTGCAAAACTCTTTTATTCTTTCAGTACTTAATTTTTCAGTTATTGTGTGATTGATGCTATGATCTGAAAGTAATTGATACATTATATTAAATTTAGCAATTTATCTATTTAACAAGGATCATATGGATAATAGTCACCTAGGGTTGAATTTTTGTAATGTACTTAACCCTAAATACCTCAAAAGGTGAAATATGCCTCCAAATATGTGAAATGTGTCCTTACCCACATAAATTTGTACTTGAGGGGGAACACACCTTCAAATACATGGACGCTCTTTCATTAGGGTTATGTTTTAGCGGCTGCAACACCCTCCAAAATTTTGGTCTGCATCCAAGTTTGGAGCCTCCTTTGGGTGTCTTACTTGATGACCGCATGCACTCAGGTTCACTCTGTGAGCTCGTGTGAGTCTTCACACCCACCTTGCTTGATCATTCCACCCAATGTTTTGCATGTTGATGTTAATGACATGCTTGCGACCATGTTCTGGTCATACTCAGGGTCTTCGCTTAATGTGTACATGTTGTGTTCTCTATGTAAACATATGTCGCTCTCACACACAGAGTCATATTCATTGTTGCGCAAGCATCGTTGCGTTCATCCAATGATCAATCACAAGTGTCACACTTGTCACTCACACCATCGGTCAGTCATGCTGAGCAGATGTGTCCAGATGGTTTGAGTCGTCTCGTCATCAAGTCATGTAAGTGTGTGTTTGCAAGAACACGGATGCACCTTTCCACTCATTCACACACTTAGTCATTTTGCTAAAATTCTGACAACTGTATTCCCCTCTAACAGCCAAACCTTCACCTCGCCATCGACTCGATTGACTGTCGCCCATAACAGCACAGAAGCACCAAGAAATCCATTTCAAGTTGTGTTGCCTGCAAGCAGATCAATCAACCTTCATGATGGTCAACCAGAGAGTTTGACCCAACAGTCATCCCAGGATTGACTCCCCTCAAAAATTGCGTAGAGTTTGCAGACCTTGCCTGCTCTGCTGACTGAGAAAATTGCGCAGACAGGTCAGATAGACTCCAAGTTCCCGTACCTATCTCCCTTAGAAAATTGCTCAGTTTTTCCAGCCGGCCCTCCAGTCAGTCAATCAACTGCTCACTAAGAAAATTGTGCAGTTTTCATGAGCAATCCCTTTGCTGCCCAACAGACTGGTCAACTCAAAAACTATGGAGAGGTGATCAGCAGGACCAACTCCCAGCATCAGTGTAGTTTTTCCTGCCAGCTGACTATCAGTTCCCTCGATGAATTGCACAGTTTTTGCTGCCAAGCTCCAAGCAGCTGAGTGCCAGTTCCCCTCAGGAATTGCGTGGCTTTTGTTGCTAGTGACCCAAAATCCACCTATGAGTTCCCTCTATGAGTTGCGCAGTTTCACTACCAAGTTCCCACTGCCCACTCTTTCCAGAAATTATGCAAATTTTGCTTGCCCAGCCTTCCCGTAGACCAGACGATTCCTCTCAAAAATTTCGCAGTTTTGTCCTCCAGTTGAGCCAGACCCTGTGGACAGTCATTGTCAATCCGGATTGCCCATCTCCATCACCCAATGACTGCTGCCCAGTTTTCACCAGCAGTGTCCAAAGCCTCCATCCTAGCTCGCAACCTTGTCTCCTCTCCCAGTCACATGCATTCGAAACGATCACGCATCATGGTAGACTAGGAGGTTTTTGTATTTTGATGTTGTCTCGTCATGAGTGACTGTAGATACAGGTACACAAACAAACATGGCATGATGACAGGTGGGATGAACGAAGGGACTATATTCAGAAGGACATGTTCGCCAATGAACGTACAAACGATGCATGCAAAGAGATGTGCTCGCAAATGGACAACCATGCAAAGATGTGTTCACGGATAGACATATGAAAAAACATGCAAGATTTATTCACGGACGAAAGGATGGACTAAAGTTCACTTTTCGCGAATGGATGAACCTATCAAGATTACCAACATACAAGTAAGGAGCAATGTGTGAATGCAACATCAAGAGAACAAACGACCATCGAAGACTCTGTGCACTTTGCCATGTGTAGGTGAAGCTGTGACACACCATGAGGACATCCATCACCTAGTAACACTGTAGCTCGACATGCACACTAGCAGCAACACGAATGTGCTAGAATTGTCATGCCGATTCTTGTGATGAGTCATGTCCTCCACATCTCTACTGTGGGCCATACTATCAATCAATGTAATATAGCGTGGGAGTCTAAGAGACCGACTTTTTGTATGAAGTGTCATGCAAAGTCAAAAGTTCATGGAACTCAAAAATTCATGAGGGTAGTCAAATAACCATAAGGGCCAGTTTCACCCTTGGTTATAAATACCCCCTCATTTGTACATGGAAAGGACTTTTCACCTCCTCCCACATAACCTTGAGAGTCTATAATATTTTCTTTGAGGAGTAAGTAGTGGCTCCAATGCCCCACCCATGGGGTTAGTGATGTATGGTGTAACCATATGTCTTGGAACTTTCACTTAATTCAGAAGCCTCCTAATAGGCAAGCACGTTTTCACACATGTATTGTAGCTGTTGTAAGACTAATCTTGAACACTTGTAATGCATGTTGCTTTAACTTGTGTTTAACACTTGAACTCATTCACTTGTTGTAATACATATATATTGATGAAAATGTGTTGTATATGCTATTAGCATTGTCCTTCTTGTGTTGGTTACCTCCCCGGACATCAGACATACCTTTCACATAAAACTTTCTATAACAACCATTTCACTCACACATACTCATCCGCTAAGTGTTGCATGTGTTATACTCCCTTGTGTGCTGTGACTGTCACATCCGTGTGCACTATGTTGGAGAATACTTAGAGGGGGGATGAATCAATATTCCTTAGCAATTAGCACTTTTAAATATTTTTAGAGCATTAGTTAATCTTCAATTATCATTAATGTTTATGCAGTAACAACAGTGAATAAAAGAACACAGGAGGCACAAAAATTTTAGGTGGAAAACCCCCTCTGGGTCAAAAATAACTGAACGCTTTTCTAATAATTTTGTAATCTTCATCTCCAATTGAAAAGAAAGCTCCAACTTCCTAGAATCTATAAAAGCATTCTTCTCTAGCTCCCACTCGATGGACGCTCCAATGCCCAAGATTCTTCAGTAGTCAACTGAATGGATGCCCCAACACCTAATGAGCTACAACTCACCCTAGCACCACCCTACCACCCTGACATTTTCGCAAGCTTGAACCTGTTGGTGACTTCATGCACCAGCCTAGCACCACCCTGCCACCCTATAGAATAATAAAAGAAGAATGGACTCCTGTACCAGAGAAAATGGTCCACTTTACAATGATATAGAATGATGTAGAAGACGACGACACACTAGACCATAACCCCAACTATGGCACAACCACCTAATGATGATCCCAGACCTCCTGACACTACCTCTTCAACTCTTGGTAGATAGACACTTGTACAAATTTTACAAGGATTCTTTTACAATGACTCTATACAATGATACATTTACAATGTCTGTATGCAGTGCTGCCCACTTGAAGACTTCATGTGTTGAATTTCTTGCTGTTGTTCTGCACCTTGATTGTTGCTCTTGCCATGCCACCATTTCTCATTCTTCAGAACATTAGATTATGCACTGATTCTTCTCTTGATGAATATATAATACCTACAAAAAGTCTTCAAGGAAATACCCATGACATGATAATAGCAAAACTTACCTCAACCTGTAGAGCATATGTCAGTACTAAACAAAAACAACAAATTAGAATACAAAGAACACAATGCAACTAAGAGATGAAAATGCATATGCAAAAGATACTTACCTGTAGCTTACCTCTGTTGCATCATTTTGCTACACCTTTCTCTTTGCTTCCCTAGCAAGTCTGGTCCTTTGGACCCCTTCACAACACTTGATCTAGTTTTTCTTTCCTTCTAGGAGCATGATATTTAATCTGATGTATCTTTGCAATTTTTGATCCCCAACATGTGTTCTTTGGTCCTGTAGAAGTTCTCTGAGTCTTCTTTCCAATTCCACAAGTCTAGCCTAATTTGGACTCCTCAAGATAAAGTTATTCCCAATCTCTCACAATGACCTAATTATGGACTAGTTCAGTAGAGAGAATTGGTACGACATGCCACGTTTCATTCTTTCCTCCTTCAGCTCTGAAATTGATACATAGAAAACCAAAGTTCATTCACTATTTGTCACTTTTTACATAAGTCCAATCCTCTTCTCGGAGAGAGAGTTATGACGATTTTCCCAAGGTCACTTCTTTGAGATGAAATTTGACAGCCTGCAAAGACCCTACCTTCCACAAATCATATCTCCGAAATATAGTGAACTAAGATCTAACATTCGATCACAACGTTCATCAGGATTGAAAATCAAATGGGTTTTAATTTTAGAATCTAAGATTTCGCAGAAATGCAACTATAGTGAAAATTCCATGATCACTACATTCGAAGGATATATGAGATTTCTTTATAGTGGGGCTTCTATAGAGAATGTTGGAGGGATTTTTGGAGATTAAAAAATTATTAATGAATGACTATTCAATGACCAAAACCAATTATGAGTGCCATGCCACAACCCCATAGGGTTTTAGCCCACTAATTGTGGTTACTAACTTCAAACAAGAATATCTCTCAAACCATGAAGAATTACTTGGTGTGCCATACATCAATGGAAACATCTCGACGAGTAGAATCTATCTAGAAGATCCTTGACTCAAAATAGAGTAAGTTTTTAAGTCAAAATTCCCTTGCAAGATTAGGGTAGCCCTGGTGCTGCTTGGGTTGACATCAATGACAACCTCATATCATCTTTAGATCAACAATCTCCCCCTTTGGCATTGATGGAAACACAAGTACTCCCCCTGCGATCAGGGCACCTCTTCCTACTGCCTTCTCTCCCCTTTTGACATCAATGGAATTGGGTAACTGCCCCTGACACATAACCATCCTGCATACCTGTACACACTTCCACTCCCCCTTTATTTTTTGAATAAGGAAAATCTAATGAGAACTTGGGAGGATCCCAAGATTCTGGCGAAGATATTCAAATGCTTCACAAAGTAAAGGTTTAATGAAGATATCAGCAATTTGTTCTTTTGTACCAACATATTCAAGTTTGATATTCTTTTCAGGGACTTGTTCTCTAACAAAATGATATTTTATAGGAATGTGTTTTGTTTTTTAATTCATGAAAATATTCTTGGAGATGTTGATGGCACTGGTTTTATCATAGAAGATGGGAACAGGTTCACTGAATTGTACTTGAAGATCTTGGAAAGTTTGTTTCATCCAAAGGACTTGAGTACAACAAGCTGCCGCTGCAATGTATTCTACTTCCGTTGTGGATAATGAGATTGAGGTTTGCTTTTTGCTCAACCATGATATAAGACAACCACCTAGATAGAATGCTACTCCAATAGTACTCTTACAATCATCAATGCTTCCTGCCCAATCTACCTCTATAAAGGCTTGAATAATGATATTGTTGCCTTTGGGATACCACAAGCCATATTCTATTGTGCCCTTTAGATATCGAAGAATTATTTTTGACGACAATAATATGTGATTCTTTTGGTGCTGCTTGGAATCTTGCTACTTGTCCAACTGCTTGCATAACATCTGGTCGGGAGGCTGTTACATATAGAAGACTACCAATCATAGATCTGTACAACCTCTGATCCACATCCTTAGATGAGTCGTATATGCTCAATTTGCAACCTGTTACCATCGGAGTAAGGACGGGTTTGCAATCTTCCATTTTGAATTTCTTGAGAATTTCCTTGATGTACTTGGCTTGACATATAAATATTCCTTTCTCTTATTGAGATATCTGAAGCCCTAAGAAGTATGTCAACTCACCAAGTAAATAAATCTCAAACTCACTTTACATCTTTGTAGAAAAGTTCTTACTTAGTCGATCATCAAATCTACCAAAGAATATATCATCCACATATACCTCAACGATTGTTAAATTATCCTTATCTATTTGTACGTAAAGATTGCTATCAGCAATACCTTTCTTGAACCCTTGTTGATGTAGATATTCATCAAGACGAGCATACCATGCTCTAGGAGCCTACCTGAGACCATACAGAGCCTTGTTTAACTTGCAAACATAATATTATTTTTCTGATAGTAGAAAACCTTTAGGTTGTTCGATGTAAACTTCTTCTTCTAATTCTCCATTCAGAAATGCTGACTTAACATCCATTTGGTAGAATTTTATTTTTCTTGAACATCCATAGGCGAGAAACATCCGAATGGCTTTCATTCTGGCAATTGGTGCAAATGTTTCGTTGAAATCAATTCCTTCCACTTGTGCATAGCCTTTGCAAACTAATCTTGCTTTGTTTCTGGTAACATGTCCATCTTCATTCAATTTGTTCCTAAACACCCATTTTGTCCCAATGAAATTTTTATCTTTTTGTCGTGGAACTAATTCCCAGGGGTTATTCTTCTCAATTTGATCCAATTCTTCATTCATAGCTACTACCCAATGTTCATTCTAGCTCGCTTCCTCAGAACTACTAGGCTCAAAGGTTGCTAGAAAAGCAATGTGAGCTTGTTGTGATGAACGAAATTATCGACCTTTTCTTGTTCCAATTCCTTCATTTATGTCACCAATGATTTGATTTGATGGATGGTTCATTTGAATCCATTCTTTTGTTCTCTTTGGAGGAGGTTGTTGTTGTTGTTACTCTATATCTTTTTGATCATTATCTACTTCTTCCTGGTTGACAGTTGCCTTCTGTTCTATAATTTTCTCTGTACCTTTTTCAGCCTCTGTCTCAAGTTTCAAAGATTCTAGATCCTCATCATTATTCGTTAGAACACTATCTTCGTGAAATGTAACATTTATTCTCTCCACTATCTGTTTTAATCTTATATTATAGCATTTGTAGGCCTTTGTTTTGCGTGAGTAACCAGAAAAGATACCTTCATCAACATGCCATTCAAACTTACCCAACTTTTGATCTTCTCTTTTGATAGAATATTTTCTTCCGAAGATTCTGAAATATTTTGCATTAGCCAATTTTCCTTTCCATAATTCATTGTTGGGTTGTGTTATATTCTTTCCTTGGCTAGCCCATGTAGTTAACCGGGGGGTTAGAGGGGGGGTCACAGGGGGTTTGAGGTGTACCCGTAACCCTACTTTATAGGGTCTAGGGTAGCGTCCCAGAAAATTTTGGTTTTCGAACCTATGTTAGGTTGGGCGGACCCACCTATGGTTTTGTGCATGATTTTCGCACATGTTTTTTGGATGCGATGGTTTTCGGTCCATAGTATTGAATGCTTTGACATGTATAAATATGTATTGTAACATTGAAAGAAACATAATGAAAAATCAAGCTGGTAGTCCCAATTTTGGGATCCAGGGGAAATCTCTGTGTATATGTGTTTTATGTGTTAGGCTCTCGCATTGTTTATTTTCTGTGTTTTAAGAATTCGTATGCAGGTAATTTCTGTACGGGTTTAAAACCTACATTTGGTACTAAAACCAGACTTGGCTTCAAGGGGATGCCTTTGTTGCTGAGGGGTTTCACTCGGGCCTGTGGTAGACCTTGTTCAGTGGGAGATCTGTGAGATCGATTCTGGTGGTGAAAGAAGATGGCGAGTAGTGGAAAGATAGAGATCGGGAAATTTAATGGTCAGAGTTTTGAGTTGTGGAAAATCAAGATGGAGGATCTGTTGGTGGATAAATATCAATGGATCAAGGTAGATCCAGGTATTAAACCAATGAGAGTGTTCGATGAAGAATGGAAGAAGTTGGATCGGAAGGAAAAGAGAACAATACGATTGCGTGTGTTAGATTCAGTATCGCTGAATGTATCAGGGGAAGCTACGGAAAATTGTGGGACAAGTTAGGGACTTTGTACCAATCTAAGTCTCTGGTGAATAAACTGTTCCAGTGGAAAAAGCTATATAACCTGAGGATGAAAGATGTAGAATCGGTGACAGAGCATCTGAATGCATTTAATACTATGGTAAGTCAGTTAGCATCTGTTGATATTAAAATTTCAGATGAAGATAAGTGCATTAGTTTGTTGTGTTCTCTACCATATTCGTGGGATAGTCTGGTTATTGCAATAGGTAGCAATGCAACTACCTTGCAGTTTGATGAAATAGTCTCAGCCTTGCTGAAGAAGGAGATGAGACAGAAAAATATGAAGAGCTAGAATGGTGATGCATTGTCTGTACGAGGATGGTCCCAGAACAGAAACAAAAATAAGTCATCAAGTGGGAGATCTAAATCTAGAGGGAGATCTAAATCTCCAAGAAAAACTGTAAAAGTGGTGTGCTGGAAATGCGGAAAGGAAGGGAACTACAAAAGGGACTGTAAATCTAAAGCTCCTGATAAAGGAAAGGGATCTGATGATACTCCTTCTATAGAGGCGAAAACCACCTTAGATGAAGGTGGGGATGTGTACTTGGCTTCTTCAAGTACACATGTAGATCATGAGGCATGGTTGATTGACTCAAGTGCATCCTTTCACTTCACTACCCATAGAGAGTGGTTCTGCGAGTATGAGAAATATGATGGTGGTGATGTCATCTTGGGGGATGACAGGAAGGCTAGAATCATTGGTCGTGGTAAGGTGAGGTTGAAGCTGCAAGGTGGAAGGGTTAGAACACTTCTGGGTGTTCTACATATTCCTGCATTAGCCAAAAATTTGATTTCTGTTAGCAAGCTAGATGATGTAGGTGTAAAAACAGTGTTCAAGAAGGATACCTGCAAGATGGTATTGATGCGAGGAGTTCAGATTGGAACTCTATAAAATCTGTAAGGTAGCACGATTGTTGATGGGTGCAACAGTTCTGTGGTTCTTGAAAGTGGAGTAGAAAATCTAGTGGTCTCTGGAGAGAAGACCATGCTGTGGCATCAAAGGCTTGGACATATTGGAGAGAAGGGCCTTCAAATACTTCATGGGAAAGGTATGGTAGAAGGTATGAGTAATATCTCTCTGGATTTTGATTTCTATGAAAATTGTGTATATGGGAAGTAGAATTGGGTGAGTTTCCCCTTTGGTAGTAAGAGGGAGAAACAGATATTAGAGCTTGTGCATAGTGATGTGTTTGGACCTGTGAAGGTTCCATCATTGGGTAAGTCAGTGTGCTATGTATCATTTATAGATGAATTCTAAAGGAATACATGGACATATTTCCTTAAGAAGAAATCTGAAGCCTTTGACAGGTTTAAAGAATTTAAGGCTCTCGTGGAAAATCAGACAGAGAATATAAAGGTGTTGAGGACAGATAATGGTGGAGAGTTTTGCAGCAAGGAATTTGAATAATTCTGTAAGAAGTGTGGTATATCAAGACAGAAGACTACTCCATATAAACCTCAAAATGGACTTGTAGAAAGAATGAACAATACGTTAATGGAATGGGCACAAAGCATGCTTAGTGGTACCGGGTTAAGGACAGGAATTCTGGGCAGAGGCGGTGGATACTGCATGTTACCTGGTCAACAGGTCACCTTCATCAGCGTTGGAGGATAAGACTCCACTAGAAGTATGGACTGATAAGAAGCCCTCTCTTTCACATCTAAGGGTATTTGGATGTGATGCATATGTACATGTTCCAAAGGAGAAATGAACCAAGTTGGATAGTAAATCTGAAAAGTGCATCTTTATTGGGTATAACGATGGTTTAAAGGGTTATAAGCTTTGGAACCCAGTAATAAGGTGTTGTGGCCAGCGACAACCCCCCTCGTTCAATCTAGTATTAGCCACGATACTAAATGAATGGGGACCCTTAGTTAATTTTTTAGGAAAAGCAAGGATTTCTTTTTGAAGTTACAAACCATACGCTTATAAAAGATTTCTCGAATGTCTTAAGCCTAAGCCTGTGTCCATGAAAGCAATTCTTTAAGGTCGCACCACATAAGGATAAGAAACACCTTCATTTCCCTTCTAAAGACCAATATGCGCGCCACCCCAGTGTTAATAACAACATCGCATCGCAACATACTAGCAATCATAAAGAAAAGCTTACAAATCCGCCGATATGCGATATCGCGATCGCATATCGCAGAAATGAGGCAGGCGAAGTTTGGCAAACATTGAATTATTGCGATCTGCGATATTGCGATCGCTGCGATTTGCAATTGCGTGACATGCAAGGGTACGTTGGCAAATCATAAAGCACCTTAGTACGAATCCTTCGGGCGCGTCACTCAAGGAAAAGCCACTTACTATAACCTGACTTGAAATTATGCGCTTTTAATGATAGTAATAAATTAGTTGTCAGTTATTAAGTGGAATAAAGACGTGTGCCTTGATGCGGATTTGCTTCACGTAAGGTGCCATATCTGATTATCTCTTGCATTTAAAACTCCCCCATCACCTTTCTGATCAGTCTTTCCATTTCACTCGTAACCTGCAGGAGCAAAGTGTGAAGGCAAATCAGATAGAAGCGCAAAGCGAAATGGGAAAGAAGAAAAAAGCTCAAAGCTCCGAAACAAGAGAAAAAACCAAGGAGATGGCGCCCCTGTACACAGATACAGCCTGCAACAAAGATGCAGGTATCTCAACATGGGAAGGCATGTATAGGCTGTTAGAAGAAGAGAACCCTAGAATAATGAAGGTAACTGCTGCTGTCGCGGGTGCATCACGTCCTTCGGAGGCATCCCTGGAAGACCTAGCATGTTCTTTCCTCCATAGAATAGCGGCAAGGCCTAAGATCCTACCATATACAGACATGATCAAGTGGATTCTAGATGATGCGGATTTGGCAAATAGGCAATTCAAGGTCCAGGGACATGGGCTCGTGGGATCGTTTGCTGCCCAAGACCTGAAGCTCATGTATCATCTTCCTGAACCGCAAGCGACCTATAATGCACAGTTTGTTAAGAAGTTCGCAGTAGAAAATCCGGATCTATCAGACACCACTAAAGAATGGTCAAGAAGAGATGAGCCGTTAAAAAAGGATAAAAACGGTATGTACAGCACTGGTTCCCTTACCTCTCCATATTGTTTTGCTGCAGCCACGCTCTGTAGATTATTTGGTATGCACGATATCAATAAGTTTTCATCTGAATGGCTACCATTAGTTGATGCCGTGACTAGCTCCGAGATAGTAGATTGGGCCAAAATCCTTTCTGATACTCTATATACGGCGGTTGTCAATTACCGTTCTAGGAGATCCTTCTCCCAAAGGGTCTATAAGGACTCCTTTTTATTTGTCTGCCTATATAATGGACTCTGTCTGTCTTGTATCAAATTTTCGTACCATGGGTTGGAAATGGACTACCCAAGACCCATTTCCCATCCATGTTTATCATAAAGTCTTATGGGATTCCCAGTTTGCCCCTCATTTTTACCAGATTTGCCATGGGCTCATATTGCCCATACATAGAATAATATATGATAAGGACCCCCCAAGGTGCTCTCCCGAGGCCCAAATTGACATCATCCCCATCGCGAGATGGTTTGGGGAAGAATGGTTTACCTACATTCGTGTTTTTGGAAGCACTGTACCTCCACATGTCCTACCCTTGTATGTCCCTGATAAACTGTTGGCCCGGGAAATCACTTATCAAACTTGTTCTGAAGGCGGCTTAACCAAGGACCTAAAGGACAAAAAGAAGGCCATTTGGCCTCTATTTCCCCGTCACTTGTGGGGCCTTCTCTTTGTTCGATGTGGGGCACGCTTTTGGGGAGGTGGAGAATGTGACGTGTCTTCAATTATTTAAGTTCTCATCAAGACCATTCGACCCAAATAATGTGGCCCAGGAATTTACAACCAACGTCAAGATAAGAGTGTTCTCTGGGAAGAAAGATTTGTTTGATGATCTCTTTCAGAGTAAGAGCTCGCTCAAAGAGATTTTTCAAGAAGCTCAGTCAAGGTTGTCTCCAGACGACCTCCGGAAATTCACGTTATATAGAGAGAGAAGGCTGGCTAGTATTCCACTAGAAGGGCTGCGAGTAGCTACTAGAGAATCGACTCCGAGCATCAGCCTCAGTGAAAAGTCCAGCACTTCCAGATCTAAGTCCAGCGCCGCAAGAGAAATATCTGAACATCCTGAAGAGTCTGTGCACGACAAAGAAAAGAACGAAGAAACAACCAAAGACACAGCTCAGTCAAGTACGATGGCTCAGCAGCAAGTTATTGCCTCACCACCAAGAAACGTTCCCCCTCCTATCGTCGAAACACCTCTTGTCACAACAGAGTTGGATAAAGAGTGGGAAACCTTCAATGAATTAATTAATCTTGAAGGGCAAGTCCCGAAGACACCTGTGGGCAATACACAGGTGGTGCAAGAGGTCGTCTCGACCATAGTCAGTAGCGCCGTAGAAGCAGAACACCTTCCTCTCGCTCCATCCTCAAAACTTCTACTCAACGTAGAAGAAATTCCTCCACTGGACGTATTCTACAGTCCCCAGCACAAAGCAGTTGTAAGGAGACAAAGAAAGAAGAGAAAGCTTGAGAATGCACTGTCTCAAGATGCTGAACATCTAGACATCTTGTGGAAAGACCCAAATAATAATCCAACCGAGAATCTCACGAAGCTGTCTCAGATTGCAGGAGCATATTCTTCTGCAACTATTGACAAGGCCTCTGAAGTTCAGCAACTCCTAAAAGAACATGAAAATCAAATACAACTGCTACAACAACAGTTGCAACAAGCCAGCGCAAACACTGAAGCTTCCAAACAGCTCGAAAAGCTACAGGAAGACTTTCGCCAGATGCAGGTAAGCTATCAAAGAAATCTTGAAGAAAAAGAAAAGCAACTGCAGACGGTGCAAGAAATGCATAAAGATGAACCTAAGCTGGCAGAGTTTATTTCAGAGTCCATCGGCTTGAACGAGCAACTATCACAGCAACAGGAAGATATCGTACGTAGAATATCACAGTGGAGACACTTTTGTGAACTAAGCGACAGGATCACCAGCCAGGTGGTGGAATTGCGGAACGACTATGATCAGAAAAACAAAAGAGTAACAGAATATTTGACTTGGCAAGATGATGAGGAAGGGAAAAGAGCAGGGGCACCCAAGATTAATGAAAAATCACAAGGAGCTGCTCTTTAATAAATGGGACGAACAAATCACACAGGCGGAGCAAGCAACAGAGACAGCGGCGACACAAGCGAGCATCCTTATCGACTGTGTAAATGAAAATTTACACAGATCCCATGTGATTTCAGAGACCACCCCGGGATACCTACTGAGCAAGTTGCAACTGGAGACAAAATGGAGGCAGAAAGCGCAGGCAAACGGGAAAACAATCGAGGCATTGGCTAGACTAAATTGGGAAAGTTACTGGACATACTTAGTTAAACCGCACAGCCAATGCATGACAGTAAGATCCATCATGAATGCAGCCGAGAAGGTAGCGCCAGTTCTTATAGATGCCGTTTTCGCAGCCCAGCTAAGCGCAGAAATCAGCCAGCCTACTCTTCTCAAGCCTATGCTTGACAGCTGCAACTTCAAAGATCAAGTTCACAAGTAATTTCATTTAGAATGTTGTTTTTTCCTTTTTAACTAAATTAGAAAAAGGGCGGTCATTTGAGAACCGTATCCTCAATTTTGTAATAATACTATTATTAGAATTAGGAAATAGTATTTTAACCCTTCTCATTGCATTGGAGAAGGGTCCAGAAATTTGTCAAAAACTTGTCCTCGGAACATGCACTTCTGCACCTCAGAGGAGGTTTTGATGAATGGAAGGATCGGATTTATTTATGTTTGCATCTTAATGTCTGCTACTGATGTTGCACTTCTGTACTCTTAGTAGGCGTTAGAAGTAAGTAGAGGTAAATCGTTATTACTTGAAGTTTGTGAGTAAAAATTAGTCATAAATGGTACTTTTATCTCTTGATGAATTTCTGCTCATATGCTTAGAGTGATATACAGCTGATGTTATTTATATGTTAATGTATAAATGTGTGGTTACCATTTGGCACTTTTGTACGGTGGAGTCATTTATTCATGCTTGACATATGAATGATTTATTATGCGATATGCAGTTCACAACTGTTCTGTTTAACTTCTTATGCAGAATGGTTCATCTTAAATGGTTTATATTCTTATGGTAGCTGAATAATCTATATTACCAGTTATTATATGAAATCTTTTTAGATCGCATAATGGAAAAGATATACCCCGGGTTAGCGTAGATTGTATATGTTGTTTTCATTAGATTACAACAGTTTAGAGTCGGTTCATGGATTAGATTTAAATTAGCTCTCAAATGTTCTCTAGAATCAGCATAATCAAACCCTACACACATACATACCCCTTGCATTGGGAAACTGGTCCCGTTATCCCCAGTCGGACCCGCTACTCCAAACGGGCAAGGAGCCGCCAACCAGGTTCCGGACCGGGTGGGTATCCCCCTTGTTGTTGACCCGATTTCGGGGCCCTCAACATATTTGGCGCTAGAAGGAGGGCCTGAGCATATTGTCTGTTGGAATGTTTTTAAATTAGAAATCTTGAAACAGGATGGCTGCTCATAGAATTCCTATTTGGAGTTGCATGCATGTTCCTGCCTCTTCCAACACTCCACCAGATGTGGTAAGGCTATTGTCTCAGGTAAAATTCAATGGTAAGAATAATTCTTCTGCATTCCACCATGCCCTGCAATTCATTCAAAGAGTTTCGAGTTCTGATATTCAGAAAATTGATGAAGGCGTTTTGTGCAGGATCTTTACTCTTACATTCACAGTGGAAGCTAGAAAATGGTGCAGAAACCTCCCAGTTGCATCAATCCACAGCTGGGACCAATTCGTTAGGACTTTCATCTTGGAATTTGATTGCTATGAATACGACCAGGTCTATGATGAAATCGACTATCTGCGGAAACAAGACGAACCCGTAAGGGATTTCAATATGCGATTTCATCTTAAATGTATACAATATGACCTCGAGGATGAGCTCATAGATGAAGAATCTTCAGATTGTGACGAGTATTTCCTACCTCCTGTATCTGACCAAACAGAGATTAGCCTAGGAGTCTTGCATGCTCTAGTACCAGAAAACAAAGACGAAAATACTGAAAGGGAAACTACCTTGGAATCAGAAGATGACTTTGACATAGATTCAGACAATATCATTTCAAATCAACAAACGCTGATGCCAAGGTTAGATCCACCAACTGTTGCTCTTTCGAAAAAAATCGGCACAAAAAGGTATGATCTAAAGCCCGATGCTTATAGTGAATCTGATGAACAAAATTCAATTGATGTTTTTAAATGTATTATTCCAGATTCACATTTTTCTCTTTACCCCAATGTTTTTAGTGATGACGATTTTTCCCCTCATAATATCAAGTATATCTCAACAGACACAGACGATTATTCAAACAAATCATCATTGGGCTTTCAAAATAAAGAGACCACTTTAGCACAGCCTTTGATCGATATCAAACAAGAGCTGCCTGACCTCCCTTGTCTGAAAACATATAATGGAAAAGAGGAACCTAGGGAAAATTGTAAAGTCTTTCGTGATAGTTTCTTTGACAATTGTGATGATGTTGAGTTATCACAAGTAACTCATCTAGGGTCAGTTAATAAGGAATATCTTAGATCAGGAATTATTCCATCTGACCCTCACCTCAAAGCAAAAGCTCATTTGAATAATTCTACTATCCAAGACAATACTCCGATCTATGATTCATATCAAGAGGAAAGCTCCATCCCTGTTCGCAATCATGACTTAGTTCTTGATTCACAAAACCTGGCCAGTTCTTGTGAAAAAACAAAAAGTTGCAAGTAACTCCTAGTTGTGCGATAACACTATTTGTATAAATACCCAATCATTTCTTTCTCACTTGCATTCATTTTGTACAAAATCGGATTTCTTTTTGAATTTTCAAATTTTTGATAGATTATATTTTAGCGATTTATATATGAGAACTTTCATTATCGCTAAAAGCTCAACGTCAACAAGCAACGGGTTACAAGCCATCAAAACTGAAAAACCCTTTGCACAATTTGACTCGTTATCCCTCCTATTTAAAGATCACCAATTCACATCAGAAATCCATCCTAATTTTTATGATCCAATAGGTACTTAGTTGGAAAAAACTTCTCATGAGAAAAGAAAATCAGACAGAATTCCAATTGAGGTTGTAGGTTCTTATTCCCTAGCCAACAAATTCGATCCAAGGGAAATTCGGTTCTTTTTACTGATGCTTGGAAGATTCATATGGCTAGGAATAATAATGAATCGTTGGTTCCATTGGAAATATCATTTTACTTAGTTATTTCCTGTATATAGTTAGAATAGGAGTAGGAGTAATTTAGCTAGGTTGTTAGTTTTGCTTTCAATAATTGATAGGCAAAGTTATTTATATTCTCTACATGACCCTAGGGAATGTTTGCCTCTCTCAAGTAATGTTTGTTCTGGCTAAACGACATTTGACGTTTACTAAAGACACCTTGTCTCTGTTAAAGATTTTGGACTTCGGCTCCTATAAACAACAAATCTTTTGAGAATTTGATCTTTATTATCGATAGAACTTTGACCCAGAAATGATGATAGTTTCAACTCCAAAAAATTAAAAGAAAGCTATCTCAGTGAAGGATTTGTTTTAGGTCAGCACAATGAAAGGTATCAATATTAAAATAAAGATTCTCTGTGAAAGCAGCCATTACCAAAAGCAGCCCTATCATTGTCTTCTAGAACTTTCTTAAGGAAAGGAAATTTGACTTCCTCCCTGCTAAAAGAAAACAAAACATTCAGAGGAATGACCTAAAAAGATGCTATATCTCAAAGAATAAGAGGTCTCATCACGAGCCGACTTATCATGATCACAGATATTATAACTTGCTAACTTTGCCAAAACTGTCTACCAAAACAGGGCAATGACTCAAGATTGTTGCAATCAAAAGACAAGGGGTCTCATCACGAGCCAGCTTGCTCAGCAAAAGTGTAAATCAGGTGAATGACTGTGTCATAATTTGGCCACCAAACCAAGACATTTTTCTTTAGAGAATAAAAAAAAATAAAATGAAAAAGCATCAAGAAGGGGATTCTTTCTGAAAAAGTTGTAAATAACCTGAGGCAGGATAAAGGATCATTCCTGGATAATAGGTAACCCTGTCGAGGCTATGGACGCCTGCTGGTAGTAGTGGCTCTACCTGCGACAAAGGAGCATATTTAAGAAAGACTGATACATAGAGAACACTTTATTTTTATGTTTTACAAGACCAAGTAATGACTGATTTAAATTAGAATACAATCTGGGGATGCAAGTATTTGAGCTAGAATGGAGCTGAAACAAAACATCATTGACGCTTTGAAGTATCATTTGTTTTTATCTTTTTATAATAAAGTTCAAAATTCCTGAGAAATTTTTTTTTTAGAAGTTTGAAAACGTCAATAGAAAAAGAGCAGAGATAACTGGTTCTCCCAAGTGAATCGCCAATTGTTGTGGCCAGCAACAACCCCCCTCGTTCAATCTAGTATCAGCCACGATACTGAATGAATGGGGACCCTTAGTTAATTTTTTAGGAAAAGCAAGGATTTCTTTTTGAAGTTACAAACCATACGCTTATAAAAGGTTTCTCGAATGTCTTAAGCCTAAGCCTGTGTCCATGAAAGCAAATCTTTAAGGTCGCACCACATAAGGATAAGAAACACCTTCATTCCCCTTCTAAAGACCAATATGCGCGCCGCCCCAGTGTTAATAACAACATCGCATCGCAGCATACTAGCAATCATAAAGAAAAGCTTACAAATCCGCCGATATGCGATATCGCGATCGCGCGATCGCATATCGCAGAAATGAGGCAGGCGAAGTTTGGTAAACATTGAATTATTGCGATCTGCGATATTGCGATCGCTGCGATTTGCGATTGCGTGACATGCAAGGGTACGTTGGCAAATCATAAAGCACCTTAGTACGAATCCTTCGGGCGCGTCACTCAAAGAAAAGCCACTTACTATAACCTGACTTGAAATTATGCGCTTTTAATGATAGTAATAAATTAGTTGTCAGTTATTAAGTGGAATAAAGACGCGTGCCTTGATGCGGATTTGCTTCACGTAAGGTGCCATATCTGATTATCTCTTGCATTTAAAACTCTCCCATCACCTTTCTGATCAGTCTTTCCATTTCACTCGTAACCTGCAGGAGCAAAGTGCGAAGGCAAATCAGACAGAAGCGCAAAGCGAAATGGGAAAGAAGAACAAAGCTCAAAGCTCCGAAACAAGAGAAAAAACCAAGGAGATGGCGCCCCTGTACACAGATACAACCTGCAACAGAGATGCAGGTATCTCAACATGGGAAGGGATGTATAGGCTGTTAGAAGAAGAGAACCCTAGAATAATGAAGGTAACTACTGTTGTCGCGGGTGCATCACGTCCTTCGGAGGCATCCCTGGAAGACCTAGCATGTTCTTTCCTCCATAGAATAGCGGCAAGGCCTAAGATCCTACCATATACAGACATGATCAAGTGGATTCTAGATGATGCGGATTTGGCAAATAGGCAATTCAAGGTCCAGGGACATGGGCTCGTGGGATCGTTTGCTGCCCAAGACCTGAAGCTCATGTATCATCTTCCTGAACCGCAAGCGACCTATAATGCACAGTTTGTTAAGAAGTTCGCAGTAGAAAATCCGGATCTATCAGACACCACTAAAGAATGGTCAAGAAGAGATGAGCCATTAAAAAAGGATAAAAACGGTATGTACAGCACTGGTTCCCTTACCTCTCCATATTGTTTTGCTGCAGCCATGCTCTGTAGATTATTTGGTATACCCGATATCAATAAGTTTTCATCTGAATGGCTACCGTTAGTTGATGCCGTGACTAGCTCCGAGATAGTAGATTGGGCCAAAATCCTTTCTGATACTCTATACACGGCGGTTGTCAATTACCGTTCTAGGAGATCCTTCTCCCAAAGGGTCTATCCTCCTTTTTATTTGTCTGCCTATATAATGGACTCTGTCTGTCTTGTATCAAATTTTCGTACCATGGGTTGGAAATGGACTACCCAAGACCCATTGCCCATCCATGTTTATCATAAAGTCTTATGGGATTCCCAGTTTGCCCCTCATTTTTACCAGATTTGCCATGGGCTCATATTGCCCATACATAGAATAATATATGATAAGGACCCCCCAAGGTGCTCTCCCGAGGCCCAAATTGACATCATCCCCATCGCGAGATGGTTTGGGGAAGAATGGTTTACCTACATTCGAGTTTTTGGAAGCACTATACCTCCACATGTCCTACCCTTGTATGTCCCTGATAAACTGTTGGCCCGGGAAATCGCTTATCAAACTTGTTCTGAAGGCGGCTTAACCAAGGACCTAAAGGACAAAAGGAAGGCCATTTGGCCTCAATTTCCTGTCACTTGTGGGGCCTTCTCTTTGTTCGATGTGGGGCACGCTTTTGGGGAGGTGGAGAATGTGACGTGTCTTCAATTATTTAAGTTCTCATCAAGACCATTCGACCCAAATAATGTGGCCCATGAATTTACAACCAACGTCAAGATAAGAGTGTTCTCTGGGAAGAAAGATCTGTTTGATGATCTCTTTCAGAGTAAGAGCTCGCTCAAAGAGATTTTGCAAGAAGCTCAGTCAAGGTTGTCTCCAGACGACCTCCGGAAATTCACGTTATATAGAGAGAGAAGGCTGGCTAGTATTCCACTAGAAGGGCTGCGAGTAGCTACTAGAGAACCGACTCCGAGCATCAGCCTCAGTGAAAAGTCCAGCACTTCCAGATCTAAGTCCAGCGCCGCAAGAGAAATATCTGAACATCCTGAAGAGTCTGTGCACGACAAAGAAAAGAACAAAGAAACAACCAAAGACATAGCTCAGTCAAGTATGATGGCTCAGCAGCAAGTTATTGCCTCACCACCAAGAAACGTTCCCCCTCCTGTCGTCGAAACACCTCTTGTCACAACAGAGTTGGATAAAGAGTGGGAAACCTTCAATGAATTAATTAATCTTGAAGGGCAAGTCTCGAAGACACCTGTGGGCAATACACAGGTGGTGCAAGAGGTCATCTCGACCATAGTCAGTAGCGCCGTAGAAGCAGAACACCTTCCTCTCGCTCCATCCTCAGAACTTCTACTCAACGTAGAAGAAATTCCTCCACTGGACTTATTCTACAGTCCCCAGCACAAAGCAGTTGTAAGGAGACAAAGAAAGAAGAGAAAGCTTGAGAATGCACTGTCTCAAGATGCTGAACATCTAGACGTCTTGTGGAAAGACCCAAATAATAATCCAACCGAGAATCTCACGAAGCTGTCTCAGATTGCAGGAGCATATGCTTCTGCAACTATTGACAAGGCCTCTAAAGTTCAGCAACTCCTAAAAGAACATGAAAATCAAATACAACTGCTACAACAACAATTGCAACAAGCCAGCGCAAACAATGAAGCTTCCAGACAGCTCGAAAAGCTACAGGAAGACTTTCGCCAGATGCAGGTAAGCTATCAAAGAAATCTTGAAGAAAAAGAAAAGCAACTGCAGACGGTGCAAGAAATGCATAAAGATGAACCTAAGATGGGAGAGTTTATTTCAGAGTCCATCGGCTTGAACGAGCAACTATCACAGCAACAGGAAGATATGGTACGTAGAATATCACAGTGGAGACACTTTTGTGAACTAAGCGACAGGATCACCAGCCAGGTGGTGGAATTGCAGAACGACTATGATCAGAACAACAAAAGAGTAACAGAATATTTGACTTGGCAAGATGATGAGGAAGGGAAAAGAGCAGGGGCACCCAAGATTAATGAAAAATCACAAGGAGCTACTCTTTAATAAATGGGACGAACAAATCACACAGGCGGAGCAAGCAGCAGAGACAACGGCGACACAAGCGAGCATCCTTATCGACTGTGTAAATGAAAATTTACACAGAGCCAATGTGATTTCAGAGACCACCCCGGGATACCTACCGAGCAAGTTGCAACTGGAGACAGAATGGAGGCAGAAAGCGCAGGCAAATGGGAAAACAATCCAGGCATTGGCTAGACTAAATTGGGAAAGTTACTGGACATACTTAGTTAAACCGCACAGCCAATGCATGACAGTAAGATGCATCATGAACGCAGCCGAGAAGGTAGCGCCAACTCTTATAGATGTCGTTTTCGCAGCCCAGCTAAGCGCAGAAATCAGCCAGCCTACTCTTCTCAAGCCTATGCTTGACAGCTGCAACTTCAAAGATCAAGTTCACAAGTAATTTCATTTAGAATGTTGTTTTTTCCTTTTTAACTAAATTAGAAAAAGGGCGGTCATTTGAGAACCGTATCCTCAATTTTGTAATAATACTATTATTAGAATTAGGAAATAGTATTTTAACCCTTCTCATTGCATTGGAGAAGGGTCCAGAAATTTGTCTAAAACTTGTCCTCGGAACATGCACTTCTGCACCTCAGAGGAGGTTTTGATGAATGGAAGGATCGGATTTATTTATGTTTGCATCTTAATGTCTGCTATTGATGTTGCACTTCTGTACTCTTAGTAGGCTTTAGAAGTAAGTAGAGGTAAATCGTTATTACTTGAAGTTGTGAGTAAAAATTAGTCATAAATGGTACTTTTATCTCTTGATGAATTTCTGCTCATATGCTTAGAGTGATATATAGCTGATGTTATTTATATGTTAATGTATAAATGTGTGGTTACCATTTGGCACTTTTTTATGGTGGAGTCATTTATTCATGCTTGACATATGAATGATTCATTATGCGATATGCAGTTCACAACTGTTCTGTTTAACTTCTTATGCAGAATGGTTCATCTTAAATGGTTTATATTCTTATGGTAGCTGAATAATCTATATTACCAGTTATTATATGAAATCTTTTTAGATCGCATAATGGAAAAGATATACCCCGGGTTAGCGTAGATTGTATATGTTGTTTTCATTAGATTACAGCAGTTTAGAGTCGGTTCATGGATTAGATTTAAATTAGCTCTCAAATGTTCTCTAGAGTCAGCATAATCAAACCCTACACACATACATACCCCTTGCATTGGGAAACTGGTCCCGTTATCCCCAGTCGGACCCGCTACTCCAAACGAGCAAGGAGCCGCCAACCGGGTTCCGGACCGGGTGGGTATCCCCCTTGTTGTTGACCCGATTTTGGGGCCCTCAACACAAGGAAGGTTGTGTACAGCCGAGATGTGGTGTTTAGAGAGGTGAAAGATGTCATTAGACATGAATTCCAACCAAAGGAACCTGAGAAGATAGAGTTTGAGCTAAAGGAGGAAGAATCAGACTCTACAACACAAGAGGAATCAGAAGATGAAGAACCACAAACTCCGGCTGTGAGAATATTAGTTCGAGAAAGAAGGCAGCCAGAAAGGTATAGTCCATTTGCTTTCTATTCAAATTTTTCTTTGTCTGTTACTGATGATGATCCCAGAAATGTGAAGGAAGAATTGGATTCAAAGGATGGAAAACTCTGGAAAGAGGCCATGGTTGATGAAATGACATCTTTGCACAAATATGAGGCTTGGGATCTAGTGGACTTGTCAGCTGGAAGGAAACCCATTGGTAGCAAATGGGTGTTCAAGAAGAAGACAAATGCAGAAGTACAGGTGGAGAAATACAAAGCTCGGTTGGTAGCAAAAGGTTATTCCCAGGTGTCGGGAATTGATTTTGGTGATATTTTTTCTCCTGTTGCCAAGGTAACTTCTATTAGATTACTTTTATCTATTGCTATTTCTTTTGATTTTGAGGTAGAATAGATGGATGTGAAGACAACATTTCTTCATGGGGATCTAGAAGAGGAGATCTACATGAAGCAACCTGAAGGCTTTGTGGTGAAGGGTAAGAAAGAACTGGTATGTAAGTTAAAGAAGTCTTTGTATGGGTTAAAACAGTCAGCAAGGATGTGGTATCAGAAATTTGATACATTTATATGGGGACTTGTATTCATGAGAAGAAAAGCAGATCACTGTGTGTATTTTAAATTAATTGGTGAACTTGTATGTGGATGATATGTTGTTGGCTGGAAATGACAAAGAAATTATCCACAACTTGAAGACCCAATTGTCCTCCAAATTGGACATGAAAGATCTTGGTGCTGCAAACTATATTTTGGGCATGGAAATTAAAAGAGATCAGACAAAGAGGATGCTCTGGTTAAACTAGAGGAAGTATGTCAAGACAATATTGCAGAGGTTTAATACGCAGGATACTAAACTGGTGAAGGTTCCTATTCTTATAGGTGTGAGGTTATCTGCTGAACAGTGTCCCAAGGCATAAGAAGAGGAAGAGGACATGTCCCGTGTTCCATATGCAAGTGCAGTCAGTAGCCTAATGTATGTAATGGTCTGTACTGGACCAGACATTGCACATGTAGTGGGAGTATTGAGCAGATTTATGTCAAAACTAGGGAAGGAGCATTGGACAACAGTGAAGCGGGTTTTCAGGTATTTGCGTGGCACTAGTGATTATGGTTTGTGCTAACATAATTTCTAGTAGACAAACGCTAGAGCATTGCTAAAAGGATAGTTGATTTTGCAGTTTTGAATGCCATGAAGAAAATTACGAGTGCCTCTTTTCATAGATAAAGTTTGAAACCTGCAATTAATAGAATTCCACTCATTAGAAAATATTATCTCATCATCTTCCTTGGATAACACGTAATATTTGTATATGGTTCCTATTTGATGTCTACTCAACAATGCCCTTTGAGGTAGCTAGACGAATGGTCAGAGGGAGTTTGCTCTTATAATTCTATTAGTATGTTGTGTTAGCGCTTGAAATTTCACCTCAGGCTGAGAAAGGTAAACCTCAAGGCCACATCAAACCATTTAGCCTCGTAGCTAGCCCTACGGGGCAGGAGAAGGCTCTCTCCGGTCAATCTCTGCAGATCTTCAATGGGATGAGATGACCAACAAGGTAACACTGATATTAGGCTAGTAAACTGATTAAAAAGGTTGATTTGGGGTTTCTTGGGTTTTTGGTGGCAAATTGAGGGGATGGCAATTTTGGGTGCGGGGATTGGACACAGTTTCTGCAGGGGGTTCCTTGGGGCGAGGTAGGAAACAATATTGATGCCTTAAATTGAGATCGATGATCAGGAATGAAAGATGAGGAGCTAAAGAGAGCAAACAATGACTTTGAATTCCCTTTAGACAGTAGAAAACATTGAAATTAAACAAATTTAAAAGCAGAGCATGGCTAGCATGAATTCATACTTTAACACTTCATTTGTTTAATGTGCAGCAGTAAAGGAAAGGAAATGATTCACATAAACACACTTACAAGAAACATTGAGAAACACACCATCAAAACATGAGTCCACAAGAATCCCAAAGAGGACTGCAAAACCCTGGTCTTCCTTAGCCAAAAATTGCAGAGATACAGTGAAATAATACAATGATAGCTTCTCCCTCAAGAGTCCAACCATGAAAATGAGCAAGAAAGTACATAATATAGATGATATAACCTCTTTCCCTACCTCCATGGGTCGAGCTCACTATCCTAGGAGCTGTTTCAACCACTTCTAAACTAAGCACTACAAACTAGGCAGTCAAAACAACTTGCCTCTATAAACTTGGAAACCAATTCATACATCACATATTTACCCATTACATGAATGAATCTTCTAGAAGAGTTACAAAAGGGTAAAAGTGTATTAGAGTTACGAAAATTACATCAAAGATAATCATCTTCAACCCCAAAAAGTCAAACCAAGTCAAACTGTGCTTTTCCGAGCTGTACAGTGAAATCTGGCAAAGTTTGCCTGACGGGTCGCGCACATCTGCCTGACGGGTCGCGCACCTTTGGAGCTCTGTTTGAGGCACTTGTGGGTGTCAGAATTGGGTGCAGGATAGCTTGTTGGAAAGGTCTATGAGTCTACTTTCCAACCCAACTAGAATTTTTGAATTTGGAGGTCATTTTCCCTGTCAAAACTTAAGTATCCCAAGACTGGTTTCTGCAACTCAAAAAAGCGGCAGAAAGTCAAATTTTACATGTATTTTGACCTTTTGGAGGCCCAAAACTCCATAAAAACTCAAGTCCATCCATGGGCATATGTAACTTTGCATAACAAATCAGGAAATGCTGAGTTTTTGCAAAAAGGAGCTGCCATGACAAAGGGTCTCACCGGGGGTGAGACCCGTTGAGGAGCCAAAACCTGTAAATTTCCAAAAATTGCCAAAATTACCCAAAACTTTCAGAATTTTTTGGGATTTGAGCTGTGGCTAGGCTAATGAGTGCCATGATCCTTGAGTGAAGCCTCAGCCAAGATACGGAGGGGATTTGGCTTCTTTCTTTGTTTTAGTGCCTTCGCCAACCGCCTTTGAAGCACCTTCATTTTTGTTTTGTAGACGTGCATCCGTGCCCAATAATGGTTTTTCATGTTCCTCAACAATTTCTTATCTTGGTTGGCCTTAGCCAGCAACCTCTCCAAGTGTGCATTGAGCCGGAGAAGCATAGTCTCTCACAAAATTCATAACATGACTGATGGCGGGAACATGTGACTGCAAGTGGACAGCCTGTAAATCTGTCAAAGAGGTGGGCTCCTGTCGCCTATGATGACCGCCCTTTCCACCCCTGCGAGGCCTCCTTTGTACCTCAACCTCTGTGGATGATGAATGGTCATCACTTTGCTCATAAGTTTCAGTTTCTGACATGGTTTAGGAGCAAAGTGGACAAACTGAACTGTTGTCTCTGCTTGCAAAAAAGTGTTGAACTCTATGCTGTTTCAAGGGGAAAAAGACATGAGGGAAATGTTAGGGGAGGGATCTTTTAACAAGGAATGGGAATATATAAATATAACAGGGAATTTTTAAGGGAAATGTTGCAAATCATTATGCATATAGGAATACATATTTATAATTGGGAAATCATTTACAAAGATCATTGCATATGGGAAAAAACATGTATGAAAGTGAACATGGGAATATGCATACATGTATTAATAGGGGAAATAGGGAAACTATGCACAAAACATGCTGACATATTTACCAACATTTTTTGTTTTATTTACACATGCATATGGTTGAGGGAAATTAGGGTTTGAATTTTGTTTTTTGATGCTTTGGGAGAGGGATAGGGTTTTCGTTTTAGTGATTAGGGATGGGGAAAGATTTGCATTTCATTTGTAAAATAATATGGGAAAAGAGATGAACATATAAGTGTGAGTGAAAGGGAAAGGAGGGAAACAAACCAAAGGGAAAAATAGCTTGAAACAACACAAACCCTAGCACAGTTTTCTCATTAACATTGCAGCCATATAAAGGAGTTTCACTTGCAAAATTTTTGATCATTTTAACATGTTCATGACATCCACCATTCATAACCAGCAACCATTCCATGTTTAGAGCACCTACCACGAACAATTTGATAGCTTGGAGGGCGTTTGAGGGAATTCGTTTGAAGTTTGCAGCAAGATAGTTCAACGGGTCGCGCACCACGCCCAACGTGTCGCGCCCCTCTGACGGGTCGCGTCCGTTGTTTTTCTGAACTGTGGGAGACCCTCTGACGGGTCCCGCGCACCCAACGGGTCACGCACCTGGCTCGACGGGTCGTGCCCCTCTCTGCTACCCGAAATCGCTCTGCCTTTTCTCCTTTCTCTCAATCGCTCTCTCAAACCTCTCTTGCAAGCATTAGGATGCACAATGAGAGTGAAAGGAGGGAATTTGGGCTTTTATAAGTTTCATTTAAAAAAAAAATTCATTCATAAACCCACTTTCTAAAGTTTATCTTTGACATTTTTATAACACTGACTTTCGGTTTCCTTTATCCTGAATTTAACTCATTGAGTGCTTTGACTTGATTCTTTTTGCAGGTAGATCATCTGAGGGACCTTGGCAAGGGGACCAGGGTTGCACTTTGTCCGCTAAAGACTTTTGAAATTTCATCACTTATTTACAAAGAACTGAGAAAATGACCTTGGCTTTAAAAACAGAGTTTTTAAATCCAAGGTGAAAATTCACTGTACAAGATAAAAATATCGAAGAAACACGTTTACAATCCTCCCTCTGGCTTGCTGACACTGATGGATTTTCAAAAACATGACCTTGCAGAGATAAATGACCAAAACCCTAGACCTAGGACTTTGACCTCAAGACAAAACAAGACAATCTTGAAAAAGCTTAATGACTGATATAACCTGATCCAGCAAAGCCAAGAGGGGTATAAATAGACCAGCTCCTCCATCATGGTTATGGCATGCCTAACGAGATGCAAAATTTGACACTGATGAGACACCTACTAATGCAAATGCAAAGAGCTTTGATCGCTGATGGAGGGCTTTCAAGACCGACACTAACATTGGCTCCAATGGGGATGGTAGCTCCTTGGAGCTACCAAGAACCTTAGACCTCTAGGAGAGTAGACCAGTGCTTTCAACCATTGGGCAATGGAGTCATTATTTCAGCAAACGACACAAGACTTTGACCCATTTATTGACTGAAACTTGACTAAAAACTAACTGAAACTTAACTGGAACTTGACTCAATACTTAAACACAACCGACAAACTGAAAATGATGCTCAAAGTGGAGCTTATTCATCACAACCTACTCTAACAGTTTCATTCATCACCTGGTCAAGTGAAATGAAACAACCAATGTAACCAAGTAAGCGTCCCATCTGCTGTTCGAATTCTCTGCAAGTGCTCACTTATGACCAACAAGAGAGAACTACTGAAAGACAACTCCCATGACAACTTGGAAACAGATCCGTTGAATGATATGAATTCTCTATCTGCCTCCAAAAACACTGCATAAGGATCTTGAAATTCATGCACACTGGGATTTAGCTTATCCAATGGATTACTTCTCTTCTCCTCATACCATGAATGCAAACTTAGATCTGAGCCTTGTGCATCTAGCGCCAACGAGACCCCTGCTGAAAATAAGAAAGAAACTGGCTGCCGGATCAAATTCATATCAGCACATGTTTCAAGCTCACATGTAGTCAATGGAGAAAGACTTTGACTGCAAACCTCATCCAAAACATCAGCTATTGGATCATGAAAAACCTGAAAAGACTGCTGCAATGTATCCTTTGAAAATGTATTACATCCTTCTAGCTGTTCATCTTTTTCTTGAGAGATTTTACAAAGATTCTGCCTTATAAACTGAAATGCTTCGAAACAAAAGGGTATAGAATCTTCCTGCATCATCAAATCATCTTCCACAGCTCCATCTATAATCTGCTCTTCAATTTCATTTGGTGGCTGCAAATCTGATGCTACAGGCTACTCAAGAATTTTGTTATCTGTCTCATCCTCAACAGTAACACTGAGAAATTGTTGATTTGCTATAGGCTGTTCATTTAAAGATTTACTATGCACTCTACCCTTCAAAAACTGAAATGATTCAAAATAGAATGGTACAGAGTCACCTTCTTGTATCATTTGATCAAATATGTCAGCTTCCATGCTTTCATCTGCAACTTGAAAACCAATGGCATTTGGGGGCTGCAAATCTGAATATGAAAAGTCTGGAACAAGGTTTTTATTGCCTCCAAGATGGTCTAGATCAGGACTTGTTGACAGCTGATTTCTAATTTCATGGAAGTTGTCTTTAATGAACTGACATGAATCAAAACAATAAGGTAAAGATCCTTCACTTACTTCAAAATTTGCTGCACTTTCCTCATCACTGTCATAGCTGATATGTGATGGCTGAACATTGTATTCAAGCTGCTGAAAATGAACTTCTTCCTCCCACAAACTAGCTGCTGATTTGTCTGTAAGATTAGCTTCTTTTTGGAGAACATAATCATCATCATATTGATCAAACCGAGGCAAATCATCGGTATAAAACATATCATCAAGCATGCAAGTCATATCAACAGATCTCTCTTCTCTAAGGTGATCTACAAAACAATCATTATCAGATCTATGACAATTAGGATAAGAAACAAAATGTTTTGGATCAGCAACTTGTTCTTCTTCAATCAGCGAGTCATGAGCTTGAACATCATAAGCATTTCTTGAGGTGACCTTCTCCATCATCTTTTCCACTGCACTTACCAAAATATCAAGCTTCACCTCTAGAGATGATGATTCGGCCGGATTTATGTTTTTCATCTCGGCTTCCTTCATCCTTGCCCTTCGGATCAGCAGATGAGTCTCTACATTTACTGCACTGTTTTGCATCTCATGAAGTGTTGCAATATTCTTTTCTCTCAGCTGAAACTCCATCTCTGGATCAAAGGCACACGGATAGTGCAAGAGAGCAGATCTAGGAGAAGGTCTTACATCAACTGGCATCGAATAATAAACTTGGTTAAATCTGGCCGAAAACTATTGTACTGTCTCCCCTGGTAGTCTTTTCAACTGATTATACTCTTCTACAATCAAGAAAAGGTTCTGCCCGATCATCCACCTGTCGAGAAAAAATTTGACAAACTGCTGGAAATCTGAGATGCTTGCATCAGGCAGGGCTTTGAACCAACTCTTAACTTCAGCTTGCAAAGAAAGAGCAAAAAGCCTTATACTAACATCTTCTTCATCAACTTCAAAAAGATCTAGAAAATTCTCAAAATTCTGCACATGTTGCTCAGCGTTGACATTCTTACTTTCACCATCAAACCTCGGCAAGTATAGATCATAGTTTTTGGGGAAAGCATGGAGAACAGAAGGTAACACAAGAGGTTTATACCGATCTGGAATTTTACAAGGTGTAGGGGTATGTACAGCAGGTATAGAATCGGTCTTGGTCTCTTGAGATTCATCACAAACTTTGGAAAAAGGATCTTGATCAAGCTCAAAGGCATGCAAATCTTTGGTATTTACAATCTTCAAAGGGAAGGAATCAAATGTAGGCCCAGGATCTCTTCTCAAATACAGTATACTTTGCAAAGCCTTCTTTACATTCTTGGGAAAAGAGAAGAAATAATTTATGACAAAGAACAAAATGTCTTGGATGAAATTCCAACTTGAGTACCTGATCTGTCCATATTCTCCTTTCATGTTTTTGCTGGTCGGGATCATCCTCCAGTGGAGTCTTTGGATCTGATCTCAAAACTGATTTAGAGTCGCCAAGTGAATGATTTCAGCCTTTCAAGTGTCTGATCGTTGTCCACCATCAACAATCAGATCTGAACTTGATACATGTACTGGGGTAAAATGCAATCGAAGTGGCCGTATTCACAAGCTCACGGAGATTGACTGAAGCAGCGTTTATCTACTTGCGCTGATGCAAAGCAAGAGCGTTTTCAAAGGCTACCTGGCGTAACTTCAGGCTCCGTCTAAGACTTATGAAACAAACACATCAACCCACAAACAAGTTTGTTCTCCCCAGTATGGTCGCCAGTATGTTAGCGCTTGAAATTTCACCTCAGGCTGAGAAAGGTAAACCTCAAGGCCACATCAAAACATTTAGCCTCGTAGCTAGCCCTACGGGGCAGGAGAAGGCTCTCTCCGGTCAATCTCTGCAGATCTTCAATGGGATGAGATGACCAACAAGGTAACACTGATATTAGGCTAGTAAACTGATTAAAAAGGTTGATTTGGGGTTTTTTGGGTTTTTGGTGGCAAATTGAGGGGATGGCAATTTTGGGTGCGGGGATTGGACACAGTTTCTGCAGGGGGTTCCTTGGGGCGAGGTAGGAAACAATATTGATGCCTTAAATTGAGATGGATGATCAGGAATGAAAGATGAGGAGCTAAAGAGAGCAAACAATGACTTTGAATTCCCTTTAGACAATAGAAAACATTGAAATTAAACAAATTTAAAAGCAGAGCATGGCTAGCATGAATTCATACTTTAACACTTCATTTGTTTAATGTGCAGCATTAAAGGAAAGGAAATGATTCACATAAACACACTTACAAGAAACATTGAGAAACACACCATCAAAACATGAGTCCACAAGAATCCCAAAGAGGACTGCAAAACCCTGGTCTTCCTTAGCCAAAAATTGCAGAGATACAGTGAAATAATACAATGATAGCTTCTCCCTCAAGAGTCCAACCATGAAAATGAGCAAGAAAGTACATAATATAGATGATCTAACCTCTTTCCCTGCCTCCATGGGTCGAGCTCACTATCCTAGGAGTTGTTTCAACCACTTCTAAACTAAGCACTACAAACTAGGCAGTCAAAACAACTTGCCTCTATAAACTTGGAAACCAATTCATACATCACATATTTACCCATTACATGAATGAATCTTCTAGAAGAGTTACAAAAGGGTAAAAGTGTCTTAGAGTTACAAAAATTACATCAAATATAATCATCTTCAACCCCAAAAAGTCAAACCAAGTCAAACTGTGCTTTTCCGAGCTGTACAGTGAAATCTGGCAAAGTTTGCCTGACGGGTCGTGCACATCTGCCTGACGGGTCGTGCACCTCTGGAGCTCTATTTGAGGCACTTTCAGGTCTCAGAATTGGGTGCAGGATAGCTCGTTGGAAAGGTCTGTGAGTCTACTTTCCAACCCAACTAGAATTTTTGAATTTGGAGGTCATTTGCCCTATCAAAACTTAATTCTCCCAAGACTGGTTTCTGCAACTCAAAAAAGGGGCAGAAAGTCAAATTTTACATGTATTTTGACCTTCTGGAGGCCCAAAACTCCATAAAAACTCAAGTCCATCCATGGGCATATGTAACTTTGCATAAAAAATCAGGAAATGCTGAGTTTTTGCAAAAAGGAGCTGCCATGACAAAGGGTCTCACCGGGGGTGAGACCCGTTGAGGAGCCAAAACCTGTAAATTTCCAAAAATTGCCAAAATTACCCAAAACTTTCAGAATTTTTTGGGATTTGAGCTGTGGCTAGGCTAATGAGTGCCATGATCCTTGAGTGAAGCCTCAGCCAAGATACGGAGGGGATTTGGATTCTTTCTTTGTTTTAGTGCCTTCGCCAACCGCCTTTGAAGCACCTTCATTTTTGTTTTGTAGATGTGCATCCGTGCCCAATAATGGTTTTTCATGTTCCTAAACAATTTCTTATCTTGGTTGGCCTTAGCCAGCAACCTCTCCAAGTGTGCATTGAGCCGGAGAAGCATAGTCTCTCACAAAATTCATAACATGACTGATGGCAGGAACATGTGACTGCAAGTGGACAGCCTGTAAATCTGTCAAAGAGGTGGGCTCCTCTTGCCTATGATGACCGCCCTTTCCACACCTGTGAGGCCTCCTCTGTACCTCAACCTCTGTGGATGATGAATGGTCATCACTTTGCTCATAAGTTTCGGTTTCTGACATGGTTTAGGAGCAAAGTGGACAAACTAAACTGCTGTCTCTGCCTGCAAAAAAGTGCGGAACTCTATGCTGTTTCAAGGGGAAAAAGACATGAGGGAAATGTTAGGGGAGGGATCTTTTAACAAGGAATGGGAATATATAAATATAACAGGGAATTTTTAAGGGAAATGTTGCAAATCATTATGCATATAGGAATACATATTTATAATTGGGAAATCATTTGCAAAGATCATTGCATATGGGAAAAAACATGTATGAAAGTGAACATGGGAATATGCATACATGTATTAATAGGGGAAATAGGGAAACTATGCACAAAACATGCTGACATATTTACCAACATTTTTTGTTTTATTTACACATGCATATGGTGGAGGGAAATTAGGGTTTGAATTTTGTTTTTTGATGCTTTGGGAGAGGGATAGGGTTTTCATTTTAGTGATTAGGGATGGGGAAAGATTTGCATTTCATTTGTAAAATAATATGGGAAAAGAGATGAACATATAAGTGTGAGTGAAAGGGAAAGGAGGGAAACAAACCAAAGGGAAAAATAGCTTGAAACAACACAAACCCTAGCACAGTTTGCTCATTAACATTGCAGCCATATAAAGGAGTTTCACTTGCAAAATTTTGATCATTTTAACATGTTCATGACATCCACCATTCATAACCAGCAACCATTCCATGTTTAGAGCACCTACCTCGAACAATTTGATAGCTTGGAGGGCGTTTGAGGGAATTCGTTTGAAGTTTGCAGCAAGACAGTTCAACGGGTCGCGCACCACGCCCAACGGGTCGCGCCCCTCTGACGGGTCGCGCCCGTTGTTTTTCTGAACTGTGGGAGACCCTCTGATGGGTCGCCGCACCCAATGGGTCGCGCACCTGGCTAGACGGGTCGCGCCCCTCTCTACTGCCCGAAATCGCTCTGCCTTTGCTCCTTTCTCTCAATCGCTCTCTCAAACCTCTCTTGCAAGCGTTAGGATGCACAATGAGAGTGAAAGGAGGGAATTTGGGCTTTTATAAGTTTCATTTTAAAAAAAAATTCATTCATAAACCCACTTTCTAAAGTTTATCTTTGACACTTTTATAACACTGACTTTTGGTTTCCTTTATCCTGAATTTGACTCATTGAGTGCTTTGACTTGATTCTTTTTGCAGGTAGATCATCTGAGGGACCTTGGCAAGGGGACCAGGGTTGCACTTTGTCCGCTGAAGACTTTTGAAATTTCATCACTTATTTACAAAGAACTGAGAAAATGACCTTGGCTTTAAAAATAGAGTTTTTAAATCCAAGGTGAAAATTCACTGTACAAGATAAAAATATCGAAGAAACACATTTACAATCCTCCCTCTGGCTTGCTGAGTACTCATGGATTTTCAAAAACATGACCTTGCAGAGATAAATGACCAAAACCCTAGACCTAGGACTTTGACCTCAAGACAAAACAAGACAATCTTGAAAAAGCTTAATGACTGATATAACCTGATCCAGCAAAGCCAAGAGGGGTATAAATAGACCAGCTCCTCCATCAGGGTTATGGCATGCCTAACGGGATGCAAAATTTGACACTGATGAGACACCTACTAATGCAAATGCAAAGAGCTTTGATCGCTGATGGAGGGCTTTCAAGACCGACACTAACATGTTGAACCTTTGGTATTTAAGGTGAGACAATGCTCTGTTCACAAGACTAGAGAAGGATATCTGATTCAACTATTTTTGTACACGTTGTGCAAAGCTAATTTGTGTAACTTGACAACAAGAATCCTATTTTGATCATTTTAGTTTCATGGCCTTTCTTTCGAAGGGCCACACTTCTTCGAGTAGGGTATGATAAAAATTTATTGTTATATTTTGTTTTCCCACTAGCACATTGTAACAACATATGGTTTTGAGGATTGTGTCAAACTTCTGCTAGAATATGGAGCATATGTAATTAGCAAGGGTATACTCTATCATCTAATGTAATTGTTGATTTTCCAATCAAGGAGTGTATTATAAATATAAACACTATTTTTTTAAAACGTTTCTACTAGTCCACTAGCATAGACTGCAAAATGGACAAGCCATTTGGCTTTGGTGACCTCTTTTATTGTTATTTCCTATTCAATTTGTTCTTATTGGCATCCTATTTGAGGCTCTTCTTATTGAAAATTCAAGATGTTTTGAATGTAAAGGTGTTAGGATATTCCGACACATAGGAAATAGTTAAGTACAACTTGGTCTAGTGTAGAGTTAGGTATAGAGTTAGGTAAAGTGTGTTTCTTTACCGTTGTACATTTTGTAACTTACAATCCGACGGTCACGATATGTAGTGATCCGACGGTTCATTCCCTCCTCGGTATTACCGACACTTGATCCGTGGCTTGACACCCGATTAGTCCATGAATTCTATTTAAAGCGCATGGAGGGTCATTTGTAGTGTAATCCGTGCATGAGAGAAACATATGTAAATCTTCATTCTTTTATTAATAAATTGCCTGAAGTGGCCGCGTTGGCTCAGGCCGTGGACTGTTTCCCTCTTTGAGGGTTTTAACCATGTCAAAATTACTGGTGTATTGATCTGCGATCTGGTTGTGAGCGGTGTCCTTTTGGTGTTCTGTCTGAGGAACTTACCCTGTAAATTCCTACAAAAGGAAGAGGATAGGTGTTCCAATTTCTATGATGTCTACTTGGTATCTTTGGATGGCCTTAACTTTCCTCATTTCTTTTGATGTTCTTAATTTTACCTTTTTCTAACCAGTTAAACCCAAACTCTATGCCTTAACTTGAAAATTGAAGATGTTGTGAATGTAAAGGATGATGATAGGTATTCCAATTTTTATGATGTCTACTCGGTATATTTGGATGTCCTTAACTTGCTTGGTTTCTTTTGATATCCTTAGTTTTCTCTTTTGCTAACCACTTAACCCCAAACTCTATGCCTTCTAAAGGAAAACATCTCAATGTGTAAATATGGTTTGAATGTTTATGATGATATAAGGATATTCATAAAGCATTTTAAGATATAAATTGTAATGTTTCAAACCAATTATATTTTTTTCTTTAAATTTATCAATTAAAATTCACTTGCATAATTTCTTAAGAGCTAACTTAGATAATTATAATTAGATAGTTATAAAACATTTTTTTCTCTTTCAAGTAGGGATTTGCGACTATTTAACTTTCCATATTTTAGCGACCAATCTTACAACACTTAGCATATGAAAGGTTAACCATACTATTCTTGTTGATTGACTACTCGACAATGTAACACATTTAATTTAGACGAAATTAGTATTTGAGTATGATACCCTTCTGTTAGTTATTTGTCAATGTGCTTGTTTTATGTCGAGAGAGTACAACTTTGAATGTGAGGGTTAGGAGAAGATTTTTAGTATTATTCCTATGGTGTTAGTTCGGGCTTCATTTTTACACAGTAATATGATTTTCTCTGCATCATTTCACACTATAAGCAATAGGGTAAATTCATAAAACTTTTGATGGTATTCATTTAATTTTGTTTGAAGTAATGAAACCAGAGTAACATTTTTGGGTTTTCTTGTAGGTCCCTTCAAGGGATTTTTCAAGAAAACATGTTGGTAATCAATTGATTTGGGGTTTTAGTGCTTTGGTTTTTATTAGAGAGAAAACTTTGAAACAACATCCGCATCAATTTCCTTCCTCTAGCCAGTCAATCCTCCAACAATTTTTCGACTTTATTCACACACGATGGTAGCATGGGTTGGGTGGATACACAATGTATATACGAATGTGAATAGATTAAAAAAATTAGTGATTTTATTGAAATCGTTTCCGGGTTCCATTTCTTGAAACGGTGAATGGTATGTGAAACTCATGTGAAATTTATGATGAGGAATGAAGAAAATAGCAATATGGAGTTTATGGAAACTCTTGAAAAATCTATAGTGGGGAACAAACCCATCCTCAAAACGCATGCAAAATCTATGGCAGGGAATGAAGAAAATAACAAGATGGGGTTTGCAGATTTGGCCCCTTAACTAGTTGAACAACAGTTAGTGCCTTGATAATGGTGGAGGGCTTTGGTTCCAAGTTTTTCTCTCAGCTTCTCGCAAGTCCACAGATTGAAATATAATAGGCCCAAGAGAAAAAATTGAATCCCTTTTCACCAACGGACTATAATGGCAGCAACAATAGTAGCAAGGGCGATAAAGAGAATTATCCTTTTAGTATTTCATAGGGTTTTGCGACCAGATCAGTGCTGACAAGTAGTTTTGGCAAGTCAATAAATCACCTCTGAGGACTGGTGGTTGAAGTTTTAAGGAGAGATTGGCTATGTGAAGACGATTCAATGCACCCAGATTGAAAGTAGCCATGTTTAAGGTCTTGCCTTTTGTTTCTTCACTTGGTGGGGTGAGATCTTTTTATTTGACGATCCCCCTCGTCTCATCCATATTGCCTTGCTAGGTTCCCCTATTCTTCTCTCCAACTCTGGTATGGACAAATTAGGTTTCAAATTGTTTTTGATTACTCACAACATTCAATATCAGGTGATCATGCTCATATTTCATATATGCTTTAGGTGAAAGAATAGGAAAAGTAACCCCTTGGCTTAAGTTACTTGTCTTCACTAGCAATAATATATCGGAAAAGAAAATGGATTTTATATTTAATCATGCCCTTCATTTAGATAATTATTGGGAATTAAGTAAGGAAACTAAGATAAGTAAGGTTGGTAAGTTCTTACCCTTCCAGATTAGGAGTAAAGAAGTCTCAGAGAACCAATGCTTTCACAAGTGTCTTTGGAAGTCCTAGGTAATGAAGAAGGTAGTGTTTTATGGTTCGTTAGGCTCATAATAATAAAAAAAGCATGGGTTGTTTCACTTGGCTACGTGTTACCCGCCATTAAGTAAACTCCGCCTAGATATGTTTTTGGATCCTTTCATAACAGAAATAGAAAGATGTTCTCCGCAACAGTATTGGTTGGTCCTGACGTGAGTCAATCACCTACCAAGACAAATATGTGTTGACCTCCATTAGATCCATACTGTGCCAAATGGATCAAATGCGACAAGTAGATAGACTGATGCAATGGGAGTTTAGTGGGCTCTTAGTTCTCATATTGGTAGTTGGCTTATTAGTCTTATTAGCGTATTTAGCTTATAATTAATTAGCATAGTTGACTTATTGGTATATATGTAGGTAGATCCTTATAATTCAAACGAAAGGGCTGGTGACGCAGAAACATCAGAACAAACTCTATGGCACCCTTCAGATGTGGGTAGCGGGTACCAAAGGGAAAAGGTCTTATGCGCCTCATAGAAGATAACATCTCACATACATCTCTATTCTCCATACTATGCTTGTTTAGCAGTTCTTGTTTTGAACTGGGGTTATAGGTCTCTATTTAGCCCTCCCCATCCTATGGTGAAAGGTATAAACTCTCAAGTCAATAAATTCTACACCTAGAAAAATGTGCAAATTGGAATAATCTGGTTGGATACAATAGTCTCATTTTTCTCAATACACTTAAATTGAACGAAATCCTCTTTCCAAAGCATACTGAATCTAACTTTGGTGCGCAAGTGACATTGGAACAATATCAAGACAAAGGATATATGCACCAAATCTAATAATTCCACAGTTGACATCTATAATGGTTCTAATCTTGCCACTATTGTTGAAAATTTTATTGGGAAATTTCATCATCTGCAAAATCGCACAGTATTTAGATAGGTTTACTAAGTTTCCAAAAAAACATATACATGCAAGGAAGATAGCAAATAGATCTGTCAATAATAGATTTATATACAACTTCAAAAAGATAGGTAGACACACTAAATATGTGAACTTAGGCCATATCTGCAGGTTAAATTATAATTGCAGAGCTCCTCCAGAAGGAAAGGTGATCCTAAACCAAAAAAATCCATACTTTTGCAAGGGGAGCATTGTACTTGTCATTTATGCCATAAAAATTGATCTTATCTCCATTCACCACCATCCAATTCTAATCTGATTTCTCCTCGGCAAGATGTGTATGAGGTATGTTTACCTTCCATCATCTCTTCTTGTAGGCCACCAAATTGGCACCCAGAGAAGAAATTAAGTTAGAAGTTAATGATGATACATATATCACTTGGATCTAGAGGAAAAGAACAGACTCTGAGGTTGGTTTTATCTATTTTTATTTCACTTATAAGTTCCAGATCTAGTTTTATATGGATTGAATTATGGTCATCATACCATATTCATGTATAACTTTCTTTTTATATTTAAGTCGAATGATAGCTCTATTTTACTAATTTTGTTTCACATAGATTGCAAATTTTTCCTTTTTGTTCACTTTCGTTACATGCATTAAAATGTATTCTGATTGTCTAGAGTGAGACTCAAAACTTGAAAAATTCTTGGATAAAAAATCAAATGGAATACAAAAGAGAGATAAAAGGAAATCATTCCAAATACGTAATCATGGTGAAGTATTGGATTTCCCATCTTTGATGCCTATATATAGGTGTTACTCTATAATGATGTAACTATAGGAACCAACTTGAGTAGCACATAAAAACCATGTTCTATATCATATCTTAATTTCTAAGAAACATTATATCATGTTGCATTTGCAAATGAGTGTAAATTCACATTATAGGTTTCAAAAACATTAATATTATAAAATCAATTAGTCTAGGATATTTGTATATGATGTTTGTATGTAGATGGAATAAATTGGAATATCAAGCCCATAGATAGCCTTCGAGGACTGGTGGTGGATGTTTGCATAGAGATTGGTTGTGCAAGGGGGATTCAATGTACCTTGATTGAATGCAACCATGTTTAAGTGCTTGCCTTGTGTTCCTTCGCTTGGTCAGGTGACATCTTCTTATTTTACCACCCAACTTGGTCTCAACCCTACTACCTTGATAGATTCTCCTATTCTACCCTCTAGCTCAGGTATGAACAAACAAGGTTTCAAGTTATTTTTTTGAATACTAGTGATGATTATCAAATTTCACAATATTCTTATAGCACATGAAATATGCAAATAGGAGGAGAAGTAGCTTAGTTTTGGTTTTGGAATTTGGAAAGCGTCGATATGTATAACTTGCAGTTTGGAAGGTGCTTAAGAAAATAAAATTAGGTCCTTTTAGTCCCATATGGGGCCAATGAATAGTAGGGGAGATTTTTAGAGAAACCTTTTTCAGTGCTTTATGACATAATCCCTTTTTTCGGTGATTACTACAAGAAAAAAGGACATTGGTGAGGGGTAAAAAATGTCACCATAAGCTCATTAGTGACAGTCAAAAGAGCATTTGTCACCAAAAACTAAATGTCACCAAAGGTGGTGTCACCAAAAGTATAAGTGTTGTAGTGACATACAAAGTCAGTCACCAATAATGATTTATAATGATGGATAACGACCGACACCATTTCATATGAGCAATGGTGATGTACCATAGCCTCCGTCACCAAAAACTGAATGTCACCAAAGGTGGCATTGCTAAAAGTATAGGTTTTGTAGTGACATTCAAAGTTCATCACCAATAATGATTTATAATGATGGATAACGACCGTCACCATTGCGTATGAGTAATGGTGACGGACCATAGCCTCGGTCACCAAACCTGAATGTCACCAAAGGTGGCATCGCCAAAAGTATAGGTGTTATGGTGACTGTTGGGTCCCTATAATACTAGTGATTACCCCATTACTATTGTAGTTATACCCCTTATTTATATTGTTGTGCCCCCATTGCCCCCATATTGTTATTAATGTGCCCATAGAATCCCTCTATTGTTATTTTTGTGGCTTTATATTATTATTGTTAGGTCGGCTGGATTATATTGTGACTCCTTAGAATCCTATATATAGAAAGGAGGTTTTGTCATTTGAATCATCCAAGAATTGTTCATTTATGAAATTTAAAGGAGGTTTCCCCCTCGAAGAGGCTGAATTCTAAGGCGTTGATCTATCTTTTCTATCTTTTCTTGAGCTAGTTTCATAACATTTGGTATCAGAGCTTTGGATTCTAGGGTTTCGCTGCTCCAAACAGGTCATCGTGGAATTTTCGCTATAACTTTTTTTCTGTGACGTTTCAGAAGTCACAAAAAAAACCCATTTGAGAAGAAATCGCGCTGAACCTTGGGTCCAAATTTTAGAGCTTTTCGCACGATATTTTCGGAGATATGATCTGAGGAAGTTGGTCTTTTTGCAGACTCCTGAATTACACTCAAAACAGGTGACCTGGGGAAAATCATCATAACTTTCTTTCTGATCATCGGATTGAAATTTCATAAGAAGGTACAGAAAGAGGACGGACTTTAGTTTTCGTTTATATATTTTTCAGAGTCAAAGGTTGAGACAGTGACACGTGGCACTTCATACAAGTTTGCTCTACGGAACTAGTCTATAATCAGGTCACTGCGGGAGATTGTGCATAAAGCTTTCTTGGAGGATCCAATTTGGATCAGACTAGTGGCATTGGAAAGAGGACATAGAAGGCTACTACAAATCATAATTTTAGAACTAGATGATTCGAAATTACAGAGATACATCAGATTCAATATCAAGCTTCTACAAAGTAAAAAAAGGTGTGTAGTTTTTTTTTTTTAATTTTTGCATAAGCTTGGTTTGAAGGAATTCAAAGGGCATAGTAAAGCATTATTATCGGTAAATGATGCCCCGAGGAAAGAAAATGCAAACACCTAGTAAGGAACCTGAAAGCTCTAGCATGACTCATGAAGAAGAGGAAGAAATGCTACATGATATATCAAAATTACAAGAACAAGTGCAACAAATGTCACGCTCACAAAAGCTAACAGATGCTAAGATAAATGGCGTCGAATATAAGATAAAGGGCATGGGAGCTAAGATGGATGATCTGAAGACAGATTTGAAGACAGACATGGCAGATTTGAAGACAGATTTGACAAATTTTCTACAAGAAATACTTACTAATGGTGAAAAGGTTGTAAAGGAAACTCATGATGTGAACAAAAGAAATGTTAATCATGATTCCATAGACTCTAATGTTGGATCGAAGACCCACCATATTCCAAAAATCGATATGAGGAAGTTTGATGGCAAGGATCCCGCCACATGGATATTACAGATGGAGCAGTTCTTCGATCTCAATAATGTGCAAAACACACAAAAGGTACGTATGGCAACTTTATATTTGGAACCAAATCAGTTTGTATGGTATCAATGGCTTTGCTCTCGTAAACAATTTATCACTTGGGCAATTTTTACGGAAGAATTGATAGCACATTATGAGGATACAAAAAGCAACACTTTTTTTAGCCAATTGATAAGTCTCAAACAAAAGGGTTCAATAATGGAGCACATTGAGGAGTTCCAAAAATTGAACATAAGGGTAAAAGATATTCCAGAGGAGCATAGGATTGATGTGTTCATAGGGTCTTTAAAGGATAATATCCAACATGATGTTCGCCTTTGGGAACCTGATTCATTAGAGAAGGCATTCAGGTTAGCAAGAAAAATGGAAAGCAAAATTATGGCAACCAGGAAGCATACCACTCACAACTATAAAGACGGAAGTGTTGTTGCCCCTAGTCTTCCACAACCTATAAGGTTGACACCACAACAATTGGAAGAAAAAAGAGCAAAAGGGCTTTGTTACAGTTGTGATAGCAAATACACTAAAGGTCATAAGTGTGCTGAGAAGAAATTATTCTACATAGATTGTGAAGAGGAAGAAGAAAAGGAGCAAGAAAGGTCAAAAGAAGAGGATATACTCCAGGAACAAAGCCTAGATGAAGAACAAATAAATCCGACCATATCTTGTAATGCATTGGCGGGAATTACCACTCCTCAAACCATCAAGATAGAAGGACAAATCAAGAAGAAAAAGGTAATAGTGTTGATTGATTCAGGAAGCACCCACAATTTTATTCATTGTAGGGTAGCAAAAGAATTGAATTGCTTCCTATATCCAGCACCAGAGTGTCAAGTGATGATTGCAAATGGAGGAACAATAAATTGCTCTGGAAAGTGCCATAATATCAAGCTATCCATGGGAGAATATGTATTGACTAGCCCAATGCTTTCCATTCCAATGGGAGGTGCTGATGTTGTACTAGGAGTCCAATGGCTACAATCCTTGGGTACAATAGCTTTTAATTTTCAAGAACTTTTCATAAAATTTTCTATGGAAGGAAAGGAAGTTGAATTAAGGGGTATTGCAGGGAAACCAGGAAAGATAATCAGCTCTAATGGTATGACAAAGCTTCTAAAAAAGGAGCAAAGAGGTGTAATTGCACAATTATGTTCGCTAGATGTTTCCACATTGGAATCATCTATTTCTCCAGATCTCCAAAAAGTCCTGGACAATCATTCCAAGGTATTTGAGACTCCCAAAGGTCTCCCACCTATGCGTGATCATGATCATGCTATTCATCTGATTCCAGGAAGTGTTCCTCCAAACATCAGGCCGTACAGATATCCCTATGTCCAAAAAAGTGAAATTGAACGTATGGTTGCAGAAATGCTAGAGGCTGGTATAATTCAACCGAGTCAAAGTTCTTTCTCTGCTCCAGTAGTATTGGTGCACAAGAAGGATGGATCATGGCGCATGTGTCCGGATTATAGGGAGCTCAACAAGCTCACTATTAAAGATAAGTTCCCCATTCCTGTCATTGATGAATTACTGGATGAATTGCATGGATCAATTTACTTCACCAAGTTGGATCTTCGTTCAGGATATCATCAAATCAGAATGAAGATTGAAGACATTCCGAAAACGGCATTTAGAACTCATGAGGGTCATTATGAATTTTTGGTCATGCCTTTTGGCCTTACCAATGCACCTTCAACATTTCAAGGTTTGATGAATTCAATTTTCAAACCATTCCTTAGAAAATTTGTGTTAGTATTTTTTGATGATATACTAATCTACAGCAAGTCTTGGAAGGATCATGTTGAACATGTTGACAGGGTGCTACAACTATTGGAGGAGAAACAATTATATGCAAAAAGATCCAAATGTTTCTTTGGAGTCCAGGAGGTGGAATATTTGGGTCATATTGTATCTCATGAAGGAGTTAAGGTAGACCCTAGCAAAATTAAAGCCATTAAGGAATGGAAAATCCCCACATCCATAAAGCATCTGCGAGGATTTCTTGGGTTGACAGGGTATTATCGCAAGTTTGTTAAGAATTATGGGAGAATAGCAGCACCTCTAACAACATTATTGAAGAAAGATGCATTTTCATGGACTCCGGAAGCAACAAAGGCCTTTGAACATCTTAAAGAGGCAATGTGCCAAGCACCGGTCTTAGCTACACCGGACTTCACAAAAACCTTTATTGTGGAATGTGATGCTTCAGGAAATGGAATTGGTGCTGTTCTAATGCAAGATGAAAGACCCATTGCTTTTGAAAGTCGTCCAATCAAGGGAAAGTTTTTAAGCAAAGCTATTTATGAGAAGGAAATGTTGGCAATACTCCATGCACTTAAGAAATGGCGACCCTACCTAATGGGAAGACACTTCAAGGTAAAAACGGATCATGATAGCCTTAAATACTTTTTAGAACAAAGATTATCCTCTGAAGAGCAACAAAAGTGGGTCACAAAGATGTTGGGTTATGACTTTGAAATCATCTACAAAAAAGGGAAGCAAAATGTGGTGGCAGATGCACTCTCAAGAAAGGATGAGGATGTGGAAGCATTGTTGTGCGCCATTTCTATTATCCAACCAGATTGGATAAATGAAGCAAGGGAGGAATGGAAGAATGACGAAGAAGTGTGGGCACTTATTCGAAAGCTACAACAAGATTCCAGTACGTCTGATACATTTAGCTGGAAAAATGATTCGTTATGGTACAAAGATCGCTTATACCTCTGTAAGAATTCCCAGCTAAAACAAAAGATTCTTATGGAATTGCACACTTCTCCCTTAGGAGGGCACTCAGGATTTTTAAAAACTTACCACAGGGTTAAGAAGGAATTTTTTTGGGATGGCCTTAAATCAGATATTCAAAAGTTTGTGGCAGAATGTTTGGTTTGCCAACAAAATAAAGTTGAAACAATTAAGACACCGGGTCTATTACAACCTTTATCCATTCCAAGCCAACGTTGGGAGGAGGTTTCAATGGATTTTATCACAGGTTTACCCAAGTCTGAGGGAAAGAGTGTCATCATGGTGGTAGTTGACAGACTTACCAAGTATGCACACTTTTGTGCATTATCACATCCATTTAAAGCCAGTACAGTTTCTACTGCATTTATGGAAACAATTCAAAAGCTACATGGAAACCCAAAGATTATTGTAAGTGACAGAGATCCCATTTTCACTGGAAATTTTTGGACAGAATTATTTTCTTGTCTTGGTACTCAGTTAGCTCATAGCTCATCTTATCATCCTCAATCTGATGGGCAAACTGAGATAGTAAACAAATGTTTGGAAGGATATCTTCGTTGCTTTGTATCTGATAAACAGACACAATGGGTCAAATGGTTGCCTCTGGCTGAATGGTGGTATAACACTTCCTTTCATACAGCAACAAAAATGACCCCATTTATGGCACTTTATGGGTATCAACCACCATCCATCACATCATATTTAAGAGAAAATTCTAAGGTTCAGGCAGTGGAACATCACATCGAACATCAACAACAAGTCCTCCAACTCTTAAAGGATAACCTCGTGTTGGCACAAAATAGAATGAAACAACAGGCAGATCAACATCGCAGTGAAAGAAGTTTTGATGTAGGTGATTGGGTATTCCTACGGCTACAACCATATAAGCAAATGTCCCTCAAGCAAGCTAAGAAGGATAATAAATTATCACCAAAGTATTATGGTCCGTACAAGGTGTTGCAAAAGATTGGTACTATGGCATACAAATTGGAGCTTCCTGCAGCTTCTCGATTGCACCCAGTTTTCCATGTTTCATGTTTAAAGAAGGTTATAGGCGACAAGCTCCCAGTTCAAACAATATTGCCAGAACTTGACGAGGAAGGAAAAATTATATTGGAACCGGAAGCAGTCACAGAAACAAGAACTCGACAGCTACGAAATCGATCAATTTCAGAGTATCTTATCAAGTGGAAGAACTTATCCGCTGAAGATTCCACATGGGAGGATGAGAATTTTATGCAGAAGTATCCAGAACTACTCAAGCGTTGAGGACAACACTTTTTTGAAGGAGAGGGGCATGTTGGGTCCCTATAATACTAGTGATTACCCCATTACTATTGTAGTTATACCCCTTATTTATATTGTTGTGCCCCCATTGCGCCCATATTGTTATTAATGTGCCCATAGAATCCCTCTATTGTTATTTTTGTGGCTTTATATTATTATTGTTAGGTCGGCTGGATTATATTGTGACTCCTTAGACTCCTATATATAGAAAGGAGGTTTTGTCATTTGAATCATCCAAGAATTGTTCATTTATGTAATGTAAAGGAGGTTTCCCCCTCGAAGAGGCTGAATTCTAAGGCGTTGATCTATCTTTTCTATCTTTTCTTGAGCTGGTTTCATAACAGTGAAATTCAAGGTCCATCAGGAATATTGATTATAATGACAGATAGTGACCGTCACCATTTCATATGAAAAATAATGATTTATTGTGATGGATCTTTAATGGCCGTCACTATTGGTGCATATATATGGTCACATTCATTGGCCATCACCAAAAGCTGCATTTCTAGAAGTATAAGTGTTGTGGGGACATTCAATGTCCATCACAAATAATGACTATAATGATGGATGATGACCTTCACCATTTCATATCAACAACAATGATTTATGGTTACGTACTTTTGAGAGTTGTCACTATTGATGCGTATATATGGTGGCATTCGTTGACCGTCACCATTTCATATTTTTGGTGAGGGTTGAAAAATGTCACCAAAGCTCATTGGTGATGGTGAAAAGAGCCTCTGTCACCAAAAATTTATTGTCGCCATTCCATATGGATGTCAGGTCATGACGGAATCGAACCACCAACCTCCTGCTTGTAAAGCAAGTTCTCTTCCATTGAGCTAGCACCCTTTAAAGAATTATATTTTTTTAAATTAGACCTTGAAACTTCATAAATTGTAAATTCTACAACTTTCAATAAATTAAAGTCTCAACAATATTTTACTAAACAAGCAAAGCAACATCGAAGATGTAGGTCCCTACCTAATGGTTATTGAAGTTATGAAAATTGGGTGGAGGGAAAAATAGTTATGTATAAGAGAATCAATATGTTCAATTGAATAATCAATTAAGTGAAACTCTAAAGACATTTATAACCTATAAATAACCTATAACTATCAAATGCACCAAATAGTGCAAATGAAATTTCATAAGTGGATATCATATGGAAGAAGAGGAGGCAAGGACTTGGAACCCTTGTACATCTTGGCATGCCTTAGCACTTGGCACATCTTAGCTTGTTTGACATGTCTTCATACTATCTGGAACATCTTAGCATGCCCTAGCATTCCCTAACACACCTTGGTAGTCATGACCTCAGAACTAGCATTGCATTTTTCCATAACCTAGGAACCTTACATTCAGTAGAACACCTTGGCACTCCTTAGTTGTCATGCCCTCTGTTATCCTCCATAGTGTCCCAGGCTGATGAAGAGATCGACGGAGGTAACCATAGACCAAGTTTTTAGTTTGGTAGATAGCCCTACTAGAGAGGGCTCTCTATATGAAATCACAGCCAAAAGATGACTAGAATGTAAAGGATTTTAGGCTAGATAGCTAGGGTCAGGTGGGTTTTTGGAAAATTTAGGGACTTGGAACTCTATCCACCAGTGTCTTTTTTGGCAGGGACTCTGTCAAGGAGGCAAGGACTTGGAACTCTGTGTAGGATAAAGTACCTAACATGCATGTCAAAAGCTCCCTAGAATAGAGTACCTCCTACCTAGAAGAGTTTCCCCTACTCAAAATATAGAACCCTTCTCTGCTATGCACTTTTCTTAAAGATAAATCTGTGCACAAAATAGTACTAAGAAAAACACCTAAATTAAGAAAAGTGAGCATCTAAGTCAAAATATAAAAGTATAATAAATATGGATCTATATAAGTTTTGGAAACACTAGGCAAGCATGCTTTCATACAACAACAATAATATGCCTAAAATCGATGTGATTCTTTCATTGTTGCTATACCCTCACAACAAAACTGAAATCTACAGCATGTACCCCAAGGCTGTATACATTGGCTGAAGGTGTCGATTGAAAGGATATGCTAAGATGAAGTACTATTGAAGGAGAAACACCTTCAAAACAAAAGATAAAGTCTATTGTCAATTTAGGCCATTTGCACACAGACAAACTATTGGGTACACTTCTCCGCTAAATGGAAACTACAATGTATTGTAGTACTGCTGAAGGAAAAATACCTTTAGTGCAACACGGATAAAACTCTAACAGATATTTTCACTGTGGCCTTAGTTGGCAATGATCTCATTGATATAGGTAACAACTCTGATAATTGAAAAAACAAAAGGTGAGATGCATAGATAATTTGAAATGACAGATTTTGGCATACTTTATTATTGTTTAGGAGTGTCAATATAGAAAATGAAAGGTAACTTGTTGCGTCTTTATGTCATAGGCCAAGGATGTGAAGAAATACATAAAATATTAAATAGCATGGTATAAGTCGATTGCAGGTTATTTTGAAACAGGGATGGAATTCTCCTTGTGCGGGTTCTAATCTAGTGGGTATAACTTTAAATAAGAAACTAATAGCTATCGGGTTGAAATTGTCTCACAATTCATGAAAAGTCCCAAATTTGTTCACTAGAAAGAAGTAGAGTGAGTCGTCAGGTTTATGGAAGGGAGCACCCTATTCACAGGAAGATAACTTGAAATTAATCGGGCATATTATTTGTTGTCTTCTTGTACGTGTGTGCTTTGAAACGATAACCACATCCAAAGACTCAATAAAAACTCTGGTAAAGATTATAGATGTGAAGCACTTCTAAGAAAACCCATCGCTTAATGACAATTAAGCGAGAAATATGTCGAAGGATTCAATCTTGCACTCAGTCATAAAAAGGAAGTTGGGGTATCCAACATCTTGCCAACAAACTCACTCCAACCATAATGTGAAAGGCAGGTTAACTGTGAAACCTATTTCCCACTTTGCAGTATTGTTCCCTCTTGAATTCGAACAGGTATTTGGTTGCTCAGATCCACAAAACGCGTGCCACGTAAACTCTTCATGATACAATTGTGACGTGCAAGCCTGACACACACTCTAGTTTCCCTCTAAAAGAGGGTAAGTAAAAATATTATGACAATGTTAACTATAATTTGATCGTACAATATTGAGGTATTGCATGGAATAAACAATATACTATCAATGCACTAATGAAGAACTCAAAATAAATGAATTTCTTATTGCTACAATAGCACCTCTTGGGATTCTTAGATAAAGAACCTAACCTGCATGGCAAAAGCTTCCTAGAATAGAGTACCTCCTGCCTAGAAGTTTGTCCCCTACTCAAAATATAGAACCCTTCTCTACTGTGCACTTTTCTTAAAGATAAATTTGTGCATAAAACAAAACTAAGAAAAACATGTCAATTAAGAAAAGTGAGCATCTAAGTCAAACTATAAAAGCATACTAAATATGGTTGTATACAATATTGAGGTATTGCATGGAATAAACAATATATTATCAATGCACTAATGAAGAACTCAAAATAAACAAATTTCTTATTGCTACAATAGCACCTCTTGGGATTCTCGGATAAAGCACCTAACCTGCATGGTAAAAGCTTCCTAGAATAGAGTGCCTCCTACCTAGAAGTGTGTCCCCTTCTCAAAATATAGAGCCCTTCTCTATTGTGCACTTTTCGTAAATATAAATATGTGCATAAAACATAATAAGAAAAACACCTAAATTAAGAAAAGTGAGCATCTAAGTCAAACTATAAAACCATACTAAATATGCCTAAAATCAATGCACTTCTTTCATCACTGCTACAACCTCATAGGAAAACTATAATCTACAACATGTATCCCAAGGCTGCATGCATCTACTAAAGGTGCAGACCAAAAGTATCTACTAAGATGAAGTATTGTTGAAGGAGAAACACCTTCAAAACAACAGATAGAGTCTAATGTGCATTCAACCCATCTGCACACAAGCCAAGGTTGCTACTGGGTACACTTCTCCCCTAAATGGAAACTATAGTGTATTGCTGCTCTACTGAAGGAGAAACACCTTCAGAGAAACACAGATAAAACTATAACATATATTGTCACTGTGGTATCAGTTGTAGAAGTTCTCATCAATATAGGTAACAACTTCGATAATTGAAAAACCAAAAGGTGAGCTACATAGATCATTTGAAATTATGTATTTGGGCATACTTTATTAGTTTTTAGGAGTGTTAGTATAGAAAATGAAAGGTAGTCTATTGCATCTTTATGTCACAGACCAAGGATGTGAATAAATACAGAAAATATTAAATAACATGGTACAAGTTGATTGCAGGTTCTTTCGAAACAAGAATGGAGTTCTCCTTGTGTAGATTCTAATCTATTGGGTATAGATTTAAATAAGAAATTTATAGTTATGGGGTTGGAATTGTCTCACAATTCATGGCAAGTCCCAAAGTTGTTCACTAGAAAGAAGTAGAGCAAGTCGTCAGGTTTATGAATGGGAACACCCTATTCATAGGTAGATAACTTCAAATTAGCTAGGCATATTATTTCTCCTCTTCTTGTACGTGTGTGCTTTGAAAAGCTAACCACCTATGAAGACTCAATAACATCTCTAGCAAAGTTGATAGGTGTGCAACAATTCTGAGAAAACCCATCATTTAATGACAATTGAGTGAGGAATATGTCGAAGGATTCAATCTTTCAGTCAGTCATAAAAAGGAAGTTGGGGTATATAACATCTTCCCAACAAACTGACTCCAACCATAATGTGAAATCCAGGTTAACTGTGAAACCTCTTTCCCACTTTGTAGTATTGTTTCCTCTTGAATTCCAATAGGTATCTTACTGTTTAGATCCACAAAACTTGTCCCAGGTAAACTTTGCATGATACGATTGTGATGTGCAAGCTTGACACGCACTCTAGTTTCCCTTTGAAAGAGGGTAAGTCAAAATATTATGACAAGCTTAACTGTAATTTGATCATACACTGTTGAGGTATTGTATGGAATAAACAATATACTGTTAATGCACTAATGAAGAATTCAAAATAAATGAATCTCTTGTTGCTACAATAGCGCCACTCTTGGGATTCTCTGAGGAGCCACTAATTTATACACATTTGGAATCTTTACTTGGTCTGCAGAAATATTAAGCAATGGTAGTTATCACTCTTTGCCCTCCCATGGAAGGTCTATACAGAGTCAGCAATAAATTGAATTAAAAGTGAGGTATATACCTGAAAAATAGGAGTCTAACTCTTCAACTCTAATTTAGTGGCAATGAAATATTCAACTATAAATGCATACCATTCTCCCACTTTTTGTTTTCTTTCCCCAGGGAGACACGGGAGAGCTTAGTCATTTTTCCAGCCCTGAAACACCCATTGTTTCTATACACCAAGAGAACTTCTCAAAGCTCACATATTTTGTCAATGCATTTGCGGTATTCTTCAAAGTGTCCACCTTTACCAGCAACACCTTTTTGTCTTCTATCATATCCCTCACAAAGTGATACTGAACATCAATTTGCTTTGTCTTTGAATGGTAAGCAGGGTTCTTTGCCAAGAAAATTACACTTTGGCTGTCACAGTCTATCCTTATAGCTCCCTGTATTAACCCCATACTTGAACACAATCTCTGCAACCAAACTACTTCCTTGCTTGCATGAGTGGCTGCCATGTATTCTACCTTTGTAATTGATAGTGCCACTACATATTGTTTCTTACTCATCCAACTAACTGCACCTCCAAATAGGTTAAAGACATACCCACTTGTAGATATTCTCTGATCTAGATCTCCAGCCCAGCCTGCATCAACAAAACCATGAATTTCCAACACTCTGTCCAATCCTGGTCTTCCTTGGTAGCACAAACCATAGTCACTAGTGCCACGCAAATACCTAAAAACCTACTTCACTGTTGTCCAGTGCTCCTTCCCTGGTTTTGACATAAGCCTGCTCAATACTCCCACTACATGTGAAATTTCTTGTCTAGTACAGACCATTGCATACATCAAGTTACTAACTACACTTGCATATGGAACACAGGACATATCCTCTTCCTCTTCTTGTGTCTTGGGACACTGTCCAGAAAATAACTTTACACCTACAGGAACAAGAACATTCACCAAGTTACTATCCTACATATTAAACCTCTACGGTATTGTCTCAACATACTTCCTCTCGTTTAACCAGAGCTTCCTCTTTGTCCGATCTCTTTTAATTTCCATGCCCAAAATATAGTTTGCAGCACCAAGATCTTTCATGTTGAATTTGGAGGACAATTAGGTCTTCAAATCCTGGATAATTTCTTTGTCATTTCCAACCAACAACAGATCATCCACATACAAGACCAGATAAATAACACGGTCACCAATTAATTTAAAATACACACAGTGATCTGCTTTTCTTCTGGTGAAGCAAAGTCCTCGTATAAATGTATCAAATTTCTGATTCCACATCCTTGGTGACTGTTTGAACCCATACAGAGACTTCTTGAACTTGCATGCCAGTTATTTCTTACCCTTCACTGCAAAGCCTTCAGGTTGCTTCATGTAGATCTCCTCTTCCAAATCCCCGTGAAGAAATGCTATCTTCACATCCATCTGTTCTACCTCAAAATCAAAAGTAGTAGCAACAAATAAAAGTAATCTAATAGAAGTTACCTTGGCAACAAGAGAAAAAATATCACCAAAATCAATTCCCGACACTTGGGAATAACCTTTTGCTACCAACCGAGCTTTGTATTTCTCCACCTTTCCTTCTACATTTGTCTTCTTCTTGAACACCCATTTGCTACCAATGGGTTTCCTTCCAGCCGGCAACTCCACCAGATCCCAAGCCTCATTTTTGTGCAAAGATGCCATTTCATCAACCATGGCCTCTTTCCAGAGTTTTCCATCCTCTGAATCTACTACTTCCTTCATAGTTCTAGGATCATCATCAGTAATAGATAAAGCAAAATTTGAATAGAAAGCAGATGGACTATACCTTTTTGGCTACCTTCTTTCTCGAACTGATCTTCTAACACCTGGAGTTTATGGCTCTTCATCTTCTGATTCCTCCTCTGTTGTAGAGCCTGATTTTTCCTCCTTTAGCTCAAACTCTATCTTCTCAGGTTCCTTTGGTTGGACTTCATGTTTAATAACATATTTCACCTCTCTGAACACCACATCTTGGTTTTACACAACCTTCCTTGTTGCTGGGTTCCAAAGCTTATAACCCTTTAAACCATCCTTATACCTAATAAAGATGCACTTTTCAGATTTACTATATAACTTGGTTCGTTTCTCCTTTGGAACATGTACATATGCATCACATACAAATACCCTTAGATGTGAAAGAGAGGGTTTCTTACCAGTCCATACCTCTTGTGGATTCTTATCCTCCAACACTGATGAAGGTTATCTATTGACCAAGTAACATGCTGTCTCCACCGCCTCTGCCTAGATTCCAGTCCTAACCCAGCACCACTAAGCATGCTTCTTGTCCTTTCCATTAACATCTTGTTCATTCTTTCTGCAACTCCATTTTTCTGAGGTGTATATGGAGTAGTCTTCTGCCATGCTATACCACACTTCTTACAAAATTCTTCAAATTCCTTACTGCAAAACTCTCCACCATTATCTTTCCTCAGCACCTTTATCATCTTCTCTGTCTGGTTTTCCACCAGAGCCTTAAATTCTTTAAATGTGTCAAAGACTTCATATTTTTTTTTAAGGAAATATATCCATGTATTCCTTGAGAAGTCATCTATAAATGTACATAGTACACAAACTTACCTAGTGATGAAACCTTCACAGGTCCAAACACATCACTGTGCACAAGCTCTAATATCTGTTTTGACCTCTTACCACCAGAGGGGAAACTCACCCGATTCTGCTTTCCATATACACAATTTTCACAGAAATCAAAATCCAGAGAGCTATTACCCATACCTTCTACCGTACCTTTACCATGAAGTATTCGAAGGCCCTTCTCTCCTATATGTCCAAGCCTTTGATGCCACAACAGGGTCTTCTCTCTAAAGACCACTAGATTTTCTGCCCCACTTTCAGGAACCATAGAACTATTGCACCCATCAACAATAGTGCTACCTTGCAACTTGTACAGAGTTCCAGTCTAAACTCCCCGCATCAATACCAGTGCTCCCCAAACCATATTGCAGGTATCCTTCTCGAACACTATTTTTACACCTGCATCATCCAGCTTGCTTACAAAAATCAGATTTCTGGCTAATGCAGGAATATGTAGAACACCTGGAAGTGTTCTGACCCTTCCACCTTGCAACTTCAACTTTACTTTTCTGTGACCAATGATTCTAGCCTTCCTATCATCCCCTAAGAAGACATCACCACCATCTTATTTATCATACTCGCAGAACCACTCTCTATGGGGAGTGAAGTGAAAGGATGCACCTGAGTCAATCAACCATGCCTCATGGTCTACATGTGTACTTGAAGAAGCCAGGTACACATCCCCACCTTCATCTGAGGTGGTTTTCCCCTCTGCAAAAGAAGCATCATCAGATCCCTTTATTTTTTTAGGAGCTTTATATTTACAGTCACTTTTGTAGTGCCCTTCTTTTCCGCATTTCCAGCACACCACATTTACAGGTTTTCTAGGAGATTTAGATCTCCCACTCGATGAATTATTTTTGTTTCTGTTCTGGGACCGTCCTCATATAGACAAGGCATCACCATTCTGGCTCTCCATATTTTTCCATCTCATCTCCTCTGTCAGCAAGGATGATACTATTTCAACAAACTGCAAGGCAGTTGCATTGCTACCTATTGCAATAACCAGACTATCCCATGAATCTGGTAGAGAACACAACAAACTAATGCACTTATCTTCATCTAAAATTTTGATATCAACAGACGATAACTTACTTACCACAATATTAAACGCATTCATATACTTTGTCACCGAGTCTCCATCTTTCATCCTCAAGTTATACAGCATTTTCCTTAGGAACAATTTATTCACTAGAGACTTAGATTGGTACAAAGTCCATGACTTGTCCCACGAAGCCTTTGCCGTAGCTTCCTCTGATACATTCAACAATACTGAATCTGGGACACATAATCATATTGTGCTCTTTGCCTTCTGATCTAATTTCTTCCATTCTTCATCAAACACTCTCGTTGGTTTAGTACCTAGATCTATCGTGATCCGTTGATCTTTAGCCACCAACAGATCCTCTATCTTGAGTTTCCATAACTCAAAAATCTGACCATTAAATTCATCGATCTCTATCTTTCCACTGCTCGCCATCTTCTTTCACCACCAGAATCGATCCCGTAGATCTCCCACTGAGCAGGGTCTACCACAAGCCTGAGCGAAACCCCTCAGCAACAAAGGCGTCCCCTTGAAGCCACAACAGCTCTAATACCAAATGTAGGTTTTAACCTCATACAAAAATTACCTACATACAAATTCTAGAACATTGAAAATAAACAATGCGAGAGCATAACACATAAAACACATATACACAAAGATTTTCCCCTAGATCCCAAAACTAGGACTACCAGCTTGATTTTTCATTATGTTCCTTTCAATGTTACAATACATATTTATACATGCCGAAGCATCCAATACCATGGACTAAAAACCATCGCGTCCAAAATCATGGACCGAAAACCATAGGTAGGTTCGCCCAACCTAATATAGGGTCTAAAAAAATTTTTCCCAGGGCACTACCCCAGACCCCGTAAAGGGGGGCTACCCGCCCCCCTCAAACCCCCCGGACAGGGGGGGTTGCTACCCCCCCTTGACCGCCTCGCTGCACAACCGGTTGAACGAAGGGGGGGCTCTACCCCCTCTCTAACCCCCGAGTACACTACGTAGGTTAGTTGAGGAAAGAATATAACACAACCCAACATGATCTTCTACAATATAAATTTCTAGATAAATGGTTAGTGCAAATTTGTCCATTTTCCACATATCCCAAAAAACCATGTATGTCTGGCCTTTGGTTGTGTGTAAGAGAGGGGAGATCACATAAATAATCCATTATCAAAAGAAAAAGTTAAAGCATAACATTCTATGGAGATTTTTTTTTTAAATTTATTACATACCTTAGAAAGTTTGAAAGGACATAACTGAAGATTCCCTCTCCTTCCACACATCATTAAATATGCCACTTTTCTAATGCCGATGTGGCCTGTAAAATCACAATCAGCAAATATAATATGAAAAGTAAGTTTAATGAATTAAAGTAGCTTTCTTATACCTCAAGAAAATGGACTATGAGAAATTGGATTCATTCTCCACAAAAGATGATATAGCAAGATCTAATTACATTTTTAACTGAAACAAAGCTAAATTGGATTTATGCTCTACAATAGATGATATAATGAGAACTAATGACATTTTCAACTCAAACAAAGGTAAGTTGAGTAAGCTGAAGCTCCAAAATAATGGCATCCAACTTCTGAGTGGCAGTTACTATATATATCTAGCTAGAGGCTATAACATAAAGATATTTTTTATATGTGAGGATAAAAAAATTAAAGGAATGTGAAATTTTGACCATCAACTATAAGTTCCTTTCAAGGACTAGATCAAACCATAACATTGTTACAAAGATAATAAACTCACCCATTCTGGTACGCTTCTAGTAGTTTCATGATAAAACTCAAACTCAATAAACTTCAAACAACATAAATTAACCTACAATATGTCTGAGATTGGTTACCTAAGGATTATATCATACTAAATTACCTTTTGCATCTAACATTGAAAATGACTGTGAAAGAAATGAAGACAAATCAGTGATTATGATGGATGCATGTGATGAAATAAAATAAAATAACACCTTTCTTCTTGCTACTAATGAGCCTTTTACGGGATTCTTGGATGAAGTTGATCCTGATCTGCTTTCTGAAATCAAAGAGACACTTTCTAGCTACTCTGATTTGATGGACAACAACCCTAATGCTTATGGAAATGAATATGGAAAGAAATAAGCATCGATGAACCTAGTCTTGAAGAAGGTGTCTCAAACTCTAATATGGATAGTATTTTAAATTTCTACAGCTAGCAGAGGGTTTTCCTAGTTGGGTTCCCTAGAAAATTTTGTTTTTTTTGCTATAGTGTGACTGTGTTTTATTTTCGTTCTATTCCACTACAAATTGGAAGAGATATTTTTGTCTTCATGCAACAATTAGTTTCATATTTATTCATTCAAGCTATAGTAAATTTCAAGGAAATTCTACACAAGGCACAATTAATCTATATTTTCACTTATATCTTTTGCAGGTAAAATTCACAACTAAATTTTCATCCAAAGTGTTTAGATTACTAGCAAGTGGTATCACAACATATCTCAACATTGAAAGGCACAAATCGTATTATTCAATAAGGTTGAGACTTGAGATACAAAAATCTTCCCAAGTTATGCAAGCAAGAAAACTGCTGATTTTTAGTTCTAAATCTATCCAACCAGAACAAAATTATGCCATTTTCAACACCCTCTAGTCAAAGTTATTCCTGGCCTCATTCAACTCAATTAAGAATATGTCAATCTCGTTGAGATTTCTTCTTCATTTCATGCTTCTAAGTTATATATTTATGCAACCTAATATATCATTTATGTTAAGTGATTATTCATTAAAAATTATTTAGTCTGTCCAGCGCATCTACCTAATTTTCTGATCAGTTTCTAGGAAGACTCTATCAGACATTTGCAGTAGAAAATAGAAGATTGTTTTAGTACCTAGTGTTATAAAACTCTAATCTAGCAAACGTATTTTGGGTTGTTTCCGAAAAAATATTTACAAAATTTTCAATCCCAAAGCCATTTCAGGGAGAATTTTAGTCAAGGAGAAGTTTAGTATTATTTTTGGAAAATTCAAATGCAACTAAAAGAAATTCTTCCCATTTTCTCAAAAGATTCCAGCACCAAATATGAGTGAATTCACAAAACTTAAGATTTGGAAATAATTAAATTTCACTTCACTTTTCTAGGACCATATATGAGTGAATTCACAAAACCTGAGATTTGGATTCTGGAAACACTTAAATTTCACCTCATTTATTAGGATTGGAAGTTCCATGAGATACAAACATGCATCATTAAGGATCTACTTTTCTTGTTTAAGGACAATGTTCAGTTTATAAATAGTGATACAAGAATCCTTGTATACATGCTTGACACAGTTCTTCGGTCACAACCAATTAAAACTAAACTCCAGCAATACATAACAAACAAGGTAGAATGTAAGAGAGCATCTACTTTTCAACATATGCTCTGACAAAAATAAACATCTATACAGTCATATAAATTTGTCACCACACCAAAGAATGAATTAAAAACAAAAACAAAAATAGGAACAGGCTTGGATTTTTATGGTTACTCTAACAAAATGTTAAATAGGATCAATATGTTAATATGGAAAATAGTGTATTTGATTATTATTTATTGAGCCCAAGGGGTTATCCTAACCAGAAGTCATTGATGTCACTGTGTATTTAGCTAGTTATGTGATGGCAAGTGCCCTGTTCGAAATCCCTTGGGTGAGGTGCACTAGTCAATGCTTATGGGTTTAGCAGGGATGCCATCCATGAATATGGGGAAACATCCATTGGGATTCCCTAGAGAGTTTTTCTTGGAAAGAATAAAAATAGGATTTCCCAAAGAGAAATTTTGAGATGCATACAATGTACACCTAATAAAATCAACTCTATAGAGACAAACCATAAAAGAAGGAAAAATACATATGCTTTTACCTATGTTCCCTCGCTTTCCCTCCCACCTTGTGAAAAGTGAAAATATGCTACTCTTAAACTTAAAAGAAAGGATGAAAAAAATAATGAATTTTGAACTAGTCCTCCTTATGTGGAAGAAGACTAAAAGTGGGGTGGAAATGTAACGAGGTTAGAAATGAAACATACCTGGGCGCCATTAGTGGATTGAAAAGGTAAAACATTAACTCACAACTCTCTTCAATCTCATTTTCCCTCCTGCCCTGTGAAAAGTGAAAATATGCTACTCGTAAACTTAAAAGCAAGGACGAAAAAAATAGTGAATGTTGAATTAGATATCTGAGGTGTGTGTACTCCTCCCTGTGTGGAAGAAGACTAAAAGTGGGGTGTAAATGCAACAAAGTTAGAAACGAAACATACCTGGGCACCATTAATGGATTGAATCTCCAATGGTGGGGGCTCTGAGGTGTGTGTACTCCTCCCTGTGTGGAAGAAGACTAAAAGTGGGGTGGAAATGCAGCGAGGTTAGAAATGAAACATACCTGGGCGTTATTAATGGATTGAAGATATGATGGTGGGGTTCGATATCAGTATGATACTGGTAAAAACTTAATTCACAACACTTTTCAATCTCGTTTTCCCTCCCACCCTATGAAAAGTGAAAATATATTACTCTTAAACTTAAAAGAAAGGATGAAAAAAATAGTGAATTTCTAACCAAATGAAACATACCTAGGCACCGTTAATGGATTGAAGATCCAATGATGGGGTTCGATATCAGTCTAATGCTGATACTGGAAAAAAATTAATTCACAAAGTTCTTCAATCTCGTTTTCCCTCCCACCCTGTGAAAAGTGAAAATATGCTACTCTTAAACTTAAAAGAAAGGATGAAAAAAATAGTGAATTTCTAACTAGTCCTCCTTGTTTGGAAGAAGACTAAAAGTGGGGTGGAAATGCAGCGAGGTTAGAAGTGAAACGTACCTGGGCACCATTAATGGATTGAATATCCAATGGTGGGGTTCAATATTAGTCTGCTACTGGTAAAACATTAATTCACAACTCTCTTCAATCTCATTTTTCGGCCCGCCTTGTGAAAAGTGAAAATATGCTACTCGTAAACTTAAAAGCAAGGATGAAAAAAATAGTGAATTTTGAACTGATTTGAGGTGTGTGTACTCCTCCCTATGTGGAATAAGACTAAAAGTGGGGTGTAAATGGAGCGAGGTTAGAAATGAAATATACACACCTCCTTGTGTGGAAGAAAACTAAAAGTGGGGTCTAAATGCAGCGAGGTTAAAAATGAAACATACCTGGGTGCCATTAGTGGATTGATGATCTAATGGTGGGGTTCAATATCAATCTGCTATTGGTAAAACCTTAATTCACAACTCTCTTCAATCTCGTTTTCCCTCCCACCTTGTGAAAAGTGAAAATATGCTACTAGTTTTCCCTCCCTCCTCCTTATGAAAAGTGAAAAATTAATTCACAACTCTCTTCAATCTCGTTTTCCCTCCTCCTACCCTATGAAAAGTGAAAATATCTACTAGTTTTCCCTCGCCCTATGAAAAGTGAAAATATACTACTTGTTTTAGAAAGTAAATGAAGATTGAAATTAGGAGGGCTTTGTTACATCAAAATTAAGGCTAAATCTTTTCAAAAATGTTAAAATTTCCCTCCCTAAAAAACAATAAATACAATATTTATAGAGTATAGAGTAGATGTGTAGGCTTAATGTAAGTATGTAAACAATTCTAAATATGGGCTTAGTTAAAGAATAATAGTAATAATAATAATAAAAGTCAAAAGTATGGGGATGAGTGCAAAAATCTAAATGTTGGCTCAATTAATAATAAAAATAATAAAATTCAATTTGTTATATTTTGATTTTGTTATTAACTTGTGAATAGGTTTTGTTACAATACCATGAGCCAATACCATGGCTTATCAATACCTCAAGCCAAAAAACCATAACTTATTTCACAACCAAAATATTTTATAACAATATGACAAGATTCTTAACCATGGATATTCACCCCCACTTTACAGTGGATATTATTAAATTGTAAAAAATTGGTTTTGTTATAATACCATGGGCCAATAATATGGCTTATCAATACCACATGCTTTAAAAACATAACTTATTTGACAATCAAAATATTTTATAACAATAGGAAAACATTCTTAAGCATGGATATTCATTCTCACTTTATCATGGATATTATTAACTTGGAAATAGACTTTGTTACAATACCATGGCTTATCAATACCACATGCCCAAAAAACATAACTTATTTCAAAATAAAAATATTTTATAAGAATATGATAGGATTCTTAATCATGGATATTCACCCCCACTTTGTCATTGATATTATGAACTTGTGAATAGGCTTTGTTACAATAACATGGGCTAATACCGTGGCTTATCAATACCACATGCCAAAAAATCATATCTTATTTCACAATCTAAATATTTTATAACAATATGACAAGATTCTTAACCATAGATATTCACCCCAACTTTACCATGGATATTATTAAATTGTAAATAGGTTTTGTTACAATACCATGGGCCAATATCATGCTTTATCAATACCAGATGCCCAAAAACCATAACTTATTTCACAATAAAAACATTTTAATTTAATTTAATTTTATAACATTTTTTATTTGAAGCTAATAGGAAAAGGGTTGTAATTAGTTTTGAGATATATATAAACCCTCTATCCTCACAACTACTAAAATTATTCCCATATAAATTAAATTAAAGTTTTAATAAAATTAAAAATGAGAATACTTTTGTATTTAAAGATGTGAAATTTATATAAAACAAATATTAGTAAGAACAAACATAGATCTATCTTCACTAAGGATCCAAGTGATGATAGCAAGCAAAGTGAATGGAAGAGAGGGGGAGGGAGATAGTGACAAATATGGAGAGTGGAGAGAGTGAGAGAGTGAGAGAGTGATGGGGGGAGACAGAGAGAAGGAGGTAGGAAGAGAGAGAGGGGAGAGAGAGAAGAAGAGAGTGGGGGAGAGAGATATGGAGTTGGAGGGGGAGAGAGAGGGAGGAAAGAACTAAGGCATAGGGAGATAGAGGTGGAGAGAGAGGGAGGAAAGAACTAAGGCATAGGGAGATAGAGGTGGAGAGAGAGAGGGAGTGAAAAGGGATAGATGGATAGAGAGAGGGAGAGAAGAGAGGAGGGGAAAGAGATAATAGGTGGGGATAAAGATATGGAGAGAAGGGAAAGAGGGATAGAGGGAGGCACAGAGATGGAGAGGAGAGAGAGAGAGAGTGCTTGGGGGGACAGAGGGAGGTGAGAGAGAAAGGGAGAGAGAGGACTAAGAGAGAGGAGAGAGAGATGAAGTTAGAGGGGGAGAGAGAGGGAAGGAAGAAGAAAGACATAGAGGGAGAAAGGTAGAGAGAGAGAGGGAGTGACAAGGGAGCAATGGAGAGAGGAGAGATGGAGGGAAGAGAGAGAGGTGGAGAGGAGGAGGGAGGGAGAGAGAGATAGATATGGAGAGAGAGTGTGTATGTTTTGGGGGTGAGATAGAGAGGGAATAAGAAAGAGACACATAGATACAAATATAGATATTATATAGTATTATACAACCAGCCTAAATCCATTTTAACTTGGATCTACCAAGAGCCAAAAAAGAGGTTTGCACATCGAGAGATTGGATCCCTCTCAGTGCTTGATAGATCCGGGTTAATATGGATCTATGCTAGCTTAATAAGTTTGTAGTTGTATTTGATAAACTAACACTTTTTTTTATGGTTGTGTTTGAAAACAATTTTTCCATATTTGGTGTATTTATCATAATAATAATAATCTAATTTTAATTTAATTTTAATGTTACCTTTTTTATGCAATGATTTTGTTGTTAGTTTATAGAGATAGACATGTTATACTTTTGGAATTTGAAAAGGAAACACGAGCTCTTAACTTGGTTGTATTGAAAACATTTAATTGTAAGAAAGAAACATGCCCTCTTAACTTGGTTGTATTAAAAACATAAGTGTTCTTGTATACTAGGTGGGTGAAAACAAGAGAGAGTATATGGTAAGTGGATTAAATAGTTAAAAACAAATGTTAGTTAAGGAGAATGTTACAAAAATCTAACAAATAGGCTAGAGTTAGGATATTACTGTTTTGGGACATCTAAAGTTGAAGGTACATTTTATGGAGGTGTATTCCAAGGCCTTCAGTGTAGGGCACATATTATGGGTATCTTGGGCTTTTGGTGTGTGTTAGTGGTGTCAACTAGTGGTGGAGTGTCCAACCAATGAGTAGGCAAATTTTTTCATTTACAAGGTTGGCATCAATCAAGTATTCTCCCTCTCTAACCAACTCTAAGATGAGGAGTGTGCATAATGGACTTATTATTGTAACAAATTGAAAACATTTGATTATCTTTAAGTTCAAGGGCTTGAAGTGGCTTCCTCAAACTACAAATCTTTAAAGGAACTATGTGTTTTTCAATTAAAACCTTGTGGTCAAGGATCTGCAAAAGAGGAAGGCCTTATGGCTATTTTTAAGGGGTTGTAATTACCCTCATCTTGTGGTAAATATGTATATATGATGCTAATGGTCTTGATCTTAGTACATTCATTAAATATTTTCCTATCACCTTGCATTATGTAAATATGATAAATATTTGTGGTTACCCTGATGTACATGTTGAAGTTCCACTTGCATCATTATGGGGACCACTTCTCAATTATCCTTGTGTACATGGGGAAGATCATAATTATTCTATGCGATAAAAACACCTAGTAATATTTTCACACTGAACACTATACAATAAACTTAACCCTATTATCTTAGTGAAGAACAAGTAACTAGATAGACTCTAGAAGGGTTTTTGGATTGGCTTTTAGTGAAACTCATTGCAGTTAGGTGTGCCAATGTGTGGTGAGTGTTAGTGAGTGTTAGGGAAACATAAGGGAGCACTAGGTCAAAATGCATGGAAATGAATGAATAAGAGTGTGTGATAGGGAGTGTCAATGAGTTTGAGGTGTGGTAAGAGGGGAGTGACATGGTATAATAAGAAACGCTAAGTCATTCTAGTGTGCCAGAGTGACATGTAGCCAATATGTGCTAGATGCCAAGGTGTGCCAAATAGTGTGAGGAAGTGTTAGGGAGCATTAGGGAAACACAAGGGAGAACTAGGTGAAAATAATGCATGCAAATGAACAATTAAGAGTTTGTGACAGGAAGTGTCAGTGATTTTAGGGTGTGCTAAGGAGGGAGTGACAAGGTATGCTAGGCAGTGCTAAGGCATTCTAGAGGCCAAGGAAACATGACAAGATGTGCTAGGTGCTAAGGTGTGCCAATGCATGCTAGGGTGAGTTATGGAGTGTCAAGGAAAAACAAGGGAGCACTAGTTTCAAATGCATGGAAATGAATGAATAAGAGTGCATGACAGGGATTGTCAGTGAATTCTAGGTGTGCTAAGGAGGGAGTGACAAGGTATGCTAGGTAGTTCCAAGGAATGCTAGAGTGCTAGGGCGACATGCAAAGATGTGCCAAGTCCTAGGGTGTGCCAATGTGTGTCAGGGAGTGCCATGAGAACACAAGGGAGAGCTAGTTCAAATGGAATGGAATGAATATATAAGAGTGTGTGATAGGGAGTGTCAGCAAGTTCCAATTGTGTTAAGGAGGGAGTGACAAGGGTATATGCTAGGTAGTGCCAAGGCATGCTAGAGTGTGAGTGCGTGTTAGGGAGTGGTAGGGTCTGTTAAGGAGTGGAAAATCATGCCAAGGAATGTAGGGGATGATAATGTGTGCCATGTAGTGCCAATGGTTTGTTATATGTGCTAGATGTTATGGCATATGAAGATATAAACTATGTTGCTTAGTTGTTTTATGGGCATTGTTAGATGTGAGCCCTGAATTGGTAACTGTTAAGTAGGATGAGTTAATATTTGACATGAGAAGCCTAAGATGATTTGTAGTCCATTAGGGAAACAAGGCATAGTCTAGCTGTAGTAAATGTAACTTGGTAAATTTGTTGTAGTTGAGGGTGGAATTGGTTAGGTTCCTAAGTATAAAAGAAAATAAGGGTAGTTATGAGGGAATGATAATTAAGGAGTGCCATGACATGCCAAGAAATGAAAAGGCATGCTGACATATGCCAGATAGTGTTAATGCATGTCAAGGAGTGTTTGGGAGTGTCCGGGAATCATAAGGGAGAACTAGGTCAAAGTGCATGGAAATGAATTAATAAGAGATTATGCCAGGGAGTGTAAGTGAATTCTAGGTGTCCCATAGACGAAGTGTGTTAGGAGAATTTAATATTATGACTTGTAGGAGGAAAGCCTACGATTGGGATAAGAGGATGGAAAAAGCAGTTTGAGACAAAGGGAGACCTTGGTCTACGCACAACACTATTTTTTCAATGACTTGGTTGGGTTCCCAAGTCACAAAAAATGTAAGGTTATATATGAGGGCATGAAAACTAGGGGGTGCCAAGGTGTGCAGGGAATTTAAGGAAGTGCTAACACATGTTATAAAGTTCCAAGGAATGTTAATCATGTCAAGACATTCCAAGTGCTAAGGCATGCCAATGTGTGCTAGGTTCTAGGATGTGGCACCAACACATGCTAGGGATTGCTAAGGTAACACAAGGGAGGACTCATTTGAATTACATGTCAATGAATGAATGTGCGTGTGTGATAGGGAGCATTAACAAGTTATAGGTGTGCTAAGGAGGGAGTGACAACATATGATAAGTAGTGTCAATAGATGATAGAGTGCTAGGAAATCCTACTAAGATGTGACAAGTGCCATGGTGTGCCAATGTGTGCCAAGGAGTGTTAGGGAGTGTTAGGGAAACACAAGGGAGCACTAGGTCATAATGCATGGAAATGAAGGAATAAGAGTGTGTGGCATGGAGTGTTAGTGAGTTCCAAGTGTGTTAAGGAGGATTTACAAGGCATGCTTGGAAATGCTAAGGAATGCTAGAGTTCTTGGATGACATGCGTTAAGATGTGCCAACACATGTAAGGAAGTGTTAGCTGGGAGTGCCAGGGAAACAAAGGGAGAAATATGTCAAAATGAATGGAAATGAACAAATAAGAGTTTGTGATTAGAAGTTTTGGTGAGTTCTAGGTGTGCTAAGGAAAAATTGACAAGGTATTCTAGGTAGTGTTAAGGCATGCTAGAGGCTAGGGCGACATGCCAAGATGTCATAGTTGCTCGGGTGTAACAACACGTGTCAAGGAGTGATAAGGAGTTCTAGGGAAACACAAGGGAGAACTATGTAAAAATGCATGGAAATTAATGAATAAGAGTTTTTGACCAAGAGTGTCAGCGATATCTAGGTGTGCTAAGGAGAGAGTGACAAGGTATACTATGTAGTGCCAAGGAATGTTAGAGTGTTAAGGCTGTAGGCCAAGATGTGTCAGGTGCTAGGGTGAGCTAGGGAGTGTTAGGTGGTGTCAAGGAAACATAAGGAAGCACTAGTTCAAAATGCATGGAAATTAACGAATTATAGTGTGTGAGAGGGAGTTTGAATGAGTTCTAGGTGTGTTAAGGAGGGAGTGGCAACGTTATATGCTAGGCAATGCCAAGGTATGCTAGACTACCAAGGCATGTCAGGAAGTGTAATGGTGTGCTAGGGAGTGTCAAAGCATGCCAAGGAATGTAGAGGATGTTAACGCATGCCACATAGTGCCAAGGCATTCTAAGACATGCCAGGTGCTATGGGATGTCAAGATGTAAATTGTGTTGCTTAATTGTTTTAGACCAAGGTTGGATGTGATGAGCCTTGTCTTGGTAACTTGTTAAGTGGGATGAGTGAGATTGTACATGAGTACCCTAAGATGAGTTACAAGTAGTTCTTAGGTGAACAAGGCATATGTTGAATTTCCATGACACATGAGAATCTGGGTTTGGCCTTAGAATTTTTTATGCGAACACACTCAAGTGCCACAACACATCTACTATGCAGAATGAAATCTGCCATGAAAGAAAAAGTAATGGATTGAATGCACATAGTTTAGGGTATGCACATCTTCATATGTTAATGATTATTATTGTGATATACAATAGCCATTTATATGTCTGGTGTAAGACTCCTATGGAGATTTCTATCCAATAACAACATCTATGTGGTAAAAGGTATATTGTTAGAGGTTGCTCCATCAAAAATAGTAGCCAAAAGGGACCTTATTGTGCACACAGATGAAGAATTAAGAATATTGTTATCTATGAGTGCTGATGTGGAGGTATGGGACAAAATTACACAGGTAGTGAACCTTTTTTTTCAACCAATCAAGATCTAAAAAGGAAAATGTGTGATTATATATATATGTGTGATAGTATTTGGAGAAATGCCAACCTAACCCACAAATTTGTTGAGATTTTGCTGGAGCTGACCTATAATTGTTCTAAAATTTAATAAACATGTAAAATAGCACTGACTTTTCAATACAAAATATAAATTGATAGGAACATGGAAAAATTGTGAAAGTGTAAAAATTGGTATATTTTAAAGGGCCAATCCCTTTGAAAAGTATTAAATGTGGTAATGAAGGTTGAGCTTCATTCTAGAACCCCTTTGGGCATCCATCTTAGGAATTGGAGTAGGATGCAACAGTTTAGAATAATTTTTGTAGCAGTGATGTTAACACTTGTATAGTGACATGGGGTTGGAGTTGGCCTGTCAAAGCACATTGGTCTACTTTGGAACTTCTCTAGGGTGATGCCTTAGATGATTTGGAGTACGAGGGCATGATTTGATATTTAGTTTGCATTGAAGAAGCTTTGGAGGCTAGATACTACAGAAAAACCCCTTGTCATGAACAGGGAAGCACATGCCATTGAAGAAAGTAACAACAAGTACACAAATTTGTAACTCAAATGACATCACTATTTATTACCCTTTGAAACAAGAAATAACTAAAAATTTCAAACACTACTATTCACTTTTCCTTTAGTCTAGAAGGTACAATGAATCTAGAAACATGTACAACAATGTGTCAACTTTCTTAACTCCTAATCCTAATGCACCTTCCTTGCATGGATAGATAAGACAATTAAGGTCTGCTGCTAGTGAATATGATATGAGATATGAAAACATGATTCCTTAGCTAAGACAAAGAACTAATAACTAGGGAAGTTCTCCTTTTAACTGTGCATGCAAAAACTAAATAAAGCAAAGAGTTTCGCTACTCCAGGTGCCAAAAACGAATCCATTGCCTAAGGTAAGTGCTTTGCCCAGAACAAGATATTAAGGACTCAGAAACTTTGTTGCTTCCTTCAAGAGAGGTGTATGCCAAATAGAACTAAGATATCATGCACTATCCTCCAAATTCATTCACCTTTAACAAAAATCTTGTGCCCAGAAAAAGACAAGAGACCAATATCCAATAGAATTCGTTGATCAACCAGAGACCCTTGTGCTCAAATAGCGAGATAATAAGGGAATGTCAACTAGGGTGTAATATTTCACCATCAAAATTGATAAGAGATAGGGGGGTAAGAAACTATAAGACCTAATGCTCAAGAAAAAATGAATTAATCCACACTTGGTGATCCAAAATGAATTCAATCCTTCTTTATTTATAGATTTTTCATAGGGGTTTCATATTCTTAAGTGGTTGAGTAAACCTTACTCCAAACCCCAAATTTAGGGGCACTAAAGGCTTCTTGTCAGCTTACAAGAACCTCTCCCACTCCAAAGCTTAAACAATCTCCAAGATCTATGCCTTGTAGGAATTTACAGGGTAAGTTCCACAGAAGAATACCAAAAGGACACCGCTCACAACCAGATCTCAAATCAATACACCAGTATTTTTGACGTGGTTAAAACCCTCAGAGTGCAAGGAGGGAAACAGTCCACGGCCTGTCCCAACGTGGGTACAGACAATTTATTAATCAAAGAATGAAAATTTACATAAGCTTCTCTCATGCACGGATTACCCGAACAATGACCCTCCATGCGCTTTAAATAGAACTCATGGACCAATCGGGTGTCAAGCCACGGATCAAGTGTCGGTAATACCGAGGTGAGAGTGAACCGTCGGATCACTACATATCGTGACCGTCGGATTGTAAGTTACAAAATGTACAACGGTAAAGAAACACACTTTACCTAACTCTAACCTAACTCTATACTAGACCAAGTTGAACTTAACTATATCCTATGTGTCGGAATATCCTAACATCCCCCCTTAAGAACAACTTGGGATAGGATTGAAGGATTTACAAATATGACACAATAGGAGAAGGAAGGAGGCACTAGAGCCTATCCCCCCTTAGTGACAACTTCCTGAACTCCAAGCATATATCGAAGTTTAGTGAACTTCGCCTCTGTGAGAGCCTTTGTGAAGATGTCTGCAACCTGATCATCCGTTGGACAATATTGCACTTCAAGAACATGGTCAAGAATGAGCTTTCTGATGAAGTGCATGTGTAGTTCAATGTGTTTGCTGCGCTGATGCTGGACTGGATCTTTGCATAGCTGAATGGCACTTTGATTATCACACCAAAGTGTGGTTGGATGCTGCTGCTCAAAGCCAAACTCTGATAGGATCTGACGAAGCCACAAGGCTTCCTTACTAGCTTCCACGGCACCACGATACTCTGCTTCTGCTGACGAAAGAGAAATGGCAGCCTGTTTCTTACAAGCCCATGTAATAGGTCCTGAACCAAGAGTGAAGACATAACCGCCAGTAGACTTCCGATCATCAAGGTCACCAGCCCAATCAGAATCAGTGAAACCAACTAACAGAGGAGCTGCTTTGGCACTGTAATGAATCCCAAACTGTATTGTACCTCGAACATAACGAAGTATTCTTTTAGCTGCTTTCCAATGACTTTCACGAGGGTTTTGCATAAAACGAGCAACAAGGCCAACAACAAAGGAAAGATCAGGACGAGTATGGGTTAAATACAAGAGTTTTCCGACAAGTTGACGGTATAAGGTAGCATCAACTTCAGGAGAAGTACAAGAGACTGAAAGTTTGACTCCAGACTGAAAGGGAGAAGGGGCTGGCTTACAGTCTTCCATGTGAAAATGACGAAGAATATCACAAGCATACTTGGACTGGGAAAGGAAAATACCCTCTTGGGATTGCAAGACTTGAAGACCGAGAAAATAGTGTAAGTGTCCTAAGTCTGTCATTTCAAATTTCTTTTTAAGGCTGGACTTCACATGGTTTATAAGGTTGGGATCACTACCAGTAAGAATAAGATCATCAACATAAAGAACAAGGATGATGAGAGAGTTGCCCACTTTCTTGGTGTAGACAGTATTGTCAGAATGACACCTAGAAAAGCCAGATTCTAAAAGAAAGCTATCCATTTTGGCATACCAAGCTCGAGGAGCTTGCTTGAGGCCATAAAGGGATTTCTTAAGGCGACAAACGAGGCTGGAGTCTGTTTGTATGAAGCCAATGGGTTGTTCCATATAGATTTCTTCCTGCAAGTCCCCATGCAAGAAGGCAGATTTAACATCCATTTGATGTACTTCCCATTTTAAAGAGGCAGCAAGGGAAAGAACAAGGCGGATAGAGTTCATTTTGGCAACTGGAGAGAAGGTTTCAGTGTAGTCAATGCCTTCAACCTGTGAAAAGCCCTTAGCAACTAGACGAGCTTTATGTTTGTTAACTTTCCCATCTGGTCCATACTTGGTTCTGTAAACCCATTTGCATCTAACAAGTTTGCGTCCCTTTGGTAGAGGAACAAGATCCCATGTATCATTTGTCATCAATGAATGATATTCTTCATTCATAGCTGTTTCCCAATGTGGATGGCCTGAAGCTTCTGCAAAAGTGTCAGGATCATGATTCACTGGAGCTTGAGCCAGTAAAGAAGAGGCTCTTTCAAACTGAGAACGTGTACGTCGCTGATCTGTAGGATCACCGGCAAGATCACCTGCTGCATCCCGAGTAGCACGGACCCATCTTGGAAGTTGAGGATCCTGAGAAGGTGGGGAAGGATTATCATCCTCGCTTTCATCATCAGAAGAAGAAATGTTCTCAAAGATAGAAGAGATGGGAAGAGGTGGCACATCCGCCGGACTAGGCTCGCAGGCCGATTTATTTTCATCAAATTTTACATCTCTTCTAATGATAACATTTTTGGACTTAAATGGAATAAGTCTATAGCCTTTTACATCTTCAGAATATCCAACAAAAGTACATTTCTCACTCTTAGGTTCTAAGGCTTTATGCTTTTCATCTGGAATATGGGCCCATGCTTCACTTCCAAACACACGAAAGTGACTTACATCTGGTTTAATGGAACTCCAAGCTTCTTCTGGAGTGATATTCTCTAGAACCTTAGTAGGAGTGCGATTGATTATATAATTTGCACAATTAATTGCTTCGGCCCAAAAACTAAGACTGAGTCCTTTAGATTGCAGCATACAATTAGCCATTTCCTTTAAAGTGCGATTTTTCCTTTCAGCTACACCATTTTGTTGTGGAGTGTATGGAACAGTATGTTGCATTTGAATTCCATTTTCGGTGCAAAAGGTGATGAATGCATTTTTAACATATTCTCCACCATTATCAGTTCTTAGCTTAAGAATTTGATGTCCAGATTGTTTTTCAACGAATGCTTTGAAGGCCAAAAAGGTGGTAAATACTTCGCTCTTGAGTTTTAAGAAGTATACCCAAGTGCGTCTAGAGAAATCATCAATGAAAGTTAAGAAGTACTTGCAGCCAGAGAATGAAGCAACAGGAAGAGGACCACATAAATCACTGTGCACAAGCTGTAAAGGGGCTGAGGCGTGCCAAGAGGCACGTTTGTCAAAACTGTCCCGATGATGTTTTCCGAGTACACATCCGGAACAAACACCATCTTTGCAAGATACCATAGGAAGACCTGTCACCATGTTTTCTTTACAGAGATGCTGAAGGGAGCGATAGTTTAAGTGACCATACCGCTCATGCCAAAGTTTGCTCACTTCATCATTATGAGCAACAAATACTGAGGGAAGATGGGATGACCCAAAGTTGTGAAACTTATACAACCTTTTGGAATCATCAGCAAGACCAGTAGCTAGAATCTGTTTAGGATCTTTTAGATCCTTGATTACAACATCATGAGGTGAAAATTCAACGATTTTACCTTCACCTGAATGAGTTATCTGATAGACAGATAGAAGGTTGCAGGATAAGTTTGGAACACATAATACATCATTGAACTGACCATTGTCTAGATGAACAGTTCCAGTCCCTACAACATTAAGAGATCTATCATCACCAACATATATATTTTTGGTGTTACAATCATTTAAAGAAGAAAACATGGCTTGGTTTTTGGCCATGTGACAAGAGGCTCCAGAATCAATGAGCCACTCATGAGAATGAGAAGAAGAAGAAGATACATTTAATGCATAACCAGACTGAGATGATTGACGATGACATGCAGAAAATGCCGTTCCGGAAGTTGAAGTTGAAGTAGGCTCCAGATGGATGTTATGTTTCTTCATTGCGGCTTCCAAGGCTTCCATCTTCTTAAAGCATTTAGATTCTAAGTGGCCATCTCGATTACAAAAGTTACAATGTCTTTCAGTCTTCTTCCATTTGTTTTTATTGGGCTTATCATATTGCTGAAATGATCTTTCATCTTGAGGCTGAGTTGGTTTAGGACCATTCCTTTGAGGATAAGACTTCTTAGGATTCTTTGAATTTGGATACTGCTGGGCGGCTAACGCTTTTGTGGAAGAGTTTCCAAGATTAAGAAGACCAAGGTGTAAGAGTTTTTCTTGTTCTCTTATTAAGGAATCACAAAAGGAGTCAAAGGAAGGGGGCTTGTAGTCTTTGCCTTGACAAATGAAAGCTTCCCTGGTAGAATGGAAAGTGGAAACAAATACAGAGTAGGCTGGCCCTAACTTAGTGAGGATGGAATAAATAAGGTTACCATCATCTTTCTTAACTTTAACACCTTCCAAGAGATATCTAAGGTTCTTGAATTTTGACAAGAAATCTTCAATGCAAGAAAAATTATTAGGATCCAAAGTAAGCAGCTCATTTTCAAGTTGATGGGATCTAATTTCATTTTTAATCCCAAAAACTTTAGCAAGTTTTTCTAATGCTTCATGAGGAGTTTCAATTTCTGCAATGTGGAATCTAAGATCAGGAGAGACAGACATTCCTATCAAGCCACGTGCTTGATCTTGTCGATTTTCCCATTTTTCGGCCTTGTCTTCATCTTTGGGTTTCTTCTCTTGGTCTGTGGCTATTCTGAAGAGACCTTTACTTCTAAGTAAATCTCCCATGTAGGCGACCCATTGGAAGTAGTTAGTGCTGTCAAGAATGACTTGGCATGGACTTTCCATTTTTGAAAAACAACTGAAGCTGAAGATGCTGAAAGTGAGTGGTCCAATGGATAGATCTCGAAAAAATAGGCGGTTTTAAAAAAAACGGCTCTGAAAAAGGCTTCCGGATGAAGAAGTTATGGCTTTTTGAAAAAAAATTGTTGACGTTGCCGGCAAAGTGCGCGAATGTGCGGGAATGAAAAAATCCGCCCCCACAAAATGGAGACTTGAACCCAAGACCTCTACTCTCTTAAAAGGTCTTTGAACCAATTGATCTATACAAAAGATTTGAGAGAGAGAGAGAGAGAGAGAGAGAGAGAGAGAGAGAGAGAGAGAGGGGGGGGGGCCTCGATTTGCGTGCTTGCCTTGGGAAGACTCTTTTCCCTACAAAACACAAAACACAAAACCCAACACGAATATCCAAAGAAAAACGAACCTTACGGCTCGAAGTTAGCTTTAGCCAAAAAACTAGAAATTTTAAAAAAAAAAATCTCAAAGTTAGCTTTTAGCCGAAAAACTAAATATTTTCCTCAATGTTTCTGATTTTCCGAGATCACACTAAGGTGCAGGGAAAAGAGCATACGCATGAGAAAAATCCTTTCTTTCTGTTTCTGATTTGCCCAGATCGCACAGAGTCGCAGGGCAAAGAGCATACGCAGAAATGAAAGGTATAGATCCGGGAAAAAAAAAAAAGGCTAAATAAACCGAAACCGAAATAAGCAGAGAGAAAATGACAGTAAACTGCAAAAAAAAACACTGTATACCTCCCGATCTGAAAAATGACGCAGCTAGGGCTACCGGAAACCTTTTCGCGTGAAACGAAAGGGGTTCCTCACTGAAACAGATGCTCCGAATGCAACAGAGCAGTCCTCTCGGCCCGAAAGCAGTCAGAAACAGCAGATCTAGGAAACGACAGCCGCATGCAGTTCTACCGGCTTCAGATTTGGATCACCAACGGACGCGGCCCTCAAATAGCTCTGATACCATGTAGGAATTTACAGGGTAAGTTCCACAGAAGAATACCAAAAGGACACCGCTCACAACCAGATCTCAAATCAATACACCAGTATTTTTGACGTGGTTAAAACCCTCAGAGTGCAAGGAGGGAAACAGTCCACGGCCTGTCCCAACGTGGGTACAGACAATTTATTAATCAAAGAATGAAAATTTACATAAGCTTCTCTCATGCACGGATTACCCGAACAATGACCCTCCATGCGCTTTAAATAGAACTCATGGACCAATCGGGTGTCAAGCCACGGATCAAGTGTCGGTAATACCGAGGTGAGAGTGAACCGTCGGATCACTACATATCGTGACCGTCGGATTGTAAGTTACAAAATGTACAACGGTAAAGAAACACACTTTACCTAACTCTAACCTAACTCTATACTAGACCAAGTTGAACTTAACTATATCCTATGTGTCGGAATATCCTAACATGCCTATCATTGATAAATGAGGAATTAAAAGAACTTGAAGTAGGTGTATGCTTGTGTTTGCCTTTAATTGTTAAGTGCTTTAAGTTGATTTGATTAAACTGATATGAAATGCATATAACAGTAAATAAAGTAGCAAATACGCAAACCACAGGAGACAAAAATATAATATGGAGCTCACCCTGATCTATTGGGCTATGTCTCCTTGAGCACTAATCAACTTGACTTGGCTCTTTGGGATTATGGCTTCAATTCATTTACAAGTGCTACACTTAACTCCATTGGGATAAATTGAATCAATGGGCTCAGAATGCCATGTTACCCATGGTTGTCCTTATTGTGCAGATAGATCTAGGCTTCTCTGAACTGGATTCCTTCAATTAGTGCTCTGAGCTACCTTGAGCTCTACCTTGCACCAAATCCCTCGGACTTCTCTTAACTATCTCTAGAACTCCTTCTTCTATCTTCAGCACACTTTGGACATCAGCAACAACTTAATCATTTGATCTCTTTGCTGTTCTGCAACTTCACTACAACATCATGGCTCTTAGAAGTCTTCTTTGAGCTCTCTAGCTCTACGACTCTGCCTCCAACCTCTGGTGGCTCTGCCTCTGTCAAGCACTCTAGCTCTGCGGCTTTGCCTCCAACCTCTGGTGGCTCTGCCTCTGTCAAGCACTCTGGCTCTACATCTCTAGTGGCTATCCTCTGCCTTTTCTAGCATCTTTGGGTTCATCGCATTTTATAACACGTTCTATTACCACAATCGCTTAAAGCGTGGAAACCGACTGTCCATCTCTTCGCCTCCTTCTGCATTTTAATTCATGTTTTCATGACACGTTCTGTTCATCATTTCCTTATGGTGGGGAACAATGATGTTTGAATTAGAAACGGTTTCATAATTGAAAAGGAACCGGTGGGCACGGGCAACCCGATTGTTTGGCCTTCCTTCTGCCTTAATCCCGGAATAGACACATAACAGAATACACAACAAAACTCACAAAAACACATCATGAGCCTTTAAGTCGGAACTCAAATAGATTTCAATCGCATCTATAATCCTCTCAGGTCCATCATTCTATCGTAATATCACAAATCGCATTGCGTATGGCCAAAAACCCAAATACACAGAAATACAAAGAAATCCCATAAATTTGGATTTCAAATTATATGAAATCATGCTTATAAACTTATCGGGTCTATGCTCTTTATCGCATATCGCAATCGCATGTGCATTGGCCCTTTGTATTGGGGATTCACCGATCGCCGATCACCGATCCAATCACAACCGTTGATCCCTTTTATCCATCCAATGGCTATGATGGAAGCGCTCGTCGCAAGTCTTTAAGCTATGGGTCCCGGTTCTTCTCCCTTGGTTCATTGCGATGTGACTTAATCTGGTCTGTCAATTTACCTTTTATTTTGATGGTTTGCACTAGACCCAAAACATCAAGCAATCTACTCAATCTCCATCGTTGATCTGCGATCTCCAATCCAATGATTGTCAACCATTTCGAGTGGCCCACTTGCATGGAGATTACCCACCCAAAAAAGCAGTTTTCTCTCTCCTATGGTGTGCTACGTGTTGGCTAGTGTATGGAATCAGGCGGAGCCTCTCCAATACCATTTACTGCTTGGAGCCTACCCAAAATACCATTTACAGCCTTCCTTCTGGAACTCAAAAGGTTTTATCTTGTTTTATATAAATTCTTCAGATCCTCCTAGCCGAGACTGCCCACGTTCTTTTCAATGTAAAATGCGCTTTATAAAGGTTTAGCGCTTAACAAAGGTTTTTAGCGCATAAGGCTAATATTCATCCTTAGGCCAAATTTAATAAGAAATGGCTCCTTTTCTAAGGACATTGGGCAAATCTTCTTTTCGCAATAATTCCTTCGTCCAGAGTCCGTTTTGGCCCATTCAAATTGCATTGGATTCAAAATGAAACAATCTACGAAGTGAGACTATTTTCAAAATCATCTAATGACTTTCATTTTTCCTTTGTGAGGAAAATTCATAGACTTATAAGTCTATGTTAGATCCATTTTTGGATCATTTTTTAAGCCCAGTTTCCCCAAAAATTGCCCAACAATGGGTATTTTGGGGTTTTTCCCCCTTTATGGAGGACTATAGTCTATGGGGATGGATAGGATATTATGTCCTTTTCGTCCTCAATTTGTAGAGGATGTTACATGGCACCTAATAAAAGAAACGGTGCTTTAGTTTAGGAGGTAATAAATAAATGCTTATTTCTTTCCAAATAGGAAATACATCTTGCAAAAATGATCATGGGGTACAAATACTACAAAAGGCCTAAATCCTACTAGCATTGTCATATTCCAAGAATAAAAACCCTTTCAAGTGAAACAAGGTCAGTACCACATGCTACAAGCAGAAATGACAAATTCAAAAACAATATAATTATTCAATGAAAGAATGACAAATCATGTTAGCACACTTTAAATTTAATAGCTCTTGAGTTGCAGTGTCAATCAAAATTTCTCAGGTTGGATCATAATTAAGTACTCAATGTTGTTTTGGGTCCGATTTGGGAAAAGGAGGAGCTCTTGGTGATAATGGGATGATCAGGACTTTCATAGGGGAGCTTTGCTATACTTTTCAACATACAAGCCATTCATTCTAGTGGAGGAGATATAGAGAAGCCATTAATAAGGACCTTTCCAGGATAAATTTGGAGGAAAATTTATTTTCAAAGCTTAAACATAGTTCTAGATTCAAACAAGAGTCATTTTTCAAAACAATTATCAATTGCCAAGAAATTGGAGCCAAGTTGACATGTTAACTATTTATTCTTCTACTAGACAAGGAAGCATTTATGAAAAGTCCTTGGCCCTTTGATCCAGTATTTGATGTAAATGTCTTGATTAGAAATGTAATAAGAGATGCAGTTTATATTAAGGAAAAGGGAAAAGAAGAGGGTCAGTTAATAATTATCTCTAAAAAACTCTCAATATAATCCTAACATATTTGAAATGGAAAAGGATAACTCCATCGTTATTTTTTGCTTTAGAAACTTTGCTAATTTCCATGATTGAAGCATGCATTCATGCCTTGAAAGAAGCTCACAGATGCTTTTGATATGTGTTGAAGCAACGAAAATGTGCAAAGTTACACTCACATAGAGGTATGGAAAACAAGTATGTGGAGCTTGTTGTCCCAGACTCCAAACAAAGAATGGACAAAAGGTGAAAAAACCAAGTCAAATGTTATGTTTAGCTTTTTTCATGTAGAGGTAGGTGTTAACTCCACACTCTACAACAAAGGCTTTGTGACACAAGTGACACAAAGGTTTGCATGCAGAACTTTGGATTAAAAGGAGTGGAGCTTGATGCTACATTTCCACTATTACCCCACTTTCTGTATGAGTTATAAGAGATAGAGATAATGAGATACAGGAGATACAGAGTAGATACTATTGTTATTAAAATTTAATAAAAAATATTACTATGTCATCCTCGACATAAAAGAAACATCTTCCATAAAATATTTTCTCCATGAACCTGATTTAAAATGAATCTCTTTCTTTGACGCACCTAACCGCAAATAGAAACAATGTGGATGGGCTAATTTCAGTTTAGAAAATTCACAATTAGTTTCAATTGTAAGATCTCCTATTTTCAGTTCAGATTTTAGTTACGTACAAGCAGTGAAACAGGACTCGTTGATCAATCGCGATTAATCATGAGTTGGAATCTGCTCGCTCTCCAAATGATCTGATCTAAATATTTGTGAGTCTAACTCACGTTGACCAAGTTTAACTCATGGTCAATGAAATTTTGACTTGAGACTTTCCGATTAAAGCAGATTCCTGCGATTGATTCCAATTTATTCAATTTTCAACCTTGACTCGACGAGCATGAGTTTTTCAAGTTTAGGTATGCCGCATTGCTAAAAACTAAACGTCAGTCATTCCAAAATTTATTTCTCATTTCTCAGGCCCAAAACTCATATGTCGATACCCTCAATAATCAATCACTACTCACTATTACATAGTACAGACTCAATATTGAGGAACCGGGAAGGTGAGCCTAAGTCCAGACTCCATATCAGGCAGTGGCCAATGTGTGCTCTATCCATACTCCATATTGACCCTCGGGCAATCGCACGTCACCTTTAGTGTGTGTTACCTTTAGGCTTAGCTACTTCACTATTCAACAATCGAGGTACATTGGCACTTGGCTTAAATAATAGGTATATTACTATATTGAAGTTTCAATGTTGTTTTCAATGGTAAGTTTCAAGTTTCACTGGTCAGCAATTGAATGTTCGACGTATTCCTTTGATTATGACTTTTCAACCCTATAAATGGTGCTTAAATAGATTTTAAAAATGCACTAATAATTGGTTTCATACCAACCATCGACCAAGTCATCAAGCATTCCTTCCTTGGTCGATGTGTTTCCAACTTCAAAGGATTTAACCATGCACTCACAACTTAGGGTATTTTTGTTCTTCTATAATCTATTATTGATATATTGGTTCAGTCGTCTTATGCTAAACGAACTTGCCAATTCAAGATTACAATGCAATATATGTTGATAATATTTCCTTTAGGTAGCATTTCCTCGTATATACCTAATTGTGTTTCAAGGTCATAATGATATACTAGGTCGAAATGTGTTTGTGTTGCTGGACAGACTCCTCTTTGATCCTTAACAAAACCTCATATCCTTTAAAACCAACCCTTTTTTTTGTGAAGTTATATATGGCATTTTTTGTTTTAATTTTTTATTGAATTTTACAGGAGCCAAATTAAATAGAAGGCACAACTCCAAATCTAAATAGAAGCCACAATTTAAACACAAGTCTAAAACAACAATAATTCCAAGAGAGAAGGACATTGCTTGGGCTTATTGTGACAAGATTCTTGGAAACCCTAAGCTCCTTTGTAAATATTTCAAAGAGAAATCTAGTGGAGGCATTTATAGATTCAAGTACCACCTTGCACAAATACCCCGCCATGATATAGGTCTCTGCAAAAACGTTGACGAAAATGTCAAACACCAAGCAACCTTAGCCATTGATATGTTGAGTCAGCATAATGCAAAGAAAGAAAAACAATACAAAGAAATAGGAACTCCTGGAGTTGACAATTTTTCTTCCACTACCCCATTTTCATCTCCCTCTGTTGAATCCTCAATGCAGTTCCCAATTTTCCCACACATGCCTCCAAGTCCAAGTCAAACTCAAGGCCAAATGAATCCTCCTGCATTCAACATTGGGTGGAGACATAAACACCTTTTTGTCTCCCCGCACAAAACCTGGTTCCCAACCTACCTTGAATACCACTGGTTGGAAAAAAAATATCTATATTCAGGCAAGGAAGGCCATTGCTAACTTTTGGTACTATTTTGACATACCTTTCCACTATGTCATAAGTCCTTATTGGCAAGCTATGATTGATGCAGTTGTTGTTGCAGGTCTAGGGTTCAAAGCTCCTTCATTAGAGAGCATTAGGACAAATTTTCTATTAGAAAGTGTTGAATATTCCATGCTTGTGCTATCTGAGTTTCGTTCATCATGGGTAGAAATAGGGTGCATGATCATGAGTGATGGATGGACAGATCAGAGGAATAGAACTTTAATAAATCTCCTTGTATCTTTTCCAGTAGGTACAATGTTTCTCAAATCAGTGGATGCCTCAAACAAGGTAAATACTGCATAACTTATTTGTGAAATGATGGAGGAAGTCGTTCAAGAAGTGGGAGAAGAACATGTTGTACAAATTTTCACCGACAATGCAGCTAATTATATGGCTACTGGTAGACTTTTTGAGATTAGGCACCCCACTATTTTTTGGACCTATTGTGTTTCCCATTGTATAGATTTAATTCTTGAGGACATTGGTAAGCTTCATTGGATACATGAGGTTGTGGAGAAGGAAAAATCCATAACCAAATACCTATACAACCACATTATTGTCCTAAACAACATGGGAAAATACACTGAATGTAAATAAATTGTTTGACCTGCAGTGACTAGATTTGCAACAAATTTAATATGTTTGCAATTTGTGGTTGAGTAAAAGATAAATATGAAGAGGATTTCCTTGGGACCTGAGTGGATGGCATCTAGACATTCCAAGACCCTTGAAGGCATTGAAGTTGTTGCACTTGTGTTTAATGATGGTTTCTGGAAAGATGCCGCAAAGATTATTGTTGTGATGGAGTCCCTTGTTAGAGTTCTCAGGTACTTCAAGTCTTTTAACATTTTCATGTTTCAAATTTCATTGCACGCTTCTTTTTATTTTCAATGTTTCATATTAATTTCAATTTGAAAGCTTGAACATTCAGGATGGTTGATGGTGACAAACCCGCTATAGGTTACATTTATGAGGCGATGGATCTCACAAAGGAGGCCATCAAAAGAAGATATGGGGATGAGGAGTGTTGTGGAGGTAAATCCTCTCTGCGGACAGAGATGATCCCTAATAGCCTAGACCGGGTCTAGCAACAATCAAACAATGCTATCACGCAAGTTCCTAATTGCAAATAAAAAGTGGATGGTGAGAACCTACTTGGATTCCAATGCTAATGTTCATAGAAGAGACGTCGCTCTCGTTCCTTTGCCTCAGCCAGTCACGATCTTCGTGATTCGACACCTGCACATGTAAAGAACAAAAAAAATACAAGCGTAAAATCCAATAGATGCAATTATATATCAGTCAGAAAAGATATAACTCAACATCAATCATAGGACAATGAGAGTGGAACCATAATGATAGTCATCTATTATTGATAAATAACAAAGAAGAATACAACCATAGTTCTGACGTAAAATCCTCCTTTCGCTGGGTAGTCAGCTACACAAGTCTTGCAAAGCTTGTTGGGATGGGAAACAAGCCTCTCTCTCTTGGGTGACAAGAATCTACTCACTTAGATTTGGCCTTATGGGTGCAAAGAAGGCTCTTGCAGCTTCAAACTCTTGAACTCCTGGAATTCTATATCACTATGTTGGAACTGGAATTAGCTTGCTCAAGGCATAGAGACAAGCTTTTATAGATAGAGAGGAAAGAGATAGGATCAACCACATTATTCATGGGATTGGATTTATCACTTAGAAACTTCCATGAAAGGTGGCAAACCACTTCCATTCTATGGAGATTCGAAGCAAAACCATCCTAGCTCAACATAGATTCAGTTGGTGAATGGGTTAAGGAGAACCTTCGGAAGCTTGTTGGTTAAAAACTTTACTCAATTCGGTTGGCGCGAGTGCGACTCTGAGACAGAGCGCCAATGGCGCGCCCTCTTTAGAGGATTTCCCCCATTGGCGCGGGCAGTACACTGTGGACCTGTGCTAATGCAAAAAGAGTTGTTTTCATGGATATTCTGCAGGAGATGTCTTCAGGGCATATGAAGCTTGTACTTAGAGGAATACAATGCAAGTGGTTTCAGGTCATGTCACTTCTCACAAGTCCCGGAATGAGTCCTCCAGTGCACAGGAGAGGGGTAATAGGGATGGTGACAAATGGTGACAAATTACTGTGTAACAGATGCCCCCTAAAGCATGAGGCCCGAGGGAGGGAGAGGGGTGAAATGCTTTACAAGAACATGCGTAACTGAAAACACGGCCGTCGGAGAACCTGCGCAAAGAAGTACAACTGATATCTCAAGTACATGATACATGTGGTATGGGCGCAGCCATCCATAACAGAGTACATAATAATCTAGATCCAAGGTATGGACGCAGCCATCCAGTGAGGATCGATAAATAGACTCAGGTATGGTCGTAGCCATCCAATGAACGAATCATGTAATGATCATAATAAGCCACAAATCACAGCTTGGATTCCAACAAACAAAATCTAGCGTCTTGCACTCCATCTCGACCCGAACAGAGTACAAGTTCAAGCATGCGAATACATGAGTTGGAGTCAAACATGCATGAACATCGTCTGATTACTAGCCAATAGTGAAAACTGTTAACAGACGTGAGAGGTACCACCAATAATGACAATGGTCCTCAAGGTACTATAGGTACAATCTACGGTGTGCGAATGAGCGAGCTGGCGTCAAACACCCGTAGAATCATTCGATCCGAGGCCAATGATGAAAACCTCTCATCGAACACGAAGAACCTGCCATTGAGGCATGCAGGCTCCAAGGCACCGGAAGGGAGTCTCTAGATCAGCTTCCTGGATAATGAGTTGAAGTCGACAGGAAGTGACCTTGATCAAAGGTGGGCCATAATGTTTCCCACATCATTGACACGAGACAGAGGAAGAATTTTGTGGTGAATCATAATTATGTGAGGTATCAGAGGGAGGTTGTAGTTCTGCAGAGGTCAACTTCTCTTGAACATATCGGCGGCACGACAGTGGACTTGGCAGTATTTGACATCAAATGAGCAGAGGTCATGGTGACAAGGTAATGAGCAGATGAGAGGTCAAATAGGAAAACCCAAACCCACGGAGGCTAGTGTAAAACAAGATGAGATGTCCCCACCCAGACACGAATACAGACAAGTGCCATGTTCAAGAGCGACATATTGCCGACACGACAATAATTATGGGTCCATTTTCCCCACCATTTCTGGTGAGTACCCCGATTATTTTTAACAAGCTTGACGGGGATAGCATATGCTTGTAAAGTGTCATTACGACAGAATCTGATGTCATTAAGTTTTAACGAGCCTGACAAAGGAAGAACTCGGCGTCATTTCCTATTTAGAGAGTTTGAAAAGACAGCAGAAAAGAAAACTCCAGGGGGTCCTTTTTCACAAAGTTGTGTCTCCCGAGCCCGAAAAAGTATAAAACAATGCTCGAAAGAACCACCCGATCATTACGATCGAGGAGTACTTTTCATATGTAGTGACATCGACCTGAAAAAGTAAAAAAGCAATCGATATCACGTCATTTCGTAACCATTAACGAACCTGAAACGACAAGGGTCCGACGATCTTTTCGTTTTTTACACGGTCAGAAAAGAGTTTAAAGACGACCACCTCTTATTTACATTTAACGAGTCAAGAGGGATAACTCGGCGATCTTTTCATGTTTAGCGAGTCAGAAAAGAGTTGAAAGATGACTCTACAGTGACTTTTTCATGTATTTACCGAGTCCGAAAAAGTATAGAATACAACTCGTTTCACCATCGAAGTTGCGTAAAAGACCTGTCGCTGCAAAAGAAGCAAGCGTAAAATCCATTTTCGACCAAAAATATATTAAAATATTCAAAAAATAACTTTTAAAACCTAAGTACAAGTCAAAAAGTTTATAAATATGGTGAAAATGTAAAAAATAAAATTACTTTTACTTTTTACCTCTTGAATAGTAGCAATGGTCCGTTTGGGGAGTGAACTTCGGACAGTGATTACAGCCAATCCGTGCAACCATTCGAGATTTCGCCGGTTCCAGGTAAGAGGCACTTCCCTTAGCTCCATTTCCATACCCTTTTTATGCATTTTGTTCCCTGATTGAGCCTCTGCAAGGAGGATTTTAAAATTTAGGGCCGCGCCCCATTGGCGCGGGTATCCGGCACGGACCCGTGCCAATGGGGTGATTTGCCCAAAGGGACCACGCCAACCGCGCGACCTAATTTTTACCTTGAATTTTCCCATTAGTTTTGAAATTTGTCTGGTTTGTAAGCTTACCAGTGTTCTAATAATGATTTATCCATCCTTGTGGGTGCAAGAAATAAGCAAAAATGGTGGTGGAATGGAAAGAACGGGAGCATGATGCCGTAGATGCCTTGGCCATAGAGGACGAGGGATGTATGAATGCTTTAAGAGATTGTGGTCTCAAAAAATTCTTCCTCACATCTTATCTGCGAGCTCAGCCTGAGTTATTGCAGTTCATAGCGTATGCTTGGGATGTTGATGACCAAGTATTTCGCTTACGGGACCAAACCTTAGAGCTGGACGTATCTGATGTGTATTATATTACCGGGTTGTCATGGAGAGGGGCGAGTCCCATCTTGACCGGAAGTAGACCTTCCGGGGAGAAGATAGGTGAAGTGATGGCCCGAGTGTGTCCAGGGGCACAATTTGGGAAAAACAGCGCCAAGGTGGATATCGCCACCATTCGGAACTTGGTTCTCAAGGTGATACTATTCACCATCACTTGTGCAGCCAGGGTATAGGCGCCCCATGAGGCAAGTAAGAATCATCTGCTACTAGCGATAGAATGCCTCAGCCCCACCATTTTTGACTGGGCTACAGCGGTGACTACCAATATCAAAAGGCAGCTTAAAAAGTGTAAGTGCGGAGGAGTGAAACAATTCGGGTATGGCTCAATTGTGGTGTCATTCTTCTTGGAACGATTACCCCTCTTTCAGATTCAGGGAGCTGTAGTGGCTGATCCATTGCCACGAGAGCCTAGGATGGCTCGCTGGGCAGCATTGATGCCAAGAGGAGGAGGGGGCCAGCAGATGTCCTTGCGGCCCGAATTCTTCATATGGCTCTGCCGTCAGCTGATCGTGGTAGAGGATTGGCCATATGCGAGGACTAATTTCATGGGGGATCCAGACCTCCCACTGCCGGAGGGAGAGGAATGGGATGAGGAGTTGGGTATGATCTCTTCGTTTTTTGATGTTTTATGTATTATATTTTTATTGTTTTTGTCAATACATGCATGTTCTGATGATAGTTGTATGTATATGCAGATGTTGGCCCGGAGCGACCAACTGGCTTGTCTCCCGTAGCACGAAGGGGCCAACCCGCAGCTGACCCTCAGGCAGGGGGTGTCGTGGGGGAAGAGCTGGTGCAGAATCTCAAGGGACTCACCCGAGGGATTCTGGGTTACGCTAGATTGGCGGACGTGCCCTTTGCATACCAAAGGCACACAGTGGGGGTGCCGACTCACATCCATCGTCTGTTGAGACGATTGGTGTGCGCGGTGACGTGCTATCATGAGCACCACCGCGACTAGACTTCTAGGCTTCTTTTATGCATATTTTTTGAGGGACATGTCATCCGGGGATGTATCAGGATGAACATGTATTATTTTTTGAACTATGTAATGCACGCGGTGCAAACATTACGACACACACATATATATACATATGCCTATGGTTTATTATTGTGCTTTTATGTGCTTGCTTGTATAATGTTTTGATTATAAATTACGCAAATGTCTATCTAATACATAATTAGCCAATGCATCAGATAATGTGTTTAATCGTCATGGAATATGGTGATATGTGATGAAGTTAAAATTCCTTTCTAACAATTTAACACGTAAGTACAATCTTTAATTGTGACGGTCTCTGACGGAATATCGCCCATTGAGCTGATGGATGACAAGTTGAGAGTCTAGGTTAACAACCAATGTATGAATACCAACATTAATCGCCTCGGCTAATAATTCAATAACAGTGCTATATTCAGCAACATTGTTTGTAGTACAGCCTAAACACACACCTTGAAGATCTATCAACTCACCGTGAGGATCGTAGATCACCCACACCGCAGAGGACAAATTGCGAGTGCTGCGGTAAGCACCATCAATGAAACCAACATAAGGTGCACTTGACATCTGCACAAGAAGCAAAAATTCAATAAGGGGCAATCACGCCTTCACACCAAGCTAAAAACATGAAAACACACACACACGCATGTATAAATCGAAGTGCATGGAATCATGCATAGTACTTTTTCAAGTATAGCCCATTGCGAGGCTTATCAAGAGGATTACCTTCGTAGTCAACTAGCTCATATGCCCCCTTCTGCAACACTTTCTTTACAATATAAGGGCCTAGCCACATGGGCTCGAGTTTGCCTGCCCCCAGCTTGTCATTTGCTTGGTCGTATAGCAAGACTAGATCTCCCTCAACAAAGGAACGAGGATGGATGGTATGGTCAAAGTGAGTTTTAACTCTCTTCTTTTGAGCTTCGATAGCTAGAGAGGCTAGGCGACAGGTCTCGTCCAACCGTTCTAGATAAAGAAGCCGTTCCTCTACCGGAGTAGTGTTGGGAAGCAACTCAACGGCTATTTTTAATGAACGAATTTCACATTCTATAGGAAGGGTGGCCTCCAGTCTGTAAACTAGTTGAAATGGATTGAAACCGGTGGCGTCCTTCACAGAGGTTAGGTAGGCCCACAAGGCGGGAAACAACATCAGATGCCATTTATACTTATGCATGTCAACAATACGTTGAAGCATTGTAACCAAAATCCTGTTAATAGCTTCAACTTGTTCGTTGGACTGAGGATAGTACGGGGTCGAACTATCGTGCCGTAAGCCTAGTTGGGTTGTCAGTTCGGTCATCATGTGATTATGGAAATGCTTTCCATGATCCGTGACGATGGCCTGCAGCACTCCCAACCGCGTAATAACATGATTGAACAAAAACTGCGCCACTGTGTGACCGTCTTCAGTTAATGTGGGCATCGCCTCGGCCCATTTTGTAAAGTAATCGACGGCAATGATGATAAACCCATGCCCCCCGGCCGAGCAAGGCTTACAGGTCGTATAAGCAATGCCCCATTTTGCAAAAGGGCCCACGGTGACTACAGGGTGTAGCGGAGCTGGTGGCGTACGCATCTTCTGCTGGTATATCTGGCACGCATGACACGAATGGATGGCAAGAATGCAACCTTTAAAAATGGAGGGCCAGAAATAACCAGCGCGAAGGATTTTCTCAGGTGTGGCATATCCGGACATGTGACCACCACAAGTGCCAGAGTGGCAGTCGTTCAAGAATCTCTCAGCTTCCTCGAGGGTTAGACATTGGCGGAGGATGGAGTCAACGCCGAGACGGTACAGGGTGTCCCCTATGATACGGTAGGGTTGAGATTGATGACGGATCCGCCGCCGAGCATCTTTGGAGACAGCGGGGCGGAAAGAGGACGTCTGCAAATACACAATAATATCCCCGTACCAGGGATCGAGGGTGCTGATCAGAAAAAGAGTTTCGTCCGGGATATGATCCTCTGAAAGAGAGGGTACAGAAGGAGATGGCAAAGAGCAGAGTAACTCAGCAAAGACCAATGACTTCTTAGACTTGGCAGCAGTGAATTCCAAGTCAAACTCTTGGAGGATGACGATCCACTTTGAGTATTTGCCCCCCAGCAACTAACGTGACAAAATGTACGTCATTGGGTTGCAATCAGAAATCACGGTCGTGGTGTGCAACAAGATATAATGCCGGAAGCGTTGGACGGCACAAACAGCGGCCAATGCCAACTTCTCAATGTAAGCGTATCGAGTTTCCGTATCCAAGAGGTTGCGGCTGAGGTAATATATGACGTGCTCGTTGCCATCATCATCCTCTCAATGCCAGGCACTCGTTCGATGCACTACGCATACCTTCCATATCCAGATCTCATTGCAAAGCTGTCAATAGCAGATTCCGATCGAGATCAAGATCCAGCCATTGAAGCAGACAGCACCTACACTAGCAGCGTCTTGCACGAGAACCATGCCGATAGTGGTATCGGCGGCGTCCAGATACAGAGTATAATCACGGTGGTAGTTCAGAGGTCGCAATAATGGAGCAGAAACAAGGAGACCCTTGAGACATTCGAAAGACTCCTGAGCGATAGCATCCCAACGAAAGGGTGTGTCTCGCTTCAATAACCGTGTAAAACCTTTAGCGACCTCAGCATAGTTCGGAACGAATCGTCTTATGAAATTTTCTTTGCCCTGCAAGCTCTGCAACTGCTGCAGAGAAGCAAGGGGAGGAAGATTCAGAATAGCCTCGACTTTGAGGGGATCCAGACGGATGCCCTCTCGGGAGACGATAAACCCGAGAAGTCGGCCTGATTCAACGCAGAAGACACATTTATGAGGATTAAGCCTAATACGGTAGTGTCGACAGCGGAGAAAGATTTCACGAAGATGGGAAGGATGGTCCTGTCATTTGACTGAATGAGCTGGAAGATCATCCAGATACGGCTGTACAATGTGACGGATGTCATGAAAAGCATAGGACATTGCACGTTGGAAGGTAGCGCCGGCATTCTTTAAACCAAAAGGGAGCTTCTTGTAAGCAAAAGTGCCCCAAGGACAGATAAAAGCAGTCTTATGTTGATCAGCGGGCACAATATTGATCTGGTTATACCCAGAAAAACCGTCCATAAACGAGTAGATTTCGCTTCCTGCACACTCATCAATGAGTTGATCGATGAAGGGTGTGGGGAAGTTATCCTTAGGACAGGCACGGTTAATGTCACGATAATCAACACAGACTCGAATGGTGCCTTGCTTTTTATTCACAGGGACTATATTAGAGACCCAATCCGTGAGTGAAATGGGGTAAATGAAACCAACCTTTAGAATCTTTTCGACTTCTGCTTTAATGGCCGCAGCCTTTCGGGGGTGAACGGGGCGTAGGCGTTGACGAATGGGCTTAGCACCTGGATACGTAGGTATCTCGTGCACCACTATGCTAGGTTCAATGCCGGGCATTTCTTCGTAGGACCAAGTGAAGACATCACGAAATTCACGAAAAAGATTGGTGTAGAGTTGAACTTCCTCTGTAGTACAAGTGACTCCAATATGAATATGCTCGACAATCCCTAGTTTCACAGAGATGTCGATGGGTTGGGTTTGCGTAATATTTCCCATATTGCCTTCAGAAGACACTTGATAATTTGAATAGGTGTTTGAAGGGGCTGAAATGGGATACACGAAGCAAACTGTTCAAGACAGGCGATCATTTCCTAATGGGCAGGGAGGAATGAGGAACGGTGGTGATGATCAGACCAAGGGGGTTCCTCAAGAGACATGGTCTCTATAATGGCTTCATCGGAAGGAAATATTTCCTTTAATAGATCCGAAGTAGCATCATCTCCAAGCCAAGGGGAATGAACATATGAGTCGGGAACGCTGCTCGGAGGAGCAGGTTCGGGAGGGGGAGCTGATGCAGCAACGATTTCAATGTAGTTGAGCTCGGCAGGACTCAACGGCATCATATCGCCCCACGATTCTATCTGATTAGTGGGAGGAAGGACCCATGGATCAGAGCGCACAGAAATCATATTAACAGGAGCGAGATTAGGAGGTGGGAGGGGAAAGACACCCATCAGGGCGGGATCTTTAAAGAGTCTGGCTCCCACACTCTTACATGATTTGGAGGTATGCTCCACGAAAGGCACGTTACCTTCGGAAGAAGAGGTGAAGAAGGAGAGCTGGTCCATGGTGACAATCTTCCCCTGATGAGGGAAACGAATGACATGGAAAAGGGAGGAAGCCACAGCTTGCATGGCGTATGTCCAGCTACGTTCGAGGAGGAGGTTGTAGGTAAGATTAGCATCGACAACTTCGACCTCCACTTCTACCATCTTCCCTTCAAAAGAGATGGGCAACCATTGGAGGATACCATAAGGACGGGACTCTCTTCCGTCAAAGGCTTCCAATGTTGTAGGAGACCGGCTTAGCGTCGGAGAACCAATAGCTTTCCAACAGGCAACAGACATGATGCAAGTTGAGGCACCTTCATCAATGACTATACGATGAATCGTTTTAGTATTGATAATGACCTGTATGAGGAAAGCGATTTGGTGCGACAGTCTTGGCGTATGGCCCTCGAGGTCAAAAGAAATCAGATCCGAGTCAGCCGGGTCTATGCCACCGATGGCCGATAGCAAGGACTTCCTCTGGGAGGGGCAGCTTTGGAGCACTTCTATAGCGGACATAGCAGACGAGGCCTGAGCTAAGTCCTCAACGATGCTGTAGTGCTGGGCAGCACGAGAATTAGGGTTGTAAGAAGACTTCCGGAGTACACCTTTTGGAGGGGGTCGGATAGTCGTCTCAGTGTTAGGTCTCTCGATGTGGAGTGGACCAGAACTAGATGGAGGAGTGCTGGAGGAGACCTCAGGCTCTTTCTCGGCATGAGACGGATATTATTTTGCTCAAGTAGTGATGTGGACGGGAATCATCCCAGCCATAAACACTTGAGAGCCGAATGAAGAAGAGGGTTGCGATGGATCTGCCACCATTTGAGTTTGCTGTGAAGGGAAAGGTTCTTTAAGCACAGCAGGAGTCCCAGGAGCACCTTTCAATAATCGACTAACTTCGAACCACCTGGGGCAGTCCTTAGTATAGTGATCCTCATCACAGATAAGACACAGATACTTAGGTTTACGTTTGGCTCCTTCCTCGGGTGGAGGTTTAGGGGAGTCCTGTCTGGGCTGTTCGGATTTATTCTTGGCTTTCCCTTTCTTTTTCCCTTTCGAGGATTTATCCGCTGTGGTGGATTGGATGGCGTTAACCTCAGAAGTGTTTCCAGAATTAGATTGACCCTGAGAAGTGTTTTCGCTAGAAGCGTTCGATTTTTGCTTCCCAGGGTTCGCGGATGATTTCTTTGAAAATGGGTTTACAGAGCCAATAACACCGTCAACAGATGGCTTTAGCGGAGCTTTGGATGTCCTGGGTCTCGGGGCGTCTGGCAAATAATCATATAAAGTACCTGACTGAGAATAAACTAAGTCGAGGTACTAAGCACGCATGATAGATTGCTCTTCAGTTACACAAGCTCCCATGGCAATGTCTCGCGCGATCGCAGGGACAAAGGAGGCTTTGAACCAATCGGTTAGGAGCTGATCAGGAATCCAGAACTTGATCAAACGATGACACCATCTCCATTCATGTATATGATCGGATATATGCGTGGTCGTGTCCTATTTGAGAGACATAAGGAGATGTGTCCCTGTCTCATATCGAATGGGTAACTGAAAATGAGTTAGGAATGCCATAGCCAGCGAGTTGAAATCTTGAAATGTTCCGCGATTTAACTCAATATACCACTTAGCGGCCGAGCTGGTGAGAGTCCTTTGGAAGAGGCGAAGTTGGATGGAGTCATCAAGCCATGAGTTGGATGAGCACCAAAGGTGATAGGTCATGACATGGGCTTGAGGGTCCTCGCCAGCTTTGCCATCAAATTTTGGGCAATCAGTGGGTATCTTAGTCAGAACTGGTGGCCAATATGGATTATGGAGAATGGGATCATTTGTCAACTTGGACACATCTGGCAGTTCTAATGTCACTAAGAAAGGTAACTGAGGATTAAAGGACATTTGTGGCTGTGGAAGAGAGGTAGTACCAGGGTTCCAACCAGGTGGTGGTTGGCCCCATGGACTTTGTCCAGACGGGCCTGGCCCATAAGGGTTCTGCCCATAGGGATTTTTCCCATAGGGGTTTTGTCCATAAGGATTCTGTCCATAAGGATTCTGTCCATAGGCAGACAGCTGACCTTGGGTCTACCCCCCAGCACCCCATGGATTAGCAACTTGACTTGCAGGTGCAACATACTGTTGCTGATAATTCTGATAGGGGGTGACCTGCATTTGTTGATAATTTTGATAAGGGGTGAACTGAGTTTGCCCCTGGGGTTGCTGGTAACCATACGGTTGCTGAGCTCCATACTGAGCCTGATAAGAAGGTTGCGCCTGGTAAGAAGGTTGGGATTGTAACCCACCTTGCATTGGATAACCAATTTGAGTCTGGGGCCCAGAAGGATGTCCTTGAACAGGTTGAGCTTGGACCATCTGGCCGGAAGGTTGTCCTGGTTGGGTTTGGGACGGACCCGTTTGCCCAGAAGGATGAGCTTGTTGGGTACCAGGTTGTCCTTGTGCAACCGAGGGTTGTCCTTGTGGAACAGATGGTTGAGCGGGCTGGACGGTCGGTTGACCTTGAGGTTGACCAGCTTGTCCAGAAGGATGACTAGGCTGGGCAGTGGGTTGGCCCTGTTGTACGTAAGGTTGACCCCCTTGCCCAGAAGGATGACTAGGCTGGGCAGTGGGTTGGCTCTGCTGTACGTAGGGCTGACCCCCTTGCCTAGAAGGGTATCCCTGTTGGACTACCGGTTGACCTTGTTGAATATAAGTTTGTCCTGCTTGTCCAGAGGGATAACCTTGCTGGACACCAGGTTGACCTTGTTGGATGTAAGGTTGTCCTGGTTGTCCAGACGGGTAACCTTGCTGGGTACCAGGTTGCCCTAGATAACCAGAAGGTTGAGTCGGATAAGTAAAATATGGACCACTAGTGGCCGAAGGTTGTCCCTGATAGGGTTGTCCTTGTAAGCCCCCAGGTTGTCCTGGGTAAGACTGGTCGTAATATTGCTGCCCTTGGGGGGTTTGCATATAAGACAACTGGACTTGGTTAGGCGGTCCCTGAAGCTGTGCAGGCCTTATTTGGCCCCCATGGAAAGTGGTGGTGTTCCAAGCAACGGATAATGGTACCGAGACCTCAACAACAGGTTGAGTAGGCAAGGGTCTAGAAGGATAAAGGTATTGACCAGTAGAATCGTAATAATAGAATGGACCTTGCGCATTCGGATCCTGAAGAGCTTGTCCATACTCATCATACGGCCCCCCTCCTGGGACCGGACCAGAAGAGGGTGGTGCACTTTGTGCAAGATGAACAACTTTGGGTGTGTGTGCCAACTGGCCGCTACTCACTTGGTCATGAGGGCGACCAGCACTAGTAGTCAGAGCTGAAGACGTTGTAACAGCACTAACAACCGGAGTTGAATGTGCTACACAAACAGTTAGATTCGTTGGAACTTAAGCGATTAGTGTACTCTGGACTTGTGAAACAAAAGATCCTGTAGTGAGAGTGATATGGGGGTCCCACATACTCGAAGCAGGGATCCTGGCACTTATATTATCCCTCAACGACTTATAGCGTGAGGGTACTGGAGAAGTAGCTGGGATAGGAGTGTCGATATTCGACAAAACGGGTGTCTCACTCACTCTAGGAGATGTCTCATCCATGTGAGAGGTAGACATTGGAGACGAAACACTAGGGGGGGTAAAAGGAATATCGTCCTCTTTAGGCTCCCAGATGGGGTTCCAATGAATTTCGTAATCCTCGTCGTTCGGGGCACAAGAGTTGATCGGTTGGATGCTCGGGATAACAGGAAGAGTATCACTCACAACCGGTACCTCAGGAGCAACGGAAGACGGAGACCCTTGATCACTTGGAACGGGAGTCGACGGTTCAGCCAGGATGACAAACTTCAAACAAGACCTAAGGGAATCTAACGATAAAGGACCCTACTCAAACTAACACACACAAGATCTAACCAGGTAATGTTAATCATGGCCAAATAAATTTTAAGACGAAAGGACACAACTTGACCTTTTCATGTTTTAAGAGTCAAGAAAATGACAAAAAGGTGACTCTAGTCGCCTTCGAATGTTTTATGAGCCCGAAGTGACAAACTGCTCAAGTGAGCCTTTTCTTTTAAGGAGTTTGAAAAAGATCAAAAGTGACTACTCTGGAGAACTAGGCAAAAGGGTTTACCAAACAAATCCGTAAAACTACATATACACCTTGGCAGTCAATCTTCCCGAATGCTGTGTTCGGTGCGTTACGGCTTGTAAGGCGGCAGACACGGCTTCCTGTGGATAAATGATGATAACCTAGTGGGGTCTCCCCTATATACGCGATGGTATGTGGGAGCTCAAGTCCGTGCTAGACCACTATCGAGTCACAAAAGGAGGAATCACCCAACCGTAATGTGAAACAATAGTGACTAGGTTTAACGACGCCGGAGCACGTCTCTAGCCTAGACCTCTAAACAGTGAGCGTTATGTTCCAATGTGTTTTTAAGTTCATTCAGTTCATTTTATGGTTGATCTTTGATTAGGTTTCGATTTCCAGGTCCTACCGTATGTAATCTCTCACAATTCCCTAAATGCAAGCTATATGCCAAAGAATATCATTTCGTTCGATGAACACTAACTACGAGAGAGTTGAGAATTTTTCAAACAAACAAAATGACCACAAACAATCAAGAACCACTCTAATGCAGCTAATGGCAATAAACGAAACTTTTTTTTTTTTTAAGTCACTAATCAATGAAAAGCTCTAATTTCCATTAACTAATTTAACACAAAAGAGACTGTTCGTTTTCTTTTCAATGGCAAAGTTCACTAAACAAATTTTGAGAGATAATAACACCGAGTAAAAGACACAAATTCACTCAATGAGAACACAATCAAATCCCCAAAACACCAAGAAAGACCTTCAAACCAAAACGAAAGCACAAAGACCTCTATGAGCTATGTGATCTAAGCCCAAATGAAGCGAAGCGAAATCCAAGCGAAAAAGAAGCAAATCACTTGAACAACAATAAAAAACTTTTACAACTACTGAGCAAATGCAAAAGAGTAATCACAAAGTCGACTGGATGATCAAAGAACCCAAGACTCCTATGGAAGGCTCGATGCACAAAGCCATTAGATGCCCTAGGGCTGAAATGTGAAATCGATGGAAAGAGGCAAACACCTGAAGGACGGAGGTCTAAAACCAGTCAAACAAGGATCAAACACACTCCAATAATTGAAAAATACGTGGCAAGATACAAATCCAAACTCAGAGGGCTTGAAAACAAGGAAACTGGAAAAGTTGACTGATCCAAATGGAAAATGGCATCAACCCATGGTACTCATCCACCCATATTATTCATCGACCCATGGAATTTACCCATGGTATTGTAAATGGCATCTGCCCATGGTATTGTAAAATCCACCCATGGAATTTACCCATGGTATTGTAAATGGCATCTGCCCGTGGTATTGTAAAATCCACCCATGGTATTCATTCACCCATGGAATTGACTCGTGGTATTGTAACTGAAAAATACTATAAGTAACAAGTCACATTTTGTAAAAGGACAGATTGTCCGCTACAATGTAGTCTTTACAGTTCAGAGGCATGTAGCTGCCACATCTCTTCTCAGAGATAAGCTACCATCGCCCTAGCTGGTTTATTTTCATTACTATTTTAAATAAAAGTTTCTTTGTGGTTTTGTTTATTGGGCATTCTCCTCTTTTTTTCTTCTGGCAATTCAAGTTTTCAGATCTTGGGGGTCTCTCCTCCCAAGATCCATTTCAATCTCTTAGATCTTGGGGGCCTCCTCTCAAGATCCGGATCAGTGGTATCAGAGCAGGTTATGATTCCATGGGAATGAGGGTTTGATGCATATTTTAGTTTCAGATTTTGCAGCAATATTCAACAAACTTCAGGCATGTGCTACAACCTCCACAAAGCACTTTCTTGGGTCAAGCAGGAAGAAATTTTATTTTCTCATTTTTTTTGCAGGAATTTTTTTGGGCCGCGACTTTGCAGATCAGATCTGAAACATTTGGTACAAAATTTACAAAAAAAAATACCAGATCTGGATTCCTCTCAAAAAATCACCCAATTTCAAAAAAAAAATGGGTCGAATCGGAGTTCGGATGTGGGAGATATCGCTGATTTAAAATCAGCTATTTTATCAGAATTTTTGTGACGGCGGAACTGTTGCAGCGCGAATCTGAGATCTCAGAGTGCCCAGATAAGGATTTCCATCACATGGGAAGATGCAAAATGGTCCTTCTGCTTCTAAAAACAGGTTATAATAAATATTCTGAGTTATATTGACTGAGTTATGTCCATTTTAATTCTGGAGTAGCATTCAAAGTGGGTTCCCATTGGAGACGTGCCCTCCCACCCCACTTTAGTAGGCACCTGCTTCACATTCATCAGTTTCAACATAGCAGCATTCGGCTTGGGTTATTTGGAGACGTGCCCTCCCACCCCAGGCTATGTAGGCACCTGCTACTTCATCAGCAACCAACATCATGGTTATGGGTCATCCACAAACCCACACTTCATCGAAGTCCATTTGCTAGGCCGCACACTGTCAGTATCACAGTTGGTCACAAGCATTACAGGGTATCTCTATCCTCGGATCTTCGTTCGTCATGGTTATGGGTCATCCACAAACCCACACTTTATCGAAGTCCATTTGCTAGGCCGCACACTGTCAGAATCACAGTTGGTCACAAGCATTACAGGGTATCTCTATCCTCGGATCTTCGTTCATTATGGTTATGGGTTAACCACATAAAACCCTTATCTTCAGTGGCTCTTCATATTCAACAAAGGCTTCGCAGGAGGGAACTTTATGCAATGGGGACCATTGCTTCTTAAGGAGGGAGGAATGATCCGAATGGAAAATGGCATCAACCCATGGTACTCATCCACCCATATTATTCATCGACCCATGGAATTTACCCATGGTATTGTAAATGGCATCTGCCCGTGGTATTGTAAAATCCACCCATGGAATTTACCCATGGTATTGTAAATGGCATCTACCCGTGGTATTGTAAAATCCACCCATGGTATTCATTCACCCATGGAATTGACCCGTGGTATTGTAACTGAAAAATACTATAAGTAACAAGTCACATTTTGTAAAAGGACAGATTGTCCGCTACAATGTAGTCTTTACAGTTCAGAGGCATGTAGCTGCCACATCTCTTCTCAGAGATAAGCTACCATCGCCCTAGCTGGTTTATTTTCATTACTATTTTAAATAAAAGTTTCTTTGTGGTTTTGTTTATTGGGCATTCTCCTCTTTTTTTCTTCTAGCAATTCAAGTTTTCAGATCTTGGGGGTCCCTCCTCCCAAGATCCATTTCAATCTCTTAGATCTTGGGGGCCTCCTCTCAAGATCCGGATCATTGACAGGCCTGGCGCGACTGTCAGGCTGCAACTCACGCTTTTAAGGGATTAGCGCAAGTTGTCTTTGAGCAACATGCACCAATTGGCGCGACTGTTAGGCTAAAAAGCGCGCTAATCAAGTTTGCTAAGTCAAAAACAAAAACAAGCAATCCGGGGCTTGAAAATAGTATCCAGGCAAACCAGGCAGCAAGAGACAATAAAGCATCCAACCCAGAAAGCTATCTAAGCAATCAAAACAAGAGAAACCAAAGAGACAAGACAAACTCCAAGTTGTTTAGTTCGTAAACCAAACCGGAGATTGACTGAAGTGGCATTGATCTACTTCGCTAATGCAAAGCAATAGCGCTTCGAAGGCTATATGGCCGTACTTTAGGCTCCGTCTAAAGTTTACAAATCAAACAACAAGCTAACTCCCCAGCGGAGTCGCCAAATTGTTGTGGAGGTAAATCCTCTCTACGGACAGAGATGATCCCTACTAGCCCAGATCGGGTCTAGCAACAATCAAACAATGCTATCACGCAAGTTCCTAATTGCAAATAAAAAGTGGATGGTGAGAACCTACTTGGATTCCAACGCTAATGTTCGTAGAAGAGACGTCGCTCTCGTTCCTTTGCCTTGGCCGGTCACGATCCCCACGATCTCCGTGATTGGACACCTGCACATGCAAAGAACAAAACAAATACAAGCGTAAAATCCAATAGATGCAATTATATATCAGTCAGAAAAGATATAACTCAACATCAATCATAGGACAATGAGAGTGGAACCATAATGATAGTCATCTATTATTGATAAATAACAAAGAAGAATACAACCATAGTTCTAACGTCAAATCCTCCTTTGGCTGGGTAGTCAGCTACACAAGTCTTGCAAAGCTTGTTGGGATGGGAAACAAGCCTCTCTCTCTTGGGTGACAAGAATCTCCTCACTTAGATTTTGCCTTATGGGTGCAAAGAAGGCTCTTGCAGCTTCAAACTCTTGAACTCCTGGAATTCTCTATCACTATGCTGGAACTGGAACTAGCTTTCTCAAGGCACAGAGACAAGCTTTTATAGATAGAGATGAAAGAGATAGGATCAACCACATTATTCATGGGATTGGCTTTATCACTTATAAACTTCCATGAAAGGTGGCAAACCACTTCCCTTCTATGGAGATTCGAAGCCAAACCATCCTAGCTCAACATAGATTCAGTTGGTGAATGGGTTAAGGAGAACCTTCGGAAGCTTGTTGGTTAAAAACTTTACTCAATTCGGTTGGCGCGAGTATGAATCTGAGACAGAGCGCCAATGATGTGCCCTCTTTAGAGGATTTCCCCCATTGGCGCGGGCAGTACACTGTGGACCCGTGCTAATGCAAAAAGAGTTGTTTTCATGGATATTCTGCAGGAGATGTCTTCAGGGCATATGAAGCTCATACTTAGAGGAATACAATGCAAGTGGTTTTAGGTCATGTCACTTCTCACAGGTCCCGGAATGAGTCCTCCAGTGCGCGGGAGAGGGTTAATAGGGACAGTGACAAACGGTGACAAATTACTGTGTAACAAGGAGGCAAATTATATTCCTCTTTGGGACTTATTGATGCACACTGGGATAAGAAATTGCATTCCCCCTTACATGCTACTAGGTACTTCTTAAACCCATAGTACTTTTATGATAAGAGAAAATTTAATGAGGATGGGGAGGTTCACAGAGGACTTATGACATGCATGGAAAGGTGCTTCCCTGATCCAGAATTTCAAAGTGTGTCTTTTCCCAACTATAGGATTATAGAGCACCACCTAAATTATTTTCCTATACTAGTGTTATACGAGAAAGGTCTAAGGTGTTTCCAGGTAGTCTTTGAGGCTTGAAGGCTTTATCAGTTCATTAAACTTGTTTAAAATTTATTTTGTATGTAAAATGTTTTATTAAATTTTGTTAACCTTTTAAGTTTTATTATTTAGCATTTAGTACGTCTAATCACGAACCCTTACCACTTGCTAGGTATTTGGTGGAAAAACTTTTGTAGTGAGATGCCAGATTTGAGGAGATTTGCCATTCAAATCTTAAACCAAGCATGTAGTGCTTCAGGTTGTGAATGCAACTGGAGCATGTTTGAGAAAATACATTCTAAGAAGTGCAACCGATTGACACAAAAGCGCTTAAATGACCTTGTACTTTTCCATTACAATCTACAACTTTGCGACAAGAAAATACTATGTGAGAGCTTGAATTTGAAGGTTTCATAATCTGATTTGGAATTTAAAGTTTAAACTTTATTAAAAGTTAAACTTAAATTCACATTTCAATGTCTCATCATAATGATAGGTTTGGATCATTCACCAATATATCTTGAAGAGATAGATTTTCAAATTATAAATGCAGCAAATTGAGTTCAATTAGAGGAGGTTCCTCTTTTAAGCCTACGTGACTTGAAGAACTTTGAGAGTCAAGCAAGCGGAGGAGTGGGAGGAATCGCTTCTAGTTCTCACTCTTAAGAGTCTTAGACTCTTAGTTACTAATTTTTTCTAGTTAGTATGTAGTTGTTTGTAAACTTTTAGAAGCAGTTGCTTCTAGTTCTATGTAGTCACTAGTTAGGAGTCGTGACTCAGTACTTTGGATCATGTTTGGACTCATAACATATATGAGATGCTTATTCATTCATTATATTTTTGACATCTATTGATATTATGATTTGTTTGGACATGGCTTTACTGAATATCAATTAAAAATGTCTTTTTTTTTAATTCAATATATGTGTATATTTTTATTTATTGAATTCGTTGATTTTTTCCCGATTTTTTCCCGATTTTTTTCCATTTTTTCCCTAATCTGATTAAAACTCTTATCTCTTTTGCCTCATTGATTTATTGTCTATTCCGTGTCTAGTAACATTGGTTACAAGTTTCATTCTTCACTTATGAGTGCTAAGGTGTGCTAGAGAGTGCTAATGCATGCTGAGGAGTGTTAGGGAGTACTAGGGCAACACAAGGGAGCACTAGGTCAAATTGCATGGAAGTGAATGAATATGAGGGTGTGTTGGGGAGTGTCAATCAGTGCTAGTTGTCATGCGAAGGAGAGAGTGACAAGATATGCTAAGGACGGGTAAGGTATTCTAGGGAATATCAGGGAATGTCAAGAAGTGCTAGAGTGTGCTAGGTAGTTATGAGTGTGCTAAGATGTGCCAAATAGTGCCAAGGCATTCCAGGTGCTAAGACATGCTAGGATATGCCGGGTGCCAGAGTATGCCAATATGTGTCAAGGAGTTTCAAGGAAAAAAAAGGAATAACCAAGCTAAATGAAAGGAAATGAACACATAAGAGGGTTAATAAGTCGGTATTTTATCTTTTTCAAAAGGGGCATGCTAGGCACACTAATAATACGTTCCAATACATGCCAAGTGCTATTTTTTGTCAATGCAATATTATTTCAAGGAGATCTAGGGCATGCTAGGGACTACAAGGAATGCCAACACATGATAGGGGAGTGCTATGCTATGCTATGGCATGCCAACATGTGCTTTGGCGTCCTACTCATGGAAAGATGTTCTAGGTACAAAGATGTTCCAGGTACAAAGATGTTCCAAGACATGTGAGGTGCCAAGGAATGTTATTGTATTGTTCCAAAGCATGTTAAGGTGTGCCATGAGTGTTAAGGAGTGCTAGGTCTCTCTCATTAATAGAATTGACAGAGCTTGATTATGTATTAAATAATATAGTTCCTACACACACTAGTGGAACTTTATTTAAAGGAAATTTGATAGATAATAAACTTAATAAAGATGAATCATGTGTTGAGTCATAGGAAGACTATATTCTTATTACTTGAGGGAAATGATACACACTAATTACTTCTTAACAAATTGACTATCTATTATAACAACTATGACCTTCGACACATAATGAAAAAGAATCCACAACAATCATCTTAAATCATTGTATTTTCACAAAAAAATATAGTAACAAGTACATAGTGTCATCAAGAACTCATTGGAATGATCAATGATGATGAACATTTTTTACCATCACCAAAAGTAACCAAAAAGAGCATTGGTGAGGGTCAATAAAGGATCATCACTCGAAATGTCACCAAAGAGAGAATTAGTGATGGGCCTTTAACGACCCTCACCAAAAGTGTCACCAAAGAGAGAATTAGTGATGGGAAATTAATGACCATCACTATATACACTTACAACAATGATTTTTTAAAGACCGTCACCATATGCAACATTAGTGATGGACCTTAAAGGTCCGTCACCGGCATGAAGTGTCATTAAAAACTCATTGGAATGATAAATGATGATGAACATTCATTGACCATCACCAAAAGTAACCAAAAAGACCATTGAAAGATCATTACTAGAAGTGTCACCAAAGAGAGAATTAGTGATGGGCCTTTAACGACCATCACCAAAAGTGTCACCAAAGAGAGAATTAGTGATGGGCCTTTAATGACCCTCACCAAAAGTGTCATTGAAAATGGCTTTGGTGACAAACCGTAAAGGACCATCACTATATCCACCTACAACAACGCTTTTTTAAAGACAGTCACTGTATGCAACATTGGTGATGGACCTTAAAGGTCTATCACAAGCACGACCCTCACCAATGACCTTTTTTCTTGTAGTGGATGGGAGGAAAGTAGAGTGTATTGAGTAGAAAAGTTTATGTATTGGTTTTTGAGTATTAGCCTCTGGGATAACTGATCTGAAAATTTGGGAAAAAATTTTAATGCTATGCAAGCTCCCTCATCATTAATTTAAAACATGTTTGGGATCATTTCAAATTAACTGAATTGTGAGGAGTTGTATCAAGTGTCATGTGTCTTTTATGAGAAATTTATGAGGTTAATTAGTTGTTTGAAAACACATATACAACAAGTAAATTGCAGAAAAGTAAAACACAGCAACTCATAAAACCAAAGATGATAAAAGACTTCACCCCTTTTGGGCTACATCTACTTGGTCCAGCTTCCATGGCTTGGGCCTCTGTATTTTCTAAAAATGGAAAAAAGTGATGTTTACATTGCTCTATTTCTCCTGAAAACTACTTCAATGGACTCATAGCATCAAAATTAGCTAGGAACGTATTTTTCTGATCCCAGTTTGGTCAAATTTTGCCCAATTTATGGTCAAAATAGTTTCTCCTCGTAAACCCCCACTAAAACTAGAGGAACTTGAGTTAACTCCACTAAAATTGGAGTTTCCAACAAATTTGGAGGGTCCGCTGAAAGTCCTCCACCTTAATCGTGCTTAATTAGGAGTTAATCACGATTTAGTTAGTGCTGAACTCCATCTAATCCACATGGTTAAGGTTTAATGCTAGTTGTTAAATAGTGGTGGTCACATGTGCATTAAATGTTAGCAGTAACCGCTAGTGATTAACCCCTAAACCTTCAGTGCTATGTCTTTAAATATAATTCATGCACTATGATTATTAAGAAACATAGTCTGGTCTAGCGGTAAGGCAAGGTGCTAGAGTGGGGGAGGTCATGGGTTTGACTGCCCTAGCCTCCATAAAACTTATACTGCATGCCGATACCGGTCCTTTGGGGAGGGACACGTGGTGGCCTCCGAGCTTGTCACTTGTCCCTTCCTCATTGGTCCAACCTCCAACCAATCAAAACGTGCCAATTCACCATACCATTAACCAATAGCAACATGACACTTGACGAAACCATATTGGATGTTGACCAAACTTTGACTTTTCCCGGTCACGTACCACGTCAACAGTATGGACTGCTGACTCAGCAGTGACTGTATTTTTTTTTCAAAATTCCTCTGTTTGGCAAAGTGGTCATCAGGCTCTAACTTTCTCATATGAACTCTGTTTTGAGTGAAACAATTTCCATTGGGATCGTATCACCGAGATGGACACTGTCATTAAGGTTTTGATCAATTATGAGAATTTTGATTTTTGAGAAATTTTTTGCCCCTATTCCAGATTCCGATCAATAACCCTCATTATTTAAATGGAATCAAATTGGGACACATTTTTCATATTATTTGTAGGTATACATTCATTCATGCTCACTTTTTCATAAAATAGAAATCCTGTAGGTTGTCATTAATATATATAAATCTAAAATCATTTGTTGGTTAGTATTAAGAACCAGAAAATTTCTCTAAGTCTTTGTTTATTCCAATAGTGAGTTTGAATCTGATTTGTTTTCATAACATGCAACATTTAGGGCTTGGTTTTCTTCTTCTTACCATGAGTTTATTATGTTATGTGGTATAGACAAAATAATATGGAAAATGATGTTGTTTCGGTCATCACTTTTGGAGTTAGCTTTTGTTGATGAGGGTGAGATGGGTTTCAAGTTGGAGTTACTGATTTGGCATTTTTTCATCCTTCAGGTAGGTGCATACATTCTACTTCTCATGCTATCTTTTCTTGCTTTCAAAATAGTCCACCAAAAACTAGAGTAAAGCAACTTCAAAAAAAAGAATGAAATGACTATTTAGGTAGCGAAAAGTTTTTCTAATGTTATAAATTGACTTTTTATGTAGAAAAATTATAGATCAATAAAAAAATGCTTATATTATTAAAATTTAAGCATTAAAAAAAAACATGTAAGATCCTGGTTTAGGTTTAATAACATTTTTTATTTTTTATAGATTTTACTTGTAATTTTTAGTCATTGATTTTATAAAGATATCATAAGTCTCTCATTTTGAAGCGAAATCTTTTATGAACTATATCTCAGTGAGAACCATAAACTTTAGCAAGGACAGAAAGCTAGTTCTCAGAAGGGAATTCAATCATAAATAGTTTTCCTTATTTATATCTCTTTATTTTATTTTTTCTATGAAAATTTTTTTAATTCAATTACATAAGAAAGGGATTACATTCTGTAAATTCTATTACAACATTTTCAGTAATAATTTTAGAGGATAGAAAAGAAAATTGGTCTTGTTTTATCTTAGATAAAACAAGATGATCCTTCCTAAAGTTCTTCAGTATGCCAAATAACAAGATTTCTCAAAAAAAAAAATCTATGTCGAAAGCCCAATTTTACTAGCCTCACCCTATGATCCTCCATTTACATCCTCTACATTTCACCTCAAAGTTCATAAACAGTCTATAAGATTTGCAGTAAACATAGAAACATTAAGTAAAATCATCCAAAAAAACATCAACATCTATCACTTACTTCTAACTAAGATATTCATTCATATTTTATAAACAAGAAGTGTGCTCTGATTCTTGGAAGAGGCCATTCAACTCTTCCATCAACATTCATTTCTCAATTGCCAATTGCATTCCTCATTTAGAAAACTCATCAACTATCTTATTTCTTTCTCTGTAAACATGCTGGCAAGATAAATATGTAAAACATGACTTTGGAAAATTAATTTCCTCTAATACTGGTTGGAGAAGAAAGTTGTCCATTTGATATTCTACAGTTAACTATTTTATCACCAACTTTGAGTCACTAGAGACTTGAAGAGGAGAGGTCATTTTTTTTGCATAGGATTGATGTGTTCATAGGGTCTTTAAAGGATAATATCCAACATGATGTTCACCTTTCGGAACCTGATTCATTAGAAAAGGCATTCAGGTTAGCAAGAAAAATGGAAAGCAAAATTATGGCAACCATGAAGCATACAACTCACAACTATAAAGACGGAAGTGTTGTTGCCCCTAGTCTTCCACAACCTATAAGGTTGACACCACAACAATTGGAAGAAAAAATAGCAAAAGGGCTTTGTTACAGTTGTGATAGCAAATACACTAAAGGTCATAAGTGTGCTGAGAAGAAATTATTCTACATAGATTGTGAAGAGGAAGAAGAAAAGGAGCAAGAAAGGTCAAAAGAAGAGGATATACTCCAGGAACAAAGCCTAGATGAAGAACAAATAAATCTGACCATATCTTGTAATGCATTGGTGGGAATTACCACTCCTCAAACCATCAAGATAGAAGGACAAATCAAGAAGAAAAAGGTAATAGTGTTGATTGATTCAGGAAGCACCCAAAATTTTGTTCATTGTAAGGTAGAAAAAGAATTGAATTGCTTCCTATATCTAGCACCAGAGTGTCAAGTGATGATTGCAAATGGAGGAACAATAAATTGCTCTGGAAAGTGCCATAATATCAAGCTATCCATGGGAGAATATGTATTGACTAGCCCAATGCTTTCCATTCCAATGGGAGGTGTTGATGTTGTACTAGGAGTCCAATGGCTACAATCCTTGGGTACAATAGCTTTTAATTTTCAAGAACTTTTCATCAAATTTTCTATGGAAGGAAAGGAAGTTGAATTAAGGGGTATTGTAGGGAAACTAGGAAAGATAATCAGCTCTAATGGTATGACAAAGCTTCTAAAAAAGGAGCAAAGAGGTGTAATTGCACAATTATGTTTGCTAGATGTTTCCACATCGGAATCATCTATTTCTCCAGATCTCCAAAAAGTCCTGGACAATCATTCCAAGGTATTTGAGACTCCCAAAGGTCTCACACCTATGCATGATCATGATCATGCTATTCATTTGATTCCGGGAAGTGTTCCTCCGAACATCAGGCCGTACAGATATCCCTATGTCCAAAAGAGTGAAATTGAACGTATGGTTGCAGAAATGCTAGAGGCTGGTATAATTCAACCAAGTCAAAGTTCTTTCTCTGCTCCAATAGTATTGGTGCACAAGAAGGATGGATCATGTTGCATGTGTCCGGATTATAGGGAGGTCAACAAGCTCACTATTAACGATAAGTTCCCCATTCCTGTCATTGATGAATTACTGGATGAATTGCATGGATCAATTTACTTCACCAAGTTGGATCTTCGTTCAGGATATCATCAAATCAGAATGAAGACTGAAGACATTCTGAAAACAACATTCATGAAGGTCATTATGAATTTTTGGTCATGCCTTTTGGCCTTACCAATGCACCTTCAACATTTCAAGGTTTGATGAATTCAATTTTCAAACCATTCCTTAGAAAATTTGTGTTAGTATTTTTTGATGATATACTAATCTACAGCAAGTCTTGGAAGGATCATTTTGAACATGTTGACAGGGTGCTACAACTATTGGAGGAGAAACAATTATATGCAAAAAGATCCAAATGTTTCTTTCGAGTCCAGGAGGTGGAATATCTGGGTCATATTGTATCTCATGAAGGAGTTAAGGTAGACCTTAGCAAAATTAAAGCCATTAAAGAATGGAAAATCCCCACATCCATAAAGCATCTGCGAGGATTTCTCGGGTTGACAGGGTATTATCACAAGTTTGTTAAGAATTATGGGAGAATAGCAGCACCTCTAACAACATTAGTGAAGAAAGATGCATTTTCATGGACTCCAGAAGCAACAAAGGCCTTTGAACATCTTAAAGAGGCAATGTGCCAAGCACCGGTCTTAGCTACACCGGACTTCAAAAAAACCTTTATTGTGGAATGTGATGCTTCAGGAAAGAGAATTGGTGTTGTTCTAATGCAAGATGAAAGACCCATTGCTTTTGAAAGTCGTCTAATCAAGGGAAAGTTTTTAAGAAAAGCTATTTATGAGAAGGAAATGTTGGCAATACTCCATGCACTTAAGAAATGGTGACCCTACCTAATGGGAAGACACTTCAAGGTAAAAACGGATCATGATAGCCTTAAATACTTTTTAGAACAAAGATTATCCTCTGAAGAGCAACAAAAGTGGGTCACAAAGATGTTGGGTTATGACTTTAAAATCATCTACAAAAAAGGGAAGCAAAATGTGGTGGCAGATGCACTCTCAAGAAAGGATGAGGATGTGGAAGCATTGTTGTGTGCCATTTCTATTATCCAACCAGATTGGATAAACAAAGAAAAGGAGGAATGGAAGAATGACGAAGAAGTGTGGGCACTTATTCGAAAGTTACAACAAGATTCCAGTAAGTCTGATACATTTAGCTAGAAAAATGATTCATTATGGTACAAAGATCACTTATACCTCTGTAAGAATTCCCAGCTAAAACAAAAGATTCTTATGGAATTGCACACTTCTCCCTTAGGAGGGCACTCAGGATTTTTAAAAACTTACCACAAGGTTAAGAAGGAATTTTTTTCGGATGGCCTTAAATCAGATATTCAAAAGTTTGTGGTGGAATGTTTGGTTTGCCAACAAAATAAAGTTGAAACAATTAAGACACTGGGTCTATTACAACCTTTATCCATTCCAAGCCAACGTTTGGAGGAGGTTTCAATGGATTTTATCACAGGTTTACCCAAGTTTGATGGAAAGAGTGTCATCATGGTGGTAGTTGACAGACTTACCAAGTATGCACACTTTTGTGCATTATCACATCCATTTAAAGCCAGTACAGTTTCTACTGCATTTATGGAAACACTTCAAAAGCTACATGGAAACCCAAAGATTATTGTAAGTGACAGAGATCCCATTTTCACTGGAAATTTTTGGACAGAATTATTTTCTTGTCTTGGTACTCAGTTAGCTCATAGTTCATCTTATCATCCTCAATCTGATGGGCAAACTGAGATAGTAAACAAATGTTTGGAAGGATATCTTCGTTGCTTTGTATCTCATAAACAGACACAATGGGTCAAATGGTTGCCACTCGCTAAATGGTGGTATAACACTTCCTTCCATACAGCAACAAAAATGACCCCATTTATGGCACTTTATGGGTATCAACCACCATCCATCACATCATATTTAAGAGAAAATTCTAAGGTTCAGGCAGTGGAACATCACATCGAACATCAACAACAAGTCCTCCAACTCCTAAAGGATAACCTCGTGTTGGCATAGAATAGAATGAAACAACAGGCAGATCAACATCGCAGTGAAAGAAGTTTTGATGTAGGTGATTGGGTATTCCTACGGCTACAACCATATAAGCAAATGTCCCTCAAGCAAGCTAAAAAGGATAATAAATTATCACCAAAGTATTATGGTCCGTACAAGGTGTTGCAAAAGATTGGTACTATGGCATACAAATTGGAGCTTCCTACAGCTTCTCGATTGGACCTAGTTTTCCATGTTTCATGTTTAAAGAAGGTTATAGGCGACAAGCTCCCAGTTCAAACAATATTGCCAGAACTTGACGAGGAAGGAAAAATTATATTGGAACCGAAAGTAGTCACAGAAACAAGAACTCGACAGCTACGAAATCGATCAATTTCAGAGTATCTTATCAAGTGGAAGAACTTATTCGTTGAAGATTCCACATGGGAGGATGAGAATTTTATGTAGAAGTATCCCAAACTACTCAAGCATTGAGGAAAACACCTTTTTGAAGGAGAGGGGCATGTTGGGTCCCTATAATACTAGTGATTGCCCCATTACTATTGCAGTTATAGCCCTTATTAATATTGTTGTGCCCATATTGCCCCATATTGTTATTACTGTGCCCCATAGAATCCCTCTATTATTATTTTTGTGGCTTTATATTATTATTGTTAGGTCGGCTGGATTATATTGTGACTCCTTAGACTCCTATATACAGAAAGGAGGTTTTTTCATTTGAATCAGCCAAGAATTGTTCATTTATGTAATGTAAAGGAGGTTTCCCCCTCGAAGAGGCTGAATTCTAAGGCGTTCATCTATCTTTTCTATCTTTTCTTGAGCTGGTTTCATAAAAGCCTCCATGAGATGAGGAAATTTCTGTTGAACTTGGTCCCTAGTTAACCACTTTCCCTAATGAAGGAGTTGACATGCATTGACAACTCGATATAGTTGTATCCTCTATTAGCGAGTGTTCTTAATCTGTGTATCCATGATCTAATCAGTTTTCACATGTTCCATTCAACTCAGGTTGAGCTCTATTGGTGTGAGTTGTTATGCAATGTGGGATGTGTCCAACAATGGTGGAGTGTATGGCCAAAGGCGGTCTACATTGAACACTAGGTGAATATCAAGGAATAGTGGGATGCTGAGCTAGAAGGTATTGTCACCGACAACCTTGGTGATGGTGTATGGCCCATATCGGAGCGGGTGAAGTTTGCAGTGGTCCAACAAGGCGCTCCTTCTCCAAATGTAGCCAAACTGTGTCACCCACCTTTAACTTGTGCAGCACTCGATGCTGATCATGGTGCTGCTTGTACATAGCATTGGATCTGTCCAATATATCATGGACCTATTGATAGATGTGTTGAATGTACTCAATGAAGCTGTTAGCCCTTTCAGCTTTGGACTAGACGTGAGTTGAATCTGCCTCAATGGCTGCAAATGGTATCGCCACATCAATGGGACATAATGGTTGAAATCCCAACCCTACCTGAAAGGGCTTGTGGCCTGTTGAGATATGGAGAGATTTAATGTAGTTGTGTTGGACATAAGGGAAACTTGCATCCCACCTGCATGGATCCTTTGAGTTGTACATGCGCAGAATGTGTACGATCATCATGTTGAAAACCTCTATTTGGCCATCATTTTGTGGATGGAAAGACATGGACATAGTAATTTTTCTATCCAGCATCAACTGGAGACTAGACTAAAATTCACATAAGAATCTGTTTTCTCGATCTGAGACAATGGATTGTGGGATCCTAAAGTGTACCCACACTCGCTCAAAGAAGAACTTAGAAATGGCCTCTACTATGATTCTCTTCTTGCAGGCTGCCGTGATGGCCATCTTAGAGAATTTGTCGATGACTATGAAAACACAATTATTGTCATGCTTAGTAGAAGGAAGGTCCAACATGTAATCCATGGAGATAGATTCCCAAGGCCAACTAGGAGTAGGTAGAGGAGTATACATGCCTTGCTTCTTGATGGTTGGTGTTACACAGCAATTTGTCACTGTCATCCAGTCAGTATCCCTACTGTGTCATGAAATCAAATTTATCATGCTCATGCTCTCTAAACTAGCCAAATAACCCACTTTGCCAAAGTTTTTGCTATCAGCGCGACTTTTGTCCAAATAACCGCGCTGATGGGCGCTCCATAACAGACCAAATGCGCTGCCAGCGCGGAAGTACACCTGTTTTCCGCGCTGATCGAATTTCATGAGCCAGCGCGTCTTGCCTTTGTATTGGGTCGCGCTGACATGACTTTCCTAGTCATTGAGGCGCGACGCCAGAGCGCCAGTTGCCTTATAATCCGCGCTGATCCTGTTTGGGCGAATTTGTTCCAACAGCCAACCTTCCAGATGCCTCCAGACCTGGTTGTTGGCCTTGTGAGCATCGCCCTCCCTTCTATGGCATGTCTGTTCGTCTTATGGGCCACCTTTCTTGGAGATGAGCTTATCCTTCCACCCTCCATGGAGACTCCTTCTCCTATATATTCCTCCACCATTACTATCAGCAGCTAGTTTTTTGGAGATAGTTTTGATAACAAGGAATTCATAGTTTTGTGTGCTGCTGCTAGTAGATAGTATGGTGTGCTAGAGTGTGGATTGCTAGAGAGCTAGAGAAAGGTTATGAAGTCTTAGAGCTTTGTGTGAGAGAGAGTTACTTGATTTGGGAGATCCACTTCTTGGGTGAATGCTTATGAGACTTGCTGGCTGGACCCTCTCGAGAAGGACTCAGCGTCAGAACAATGGTTGTATCTTTCTCTGATTATTGATTAATAATAGATGACTACTGTTATAGTTCCATTCTCATTTGTCTATGCAATGGTTAAATGTGAATTACATCCTTTCTGACTGATGTATGGTTGCTTTTATTAGATTTCACGCTTGTGTTTGTCTTCTCTTTGTATGTGCAGGTGTCCAACCACGAGGATAGTGGAGGATCGTGACCGGCCAGAGCAAAGGAGCGAGTGTGGCATCTCTTCGTCAAACAAGAGCGTTGGAATCCAAGTAGGTGTCTTTTACCTACTTTGTGTAATTGCAATTAGGAGCTTGCAGAGTAGCATTGATTGATTGTTGCTAGACCCCTGCTGGGCTAGTAGGGATTGCCTCTATCCGTAGAGGGGATTTACCTCTCCAACAACTTGGCGACTCCGCTGGGGAGCTGGCCTTTGTCCTTTTTCATTCATCCTTGTTTTGAGTTTGTTTGATTGCTCTCTTTTTTAAATTTTGGGGATTAATTATCAGTCTTTTGCGTTTCCTGGGTTGATCTGGGAAATGCCCCTGTTTGATTGAAAGATTGGCTGTTTTGATTTGGGAGTTTTGATTTGCCTGTCACTATTTTTGAGCTCCATCGCAGATTTAATTTTAACAGTCGCGCTGAAAATCGGATCAGCGCGGAAAAAACGTGTATATCCGCGACGCCACTTTATAGCTTAATTCCGCGATGACTGTGTTTTTCTGAGATCAGCTCGGTTTTTTGGGCAAAAGTCACGCTGACAGCTCGGGTGGTCTGTGTAAAAGTTGCGCTGACATGGGTTTTTAGTGTAAAACTTGCGCTGACTCCTGAAAAGTTGTTTTTATAACTTTATCTCCTGAATTCATCAATCTTTCTTATCCCCTGTGGTTTCTTGTCCCTCATTAGCTTGTTTTGATTGCTTTTGGTTAAGGGACGCTCTCTCTTTGATTTCATTCGACTGAGTCTTGTGTTTTTAGACCATGTGACCTAGCCCTTTAGAAGTTTCATCGAGAAACCATTTGCTTGGGTTACTTGTCTATTCAAGGTTCATCCACAACCCTCTTATTGATTTGCTTGAGGCTTTTTCACTGCTTGTTGCTGGTTGATTTTTAGCGTCGATTATTGAACCACTTTTTTATGTTGATTCGATTTCTTCACTACCAAGCATAGATTACGATTGTTTGGATCGATCAGTTCACACTTGCTTCCTTCTTGCTTGAATTCCTTTTTGCCTTGCCGAGCTTAGATCACATAGCTCGTGCGAACCTTGGTTTTTCCTTTTGGTTTGGAAATCTGTTTTGGGTGTTTTGAGAACTTCGTGTGCTTTCACTAAGTAGTTTGCTTGGTGTTTTGGTTCCTCCAAATTCATTTAGGTGCTTCGGGTCATTGAAAGGAAATCAAACTAGTAGCTTTGCTTTGAAAATTGAAAAGGAAAAGAACATTTCATTGATTTACATTTTCAAAAGAAAAGTTTCCTTTCCTCGCTTTAGCTGCATTAGATTGTTTGATTGCTTGTGTTCGTTTTGTTTGATTGAAATCTCTTTACCCTTCTATAGCTAGAATTCATCGAGCAAAATGATTCTTTTTGACATGTAGTTTGCATCTAGGTAATTGTGAGAGAACATACGATAGGACCTGAAATCGAAACTTAATCTCAAGATCAACTATAAAATGAACCGAATGAATCTAAAAACGCATTGGAACTAAACGCAAATATCTAGAGGTCTAGGTTAGAGACGTGTTCCGGCGTCTTAAAACATAGTCACTGTTGTTTCACATTACGGTTGGGTGATTCCTCCTTCTGTGACTCGATAGTGGTCTAACACGGACTGTGCTCCCACGTACCGTCGCGTATATAGGGAGACCCCACTAGGCTTTTATCCTTGATCCATAGGAAGCCGAGTCTGCCGCCTTACGATTCGCAATGCAGTGAACACAGCATTCACGAAGATTGACCACCCGTACCCTAAAAAGTATTCTGTGGTTTTGCGAAAAGTCTGGCACACCTTTTACCTAGAGTCTCCAGAGCAGTCACTTTTGATCCTTTTCGGACTCCCTAAACGAAAAGGTGCCTGTGAGCGTCTTGTCACTTCGTGCTTATTAAACATTCGAAGGAGACTGGAGTCATCTTTTCGTCCTTTTCTCGATTCCTGAAACATGAAAAGGTCAAGTTTAATTCCAGTGTCTTAACAATTTATTCGGCCTCGATAACATTTCCTGGTTAGATCTTGTGTGCGCTAGCTTGAGTAGGTTTCGCTTTCTTTCTCAATGGCAACTTTTCCGGGGTTCACCAACCCAAGTTCCCCTCCTGATGGGAATCCTGGTCATTTCCCTCCTCTCGGGAATGTTGGTGCTCCTTATATGGCAACATTATCCCTTCCAGGGTTAACTGTCGGGTTGCCTGTGTGGTTGTTTTCAACCTCTTTGGTCCCTACCGTATCGGCTGTTAGTCCATCAGTCCCTCCACCTGAACAACGTCATGTTAATCCTAAGGTGGATCTCTCCCCTTCGATGCCTACTTCTACGTCGTCCTCTTGTACTTCGCCTGGTGAAATTCTCGATGTGAATAACCAGGTGGCTAAGAAGAAGAAGAGGAAGACCAAGAAGAAGAAGTCCCCTAAGGGAGAGCCTACGCACACAGTCCCCCTCTCAAGTCCAGCTATCCACTCCAGTATACCTGAAGTCGGGTCACCTTCTGCTCCTCCGCGGAAGGTTAAGTTTCCTTGTCGATTATGTAGGGAGGACCATCTGCTTCGTGATTGTCCTGGCATTCCCAGGGTATTAGAAGTGTGGTCTCACGATCCGGCCCGCCCTTCATCGTCCACTAATGATCATGGCGATGCTACCTCATCAGTTGGGAATGGTAAGGAGAAAGGGAAGTTTCGAATCCCCTGTCGACTTTGTGAAGGCAAACATCCCCTTCACCTTTGTCCCCTCATGGATAAAGCCTCTGCTGTGTTGGAAAGTCTTGCTGCTCCTCCGAATCCATTTCCCGCCGGTTATCAACGTCTTTCTACAACTGTAGATCGCGCCCCTGTTGACAAAGAGATCGCTTCAGATTCCCCTTTTGTCCAGGCCCCTCTTCCCAAACCTGGCTGTTCCCAGTCTGTTCCAGACCCGCCGTTGGTCGGAAAGGGTGTTGACTCGAGTTCACCTCCTCTCAACCACTCTGTTTCGGAAGAGCAAAGTTCTCATGTCCTTCTCGTTTCCTCAGATTCTCCTGAGCTTGATAAAGGTTCTCCTGAAACCTCTCCGGAGAATTTAGATTCGGTTCTTTCCGAGCGGGGGGGCAACCATATGGTTCCCCCACCAAGTAGTTCGGTCATCTCCTTTGATTGGAGTCGTCTGACTGCCCCTCCCCTTCCGTCCCATGTGCCTTTCTGGGTCACCGCCTATGCTTGCAATAAGGCGCTGCCCGGCACTGTGTTAGACGAAGGAGCATCGGTTAGTCTCATGCCCGTTACTACTTGGCGAGCTTTGGGTTCCCCATCACTTGTACCCATTGCACCGCATCTCACCGCATTTGACGGAGGGACGAGTCAGCCATTAGGGATCCTCCCGAAGTTTCCTATTACTTTGGGGGGCAAGACTGTCTATATAGACGTCTCAGTTACCCAAGGTTCTTTAGACTTCAGTCTTCTCCTTGGTCGTGATTATGTGTATGCCATGGGAGCCCTTGTTTCTTCACTTTTCCGTGTGGTCTGCTTTCCACACGACGGAAGAATCGTGACATTCGATCAGTTATCGTTCGTTCGTCCACAAGCCCCTCCCGTGCATTCGTCTTTCCCTCCTGGCTTTCATCCACAAGTTGCATCTGCCTCGCCGCAAATCAACTACGTGGCCACCCACCCCGTGCCCGTACCCAGTGATGACACCATCGTGCATAGTGTCCTGGGGGCATTAGGTCCTGATTTCCAAGATGTCGGCCTTCCCTCCGGAGCCACTTTCTTGGGGGCCTCCACTTCCCATTCATTATGATGAAGTCTGGATGGAGCATAGTTCCTTTCCGGTGTCAAGCTCCTTAAAAAATGAAACCAGGTCTGGCGGAGCATAGTTCCTTGTCTTGTGTCAAGCTCCTTAAAAAATGAAACAAGGGTTATGAGGATAGTTCTTTCACTGTGTCAACCTCATTAAAAAATGAAACAACTCCCTTTCCAAATCGAGTCTTTTGATTAAGATCTCGTAAAATACAAGTCGAGTCTTTCATAGATCTCGAGAGTGAACCTTCATTCCATCCACTTTGTTGAATGCAATGAAGCTTGGGGGGCATGTACCTTGATTTTCATTCTTATGCTGGGGGCATGCAAACTTATAACAAGCATAGTTTTTCGTTTCAAGCTTGTGTAAACATGAAACCTAATCCAAGCAGAGTTCTCCATGGTTCAAGCTTGTGTAAAAATGAACGCATACCCTGATTTACATCTCGTGATTGCCATGTTTACCCGCTGAATTCCGCTAGATGAGCCTTGGTTGTTTTCATTCCATCGCCACCATCTCTTTGGCCGATCATATGCTTTCACTTGGTTGTTTTACCTTTCCTGAGGGACCGCAGTTATGAGTGGTTTTGATAGCCAGCCTCTTGACCATTACATGTTTTGAGCAGTTCCACCTTTGCCGGAACCAATTGCTACCCTTTATACCACTCGTTCCTCTAGGACGAGTCTCCTTTAAGCTCTTTTCTGACTCGTAAAATATGAAAAGATTGCCGAGTATTTTCCCCTTTTTTGACTCGTTAAAGAGAATAAAAATGGAGGTCTGCTTTCAGCTCTTTTCTGACCGTTTAAAGATGAAAAGATTGCCGAGTCCCCCTCTCGACTCGTTAACGGAACAAGAGGCGGTCACTTTTAAAGCTCTTTTTTCGACCGTTTAAACTAAAAAGATTGCCGGGTGTTTGTCGTTTCGCTCTCGTTATTGGCTCCAAAACGACGTACTTCTGACCGCTTTTTTACTTTTTCGGGTCGAAGTCACTACTTACGAAAAGTACTCCTTGATCGTAATGGTCGGGCGGTTCTTTCGAGCATTGTTTTATACTTTTTCGGGCTCGAGAGACACAAATTTACGAAAAAGGACCCCGTGGAGTTTTCTTTTCTGCTGTCTTTTCAGACTCTCTAAACAGGAAAAGACGCCGAGTTTTTCCGTCGTCAGACTCGTTAAAACTCAATGACCTCGGGTATTGTCAACATGACACTTTTTCAAGCATATGCTACCCCCGTCAAGCTTGTCATCCAAAAATAACCGGGGTACCTGCCAGAAATGGTGGGGAAAATGGAACTGTAATCACAGTCGTGTCGGCAGTATGTCGCTCTTGAACATGGCACTCCTCTGCTTCGTGTCTAGGTGGGACCATCTCATCTTGTTTTTCACTGGCCTCCGTGGGTTTGGGATATCCTATTTGACCTCTCATCTGCTCAGTTGCTTTGTCACCATGACCTCTCTTCATTTGATGTCAAATACTGCCAAGTCCGTCAATGTGCCACTGATATGTTCAAGAGAAGTTGACCTCTGCAGAGTTACAACCTACCCTTGACGCCTCACATACTTCTGATTCGTCACACTAATCTTCCTTTGTCTCGCGTCGATGATGTGGGAAACATTATGGCCCACCTTCGATCAAGGTTGCCTCCTGTCGACTTCAGCTCATTATCCAGGACGGTGACTTAGAGACCCCTTCCAGGTGCCTTAGAGCCTGCATGCCTCAATGGCAGGTTCTTCGTGTTCGACGCGAGGTTTTCATCATTGGCCTCCGATCGGATGATTCCGCGGGTGTTCGACGCCAACTCATTGATTCGCATGTCGTGGATTGTACCTATAGTACCTTGAGGACCATTGTCATTATTGGTGGCCCCTCTCGCGTCTGTTAACAGTTTTCATCATTGACTGGTACTCAGACGATGTTCATGCATGTTCGACTTCAACTCATGTATTCACGTGCTTGAACTTGTACTTTGTTCGGATTGGGATGGAGCGCAAGACCCTGGTTCTAGTCTGTTGTGGGCCAGGCTGCGATTTTTGTGGATCGATATTACATGACTCATTGATGGATGGCTGCGACCATACCTGAGTCTTTTAGGATGGCTGCGACCATACCTTATTATCATCATGGTCTCTTCAGCTGGGTGGTTGCGTCCATACCGCAGACCTTTCTTTATATGTCTTTTGGATGGCTGCGCCCATGCCTAGACTACATGTAATCAAGCTATCAGTTGTGCATACGTGCAGGTCCTTCCTGGTGGTGTTCCAGTTCGGAAGTTTTGTAAAGCATTTCACCCCTCCCACTCTCTCGGGCTTCATGCTTTAGGGGGCATCTGTTACACAGCAATTTGTCACTGTCATCCAGTCAGTATCCCTACTGTGTCATGAAATCAAATTTATCATGCTCATGCTCTCTAAACTAGCCAAATAACCCACTTTGCCAAAGTTTTTGCTATCAGCGCGACTTTTGTCCAAATAACCGCGCTGATGGGCGCTCCATAACAGACCAAATGCGCTGCCAGCGCGGAAGTACACCTGTTTTCCGCGCTGATCGAATTTCATGAGCCAGCGCGTCTTGCCTTTGTATTGGGTCGCGCTGACATGACTTTCCTAGTCATTGAGGCGCGACGCCAGCGCGCCAGTTGCCTTATAATCCGCGCTGATCCTGTTTGGGCGAATTTGTTCCAACAGCCAACCTTCCAGATGCCTCCAGACCTGGTTGTTGGCCTTGTGAGCATCGCCCTCCCTTCTATGGCATGTCTGTTCGTCTTATGGGCCACCTTTCTTGGAGATGAGCTTATCCTTCCACCCTCCATGGAGACTCCTTCTCCTATATATTCCTCCACCATTACTATCAGCAGCTAGTTTTTTGGAGATAGTTTTGATAACAAGGAATTCATAGTTTTGTGTGCTGCTGCTAGTAGATAGTATGGTGTGCTAGAGTGTGGATTGCTAGAGAGCTAGAGAAAGGTTATGAAGTCTTAGAGCTTTGTGTGAGAGAGAGTTACTTGATTTGGGAGATCCACTTCTTGGGTGAATGCTTATGAGACTTGCTGGCTGGACCCTCTCGAGAAGGACTCAGCGTCAGAACAATGGTTGTATCTTTCTCTGATTATTGATTAATAATAGATGACTACTGTTATAGTTCCATTCTCATTTGTCTATGCAATGGTTAAATGTGAATTACATCCTTTCTGACTGATGTATGGTTGCTTTTATTAGATTTCACGCTTGTGTTTGTCTTCTCTTTGTATGTGCAGGTGTCCAACCACGAGGATAGTGGAGGATCGTGACCGGCCAGAGCAAAGGAGCGAGTGTGGCATCTCTTCGTCAAACAAGAGTGTTGGAATCCAAGTAGGTGTCTTTTACCTACTTTGTGTAATTGCAATTAGGAGCTTGCAGAGTAGCATTGATTGATTGTTGCTAGACCCCTGCTGGGCTAGTAGGGATTGCCTCTATCCGTAGAGGGGATTTACATCTCCAACAGTTGGTTTGGTAATGGCAAAGGTGGTGTAGGATTTAATGTAATTCCCAACATCTTGATGAAGTTTCAGCCAATAAAAATATCGTTGCGAGATAGCCACTGTTTTCTCTACTCCGAAATGTCCAATGAACTGACTATGTTGCACCTCCCAAATCATCTTGACACGCTAGCTTGAAGGAACATAGATGTGTCCTAGGTGGCATATCAATGCATCCCGAAGGTGAAAATTTGAAACTTGCTTCCCTTCCAAGAGTGTCTGGTATGTGCTATTGAATTCTAGATCACTCTTGTAAAGATGCAGCCAACGCGAAGTCTCATGCCCACAAGAGTCGAGCACAATGATCAGTACCATGACTAGTGGTCAGTTGAGGCAATCAACAACATTATTGGTGTTTCCCTTCTTATAATTAGTGTTCAAATGGAATTTTTGCAAGTACGTGGACCATTTCTAATGGTGATCGTTCTCCAACTTCCCTTGTGTCTATATGAACTATAGGGGTCAGTGGTCTGTGTGGATGGTCGTTTCCTTCCCAAGAATGTAATGCTTCCGTTGATGGAAAGCCTACACAATGGAATACATTTCTTTGTCATAAGTGAATACTTTCAGACTGTGTTTCAAAGTGTCTCACTGTTGTAATCTACTAGATGCCCATGCTGAGTAAGAACCACACCAATAGCATAGTCGGAGTCATCTATCTCAATCTCAAATGGTTGTTGGAGGTCTGGTAATGTGAGCACTCATGGAGAGGAGAGGTGATGCTTCAATTAAGGCCAAGTGATATGAGAGAACCCCAACACAAACCCTTGGTAGACACAGTATGGTTTTGGATGTGCAGTTCTATTGTTGTGTATATGTTGTGCATGTTGTTTATTCAATGATTGTACCTATGGTGATATGTAATGTTGTATATGTAGTATTGTGTACAAATGATGTTGTGTGCCTATTGTATATATGGTGTGTGTATATTACATATGCAATGTTGGGTGTAGATGGTGTTATGTACATGTTGGATATCTGGTGTTGTATGCATATCGTACTGTGCACATGTTGGATATGCAATGTTTTGTGCATATGGTGTTGTGCCCAAGTTGGATATGCGGTGTTGTGTACATATGATGTTATGTACATGTTGTATATGCAATGCTATGTACATATGGTGTTGCATGCATGTTGTACATATGGTACTATGTACAAATGTTGTTGTGTGCATAATTGTACATGTGGTGTTGTGTGAATGTGTGAATGTGGTATTGTGTACATGTTGTACATGTGGTGTTGTGTGTAGCTAGTGTTGTGTGCATATCGTGCGTGTGGTATTATGTACACGTGGTGTCGTGTACATGTCATGCATGTCATGTTGTGTACATGTGGTATTGTGTACACATTGTACAAGTGGTGTGATGTACATATGGTGTTGTGTACACGTTGTGCAAGTCGTGTCGCATGCATGTGATGTTGTGCACACGTTGTGTAGGTCGTGCAGTGTACAGGTGGTACTGTGTACATGGTTTACATATGGTATGGGTGTACATGTGGTATTGTGGGCATGTCATACATGTTTTGTTGCGGCCGTCGTGGTATCATGACATGTGTATTTATGGTGTTGTACTCAATGTACGTATATGTATTGTGTTGTAAATCGCGTGTAGGTGTATGTACTATGTGGTGGTGCACACCAAATGTAGGAGTGTGTATTGTGTTGTGTTCTACACTAGGTGTAGGTGTATGTGTTGTATGTTAGGTGTAGGTGCTTGTATTGCATGGCGTTGTATGTCATGTTTGGTTATAGGTGTCTGATTTACACTATGTGCATGTGTACATGGTTGAAGAGAAGGAATTGGGTGTTTATAGGGTGCAGCAACTGGTCCGGTGTGCATACAAAATAAGGACAAAGGTAGAAGCTAAGGATTGATTTAAGGATAGGTATGAATATTTTATTTCAGTTTTATTATGCATGCGATTTATGATTGTGGTCTGTGATCATTACATGTGATCTGTGATTATGGTTTATGATGGATACATGTGATTTATGATTTTGATCTATGATGGTTTTGTTTTGAGCTAACTTGATGTGATATGTTTATGCATGATGATTTTGTCAAATATGATATTTTGACTTGTTGTGACAGCAATCGAATAGAACTACAAGTACACCTTATTGATGAGACACAAATGAGGTTGATTTGAAGCTATTTAAATTTATTTTGAATCTAATGGAAATCATGTGTTTAGTCAATTTAGTATGTCCTAAATTGCTACATTAATTATCAATCCGGGAGTCGTAAACTGATGAAGTGTGGTGCACTATATATGCAAGGCAACCTCTTTCTTACTTATATCGTTCTCAATTTTATCTTGTTTTGGGGATTTTATCCTGGTTTGTCTCCTAATGCAAATGGAAATCCTATTCCTAAGTTTTAAGAATAGTTTAGAAGGCAAGTTTGGGTATAGATTTTAAGGCAATTATGTCCTTTATGATGACTTCTAGAACTTAACACTTCAAAGGATCTCAAAACATTCTAGTGATGAAATTAATACTTGAACAAGAATGTAAATGTGCAGCTAAACAAGAATGTAAATGTGCAGCTATTTGAATCAAACAAATGATGAACTACTGATCATGAAATCTCTATCTCTGCTGCTCATCTAAATACAGAAATAAAAGTTAAGCTATTGCACTCAAACAAATCAAAAACTGCAAACTAATAAAAGTAAAACCAATTCACTTCATTTATAGTCCGATAGCTCACCAAGTAGCTTTTCGGGGTTAAGCCATGGCTCTAGAGATAACATCAATAACATGAGGAATTGATATCTAAATTATCTACTTGCAAATAAAAATAAAATCAAGTCTCTTCACTTATAGTCCGATAGCTCGCCAAGTAGCTTTTCTAGGTTGAGCCATGGCTCTGGAGATAATGTCAATAACATGAAGAATCAAATCAATTCACTAAGAATCCGATAGCTCACCAAGTAGCTTTTTGGGGTTAAGCCATGGCTCTGGAGATAACGTTAAATGACATGAAGAATTTGATATTTAAACTAACTGTCAACAGCAAATAAATAAGATTGAAATCAAAGAATAACTGAAATTGAATGCTACGAAAAACAAAGTCAACAGAGAGGTCAATCTCATGTAACTAGTTACAGCAAAAATTGTATGAAAATGCCTAGGCCTATCCTAACCTGAAACACACTGATCAGTGTTAGAAAAATATACAACACTTAGAAAATCATGTATAGGAATGAAATATTAGCACTATAACTGAAATGTGAGATATACACAAGTGCACACACTACAAAATATCTACAATGGAAATAAAACAACAGCACATGAAAAATTTACAGAAATAAAAGGATGAAACCTTAGCCAACAGGGGACCTCTGCACGGCCTTGGTTAACACGCTGTCAAATTGAGATGATGCTCACACAGTCATATAAAACATAGTCTTCTTATATTGCAAAACAGAGGAAGGATCCTCTCATTACAACAGCGAGACCAGTGTCGCGGCACAGTACATAAACTTAACAGCAAGATTACATCAACAAAAACTAACTCTCCATGCGTTTGCAAACACGTTATTTATAAAGGAAATTACATAATAGTTTTCCTATGAAACACCTTCAGTAGAGGACACATAAAAAGACAGCATCCGTGAGCTTAGCATGATGGTTGCCAAGATCATTCAATCTACCAAAAGGTGGCTATTGGATTTGCATTGTGGAGGTAGTCTATAGCTGTCAAAATGTAGCCATGGATCTAAGAACGGTCTCAGACCCTTCACGTGTTGAAAAAGAGAGACCTGCTTTCCGTAGAACTCCTCGTTTGACCACCATTTGACCAAGACATTCCTTTACGAATTTGGCTAAACCAATAGGACCTGGTCCATGTACAGATCATTTCTGAACTTCCCACGTGCCTCATTTTGCTTGACGACACCTGTAACCTAGAGATCAATAAAAACAGCTGCGAAATCTCAAGTTAGCTGCGGAAAGTGGTTGCATTCCGCAGCTGATGAGAAAAATCTAAGTCAAATAGCAAACACAAAAACATAGTTAGAAAACCACTTAAATGTACTCTCAGAATCAATATGTAATGATTTTTGATAGCTTGTGAGGTACTGGTGAGGGGAAAAAGTCTATAAAAGTGTGTAGAAGAGATGTAGTTTCAGAGCTCAACATCATGTGCTTGGTATAGGAAAGCATGGGAAATGCCCAGGTTGGGTTGTTGAAATTGACTGCAAGAATTAGGAGCATCAGTGAAAGAAATTGTAACATGCAACAATATGCTAATAAAGCACTTCAGGAGCAGGGCTATTAAGGGTTACTAATACCGAATAGTGTCCATTGATTTCCATGAACATGTTATGACTGGTAAGAAGGTTTGATTCAGGGATATCCCTTGGTTTTAAGACCTTTCGATGTGAGGAAACATTGCCAAGGGATGGACTGCCTAGGATGGGTGTGCCAGTGGAACTTGGAAGGTGTGTGACTACATGGAAGGGGGTGAACGGAATGCCCGAGGGACTGTGTCATAGAGAAGGGAAGGTCGGGGATATATTTGTTTTGTTCATTAGTATTGCGAGATGTAACCAAATACACATTGGGAGTGTGCCCTGGAACAATGAGTCGGTAATTGTTCAATGTGAGGACAAGTGGAATCGGATTGTAGCATTGGACATTGGATGCATATTTGACCTTATAGTGGATTATGGGCTTCCTAGGAAGGAAGTGAATCCTGGTATTACTTTGAGGGTGGAGGTGTGAGCCTATAGATTCCCTTGTTGTAGATGCAAGCATTATATCCTTTTATTTGTTGGTTAAGAAAATATGCATATGTGTATATGTGTGTATTATTGTAAATATTGTATCGAGCTAGATTTATAAATATCCATAGATAGTATGATTATTTGTTGGGTCAAGAAAATGTCTATGTATGTATATGTGGTTGTTATGTAAAAATGTAACGAGTTGTGTTATGAAGTTACAACAAAACGATATTATTTTCATGTTTCAACAGTAGTCATTGTAAATATTGCAACAAGTTGTGTTATAAAGATCCATGGGTAGTATGTTTTGTTTTTAGCAGTCTTGTTGGTTATAGGTGTGTCATTGAACACTGAGGATGGTGTTCCCCCAAGGGGGAGGGTTCTATAATAAGCTTGGTTAAAAATCATGTAAAAAATATAACACCAAGGTCATGGGACATATATTCCAAGTTGAATGGTGGTGCAAACATCCTAGTATGTGTTCACTTTGGTCATTATGGCTAAAATAAATTAGAAAAGTCAATGGAAAAGGCTTTGGAAAGGAAAAATGACATGTTTGGCACATTTATTTATGAAAATAATGGAAATTAAGAGAAAAGGAAGGTGGAAGGTCACAAGTTTCATGTGAGGAGGAAAATGAAGGAAAATAATGGAAATTGAAGAAAATAGAGGCCTCATTGATAAAAATGCTTCTAAGGATCAATTGGAAGGCTTTTGTTCAGGCTTGGTCAGTGTAACGTTTTTTTAGTTCATTTTTGGAGCTCTCTAATTATTCTATCTCTCTCTCTCTCTCTCTCTCTCTCTCTCTCTCTCTCTCACTCTTGGACACTTAGAGTTTTCTTGCATCACTTTGGCATTGCATCAAGAAAGGAAAAGAAGGGAAGATGAAGGAAGGAGCAAGTAAGGAAGAGTAGGATCAAACAACTAAAGAAGGCTTCTTTGCAGATATCTATTTGCATGTGTGATTTTCTTGCTATATTTGGCATGCATGGTATTTCATGTAGTTCTTTGTTGTCATGTTATGAGTTTTTCCAGGTGTGATAGTGTTTCCAGCCTAGCCTTGCAATTTCTGGATAGTCGTGGTGTGATGGGGTTCTCATGTTTTGGTTGAGCTAGATTGTCAAATGGATTCGAAGCTGAGTGAGGTGGATATCTAAAAGAAAGAACACATCGCCTAGAGATCATTGAACCAAACTGTAGATTGTGGTAAGGCCACTAACCTAGTGACCCCGGAACTAGACTATGGGTTGCGGTAAATCCAGGTTTTGTGTGCCTCGGTGGGCCTAGGAATCCTCGATCAGTTAATGGTGGAATATCCAATAAAGCCTAGAGGTGGCTCCCATTGATTAGGATTAATAATCCTTTCTGACGAATGATGCGATATACAGTAAAGCCTAGATGGTGGAGTCTCGATTAAGGCCTAGTGATTCAGTGTGGATTGTGGTAAAGCCTAGAGACTAGTGTCTCGTTTATGACCTAGTGATCCCTATATGAGACTGTGGATTACAATATATCCTAAGAGAATAGGGGACAGGAAAATTCCTCATGGTGTAGGTGGAGAAATATGGTCGCATTCATGCTTGTTTTTTCCTAGTGATCCAGTGTGGATTGCGGTGAAGCCTAGTTTCTATTGTAAGGGTGAGGTGGTTTATCCTCAGGATGACCTGGATGGTTCTTTTGGTTTGAGTCCCACATTCATGCTTAGGATATGGCATGGTGATTGGTCGAGTGGAACGTGGTAGTCCCATACCGGGTTGGCTTTTGCGTTTATTAATAAATGGTTCTTTTTTGGGTATATTATGTGTAAATATATTGGTTTATATGTGGGATATATGACTAATGTATCTTTCATATTTTTGTTGTTATTATGCTAGTTATAAACATGTTATGACAGTGATGATGTATGGCTCTCCTCGTGCTTTGATTTGTAAATGAATGAACAATGTAACTTTGAACTAATAGATGATAATGCAGCTAATGATATAAGGAAACAATGTTTCTTAGGGATTATTAGATAAGTATGAGACCCCTATGGTTAGATTTGTTGTTTAAACTTGTTGATTTCATATTTGTGATATGTTTGACGAAATGCCTATCATGGCTAGTAGGGTTCCAATCTAGACTTTATTAGTGTTTTTTCAAATGTGTCATTTTTTTTGTTATCTTTCAGTTCTGAAAGTGTCATTGATTTTTGTGCAGTGACCTTGGCTCTAGGCCTAGAAAGGTGGCGCAAATCCCAGAGTTACAGGCATAGGTCTGAGGTTAAAATTCCCCAGATCCATGCATACCCACGTTGTGGGAGCGTTTGGAGCCTCCCAGATGCACTCTTGTCCATATCAAGGAAGCGTACATGTTTTTAATGGTCTAAAACCTCAATGAGACCCATAGGCTGGTTACCTGAGTGGTTGGTATGGATCCTGGGAGTTTTGTTGCTGATGTGGAAGGCCTTTGTGGTGTGTTTCCATTGATTCCATTTCCTTAAGGTCACCTAGGAGGTTGAATCCCATCATAGTAACTTCTCGTCACATGTTTACCTCGGTTGGCCAGTTTCTTTGGTAAATGTGGGAGGAGGGTGTTACAAACCTTGTGAATACATTTCTTATGCAGAGTCAATTCATATTTCTTAGTACATGGATTAATGCTTTATGATCCTTATCATAGATTTGACTATACAATTTCTGTGTATACTTTAGTGCACTAATACATTAGTATCTTTGTTACATTGATTTGACTGATAATCATTTTACTGGGACAATTTCACCCATCCTAGGAAATTTGACGTACAATGGAAAGTTGTAAGTTTTTAGCATACTTAAATGCTTAGATTATACCCTCTGGTTCACTGCATCTTGACTGTAAATTTCAGTCGTTTTCAAATTTCAAGAAACTTATTCTATTACTCTTTCTTTTTTACTCCTCAAGTATTTTCAAAGTAATAATCTCAAAGGATCTATTCCACTAGAATTGAGGAACAAAAAACCTAATCTACTTGTAAGAACTTTCAGTCACATATGTAAAAACTTATAAATTTGATTTGAATGATAAGAAAATACCCATTGGTAGTTACCAATACATTGATATGCAGGGAGCCAAATGACAATTCTCTTACGAGGTAGATTCCACCTGAGCTGGGAAAGTTGGAACAACTGTTTGAATTGTAATTTTATGTCTGCATGGTAAAATAAAATTCAAATCTAGTTAAAAAGTACACATCAATCATTCAATCTTATGGATTTTTGCTGAAAGCTTTTAATAATACTAGGTTGTATTTTGTTGGGACAAAAACATTACACGAAATTATATTGAAGGTCTGATTCTAGAGAACATTAGTTCATGTGTTTCTCTTAATTAATTTTAAATGATATAATTTCAAAGTCTACTAGAGAAATTTTGGGATGTAGTCTTTCTATTTGTCTAACAATATTGAGATCGTGCCTTCTCTTGAATTTTTTTTTGTAGCAATGTGTTGTTCCTCTGAGATAGTAATGGTTAGCTATTATCCCAGAGCAAATAATATAAATGTTTTGGGTGTTTTTGTTTTGATTTGGGAGACCAGTGAATAAAACAAATATTGAACTAATATACCTAACCCTTTGAATAATATCAATATCTCAGCAAAGGGGTCCTATAAAATTTCACACAGTGATAAAGCTTGAATAGTGGTGAGAAGAAAACAAAAAATAATATGATTATCACAATTCTCAGATAGATAATTACATAATCATAAGTATGAAAACCTTTGACCGATGTTCAGAAGGTTCAAGAGAATATGCTTATGCTTACAACAAGATGCTGATGGTTTATTGATTCAAAGGGAATTAATTAAATAAACATTCCATTAATCCATTCTCTTTAATGATTATTACTTCAGAAGGCTTATAGGAATAGATTGAGACACAATTATTCCTACCTAGTTATCTCTGTAAAGTCACAAGAATATGAAGAAAAACATAATGAGTAATACTGGAAAAACTTACAGGAAACACAAACTGCGCAAAACAGAATTCATAATCCTTTACTTCGTATTGAGGTTCTAGAAAGGTCAAGTACATCAAATATCTAGAAATGCTTCATCAAGGGTACTGTGAACACTCAGGTTGTTCCCTTTGACTCCCAAGGGAATACGGCCGAGGTAACCACAAACCAGTCTTTGGACTGCAGGTTCTATCCCACCTGCAATCAGAGAGGGCTCTCTCTTTATGATTTAGCTTTGTTGATGATGATTTTAGGCTAGTTATTGAGTTCAAGGGGTTTTGTTTGAGTTTTGGTGGGAAGGATGATGCTTTCAAGTAGATAGGTAGGTATAGTGTGAGAGTTTCAAACCATTGGGCATGGAGTCAAGGATTAGGACTGCTGGTGCGTTTTCTTGGTCACAAGAGCGAAATATGGAGAAAGCTAGCTGCACATGAAACAATGATTCAAGCTAAAAGGATGGAATGAGGGCTAAGGAATGAGAAGCAACTAAGAATTTCTCATTCAGCTTAAAAGAGGGAAGGTGAATGAGCTCTATCTAGGAGCAGTCAAAAATCCATAGATAACTATCAAACATGGGTGAATTAGAGGAAATATGAGCCAAAGGGAATTCATATTCATTACCAATTCAGATAAAAACATAAAGAAATAGTAGAAATTGGGCATAGAGTGTAGGCAAGCAAGTTCTAAGCTAATCTTTCTTTCTGCTATTTAGATGGTGATACATGTATAATATGAGCATATATCAATGAAAAAAGAGGTAAGAGGCACTTATTGGGTCATGTTGCAGCACAAGAATTCCATAATTCATTCTTCAAACATTAATACACATCACACAATCCATTTTCCAAGCTTTCAGCAGTCTTTGATTAAAGAAAACATATCAGATATACAGAGCGAGTCTCTCTTGGAGTGCATTAACCAACCAACCCCAAATACGTTCTGTGGGGAGGTATATATACAAAAAATAAGATACAAAAATATCTAGATGCTGAGTTAATAGCTCATAACTTCTTCGCCCACTCTTAAGGGATAGTAGCTGAAAGAGTAAATGCTGTAGTAAACGTGAATATAACAGTTGTTCATTCTGTCAGAGAAAATTGACTTTTGAGTCCAATTGAGTCGGCTGGGTTGCGCTTTAAAAATCTGCGGTCTTTTGGGCTTGCCGTCCCAGCTCTTTGCTTTGTCACTGCTCTAACCTGCTCGGCCTATTCCTTAACCGCTCTGTCCGGTGCTTTCGTGCCTCATTTGGCTGACTCATAGCTGACCGAGATTTTAAATAACAAAAAGGGGCAAAAACTGAAATTACCTGGGCACAATGGCCAGCATTGCCTGCCACCAATCCTCGGGAGGTAACTGATGCTTTTGTATTTTGATGAGTGTCTCGTCAGCCTCTGTATACCTATAATAGTTGGGTGGCATCCCAAACAAATGATTAATTTCATGTTCAATAAAAAATAAGTTTTCCAACTTATCGTAGAGATTCTGCCCAGAAGGTGGCCCCGCCTCTGCTGTAGAGCCTGAGGATGCAGTAAGTTGATTTGTGACATAGTTGTTCACTCTGGTGGCATATTTCTCACGTGTTAACAACCTTCTAGTACTGGTCAGCAAGCTGGGAAAACCTTTGCTTTGTAATGCTGCAAGTTTCCACTTAAAATCATCTATGTCCCTTTGCATCTCTTGACACTTTCTTTCTAGTGTCTGTACAAAACCTCTCAGAGTCAACACTTTCTTTGCTGTGAGTATGGCCTCCATCCTATTCATAATTTTCATTGCTGCCAGCTCTTCCTTAGTTTGATGGTTCAAAAAATTAATCATTATGTTGGCCTGTTCAGGCATGGTTCCCAATGCTGCTCTGGCTCTCTGATTTTCAAACTGAGCTAGGCCAATTAGATCTATTTGTTCATGTATGGCCTGAATTGACCGCCACTGGTCAGTGATTGATTGATTAATCTTGGCCCACAGAATCCTCTTTATTTCAGCTAGTGTCTTGTCCAAAGTTAGCCCCTCCTCCAAGGCCTTTATTTTGTCCTTCAGGGCCTTAATTTCCCTTGTCTGCTCAGCCACTGTCATTTTGGACTTATCATATTTTCCTTCTAGATTGGCCAACTTTTCTTTGGCCTCTTTTATCTCTGTTGCTTGAAGCTCTAGTTCCTTGACAGCTTTGGTCAATTCATCCATGCTCATGCTAGACTCAGGTGCTGTTGTTGTTGCCGCTGTAGCATCTGTAGCTGTTGTAGTTGCTGTAATAATTGGAGGGGTCACTGCTGCTTGTGTAGGAGGAACAATAACAACAGTTGGAACTGTTTGAGGTGGCTGGGAGGTTGACTCTCCCTGCTTGCCTTGTAATGCTCTCTCCAACTCTCCCTCCATCTCAATTATTCTCTGGTTCATTTGCATTAGCAGGTCCAATGTATCCTCAACTTCTTTCTCTTTCACCAGTTCTCCTGTTTGTGGGTGCATAGTTGAGGTGAGCCTCATTTGCTTTTTCAGAGCAGCAATATCATCCTCCTTTTTCTTCATTAGGGCCTTGATGGCTTTGGGGTTCTTAGGATCATGCCCTAGGTCCACAATAATGTCCTCCAATGTTTTAATTCTGTTGTCTTTGGCTGTGGAGGACATTCTTTCCAAATCAAGCTGAGTATTTGTATTCTTTAAAGATTCCTTCAACTCATGAGCCAGCGTGGCCTTATCTGCCAGGGTGGCATAGACCATTTCCCCTGTTTGCTTATATAACTCTATTTGATCCATGCGGTGAATATCCTTGGCCAGGACCTCTAATCTTGTCTTGACATGGTCTGCAGCCGACTGTGGCTGCTGAACCTTGGGCTTGAAGTGGGCGAGAATCATCCTTTCTTCTTTAATGTCATATGCTGCCATCAATCTTTCCTTCTTGGCAGGTGTTGCTTTAAGAAATTGGTCATACAATTGTACTCTTAATAGCTCATTTTGAGACTTAATTTCTTTAAAGGTGGCTTAGATGCTAGCTGGCTTTTTACTTTGCTGTGTAGAGGAAGATACCTCCATGCCATGCTGTCTGTCTTGCTCTTGTTGGAAAGAGCTTGTAGCTGTTTGTTGACTTCCTTCTCTGTCTCTCCTTGGACTTCCAAGGATTTCCTCACTGACTTCCTCCTCAATTGGAGAGTCAACCTTTTGCCTCTTGGCTTCGAGCTGTTGTGTAGACCCACTAGCAGGTGTGGAGTCTTCTCAGTCTCGTTTTCTGCCTCTTTCCTCATGGGCAGGAGTTTGTAAAACAGGCACTTGTGGTGCCTCTATTTGTTGTGGAGGAGCCTGTCCTTGAGATTGTTCCATTGAAGTGGCAGGCTGTTCTGTGACCATTCCTTGTTTTGTATCCATTGGCTCTTTTCCTTTAGCTGTACCTGTTGCTGATGTAGATGCTCCTTGGGTAGCTTGTGAAGCTGCAGTAGTGGATGTGCCTTCTCCGACTTGGTGCAGTAGTTTGAAAGTTACCTGGTCAGCATAATCCAAGTCAAGAGTTTTTTCTAAATCTTTGACATTTCTTTCCATAATTTCTTCTTGGGTCAATTCCTCAACTAATGTGTCTTGCAGCCACTCATCTTGGTTGGCATATTGTTCAATTTGTGGTAATTTACAATGGTCATAGGCCATCAACCTGTATTTAACCCTTCTGGCACTGATAAAACCCTCCGGGTCATAAGGGACCCACCAGAAGCTCCTCTTTAACTTGTATTTGTCCCTTAGTATTTGATCAGCATCTTGCCAACCTTCTTTCTTGTTCATAATGAAGGGGCCTAGATGGTCTTTCAATTTTAGATGAGCTTTCTTCTTGGCACTATGAAAATGAGTAAGATCAGCATTGATGAGCTGCTTATAGTACTCCAATGCAAACAGTCTCATTGGTACATATCTTGGGAGCCTGTAAGGATAGAGCTCACAGCCATAGATTATAATGACAGTGTGATTTTGGTAGAGATACCAATCACCTATTTTGTAACTCTTAGATAGCTGTAAGGTTTTTTGTATGTAAAATGACAATCTAGGAGGAGGGGACCTTTTTAGAATACAAGAGACTGGGTATACAAACCGGTCAATGAACTCACAGTAGGAAAATGGAGAATTTTGAGCCTCATGGAAAACTGATGACCAAAAGATGACAGACCTTTTTTCCCCCTTAGAATCCAACGTTTTAATGGGGCATTAGAAGCATTCAGATTGGTAATACATGAACAAATGATAGATATATGATGAATATTTAAAGACTCCCTCCCTGTCCAGTTTCAGTAGCTGGTCATGTATTTTGTTGGCTATGAACTTGGCATAATTATACTTGACAGCAGGGGGTTGTCCTGGGCTGTATGCAGACAGCAGGACCAACACTGTTTCATCAATGTGCTCACTTGTTTTAAAGCCCAGCACAGAGGAAATCATATCTATAAGCAGCTTGCCCACCTCATTGAAATTGTCATATAAGAAAGGAGGTGGGCATGTTGGCTGGCAGTCTGCCCTCATGAATGTCTTGGTAATTCTTGCAATTTCAGAGCTGGAAAGCTTGGCGCCTTCATCCAGCAAATAGTTCATGGAGAAAGGAACCAATAGCTGAGTCTGTTTGAAATCGAGCATCTGGTTGATGGAGTCAGGAGTAATATGAAAAAGTATGCTCCCAGATGGAGACTTGACAGCTCTCTGATTAGGTTCATAGTTCTCAGCACATAAATGGATGACCTCAGGAAAAACATTAACAGATGGAAGGAAATAATAAGGCAAATTGGACTCCCATATGCCATAGATGTCACATTTGTTTATAAAGCTGTCTCTTAGTTGGCAGAAGGTCTTCAAGTGATTTATGTCCCCAACTAAATCTTGAATGAGGTAATCCTTATCAGCCAGAGGCATGGCTTCAAGTTCTTTGTTTGGTGGATTCATAGGAGTGACACTGAGAGCTGTTGGAGTGGCCATTATAAAACTTTTTGATGTTATATTTGGAAAGAAGTTTTACAGCAGTAACAGGTTGCTGACAACTGACTCTGAGGATTTGCAAAGGAGTTGCAAAATGAGTTCAAGTGAGGGAATGGCCTTCAATATCTGTAATTATGATGAAAAGGAAAACTTTGCAGATTTCAGATAAGGCTTTGGTTCCTTTGGCAAATTCTTTGGATAAGAGACCGGGAGGGCAAATTTTTGCAAGGGAACGGGGAGTATTACAGTGAAATTGCAGAGGTTTATGAGTGGAATGCGGTAAAAGAGAACAATGCCGAACTGTTATGAAATTTTTTGCCGGGAATCGAGCTCGAAAATGAGTTTCCAAAGGTAAATTCGCCAACAGGCGCGGGTTGGCAGGGTTTTTCCTGAGGTAGGGGCTTAGCAGTGGATTTAGGCAGAATTTAGGTAGGGCAGAGTCCTTAATTTGGGAATTTGCAGGCTTGAAAACATGTAAAATGGAGAAAAATGGGAAGAACAGGGGCGAAGGAGCAACGCAGGGCAAATACCTGGTTAAACTGGCGCCGAGGGCAGTTGGACTGGTCCAATGGCGACTGGTGAAGACGGATTCGGAGGTGGTTCCAGCTCAATTGGTCGAATTTTGAATTTTGGAGGCAAACGACAGCAACAGCTCTCCACCATGTCCAATGAAAATGACTCACAAACGGTTGAAAAACGCGTGTTTTTATAAAAATTTGACATATTCGCGCTTTTGGCGCTTTTTCGCGATGACGTCAGCATGACGTCATCGGCGGGTCCCAGGTACGGACAAGTGACGTGGACGCTGACTAGGATGAAGACGTGGCGGTGACACGGCGGCGGGATAGGGAGACGAGCGGATGAGCTGGCAGTGACGTGGAGCAACGGCAGGGATGCGCGGGTGACGTCACGAGGACATGGAAGTGAGATCATAGGTGGGGGAGCGGTATCCGGTTTTCCCCGCACCGCTTTTGCGCAGAAGCGGTTTCGGCGAAAGGGGCCCCGACACAGCCGGGATGGCAACACGTGGCGGGGGTACGGCAGGGAAATGCCCATCCCCCGAGCATTAACCTTCAGCATATCAGGACAGGAAAAGACCCACCCACCATAGATCTTGGATGGGCCAAATCTAATGGTCGTCAGGACGGATAAGGCGGCGGATGGTTAGGGACGGGGCCCGCGCACATTTTATTATGTGTTTTTATACGACGGGGGGGGGGGGGGGGGGGGGGGGGGAACTTTAATAATGTGGGTTTTTATGGGTTTTATACAGCATGGGTATGATTTGAACCGATTTATCACAAAATATGAATGCAGATTGACATAGAAAATGGTTCATGAGGGGGGGGAACAAATGGCTATCAATTCAACCAGAGGTTTAACTGATTCCAAGGGGCAAACGCGGAAGGGTTAAATATAAGTCCCAGATGGACTTAATATTTCCCCAAACTTTTGGAATATATGGCTATAGTGCCAAGGGGTGGGGATATTATTATTTTTGGGATTTTATATAGTTTTAGTAGCAATAGGGATGGGAAAGTTTAGTTAGGGAGCTATATAATAGGATTAGAAGTTAATATGAGTTTGTGAGGTGAAGGAGTAGGGGAGAGGCTAAGTTTATGTACTGAAACTCAGTCATAGGAAGTGAATGGAATATGGAGAAATGATTTTACACAAGAAATGTGGCTCCTTTTCATTGAGAAAGCCAAAACTTGACTTAATATTTTACAAAGATGAAGTGATAATATTTTACAAAAATGAAGTGATAACAGGACTTGTTGGGAAGATCCCAAAGTCCTCAAGGGGGTGTTAGTAAGAAATTTTGAGGGGGAGGTGAAAGGGAGTTAGACATGCTACCAGAATTCTGCCATTAGACAACTGCTTCGACCTTTCTGTGATTGATGAGATGAGCCCTGATTAATAATACAAAATGTGATCCAGACTTTGCTTCTGCAACCTCAAACTACCTACCCAACCTAATACACCTAACATTTTTTCTTCCTTTTGAATGGGTGCACTTAGACTTGCAAACCCTGATTGTCCTCTTTTCTTTTGGCTGCCCTCCTATCTAAATCAACACTTATCTCTTCCAAGGACCCAGATTAAGCAGTTGGGCTCCTTCATTTCTCTGCCTATCTACTCTTCTGCCAAGCTTGCACTGTTTGGACAGGTATTCTTTCTCTAGTCTAAAACAAGCAATTTAAACCTAAGGAAACCAAGATTAAGCTGTTTGGCCTTCCCTTAATTGAGAAATCTTTCAAAAATGGAACTTTTGCAGCATGGAAAAGATGAACATTTTTGGCACTTCCACTGTCAATCATGAAATATGAAACCTATTGCAATAGGAGGCTAACAGGTACAAGCCCTAATAAATCGTGAAGAGAACTCTTTATACAACAGTAGGAAGAAAATATCCTAAACTGATTTTACAAAAATATATTATTTACACAACCAAAAATAAAAATGTCTAATGATCTACCACTACTTTGGTGTTGTGTTGTTTGATGACTGTCACTAAAAAGTTGAAAAGTGGTTGAAAATAGCTGACTGTTCCTTTAAAAACTAAATGCTATTCAATTATCCTTGATTAAGTAAATCTGTTAATTTTTCCCATCATTTCTTATCTAGGATAGAAATGCTTGTTATCCTTTTGTAGATTTCATCCATCTCAGTGTGTTTAGTAAAAGTGGGCTTTACCAAAATATATGCTTGATTTCATCCAGGATGAAGAAAGAATCCCTGAGTGTTTTTATTATGAGAGTTGTATCGTTGATCGTCTGTTTTAACAATCAAGGCTCTGCATAGTTGTATTTTTCTTTATTCCTTGTGTAATGGTCTTCATCTCTGAATATAGGCTTTTTAACAGGTTTCTTGTTGAGTCTTAGAATAAATAGACTCTGTGATTGATATCAAAGTTGTTTATCCAATGCTCAAGTCTTCAGCTGATTACCTGCAAAACACAACAATAGTTAAGAAAACACAAGTTTGGGAAGAAAAACAACTGATGGCTTTCTGGCACAGGAATGCCTAAGGAAGGAGCCATGGCAGTGTCCTGAATGCAATTGGAGGTCAAATGGAATCACAGAGGTTCAGGGTAGAGATGAAGGGTTTTAATGGTTTAAACTGTGAAATGGGTGAAAGGAATGAAAACAAGAGTTTTCAGGGTTTTAAAGTGTAATGGGAAAGTTTTTAATATGGCACGAATGTTTGAATAATTGGCGGTTTATTGGGTTGGTGAGGAGATGGTTTTAAAGGGTCATCGCACCGCTTATGAGGTGAAGGTGGTTTTGAATAGGGCTCACCCGATATACATTAGAGCGTGACACATAGCCTTAGGTGGGTCAGGAAAAACCACTTTATCAAACGGGTTTTGTTTGGGCATCAGACGCAGCCGATATGGATGTGGAGCATTGGATTTAGACAGGAGTTGATCTAATGGATGTTGGGCGAGGGAAGTGAGCGGGCGATAAAGCATGGGCTTAGGGAGGGGTCCAATGCTTTAAGCATTGGCAGTAAGGGATTATTGAAGGTTAATGATGTATTTAACATTAATCAGGCAAATCTTAATCCAGTGACTTGGAGAAGAGGTAAACGGGTGTTTATCGTATGAGCGGGAATGAATGTTATGAAGGATATGATAAGCGGATGTGGATCCGGGTAATTTTAGTGAATATAGGGATAGAATATCGCATATCACATTTTCTTACACCTAATGGTTCATTCCCTTAAGAGCAATGCGATGCGATAAGATCCTACCATCAGGAATTCACAGTCATCCAATGGTTGATAGTCGTTATCGCACATCGCACATCGCACTTTGCTTTCGCCTAATTGTTCATTCCATTATGAATTATGTGATGTGATATTATACTTTAGGAAATAACCATTTCAACATTTCAAAGCTTCAATTTCTACCTACCCTTCTATTCCTAACATTTTACTTATTCCTTTAGACTGCATTTAAACTAGCAACTCAATATTTCTTTTTATGAAAAATCTAACTCTATACATTATTTCTTCCATGGCTCAGATTAAACTGTTGAGCCAATTCATTTTCTACCTATGAGAAAAAATCCAATTATGTGCAACTATATAATTGGATAAAATAAGCTAGTGTGGCATCTAAACAAACTGCACACAACTATTATTTTCCAAACATAATTTAGAACAAAGTAGTGGCATTTATATTTGCAACACTTTCAGAGTTTATTTATTTTCTTTTCTGTCTAACCTAACATTTTCTTTTGCCTTTATTTTTTAGGGTATCTACCCTAAATTTTCTTTGATATGGACATATTTATTCAAAAATTTTCCTAACATTTTTTATTCGATATCCTTTTTGTCCATATCCTATCTTAACATTTCGTATATACATTTTAATTTTTTGTCTAATTTATTCTAACTTATCAAAACCAGAAAATGATAAAACATCGGCTCCAACTACAGACTGCTTTCTCCTGTAGAATGTAGAGAACTTGTAGATCCATGTGCCTTCTCCTCAGGCTCTAGAGTCTTTGCTATAAAAAATCTCACTAACAGCGTAAAAATAAAAGAAACCGGAGTATTTACAATGAAATGTATCCCAACTTCTTAGTACTAAATAAAATGTTTGATAAACCTTCCATTTACAGGATAAGTGGAACACTGTCCCTCAAGATTTTGCAGCACAAAGGTGTTGTTACCCTTTACTTCAGCAATGGCTAATGGGCCAAACCATAGATTATAAAACTTACCATGCTTTCCCTTTTCCTCCTTCCTAGATTCCCATCTTAGAACTAGGTCACCTTCTCTGAAGTCCCTTTCCCTAGATCTTCTGTCAAACAGGATTTTCATCTTATTATGATATGTCTTCAAATTGTATTGAACTTCATCTCTTTTTTCATTTAGTTCAATAATTTGATTTATCCTTCTTGAAAAATCACTAGGTTCATCTGTTGATTCCTGAAAGAATTTTAAAACTGGGAAAGCAAAATTGGTGGGAAAAGTTACATCTTTCCCATAGACTAACTGAAAAGGAGATTTCCCAGTAGATATTTTTGAAGTTATTATGTTTTCCCATACTGCATAAATTAAATGAGAGTCACAGCACTTTTTATGATCTGCTAGGGTCTTTTTGATTACCTTTATCAGACTTTTATTTGAGGACTCTGTGAGGCCATTACCTTGAGGGTAGTATGGAGTTGAATGATGTAACAGAATTTGATATTTCTGGAAAAACTCAATCATTTTAACACTAGAGAATGTTGCTGCATTATCTGTGAAAATTTGATTTGGGAAACCAAACCTAGATAAGATGTTTTCTTCAATTAATTTAATTACTACTAAATCAATAGCATTTCTTACTGGAATTGTTTCTAACCATTTAATGAAGTAGTTTGTTGCTGTGAGATTCCATATGTGCTGATTACTTGAAGTGGGATGGATTTATCCAATAAAATCTAATCCCCATTGAAGGAAAGGTGGTGAGATTATTGATGGTACTAGTGAAAGAGCTGCCAATTTTTTCTTACCAGCAAACATCTGACAAGGAACACAACCTCTAACCTTTGCCCCTACTTGCAAGAACAATGTTGGCCAATAAAATCCTCCCCTTAATTTCTTGTATGTTGTTGCTCTCCAAGCATAATGTCCTCCACAAAATCCTGCATGAAACTGATCAATGATTCCTTTAGTTTTTGATTTTGTTAAATATAATAACAAAATATTTAGCGGATCTTTCCAGTACAAATTTGAATTTATGATGCAGTACTTGATTGTTTTCAATATAAGACTTTTACACTGGGCTTTGGAAAATGATATTGGGCATTCAAAATGGAGGAGAAAATTTACAATGTCTTTATACCAATCTAACAATAGAAATTTGTCATCAATATGTAAAGGGCTGATCTGATCTAAAGGTAAAGGTTCTTGTGGATTCTTTTCTTCAGTTTGAAGAGAAGGTTCTTGTGGATTCTCCCCTTGTAGAATTAGGAAAGGTTCTTATGGATTCTTTCCTTGTGCAAGGACAGAAGGTTCTTATGGATTCTGCTCTTATACTAGGACAGAAGGTTCTTGTGGATTCTTCTCTTATACTAGGACAGAAGGTTCTTGTGGATTATTCCCTTGTACAATAGGAAAGGTTCTTGTGGATTCTTTCCTTGTGCAAGGACAAAAGGTTCTTGTGGATTATTCCCTTGTACTTCTAAAATAGAATTGATTCCAAGCACTTTGCAATTGGATTCTGCTAGAAGCTTGGCTAATCCCTTGCCTTTTACTAGCTTTGTAGTTTTGATAGTTAGATCAAACTCAAGTATTTGAGTGATCCACCTACCTCTTTTCCCATCAGTGTCAGGTTGAGTTAAAAAAAAATTAGAGCACCATTAGGAACATAAGCTATAATAGGTGAATGTAGGGCATACATTCTAAAAGATTTCAGGGCTTGAATGAGGGCATGGGCTTGCTTCTCAATTATGTCATAATTAAGCGCGACATCTCTCATAACCTTACTGAAAAAGGCTATTCGCTGGTCATGGGAATCTTCATTATTTTGTAATAGGACAACGACAAGGGTTGTTTCTGAGGGAAATGAAAAGATACTGAATGGTTTAGTATAATCAGGGCTGGCCAAGGTGGGAGCTTCAAAGATAGCTTTCTTGATCTGATCAAATGGATGCCTGGAAGAGTCAGTCCATTTAAATTCATGATCCTTTCGGATCATGTCAGTTATATATTTTACAATCTCTGCATAATTCAGGATGAATCTCCTTAAAAAATTAATCTTACCCAGAAAAGCTTGAATTTGTTTCTTGTTTCTAGGTAAAGTCAATGTTTCAATGGAAAACACACGCTTGGGATCAATTACCACTCCTTCCTTTGAAATTATATGGCCTAATAGTTTTCCTTCTTTATTAGAAAATAAAGTCTTTTTAGGGTTCAATGATATCCCAAATTCCCAACACATGTCAAAAACCTTGTTTAAGTGCTTTAGATGTTTCTGATCAGATTTAGAAAAAAACAGTAACGTCATCAAGATAAATAACCACAAATTTGTTTACCTGACCCATGAAAGCTACATCCATAGCTCTCTGAAATGTTTCTCCAACATTTGATAAGCCAAAAGGCATTCTAGCGTACATAAATGTACCCCAGGTTGTACTGAAGGTTATCTTTTCCCTGTCTGCTAGATCAACATTCACCTTATTATAACTTTAAAAACCATAAAGCATAGAAAGTCTTTGTGCTCCTGAAACCATGTGAAGTAACTGGTCCATCTTGGGCAAAGGGTAATTATCCTTTAATGATGCCTTTTTCAAATTTCTAAAGTCCACACAAAGCCTAATTTCTCCATTCTTTTTCCTAACTGGAACTAAATTTGCAACCCAATTAGAATATCTAAGAGGGAGAATGATCTGTCATCTAACATTTTCTTAATTTCCCTTTCGACAGTTGGTAGAAGGGCTGGATTAATCCTCCTATGTTTTTTGTTGATAAGGTATTGCTTTTGGCTTCAAAGGGATCTTATGTTGTATTAATGAAGTGTCATAAGCTTTTAGATTAGCATAGGTCCAAGCAAAAACATCCTTAAAATTTTGAACTTAAGATATTGAGTTTTAATCTCAGGGTCCATAGATGCATAGATTTTGATGCTTTTAAAATCATCATTTGTTCCAATGTTAATTTCTTCTATGTCCTCTTCTGAAGAAATGGACTGAGTATTTCAGAGAACATCATTTTGATCAAACAATTTTTCTAAAGGTATCAAGCCTTTAGGAATAAAATTGTTAGAAAATTGAATACTATTATGATCAACAATATTTGAACTAAAATCTAAAGTATCATTCTCACTTGTATTTTCATTTATTTCAGATCTATCTTTATCAATTTGTAGAAGAGAAAATTGATCTACAAGTTGCAAAAAATATTTCAAGTGTTCATCATCTTCAAATATCTAATAGTGTTTTAGATTGTCTGGGATGGATGGTCTATACTTGACTTGTATTTGGTAGAGTACATTAGTTTGATCAGGAATTTTAAATGAACTAGCATAAACAACTAAGGCATCTGCATGAATATTCTGATCTCTTGGAATATAAGTCAAATTAAAGGCATCAATGAAGTTTTCAACTAAATCCCATACTTCATTTCAGTAAGACCTAAGTCTAGGTAGTTTAGTTTGGAAAATACTTCTCACTTGTTTGACAATAAGCTCTGAATCAGTAAAAACACTTAAGTTTCAGACCTTTAAGCTTTTGGCTTATTGCAATCCTAAAAGGAAAGCTTCATATTCATCCACATTATTTGTAACTTCATAGTCGAGCTTACATGATTGGGTAATGTTTTCTTTTTCTGGTGATATTAAAACTACTCCAGCTCCTGATCCATCTTTTGTATAGGAGCCATCAAAGAATAGTTTCCATATGTCAATTTTATTTGGTACTGGACTTTCAGTTACATCTTCAATTTTAACTTGAGTTTCACGCACTTGGTTTGAAGATAGTTTAAAGCAACCAAAATCTTTGTCAATTACATAAATGGGATGGTTCCTTGGCTAGTCTGTTTTACAAATAGTGTGCACAAATCTCACCTCCCTATATAATCTTAGTTGTTCTCCCCTGTAAACTGGAATAGTAGCATAAGACATATCCATCTGAAGAGTTCCCCCTAATTTGGCACAACAAGACCTTGAAAGGAGCATTCCAAATTTGGGAGGGATATCTGTGACAACTATATCAAGTACTATACTTTTCACTGGAATTTGGGAAAGGGTGACTACTAAATCCTTAATCAATCCTAAGCAAGGCACCCTTTTAGAATCAAAGGTGTACAAGTCATGATAGGATCTAGTTATGTCAAGTTTTAAACAATCCACGATAGTTTTTGGCATGAGGTTATGTGATGCTCCAGAATCAAACATATAATTATACAACATGGAATCATTTGTCTTAAGAGTTACATAGAAAGGAGGCACTATTTCATCTATCATATCTGAGCTTGGGCCAAAAACAATTACTGGTTTTTCATATTGCAGAGTGATGATATAACCTTCAGCATAAACCAAGGTATTTAGTATCCATTTGGAGACCTAATTTTTACACCCAAGGTTTTTAGAAAGTTCTGAAAGAGGAATTGGGATTTTAACTCTTTCTAACTCTTTTTCAACATTAAAAGTAGTCAATGCATTTTTGTCATTTTGAGGAATATCAATTGGTTGTTCTAATGGTCAAATAAAAGTTGTTTGAATTTGAGAAGCTTTGGCACGAGGTTCAATTACTGGAGTTTCCTTAGGAGGTCTTCGAGGACCAGGCTTAGGCCTAAGGTCATATATTTTGTTCAACTCTGCAATTAAAAATTCAGAGAAGGCATGGTATTTAGAAACCTGTGAAGATTCTTGATCTTCTTGAACTTGATTTTGTTTTGTAAGAGGAATAATAATTGTTTTATCATAGGAGTATCCAAATTATTTATATCTTCAGTGATGGTCATAGTATTATCATCAGGTTGTTGATCATATATCAACAAAGGAGTGGGAACTTGTTGATCATTACTAGGTCTCTGAAGAATTTGTAATGGTGGATTTCTTTGATACTGACCTTGATTTTGATTTTGAGGTTTGGAAACTATTTTTTGAGTTGTTCTAGGTTGAGTCTCAATCTTGTAAATTCTATTAGATAGATTTCTAAGAAGAGAAGTTATTTCATCTATTTTAGAATATTTAGTTTTAGTCTTAAAGGAACTAGAAGCCTCTGGTGTCGATTTGAGTTTTCTTTGGGCCTTTTCCTCTTTAGCTTTCAAAGTAGTTGAAGCAGCCCTGTTTGCTTCTACCTCAATAGCATTTGTTTTCATATCTTCAAGATTTCTTGAAGTTCTCTCTATTAGCATAACTTTGTTGTTGCTATAGGGGGTTTACAATTAGTGGGCATTTTATGATAAAGCTTATTGGATATTTTGATAAAGTCTGATACAGGTTCACCAAAATTTCTTTTAAGTTCATTAAATTTAGTAAGAAAGTAAAGAGGATCTTTTTTCACACCCCACTAGTTTTTAAATATAGTTGTAAGTTCTTCCCAATTTCTAATGGTATTTGCAGGTAACTGCCTAAACCAGATTCTTACATTTCCTTCAAGTGATTGTACAAAAAACCTCATGTAAACGTTTTCTCATTCAATATTCATGTTATCTACAAAGTCTAAAAAGGCTTGAAGATGGTCTTCAGTAGAAGGACTGGTCTCTCCATTATACCTGGGAAGGTATTTCAAGTATCCAGTTGGGAATGCATCGAGATTAGGAGGTAAGACTAAAGTTGCATATCTATCCTATACAATAGGTTGGAAAGCCATAGTGGGAGGTGGTGTATGAGGTGTTTGTGTGGATGTAGAAGTTGAATAAGATGAAGAAGATGTTGAAGAAGGTGATTGAGGGGTTGAAGAACTAGTTGGAGGTGAAGAAGGAGGGGATCTCCTGAGTGATTTCAAAGTGTTGGGTTGTGTTATATTATTTCCACGTAGTTAATAGGGGGTTTGAAGGGCACCCGTAACCCCACTTTATGGGGTCCGGGGCAGTGCCCCGGAAAATTTTGGTTTTGGACCATATGTTAGGTTGGGCAGACCCACCTATGGTTTTGTGCATGATTTTCGCACATGTTTTTTTTTTTGCACACGATGTTTTTCGGTCCATGGTATTGGACGCGATGGTTTTCGGTCCATGGTATTGGATGCTTCGGCATGTATAAATATGTATTGTAACATTGAAATGAACATAATGAGAAATCAAGCTGGTAGTCCCGGTTTTGGGATCCGGGGAAAAATCTCTGTGCATATGTATTTTATGGGTTATGCTCTCGCATTGTTTGTTTTCTTTGTTTAAGAATTCATATGCAGGTAATTTCTGTACAGGGTTAAAACCTACATTTGGTATCGGAGCTGTTTTGGCTTCAAGGGGATGCCTTTGTTGCTGAGGGGTTTCGCTCGGGCCTGTGGTAGACCCTGTTCAGTGGGAGATCTGCGAGATCGATTCTGGTGGTGAAAGAAGATGGCGAGCAGTGGAAAGATAGAGATTGAGAAGTTCAATGGTCAGAATTTTGAGTTGTGGAAACTCAAGATGGAGGATCTGTTGGTGGATAAAGATCAGTGGATCGCGGTAGATCCGGGTACTAAACCATCAGGAGTGACCGATGAAGAATGGAAGAAGTTGGATCGGAAGGCAAAGAGCATAATACGATTGTGTGTCTCGGATTCAGTATTGCTGAATGTATCAGGGGAAGCTACGACAAAGGCTTTGTGGGTCAAGTTAGGGACTTTGTACCAATCTAAGTCTCTGGTGAATAAACTGTTCCTGCGGAAAAAGTTGTATAACCTGAGGATGAAAGATGGAGACTCGGTGACAGAGCATCTGAATGCGTTTAATACTGTGGTAAGTCAGTTATTATCTATTGATATTAAAATTTCAGATGAAGATAAGTGCATCAGTCTGTTGTGTTCTCTACCAGATTCGTGGGATAGTCTGGTTATTGCAATAGGTAGAAATGCAACTGCTTTGCAATTTGATGAAATAGTCTCAGCCTTGCTGACGGAGGAGATGAGACGGAAAAATAAGGACAACCAGAATGGTGATGCCTTGTCTGTACGAGGATGGTCCCAGAACAGAAACAAAAATAAGTCATCGAGTGGGAGATGTAAATCTAGAGGGAGATCTAAATCTCCAGGAAAACCTACAAAGGTGGTGTGCTGGAAATGCGGAAAGGAAGGGCACTTCAGAAGGGATTGTAAATCTAAAGCTCCTGATAAAGGAAAGGGATCTGATGATGCTCCTTCTGCAGAGGCGAAAACCACCTCAGATGAAGGTTGGGATGTGTACATGGCTTCTTCAAGTACACATGTAGATCATGAGGCATGGTTGATTGACTCAGGTGCATCCTTTCACTTCACTCCCCATAGAGAGTGGTTCTGCGAGTATGAGAAATACGATGGTGGTGATGTCTTCTTAGGAGATGATAGGAAGGCTAGAATCATTGGTCGGGGAAAAGTAAAGTTGAAGTTGCAAGGTGGGAGGGTTAGAAAACTTCCGGGTGTTCTACATATTCCTGCATTGGCCAGAAATCTGATTTCTGTAAGCAAGTTGGATGATGCAGGTGTAAAGACGGTGTTCGAGAAAGATACCTGCAATATGGTTCGAGGAGCACTGATATTAATGCGGGGAGTTTGGATTGGAACTCTGTACAAGCTGCAAGGTAGCACTGTTGTTGATGGGTGCAATAGTTCTATGGTTCCTGAAAATGGAGTAGAGAATCTAGTGGTCTCTGGAGAGAAGACCACGTTGTGGCATCAAAGGCTTGGACATATTGGAGAGAAGGGCCTTCGAATACTTCATGGTAAAGGTATGGTAGAAGGTATGAATAATAGCTCTCTGGATTTTGATTTCTGTGAAAATTGTGTATATGGGAAGCAGAATTGGGTGAGTTTCCCCTCTGGTGGTAAGAGGATGAAACAGATATTAGAGCTTGTGCACAGTGATGTGTTTGGACCTGTGAAGGTTGCATCACTGGGTAAGTCTGTGTACTATGTATCATTCATATATGACTTCTCAAGGAATACATGGATATATTTTCTTAAGAAGAAATCTGAAGTCTTTGACAGGTTTAAAGAATTTAAGGCTCTGGTGGAAAATCAGACAGAGAAGAAGATAAAGGTGCTGAGGACAGATAATGGTGGAGAATTTTTCATCAAGAAATTTGAAGAATTTTGTAAGAAGTGTGGTATAGTACGGCAGAAGACTACTCCATATACACCTCAGCAAAATGGAGTCGCAGAAAGAATGAACAAGACGTTGATGGAAAGGGCAAGAAGCATGCTCAGTGGTGCCAGGTTAGGACAGGAATTCTGGGCAGAGGCGGTGGATACTGCGTGTTACCTGATCAACAGATCACCTTCATCAGCGTTGGAGGATAAGACTCCACAAGAAGTATGGACTGGTAAGAAACCCTCTCTTTCACATCTAAGGGTATTTGGATGTGATGCATATGTACATGTTCCAAAGGAGAAACGAACCAAGTTGGATAGTAAATCTGAAAAGAGCATCTTTATTGGGTATAAGGATGGTTTAAAGGGTTATAAGCTTTGGAACCCAGTCACACGGAAGGTTGTGTATAGCTGAGATGTGTTGTTCAGAGAGGTAAAAGATGTTATTCAACATGAAGTCCAACCAAAGGAACCTGAGAAGATAGAGTTTGAGCCAAAGGAGGAAGAATCAGACTCTGCAGTAGAGGAGGAATCAGAATATGAAGAGCCACAAACTCCGGCTATGAGAAGATCAGTTTGAGAAAGAAGGTAGCCAGAAAGGTATAGTCCATCTGATTTCAGTTCAAATTTTGCTTTGTCTGTTACTAATAATGATCCCAGAACTGTGAAGGAAGGAGTGGATTCAGAGGATGGAAAACTCTGGAAAGAGGCCATGGTCGATGAAATGGCATCTTTGCACAAAAATGAGGCTTGGGATCTGGTGGAGTTGCCGACTGGAAGGAAACCCATTAGCAGCAAATGGGTGTTCAACAAGAAGACAAATGCAGAAGGAAAGGTGGAGAAATACAAAGCTCGGTTGGTAGCAAAAGGTTATTCCCAGGTGCCGGGAATTGATTTTGGTGATATTTTTTCTCCTGTTGCCAAGGTAACTTCTATTAGATTACTTTTATCTGTCGCTGCTGCTTTTGATTTTGAGGTAGAACAGATGGATGTGAAGACAACATTTCTTCACGGGGATTTGGAAGAGGAAATCTACATGAAGCAACCTGAAGGCTTTGGGTGAAGGGTAAGAAAGAACTGGTATGCAAGTTAAAGAAGTCTATGTATGGGTTAAAACAGTCACCAAGGATGTGGTATCAGAAATTTGATACATTTATACGGGGACTTGGCTTCACCAAAAGCAAAGCAGATCATTGTGTGTATTTTAAATTAATTGGTGACCGTATTATTTATCTGGTCTTGTATGTGGATGATATGTTGCTGGTTGGAAATGACGAAGAAATTATCCAGGATTTGAAGACCCAATTGTCCTCCAAATTCGACATGAAAGATCTTGGTGCTGCAAACTATATTTTGGGCATGGAAATTAAAAGAGATCGGTCAAAGAGGAAGCTCTGGTTAAACCAGAGGAAGTATGTCGAGACAATACTCCAGAGGTTTAATATGCAGGATAGTAAACCGGTGAACGTTCCTATTCCTGTAGGTGTGAGGTTATCTGTTGAACAGTGTCCCAAGACACAAGAAGAGGAAGAGGACATGTCCCATGTTCCATATGCAAGTGCAGTGGGTAGCCTAATGTATGCAATGGTCTGTACTAGACCAGACATTGCACATGCAGTGGGAGTATTGAGCAGGTTTATGTAAAAACCTGGGAAGGTGCACTGGACAGCAGTGAAGCGGGTTTTCAGGTATTTGCGTGGCACTAGTGATTATGGTTTGTGCTACCAAGGAAGACCAGGATTGGATAGAGTGTTGGATATTCATGGCTTTGTTGATGCAGACTGGGCTGGAGATCTGGATCAGAGAAGATCTACAAGTGGGTATGTGTTTAACCTATTTGGAGGTGCAGTCAGTTGGATGAGTAAGAAACAATCTGTAGTGGCACTATCAACTACAGAGGCAGAATACATGGCAGCCACTCATGCAAGCAAGGAAGCAGTTTGGTTGCAGAGATTGTGTTCAAGTATTGGGTTAGTACAGGGAGCTATAAGAATAGACTGTGACAGCCAAAGTGCAATTTTCTTGGCAAAGAACCCTGCTTATCATTCAAAGACAAAGCACATTGATGTTCAGTATCACTTTGTGAGGGATATGATAGAAGACAGAAAGGTGTTGCTGGTAAAGGTGGACACTTTGAAGAATACTGCAGATGCATTGACAAAATCTGTGAGCTCTGAGAAGTTCTCTTGGTGTAGAGAAGCAATGGGAATCTCAGGGCTGAAAAAATGACTAAGCTCTCCTGTGGCCCCCTGTGGAAAGAAAACAACAAGTGGGAGATTGTTGGGTTGTGTTATATTCTTTCCACGTAGTTAATAGGGGGTTTGAAGGGCACCCGTAACCCCACTTTATGGGGTCCGGGGCAGCGCCCCAGAAAATTTTGGTTTTGGACCATATGTTAGGTTGGGCGGACCCATCTATGGTTTTGTGCATGATTTTCACACATGTTTTTTTTTGGACACGATGTTTTTCGGTCCATGGTATTGGACGCGATGTTTTTTGGTCCATGGTATTGGATGCTTCGGCATGTATAAATATGTATTGTAACATTGAAAGGAACATAATGAAAAATCAAGCTGGTAGTCCCGGTTTTGGGATCCAGGGAAAAATCTCTGTGCATATGTGTTTTATGGGTTATGCTCTCGCATTGTTTATTTTCTTTGTTTAAGAATTCGTATGCAGGTAATTTCTGTACAGGGTTAAAACCTACACAAAGGAGTCCTAAGAACTAAATTTTGGACCTGTGAATGAATACCTTCCTTTGTTTCAAAGAGTGGATTTTAATACACAGAGAAGGTCTCTTCAGGTTTTTCAAAATTAGAAGCTTCAGGTTGTCCAAAAGTGGGAGGAAACAAATAAGTGGTAGGGGATATGAAATATCTAGGTTTATATTCTGGTAAATTAACACCCAAGTCAAGTTCAGTTTTAGGATATCTTGGTAGTAGTGAGGGTTATAGATGAGTTTGAAATTAATGAATGAGGAATGCTAATTTAAAATCAACTCCTCTCCTCAAGAGTTCAGCAACTCTAGGTGATGGGTAAGAGTAATTTGGACTGGATGGAATGTTACTATAAGGATCAAATGATGATAAATCTTCAAAATGCAAGACTGAAGAAGAAGAAGAAGAGGGTTGATTTCCCCTTTTAGAACTGGATTTTCTTAGAATTTTTTCAATATCTAACAAAAGATCAACTAGGTTACCCTCTGAACGAGATCTGGTGTGCTTAAAGGGTGCCAGTTTGAGAGAGTGGAGTCGCTAGGTGAAGGATTTTAACCTTTCTAGAACTTCAATCACCTTAAAGGAATAGAATACATATCATTGCCCCAGGAAGACTTAATGAAATTTGAGATCCCCGGTAACGGCGCCAGTTCGATGTTGTTCCTATGTGATAATAATGCTCAACTATTATGCCAGAGCACCTAAGATAAATGTTTTGGGGGTTTTTGTTTCGATTTGGCAGACCAATGAATAAAACAAATATAGAACTGGTATACCTAACCCTTTGAATAATATCAATATCTTAGCAAAGGGCTGCTATAAAATTTCACACAGCGATAAATCTTGAATAGTGGTGAGTAGAAAACAAAAAATAATATGATTATCACAATTATCAGATAGATAATTACATAATCATAAGTATGAAAACTTCTGACCGATGTTCAGAAGGTTCAAGAGAATATGCTTATGCTTACAACAAGATACTGATGATTCAAATGGAATTAATTAAACAGACAATCCATTAATCCATTCTCTTTAATGATTATCACTTCAGAAAGCTTATAGGAATAGATTGAGACACAATTATTCCTACCTAGTTATCTCTGTAAATTCATAAGAATATGAAGAAAAACATAATGAGTAATACTAGAAAAACTTACAAGAAACACAAACTACGCAAAACAGAATTTAGAATCCTTTGCTTCATATTGAGGTTCCATAAAAGTCAAGTACATCAAATATCTAGAAATGCTTCATCAAGGGTGCAACCCTTGATAACTTGTGAAGAGAGCTATTTATACAATAGTAGGACGAAAATATCCTACACTGCTTTTACAAAAATAGATTATTTACAAAATCAAAAATAAAATTGTCTAATGATCTGGACTACTTTGGTGTTGTGATGTTTGATGACTGTCACTAAAAAGTTGAAAAGTGGTTGAAAATAGCTGAATGTTCCTTTAAAAACTGAATGTTGTTCAATTATCCTTGATCAAGTAAATCTGTTAATTTTTCCCAGCGTTTCTTATCTGGGATAGAAATTCTTATTATCCTTCTATAGATTTCATCCATCTTGGTGTGTTTAGTAAAAGTGGGCTTTACCAAAATGTATGCTTGATTTCACCCGAGATGAAGAAAGAATCCTTGAGTGTTTTTATTATGAGAGCTGTATCGATGATCCTCTATTTTAACAGTCAAGGCTCTGCATAGTTGTCTTCTTCTTTATTCCTTGTGTAATGGTCTTCTTCTCTGAATATAGAATTTTTAATAGGTTTCTTACTGAATCTTAGAATAAACAGACTCTGCGACTGATATCAGAGTTTTTTATCCAATGCTCAAGTCTTTGGCCAATTACTTGCAAAACACAAAAATAGTTAAGAAAACACAGGTTCGGGAAGAAAAACAATTGATGGCTTTCTGGCACAGGAATGTTTAAGGAAGGAGCTATGGTAGCGTCGTAAATGCAATTGGAGGTCAAATAGCATCATAGATGTTCAGGGTAGCGATGAATGGTTTCAATGGTTTAAACTTTGAAACGGGCGAAAGGCACAAAAACAAGAGCTTTAAAGGTTTTAAAGTGTAATAGGCAAGTTTTTAATATGGTGTGAATGTTTGAATAATCGGTGGTTTATCGAGTTGGCAAGGAGGAGGTTTTAAAGGGTTGTCGCACCGCTTATGTGGCGAAGGTGGTTTTGAAGAGGGCTGACCCAATATACTTTAGAGCATGACACATAGCTTCAGGGGGGTCGGGGAGAACCGCTTTATCTGACGAGTATTGTTCGGGCATCAGGCGTGGCTGATATGGATGTGGAGCGTTGGATTTAGATGGTAGTTGATCTAACGGCAGTCGAGCGAGGGAAGAGAGCGGGAAATAAAGAATGAGCTTAGGGAGGGGCCTAGTGCTTTAAGCATTGGCGGTAAGGGATTATTGAAGGTTAATGGGTTTAACATTAATTGGGCAGAGCTTAATGAAGTGACGTGGAGTGGAGGTAAACGAGTGCTTATCATATGAGTAGGGAATGAACATTATGAAAGATATGATAAGCGGATGTGGGTCCAAGTAATTTTAGTGAATAAAGGGATAGAATATTGCATATCACATTTTCTTACGCTCAATGGTTCATTCCCTTAAGAGCGATGCGATGCAATAAGATCCTATGGTCAGGAATCCGCAGTCATCCAATGGTTGACAGTCGTTATCGCACATCGCACATCGCACTTTGCTTCCGCCCAATGGTTCATTCCATTATGAATTATGCGATGCAATATTATACTTTAGGAAATAACCATTTCAACATTTCAAAGCTTCAATTTCTACCTACCCTTCTAATCCTAACATTTTACTTATTCCTCTAGAGTGCATTTAAACTAGCAACTCAATATTTCTTTTTATGAACAATCTAACTCTATACCTTATTTCTTCTATTGGATCAGATTAAACTGTTGAGATAATTAATTTTCTACCTATGAGAACAAATCCAATTATGATGCAACTATATAATTGGATAAACTAAGCTAGTGTGGCATCTAAACAAACTGCACGCAACTATTATTTTCTAAACTGAATTTAGAATGAAGTAGTGGAATTTAGGTTTGCAACACTTTTAGAGTTTATTTCTTTTCTTTTCTATCTAACCTAACATTTTGTTTTGCCTTTATTTTTTAGGGCATCTACCCTAACATTTTCTTTGAGATGGACATATTTATTCAAAAAAATTCCTAACATTTTTTATTCAATATCCTTTTTGTCTGTATCCTATCTTAACATTTTGTATATACATTTTCATCTTTTGTCCAATTTATTCTAACTTATCAAAACCAAAAAATGTTACAACACAATGTACATGACAACTGTTTGAATGGAACTATTCCTTTCGAATTTCATAAACTTGACTTCCTCAATTATTTGTAAGTGTCTATAAGCCCCAACCAATGTGATTGTTCTATATAACATAATTAACTAGTGAATTTATTAAAAGCACCTTCAAAGTGATTAACATATTTTATTGTGCCTTTTACAAAAATCTTTCCTCCAACGACATGAAGGGAGAAATTACCGTAGAGGTGGGACATATTGTAAACCTAGACACACTATGTTCTTGTTATTTGAGTGTCTTGATTAGATTTCCTAGGCTCCCATTAAAATTTCATATAGAAACATAATTTCTCTAAAGGTAGAATATATGTTTTGATTGATCTCTGATTTGATGTGAATGTTTAGGGACCTCTCTAAAAGTGATATCGTTGGTCCTATTCCGGGATATATTGGGGATTTGGAGCATATTTTAAAATTTTAAGCTTCACATGTAATATTTTTTTCTATTTTTATTAAAAGAACCAAGTTTATATGGGTCAATGTTATATTAATCCTTGTGATCCATATTGGAATGTGAATTCAAGGAACTTGAGTGGAAATAAACTAAGTGGTTTTTTCCCAACAAAAATTGGAAATGTGGGAATCATTGGGGATACATAAGTCCTTTGTACTTTATTTGTGTACACTACAAACATGTGATATAGTTGTGTTTCTTCCACATCACTAATTACTTTATCATTTCCCCTTTAACAAAATAGTAACATGGTGTGATATCTCTTCAATTTAGAGACCTTTCTACTAACTTATTATTAGGTCTCATTCCTCAAGAACTTGGAAAGATATAGAAATTGGTTTCACTGTAAGTTCCTTGGAATGACCTATAAAATATAATTTATTTAATAGGCTCATGGTTATTTTTACAAAAACTATGAATTTGGATCATATATAGGATATTGAATAGCAATAGTTTCTTAGGGGAGGTGCCATAGTAGTTGACCAATAGTTTCAGCCTTACTATATTGTAAGAATTGGTCTAAATCCCATTCCCTATTCTAATTTCATTTTATTGTGAAATTACAAAGAAAATAATATTTCATATTTCTAGCCCTTGTACTATTAATACTCGAAATGATTTTTTTTGCTTCACAAAAATATATCCCACAACAATTTGTCTCGTAATATTCTCGTCATAAAGAACTTTACAAGATTTACCCCATAAATATGTAGATATAATGTAAACATTTATTTTTTATTTAAATTTGGTATTATTTTTTTATATTAGTGGATTTGTGCATTTTATCTAACAGGATTGATTATTGCACCAACTTTTTAGGAAATCCAAGTCTCTATGGCAATTGGATTGGAGCACTTTGTAGGATATACTCCAAACAATCCAAAGGTGAAAACATAACTAAATTTTAGATTCCATAAATTAGTTATGTTTAGTGATTAAATTTTCTATGAAATTATATTTATAAGAGTATTAAGTTGATTTTGAAAATGGAAAATTGTTGTCTCAACACCAGCTATTATTTGCAGCTTGTTGGGTTCAGTTTTATTAGTATGTATGATCATTATATCTCTCTATCGTTCAAATCAGTTGAAAACATTTACCATAGGGTCAACAAACAAAATGGGTCAAGGTATTATTTCTATAGATTATATCATTGAATTAAGAATTATATCAATATCAATATGTGTCCCTTGTTTAAAAAATGTTTTGATGTCCTTACTAGTTTCTCCAAGGCTAGTAATATTGCACATAGACATGGCCCTCCACATAGACCATTCTTTTGGGAATTTCAAATAGAAGGTAGATGTCTATGCATTTAAGCAACGTCACCAGTTATCCTAGCTAGTTAGATTAGTAAGAAATATGAGTAAGATCAGTGAGCCAATAAGAAAGTTTTCCAATGATTAATCGATTGTTGGGAATTTGGTGTGATGTGAAGCAGGTTCAGTGCATGCTCTATTGAAAACAAATAATTCCTACCAAAGGTAGACACTAGTTGTGGTTGTAGGTATGCTTTCTATTCTTTAGTTAAAATCCACTCATACCCAAAACCAGTACACTTCCCATCTAATTACCTAATGGGAAATATTCCATTGAACATTTTGAATGGTGTTGCAAAGTCTTTGTGGCTAGACTCATTCCAAGATTGCTCATCTCCTAAGGAATTTCTAAGAGGAGTGAATGATGGATACAAATTCCAACTTGTTGCTAACTTATTTTATCCAACCTATGGAAAGGCGAGAATGAATCAAAGGCTTTACTGGATAGATGGGAATTGGGGAACTCTCATTCCATATTGTCCAAAGACAACTTGGATACATCCTAAAACCTCTTCCCGATTCTATCCCAGGAAAATCAGACTAAAAATTGGATGGGTGCAATGGGGGAGGGGATGTTTTAGCATCTCATCAACTTTGTATGAGATCCTAAAGAAAATGATAAATATATGGAACAACATATATAAATCACCTTGTTATTGATCTTATCATTCCCTTGTAATTTTGAAGTCTAGGAAGTCATCATAGCATATGAATCATTTTTATCTTGTAATAGAAATAGGAAGCAATGAGTAAGTAAGTCAAGGATACAAGAATTATTCTAACTTGATGTTGGGAAGAGCTCCTCGCTCAAGCTAGAATGAAGTAGGAAAGTTCCATACCAGAAGAATAAGTAGATTATTCCACACCACCAATAGTATAGGCTAAAACATAAGTATCTGACACACCACTAGTAGAAAGCTAAGCCAAGACAAAGGTACAGATGATATCATTATGTCTATTTGATTTCCATGATAAAAACGAAACAGATAGGTCTTAGAGATGTCTACTTCTTAGACAAGGCCCTTTGTTTCCTTTCCTCTCCTCGTATTTCGTACTTGGTACCCAATTTGGTTCACGTTTACCCTCATGGCACATGTTAAAGGTATTTCCTCACTCTATGTTGTTTTTCTACTGAAATATTCCTTGTGTTCTTTCTAGTTGGAAAATGTAACTAGGTCTGGTCTTCATTATTGTACTTGAAGTCAAATGTAATTTATTTGTCAAAAGAAAGTGTAAAGAATTTTATTATTAAATTCAGTTTGACTTATTAAAGCATGGGTTTCATTCTTGGGTCAATTATAGGTCAAGCCGCCATCGTAGGCTCTAGGTTAATTCTCCAAGTCATTTATTTTTTGACTCCTGCATCAAGTCATCCTCTTTAGCAAAGTCTTCAAGACTACCTCTTAGATTCAACCTCAAAAGGTTAATTATTAAGTGAAGAATGTGTCAGCCTAAATACAATGACACACCTATTCATGTACACATGTCATCTCATTTCTAGATGGAAAATAACTAGATATACCCAACTGAGCTTGTCACATTTGATCATCTATGTAGCCCGCATTTCAAAGAAAGTTTCAGTGGTTTATGTGGAATGTTTCAGTATCTTTACATTGACAAGTTCAGAACTGAGAAGGGAGTTTCGATACCATATCAGAGATGGAATTTCAAACTGTTACAGTGAAAAAATTTCGGGCTATTTCAGTGATCATGTTTTTGGTGCCATCACAGTCTCGCTGTTATCCTATTTCAGTGCGAACACAATGATGAAGGATCATCACAGTGCCACAATCTCGATGAGAATTCAGTCAGAATATCAGTACTATTTATATCATAGGTTTTAGTATAACCTCAGTGGTGAAGATCTCACTATCTTTACAGTGATGAAATTGTTATGAGATCTTGGTGCATTATAGTGATGAAATCATGATGAGATCTCAGTGCATTATAGTGATGAAGTACCAGTAAAACTTTAGTGTCATAGTGAAAGGAGGATGATTTTATGGAGGCAGTCTCAAATCTATATCGTAAGGGTCATGGTCATCTCATCTTTTGAATCCACAGAAGGAAGAAATTGTGGTTGGGTTTTCCCCTTCAAGGGGGTTTTTCCCTGGCAACATGCCTATATCTTTTTCTATTCTATTTGTTTCATGGTATTAATCTTGATAATAATAAAATATAATTAAGAGAATGAATACTAATAATAACATCACAAGTTAATGTCATTTAGGGGAAAGTATTTTAAACTTACTAAGGTCTTGATTAAAGGCAGTTTAAAGACCACTCAGTGAAAGGTTTTGTTTGAATTTGTTTTGAAGGTCATTTATGGGCTAATAGAACTATGATTATAGTGAGCTTAAAGAAGGGTATCACTATATCTCATGGTGAACAAGTTAAAATCTTTTATAATGGATTAGTAGGAGGATCTTGGTACAACCACAGGTAGAAGAAGAAGGGTCTCAGTGCTAACTCAATCACCATGTCAACACAATCTTGGTGTTGCCTCTGTTCGGTGTTATTAATGTGACCTCAATTCAGTAATATCACATGACCATAGTGACCTCAACTCAGTGATATTTCAATGATGCTAATACAGTGAATAAAACTCGGTTCTATCACAGTAGTATAAGTTTTGGTACTATGAATACATTTCAGTATTGTTACAGTGGTGCCTATCACAAAGAATAAGTCTTGGTAAAACTACAATGATGCCTATCATAATAAGTATCACTACAGTGGTACCTATCATGGTCATAAGGAGAATCTGGGCTCAAGTAATATGAGAGTTGAGGCATTTCTTTGGTTATTTATATATGTAAGATCGAAAAAATGAAGTAGAATATACTACCTTCCACTCGTTGAAGAAATGGAACTTGACATAAATGCCTATAGAGATATATCAAGGATCTGAGATGATAACACTAGCACAAGGAACCAACTTGAAGGAATCACTCTTTGAGGATCTGAGTAAAAATAACCAAGTATTGTTTCTACAACAAGTCCAATAAGTTATCAAATCAGAGGTATGTAATCACAAGGTATGTATGTACATAAGATTTTAGTTTTTCAATGATCCTTGTTTATGGCTAGTCTAGGGTGAAGTTTGCAACATGCATCCTTATCTTCTAGAGATTACAAGTAATCTAGGATGTCAAGTAGAAGTCCTTGATTGAAAGAAGGAATAACCTTTATAGGATTCCATCCTCCATGGTTATGTAGGAGATCTAACTTAAGAAATTAAATCATATTCATGGTATCACATGTTTTTCTTGAAAGTATGTATTATAGGTATAAAATACCATGGCTTACACTTCAAGGAATTCCTACAAGGTTTGTCAAGAAACATCTCCAGGTATGTATTAGACCATACATCTTATAAAATTCTCTTCATCATATTTTGAAATTTGTGTTACTAACATTGTTATGTCCAGCTCTCTTGAATCATAATGATTTTTGTTCTAGGTAATTTATCACTTGATAAATATACCCCTCCTCATATTCTTAATTGATTTTGTAGAACCCTAGATAGGTTCTCTTGAAAACCCTAACCTAAAGGTATGCTAAAAATGTGTGGAACCCTAGCCTGGTTAGGGTTATTTTGAAATTCTGTGTGAATTTCTTGTTGATGATGTCATGTTTGGGATTTCGGTATGATCATGAAATCTTAACTTGTTAGGGTTGAATGATGTTTGTCTGAGATCTCGAACCTTTGAAGTTTTGGTATTGTAGGGTTTTCTTTGCTATGTTATGAAACCCTAGATTCTTAGGGTTTGGCTGGGTCTATAAGCAAAACCCTTGTTATAGAGTCCTAGGAATGAAACCCTAGGTATGTGTCCGTTTTGTTAAAACCCTAGAATATTCTAGGATGGGATCTGTATAATATATTAATCTTGTTGAACATATGATATTCTTATGAATGATTATGAATTCCTAGATCCATGTGTTGACCTAGTTATTGATGGTCATAAGTCTCAGGATTTAATGGAAGTCCTTGTGTGAGTTTCTAGGATGATGATATTTGGAAATAAAGGGTTTTGCAACTAAACCCTAGTAATAGTTAACTTGTCTAGAATATAACAATATGAGATCTATTGTTGAGATAGTGAAAATGGAATTCTATGGTTTTGGAGTTGAACCTTAGTAGAAGTAAAAATATCTTATTTATGATGACAATATGATAATTTAAGATTTGTGTAAGATTGTTGAAATCTAATTTTTGGTTGGGATTGATGGTTGATTAGAAATCTAGGGTTTACAGCTAACCCTAGTGGAAGTTGGTCATGTCAATGACTAAGATGTGATTGACTTTGATTGATACTTTTGTATGAAATCTAGGATTTGTATGAAACCCTAGTGGAAATCTACTATATGAATTCTGAAAGTTATTAGATGTTTTGTAGATATATATTTGTTTGAATTGTTTCTAAGGTTTTTTATATGTTAAAGTAAGATATGTCATACCTTTGGAAGAAACATTGAAACCCTAGATGGAATGAAAGTTGTCAAGAAGTAGTCTAGGGTTTATGATAGTGTCCCCAGAGAGATGTTGAACAATATATATCTCTTAGTTCGAAGTCTGGGCATCTGATATGTATAAAGATGAAATCCTTTTGCAATTCTGATATGACTAATTACATGCTTCTATAGATTTGGTTGTACTTGCTATTTAAGTTGTGCAGGTACACAATCTTTAACTTGGTGAAGTTGCTCGAACTGAGAGGCATGATGAGGATGATAATAACTTTGATGAAATGTTTGGAAGTAGTGAAATATTCTTGAATGAGAAAAAGAAGAAATTGATCTCCCTAAGGAAGCCTACATAGAAGAGATCACCGTAAGACTAAGAGAGAGTCTGGATGAAGAGATTCTTTATGGTGGAGAGGGAGGGCATATCTTGCTTTTGATTAATGAATTTTGGAGGATATGTTGTTGCATGAGAATTAGGAAGGGAACGTATATAATTGAGGAATATTTTGTCAAAGATTTAGTCAAAAGTCCTACTGAGTTGAGGAGAAACATCTAGAATGACCCCAGAGGTTTTTATTTGATTATGTACATGTCAAAGTATATTATTGATTCAGGTTGTGTTTGTACAGCTAAATCTCTCGAAGCTTTTGATAACATGCTGGTTACTGCTTAGTTTGATCGGGAGACATTTTTGGTCCTTGATGTGATGGATCAAGGGGTGTTGACAATTTGTAAGTGAAACATTTCCTGGGAAGACATTTGGCTGACACTTTGTGTTGATATCTAGGTCTCAAAGTTGGAAAGGTGGCATTTGTCATTGAGCACTAACACGCACTTGGATTCTTGGGTTGACGGTTAGCTAGTAAGCCTGATGGTACCTAGAGAGGCTAAAAGCTTGAGTCCATCTTAGTCCAGCCCAGATAGATTGCCCTAGTCATGAATCTACTCTATGGCATTGTGGTGCCTAAACTGTTGAGATACCAATGGATAGATTTCCCTGGTTAGGAATCTAGTTCATGGCATTGTGGTGCCTAAATTGTTAAGAGGCCAATGGATAAATTTCCCTAGTAAAGAATCTAGTCGATGGAATTGCAGTGCCTAAACTTCTTCATAGATGATGTCGTTTGAGATATTCTATGTATCTCTTTGGTTATATGTAAATATGAATACCTCGCTATTTAAGAGGGATTGTTGGAAAATGTAACTAAGTTCGGTCTTCATTATTTTACTTGAAATCAAAATGTAATTTATTTGTCAAAAGAAAGTGAAAATAATTTTATTATGAAATTGAATTGACTTATTAAAGCATGGGTTTCATACTTCAGTCAATTATAGGTCAAGCCTCCACCATAGGCTTTAGGTTAATTGTCAAAGTCATTTATTGTTTGGCTGCCTCTTCAAGAGGGCCTCAAAAGAATAATTATTAAGTGAAGAACATGTTGGCCTAAATATAGCGACACACCTATTTATGTACACATGTCGGCTCATTTCTATATGGAAACTACTATATATACCCAACTCGACTTGTTTCATTTGATCACCTGTGTAGCTCACATTTCAGAGCAAATTTCAATGGTTTTTTTGGAATGTTTCAGTATCTTTACAGTGACAAGTTCAGACCTCATAAGGGAGTTTCTGTACCATCTAAGAGATGGAATTTCAGACTATTATAGTGTCAAAATTTCGAGGTATTTCAATGATCATGTTTCTGGTGCCATCACAGTCTCACTGCTATCTTATTTTAGTTCTAACAAAATGATGAAGGGTCATAACAGTGCCACAATCTTAGTGAGATTTTAGTGAGAATCTCCATACTATTGTTATCACAGGTCTAGGTATAACCTCAGTGGTGAAGATCTCAATATATTTACAATGATGAATCATGATGAGATCTTAATGCATTATAGTTATGAATTACCAGTACAACTTCAGTGTGACAGTGAAAGGAGGATGACTTAATGGAGGCAGTCTTGAATCTAGATTGTAAGGGTCATGGTCATCTCATATTTTGAATCCACTGAAGGAAGAATTTGCGACTGTTTTTTCCCCTCGAGGGGGGCTTTTCCCTTGCAATGTGCCTATATCTTTTGTTCTCTTCTATTTGTTTCCTGGCTAATATCTTGATGATAAGAAAAGATAACTAAGAGAAAGAATAAAAATAATAACATCAAAAGTTAATGTCATTAAGAGGAAAACTGCCTAACCTTTGGATTTTCCAACATTTTCTTCATTAGTGGTTCATGAGTTACTTGGATTTTTTCTATGTGAAGTAAAGACTCTCCTCTAGTTTATGTAGGTTTATTTATTTATTTATGTAAGAGAATATGTAAATCTATGAGGTGAGCTCTCTCCTCTAGTAGGACTTAGTAAAGTTAGTAAGCTCTTCTAGTAGGACTTACTAAAGTTAGAAAGAATTTCTTGTGGCACAAGAAGTCTTCTCAAATATATGAAATTGACTTTACAAATTAATTGGCTGAAAAATCCAACCCAAAGTAACATTAATTTGATGTCCTACTATGTAGTTGTGCTCTAGCTTGAAGACAATAGTTAAGACACTACACAAATTTGTTTTTGCCTCAAGTTAAACCAATTTGGCCAAAAATTATCTCAAATATTTTTTTATAACTCTCCCTTGTGTTATGGTGTACAATTTGCCCAAAAATTATTTCAAATATGGTCTTAAAACCACTTAAGGTTGTACTGTGAAGTTTATAAATTCTATGTAACATTGTTAACTAAAAATTAAAGGTGTTTGAACTTTAAATTTTGGCATTGAAAATATCTATCTTTAATTAGTTGACACTAAATTAGTTCTTACATTATGTTCGAGTTTAAGAGAATCCAGAAAATGTTAGAAAGAATAACAGGATATATATTGGTTTACTTATTAGCGTAAGGGACATGAATCCAATACATCCATTGATCAGTGGTGATCCTAACAATAAATGGTGAGAAGAAAACAATCTAAAAGCACAAATGAAGCGTGACAATAGCGCTCACTCAATGAAGTGAGAATGTACCTCTATATGCCTACAACCACGCCATGGTGAAGAAAAGAGACCCTCCAAGGAGGGCAGCACCCATGCAGTATGAAGGGGGCGCTGTGCTCACCCCCTTTCTCAACGACAATGGTGTTTGCACTGCAGTCGGTTTAGCTACAGATGATGGGAAAGGCATTCCATTAGTTAGCATTGTGGGAGTGGTTGATGATGGGGAAGGCGATCCAATAGTTGGTTCTGTTGGCGCGACCGATGATGGGGACGGAAATTGGATAGTTGGTGTAGTGGGAGGGACCGATGATGATGGAGAATGGGAGGGAGAGGGGGATGGCATTGTTCTATTCTTTTTTGAAGTCGAGGTGGCCCCAACAGTGATAGTGACCTTCATGCCAGCGGCACAATGACTTGTGATTCCACAGATGTAATACTTGGAGCCCGTGCTGTCCAATGTAATGGTATCGTTTCCACTGGTGTGTATTGCCAGTGGATTACTAGTGGTGCACAAATCATATGCCACCTTGTTCACCACCAGAACAGTGTGCGTGAGTTGAAAATAATTAATATTATTTTGTATTAATGGAGAAAACGGTTACATAGTTGTAACATATCTCCCTAGTTTAAGATTAGTTCCTAGAGTTTAGGGGTTTGGTTACAACTTCCTAATTCCTAGTGCTGTACCTAAATGATGTAATCTTTCATTGATGAATAATAGAGTGTACAAGAGTGATCTCTCTGTTCTGAGTGTAGTCTCTAGGTGTAGGCCTCACCTGTGAGCTACATCTCCTTCTTTTTCAATTCTGTTCACATTTTATCTTGGTATCAGAGCTCAGATTGGGTGAGCCTGATCTTGTATCACCTCTTGTGACTGATGTTCCTTTGTGGCCAGCTTTCCTTGTGGAAGAATTGCCTATGTGGTTTGAGGTGCCTCTATGGCCGTGCGTACACAAGGAGCTTTGTGCTCAATTGAGCAGTTGGACTACAGAACACCTAGCTCAAACTGGATGTTTTTTTAATTTTCTGAATAGAAGGGGATTGGCGCACTTTTCGCGCTGACAGTAGCGCCAGGAACTGGAATTGGCGTGACTGTTCGTCTGTTAATTGCGCCAAAGCACCAAATTACCCGATTGGCATGGAAAATCACGGAAAAATCGCGCCAGCAAATTTTACTCTAACCGATTTCTTCTTGGCGTGGATTTTTCGCTCGAGAATGCGCCAATACGCTCGGGGACGCGCCAATCCACCTTCAAGGAGATCTGCAGGAAGCCTCATATTAGTTTGGTGATTTGCAAAGGGAGCAGATCGGAGAAGATGCAGATCTATCCGGGAGAGGCAGATCGGATCAATTTTTTATCAAATAGATTTTTTGGCTGTATTGAAAAACAACGAATTTTCTCATCGGAGCGGGATTGATCTTGCTGAGTTGTCAGATATTGCCGGATCTGAATCAGTGATTAGATCACGAGATCAGCAGATCGGTGATAGATCGATTTGAAAGGTATCAATTTTTTTTGTTACTATTGGGTAGATTCATTTTTTTAAATCTGATCAAAATGAGTAATACGATGGAATCTTACCTCCACAAGTCTAGCAAACTCGATGGATCTAACTTCACGAACTGGAAGTTTAAGATCCAGACCTTGCTTGAAGGTGCGAATGCTTGGTCCATAGTTACAGGTGATGAGCAGAGGGTGAATGCAGGGACGCAGGAGCAAGACTGGGATAATAGAGAGAACAAGGCGAAGGTTTTGTTGAAAATGTTCGTGAAGGACAACGTTATCCCGCACATCAGAGATCGTAAAACGTACGCGAAGATCTGGACGACCATTAAAAATCTGTATCAGACCCAGAACACAAGCCGAGTTATGGCACTTAAAAGAAAGCTATTTTCAATGAGGATGAATGAAAATGAGACCGCTGCTGCATTTGTTGCATGAATCAAAGATGTGAAAGATGCATTGGGGAACATCAGAGAGGCGGTGTCTGACTCTGATCTTGTCTCAATCACACTGAACGGGATGCGAGATGAATTTCAAATGTTCATCACTGGATTGGAGGCAAGGGAGAAAGTGCCCACATTTGATGATCTGATAGGGATCTTGCTGCAAGAGGAGGAGCGGTGACAGAACTTGAACCCCCAGAGTGATGATCTTGTGCTGATGGCGAAACGTCGATCATTCAAATGGAAGCAGCCACAGCAGAAAGGAGGAACATCGCAGAAGCGTTCACATAAAGGTATGATTACAAATGATTCCGTAAAGAAATGTTATTATTGTGGAAAGAAGGGCCATATACAGAGTGTATGCTTTAAGAAGCAAGCTGATGATGCAAAGAGGAAACAAGAAAAGCACAGAAGATAATTTTTTGAAGATGATGTTGAATAAGATAAAGATTTCAGTCATGAATTTCGACTGTTCATAGTCGACCATGCCCTTTCAGCATCTGATGAGGACGATATATGGTATGTTGATTCTGGAGCATCCTCTCACATAAGGAATTTTTTGATAGTCTTGAGGAAAGTACATATGGATCAAAAATCTATTTAGGTGATGATAGTGGATACGAGATTAAAGGTTATGGGGTTATTCCAGTCAAGTTACCGAATGGAAAAATTAGTAATCTTCATAATGTTTTATATGTACCTGGAATTAAGAAAAATCTGATATCTGTATCCATGATAACTGATCAAGATATGCAAGTTGAGTTCTTCAAGACTCACTGCGTGATAAAGGATTGCAGGAAAGAAATAGTTGCAACAAGCGTGCGTGTTGGAAGCCTATACAAACTAGATGTAAAGAGTATATCAAAGCAAGCCATGGTTGCAGGAGGATCAACAGCCGAACAACTCTGGCATCAAAGGTTCGGTCACTTGAATTTGTAGGACCTCATCCTATTGCAGAGAAAAGGTATGGTTGAGGGGCTCCCTATCTTTCGTAGTATTAAGTTAAATTATGATGGATGTGCCTTAGGTAAAATGCATAGAGAACAGTTTCCTGTCCATGATAGGAGGAAGGAAACAGATATTTTAGAACTAGTGCACACTGATATATGCGGACCTATGCAGACAAGGTCGCTAGGTGGAGGATATTATTTTTTGTTATTTACTGATGACTGCACTAGATATTCATGGGTTTATTTTTTGAGTAAGAAACGTCAGACTTTCCAGTGCTTTAGAGAATTTAAAACCTTGGTGGAAAAACAGTTTGGTAAGAGTATAAAAATTCTCCAATCCGATCAAGGGGGAGAATACAAGCTAGGGGAATTCATGAAATTCTACAAATCTCACGGGATTGTTCAGCAGTTTACAGTGCCACACACACCACAACAGAATGGAGTTGCAGAACGCAAAAACAGAACCTTAGTGGAGTGCGCAAGGAGCATGTTACAAGGTAAGGATCTATCTAATAGTTTTTGGGCAGAAGCTATTAATATTGTTGTATATTTGAAGAACAGAAGTCCTACCAGGTATCTTAGCTTCAAAACTCCTTTTGAAGCTCTATATGGATTCAAACCAGCAGTAAATCATCTAAGAGTATTTGGGTCAAAAGAATTTTCCCATATACCCAAAGCTGATAGGAAGAAATTAGATCCTAAAGCTGTGAAATGCATCTTTGTTGGTTATGACACGATATTTAAAGCATATAAATGTTCAATCCTGAGACTCATAAGATATTTGCAAGCAGAGATGTAGTGTTTCATGAACAGGTACAGGAAGGGAAAGATGACATCGGTGATGATTGGCACATTCCATTGTTGATGGATGAAAATAGAGAGGATGAAAGAGAGCAGGAGCAGAAAGAAGAGCAAAAAGAAGAACAGGAAGAAGGTGATAAAGCAAGCCCATTTAGAGCTGAAGAAAACAAATGTGAGGTAAGTCCCCTACCAAGGAGATCTAGTAGGAAGACTCAAAAACCATTAAAATTGAGAGACTATGCTTTGATGTCAAATGTTTTGAACATTGTAGAGCCCACTAATTACAAAGAAGCTAGTCAATTTAAGGAGTGGAAAGCTACAATGAATGAAGAGATGGAATCAATTCTTAGAAATCAAACTTGGGATTTAGTTGAACTGCCTAAGAATAAAACACCCATAGGATGTAAATGGCTGTTTAAACCAAAAATGAATGCAGATGGAAGTATAAAGAAATTAAAAGCTAGGCTGGTTGCAAAAGGATATTCACAGCAGGAAGGTATAGATTTTGATGATACTTTTGCACCTGTAGCAAAGTTAAATACAATCAGAATGCTTATTGCTTTAGCTACTAAATATAATTGGGAGCTACACCAGCTTGATGTCAAATCTGCATTTTTAAATGGTGAATTAAAAGAGGAAATTTACTTAGTACATCCAGAAGGGTTTGTAAAGCAGGGGCAGGAACATCTTGTTTGCAGATTGAAAAAGGCTTTATATGGTTTAAAGCAAGCACCTAGGTCTTGGTATGAAAAGGTTGATTCTTTCTTTTTAGAGTATGGCTTTCATAGAAGTTTGAATGACCCAAATTTGTATACCAAGTACAATAAGCAGGGGCAGATTATTCTGATTTCTTTGTATGTAGATGACATGATTATAATAGGAGATGCAGATGATTTAATCAGAGGAATCAAAAGGCTTATGGCACAAGTTTTTGAGATGAAAGATCTTGGAAGACTTCATTACTGTCTGGGATTAGAAGTATGCAGAGATACTGGGCAAACTTTTCTTACCCAAGGGAAGTATGCCAGAAATCTGTTAGAAAAGTTTGGTATGGATCAGTGTAGATCAGCAATGACACCTTTGCAGCAGAATCTGAAGTTGAGCAGTGACGATGGCACTAAAGAAGTTGATGCTACAATGTATAGACAACTGGTTGGCAGCTTGATATATCTTACAACAACCAGACCTGACTTAGCATACTCTGTTAGTGTGTTGAGCCAATTCATGTCAAAACCGCTTGAAAGTCACTGGGTAGCAGCAAAAAGTGTGTTGAGGTATCTTTGTGGTACTGTTAACTATGGCATTTTATACACTGATGCATTTGATGTTATTCTAGCAGGTTTTTCATATTCAAATTGGGCAGGTAACTTGGATGATCGAAGGTCCATCACAGGCTATGCATTCAGCATAGGATCCAGGGTCATAGCATGGAGTAGCAAGAAGCAGAGTATTGTAGCTTTGTCTTCGTGTGAAGCTGAGTATCAAGAATTGTGTGTAGCAACATGTGAAGCGATTTGGTTGAGAAGGCTTCTCAATGATGCAGGAAAAGAACAAAAGAATTCCACTTCCATCAAAAGCGACAACCAGAGCACCATTAAATTGGCATACAATCTAGTGTTTCACTAAAACACCAAACATATAGACACTCAGTTCCATTTTGTCAGAGAGAAAATACAGTCAAAAGAAATTACTGTTGAATATTGTAAAACTTGTGACAATGTGGCTGATATTTTTACAAAGCCTCTTGCACGTGTGAAGTTTGAATTGTTTAGAAGGATGCTAGGAGTTCAAGACAACCCTTTCTCCATTAAGGGGGGGAGTTGAAAATAATTAATATTATTTTGTATTAATGGAGAAAATGGTTACATAGTTGTAACGTATCTCCCTAGTTTAGGATTAGTTCCTAGAGTTTAGGGGTTTTGTTACAACTTCCTAATTCCTAGTGTTGTACTTAAATGATGTAATCTTTCATTAATGAATAATAGAGTGTACGAGAGTGATCTCTCTGTTCTGAGTGTAGTCTCCAGGTGCAGGCCTCACCTGTGAGCTACATCTCCTTCTTTTTCAATTCTGTTCACATTTTATCTGCGTGTCGAGCGTGTATTTGAACATTGCATTATATTCAATCATCACTCATTAATAAATAACTTCAGTTGCAAAAGTGTCATCAAATATTCATATTAGATCTTGCTATAATTTGTGATTTTACATACCGATTTTGTGGCCTACAACAAATGTTTTGCCAGAAGCCCAAGTATTAGTTAACGCCCAAATTCCACTGTGCGTTGATGGTGTAATCAGTAGCCAAACAATTAAATGGAAAAACCATCATCGCCATTGCCACTAAAACTACAATCCATAGTCTATGCTACTCCATACCTTCCGCTGAAATTACTACAGTATCTGCCATTCGAAAAACAAATAAAAAATCCATACATGAGAATTTCTATGAAGATATATCAGAAGGTCACTGCATTGTACCATCAAAAGTAACAGATTATACAACAATACAGATGGGCATAGTTAAACGAGAGACCACGACAATATCACTGAAGAAAGATCAAAGACCATACGATATATTGCGGAGAATTATCGAAGCGATTTTGATGGTGCAGCCGCTGCAGGTTCCAAATAGCTCTTTTGATGTACTGAGCGAAGCATTTGTGCTTCAACTTATTGAATGGGGTAGTTGGATATATAAGATCCAGATCAAAAATATTGGATATACAGGACTACCGACACATTTCGTAGCCGGGTTAAAGTCTTTCAAATCCAACCATATCAATGGTAAAAGGTTGGCATTTTAATTACGCTAATAGGCATCCCACCTATCAGAATCAGCAAGTTAATCATTTTCTTAATTAATATTTTTGATCGAATGGCCTGAATTGAAAGATGCCCGTATATTCTTTTAGGAGTCAGTAAATCAATGGCTGAAATTAGCTACAGTAACTTTCTTGCATGTCTAGAACACATACTTAGACCATACTTAAATTAATTTTTTACCAAGCATGATTAAAAATTTACTCTGCCTCTCATTGATAACCACGTATGTAGGATTAAGAAAAAATGAAATAAAAAAATTATTCTCGAACACCCATCTTTCATAGTGGCTTTGAAAGTTGTCCCTTTGCATTCTGAAACGTATGCATGGTTGAAGCATAAGGACACGTTTTGATCGATTACAATGACGGTTGAAGGATTTATGCCCGACAATCATCCATAACCATGACAATGAGGTATGTAGGCATAAATTCGAGTAATAAGGAGACGTTTCATGCATTACAATGAGGGTTGAAGCATTTGTGCCCTACAATCATCAATAACCATGACAATTAGATATGTAGGCATCGATCGATGAAACATTTCTTTAATTTAGTTAAGTACAGTCAAAATGTGAAACGTTCTGCCTATTCATATTCTCCTCCACTAGGCATTTTGAGTTTTGAGTTACATTACAAAATTTCGAACCTCATAGTATGGCCCATTCGATATATTATAATCAAACGCTCCGTGGATGCATGCATTTCTTTGTTAGCGCTTAAGGTTGTTGGAATTGTTGAAGGATAACTGGAATGCTGGCTTCTCTTGGCTTCTATCTGGTAAAAAAGGTGGCAAATCTCATTGCGTTTTTAATTGTTTCCAAGCTCTCGTGACTGTCTTTGATAATTTGGTGTAGTTCGTGTTTGCTTGAGTTATTCCCTACTATTTTTTTGAGGTTTCAGCATCGGAGAAATGCTTTCTTAGTGATTTTCAAATGCTCCATGGATGCATGCATTTCTTTCTTAGCACTTAAGGTTGTTGGAATTACTATATTTTCAGGTTTCAAACACGTTTAGAAATCGATCTTATAGGTATGTACAATTTTTCTTTCCGTGATATTTTTCCACTTTAATTCAAATGAGATGACTAGCCCGTGGGAAAAAAAGAAGGGAATCGATTGTGTATAAACCATTTACAAAGGAAAATGCCCGCATAAACATACCTTTCTACCCTTCCATACAACATTGTCACATTTTCTGAGGTTTAACCTCATCGCAATCGGCCATCAATCCTACCACGGTCATATGTATATATATGTATCTTCATCGCCCCTTCCGCTCTGATATGCGATATCAGAGCGTTAATGTATGTTCTAGCATTAAACCACTTTAACAAAAATATATGGATTGCATAGGACACCCACTCTGAATCATATATATAGTGGATATCAAATTTTATAGATTCACCACTATATGCCCATTAGTTTCGGGTCTCTAAGCCTTTTCATTGCACACTCCGATCTGCGCTTCCTCCGATTACGATTTGCAATCAGATGTTGACCCTCGATTCGATCCGTGATCCGATGGTTGAGATTAAGTCATGCGATTTCATATCGCTCAAGCTGAATTCCGAACTCCTTCTGCTTCCATACGCCGATGCGATATCTTTACGGACCCGATAGGGATATAAACCATTCCCTATAATATTTCAAGTTCGGCAATTGATTCCTACTGTGTTTTTCACTGTTTGTTTGTGTAATTGGGTTTTCCACTTGTGGGAGTTAAACTATATAATGAGCCCACCGATGCGATATTTCGCCTTCCCGATTCAATCTGTGATCTGACGGTTCAAATTAACTCGTGCGATTGCATATCGCTCAACCTCAATGCCTTTGTGATATCCTAGCCCGTAGAAAAAAGAAGGTTCTGGTCTTTTTTTTAAATGCTCTCCCAAAATTTATTCCTTCTCTGGTGTTGATCTTCTCCCTAAAGATCGGGACTTAAAACCACTTCACAACCTTTACAAAACCTTATATCACACATATAAGCTTCCCCTTACAAAACCTTTGGTTACATATGTTTTTAACACATAAATCTCTTATCGGCACATATTTCCTTATAAACAATTCACAATGGAAAATGCCTGCATAAACATAGCTTTCCGCCCTTCCGTATAGCCTTGTCATGTTTCCCGAGGTTTAACCTCATCACAATCAGCCATCAGTCCTTCCATGGTGATACGTATATATATGTATGTTCATCGCCCCTTCCACTCCGATATGTGATATCAGAGCGTTAACGTATGTTTTAGCATTAAACCACTTTAATAGAAATATATGGATTACACAAGAAAGCCGCTCTGAATCATATATATATTGGATCCCAAATTTTATAGATTTGCCACTATACACCCATCAGTTCCAGGTCTCAAAGCCTTCACATTGTGCACTGCTATCTGCACTTCCTCTCATTACAATTTACGATCAAATCTTGATCATCGATCCAATCTGTGATCTGACGCTTAACATTAAGTCGCGCAGTCGCATATCGCTCAAGCTCAATGCTAGACTCCTTCCACTTCCATACACCGATCCGATATCTTTACGAACCCGATAGGGATATAAACCATTCCCTATAATATTTCAAGTCCTACAGTTCATTCCTAATATGTTTTTTCACCGTTTGTTTGTGTAATTGGGTTTTCCACTTGTGGGAGTTAAACTGTATAATGAGACCATCGATGCGATATTTCACCTTCGCGATTCGATCTACGATCCGATGGTTCAGATTAACTCAAGCGATCGCATATCGCTTAACCTCAATGCCAGACTCCTTCCACTTCCATACGCGGATCTGGTATCTTTATAGACCCCATAGGGACATAAACCATTCCCTATAATATTTCAAGTCTGGCACCTGGTTTCGACTGTGTTTTTCACCGTTTCTTAGTGTAATTGGGTTTCTCCTTGGGGTAGTTAAACTGTATAATGGCCTTGCCGATGTGATATTTCTTCTTGCACAACAACTTGTTCCTGTGTTGTCACAGTTTCAAATATCAATGTATGATCAATTTTTTTTTGTTGCAATAAATCATTGCTTGTCTCAATTAACAGACATTCTCCATCCTCCTTTACATTGGTCATCCTCTATAAAACACTCCTCTGTTAGTGTTTCTTCTCCCAGGGTTAAATCGTCTGCATAGGTTCCTTCCTTCTTAAAATTTTTCAGTAGAAAATGGAAAATTGCTTTGCAAAATGGAAAATTGTGTGTGGTAAATTATGTATTTATGTTACTTTTAATTTTATTCAACATTAAATTGTTTTTTTGATATCGAATGCCTTTTTTTTTACTGTTAGGTGGTTTCACTATTTCATCATGGATCCAAGTATTTGGAGTTATCTTCCGTTCAAAGTTCTTGAACTTGTGTTGTTGTGGCTCCCTTTATCAGTTGCGATAAAGTTTGGAACTGTGTGTAAAAAATGGAAGAATTCTTTGCAAGACCCTTCTTTCTTTTCACGTTGCAAGAATGTCTCCACGAACCAATTTGGATTTCTTGTTCATTTTCTTAATAGTGGAGATAATTGTTTCGCTGCACAATACCTTAATCAAAATGGCCACATATATCAATTTCATTTGGGATTCATAGATTCAAGATATAGAGTAGAGTGTGTTGTTGGACCAATGGTGGTTTTATCCTTACCAACAGAATGCTCGCAAACACACAACTATTTTTTAGCGAATCCATTTACAAAGACATTTAAAAACATAGGGCCAGTACGAATTGGAGACTCGAGGTTCTTTTCATTATTCAAAAATATAAGCAACAGAAAATATGACTGGGATGTTCTAAAACATATCTATGATGGAATGTAGTCTGAATTTTATGTTTGTAGTAGTCTTGATAGGGTATGGAAAAGGGCTAGTGTTCCATTTGGTGGCACTTCACCCCCCAAGAATGTAGTGTTTTATAAAAGTAAAATGTTTTGGCTGTATCTCAACAAGGAGTATGAAGATTATCCTTGATACAGGTATACAATCTACTGGTTTGACGTAATTAAAAATGAGTGGGGTTTTTTTGTTTATTCCAATCACTGACATACGTTGTATGTCATTAGCAATATACATGAATCAGTTGATATGCCTTGTCAATGATGGGTCCACTTCTATATGGTCAATTGAAGAATTAGATCATTTCCAATTTGGTCAACCGTGTTTTGAACGAAGAATTGACTACTTTGAAGATAATTGGGGTTTCAAATAGAAGTTGTTGGAAGAAATTTCTACAGATATAAATAGCAAATGTCCTGGCTATTTTCTATTCTAAACAGTCCATGGTTTGGTTCTTATGTGCAACAGCAGTGAAGTTCCTTTCCTATTATATGACATGGTGACTCGCATCTATTTTCCAATAGATATTAATAGTTCAACTAATGGATAGATGTCTTGGTTTTGGTACACAGCACAAGAGGACTGCAATGATCTAGTTGAGTATGGAGATGTTTTTGCAATTGTTGCCCATATGGATTCTGTTGATGAGATTCCACCATTGGATATGGTGATGGATTCTTAGGATCTTAGTATTCTTGGGAGTTCTTATAAATATTTCCATTTTATATACTCTTTGTGGTTGTGGAAAATATTTCCATTTTTGCCTCTATACATACTGTGTCTTTATGGTAATACTTTAAAATTATGTTTGTATCGATCTTTGTGATGTAAAATATTTACTATTGTTTCCGCTAAAGTTTTCTTATTTACATGTAGATGTTTCTCGATGTTATGCTTTTTTCCTTTGTTTGTATAATGATAATTTCTATGATTTATGTTATACATTATCTTTGTAATGGTTTTTGTCATTGATTCTCAAACAGTTTTATATGTTTATGTTCATTTTAATATTTATATTTATATTTTGATAGTATATATAGTTCCAAATTTTTAGATTCTTGTGTCGCAGTAGTGTGGGTTCCATTTTGATTATAATATGATACATGGAAATTTAGGCTTATTTTTTTGTTTGTGCCATTTGGAAGAATTCATTTGTTTTTTTTGCCATTTAGAAATTATTTGTTTTTGTTTTTAGGCATTTGGAAAAAGCCTTACATTTTCATAAGTTTATATGCTTGAAAAAAAAATAAGATATACACTTTTTATGTTCAATGTTTATGATTGCATAATGAATAATTATTATTCATTGTAGACATGTCATCTGAAGGCACAAGCGTGCGTATAAGAAAAAGAACTTTGTCATCACAATCACGTGAGAGGTCTAATGAAAATTGTCGTTTGCGGTATCAACATAATAAGGATGTGATAAATGAGTGTAGGAGAGCTGCATATAAGAGAAAAATGACTGAAGCCACTCTTCAAAATGATTCTATAGTTCCTTGTAAGTATCATAGTATGGACGACATAATGGAAATAACATTTCCTGTTGATAGTTCATTATCAGGATATTCTCCTCCTCAGCATAGCCTTGTTCTTCGATGCTCATATGAAAATGTTCATAACATTGGGGAAACATCTTGCAATCGGGAAGAACACCATATCGATATTTTGCATGCAAATGTCCACCCTAACCCTTCCGTGTGTCCAATTGCATGTTTTGATGGCCAAAGGTTGCAAATAAGTGATGGTCGAGGTAATGATGACATTTTCTGTGATGATTTGAATGATAGTTTACTTGGCCATTTTTTTGATAATTTGGATTCAACTGCTCGAAACAAGAGACCTTCAAATCCCACTTCTCAAAGTAATGTGGTCCCACCAAGAGAATCAGTCATCCCTAATAGAATTTTGTGTGGCACAATGGAGGTAACACAATTACATTTTGGTTTTCACTATAGTAGTGATTGTTTAGCTACATTCCAGACTGATGTAAATTTTTAGTGCTTTTTTATTTTATTTTAGTTTTTTTAATTTCTAATTACTTAGACAATGAATTTTATTTTCTTTGAACAACACATAAGTCATTCCAATAGAGGCATAGAAATTAACTTGGTAGATGTTACATCTACTGATGTTAGAAGTGAATAGGACCTATCTCATAGCGTTCATCCACATCGCCAAATAAATGTAAATCTTGAGTGGATTTGATATTTTTCTCATTTTCTCATTTACAATTGCCTTGAAATTGTGTTTTCTGACATTTGATGGAGAAACCATGATGTCATCTCGTTCGGTTGGCCAATTAGAATCCAAATGATCAAATTGTAAAACTATTGTAGATGTATTTGATTTATTTTCAATTTTTGAATCTTTATTTTTTGGATATTTAGTTTTATAATGTGTTTTATTTCTTTGAAATAGGAAACAGCTCATTTGAATAGAGGCAAAAAAACTACATGCAAAAATGTTCCTTCCATTGTTCTTAGAATCTAAGAGCAACTATCTGATAACCCTCATCCACATGAAGACAAACATGTAAATTTTGAATGCATTTGATTATTTTTCATTTTCTTCATTTATAGTTAGTTGCAAATTAAATTTTAAAGTCTTCTATGATAGAGAGAACTTTACTTGCTCTCAGATTCACGAAATGCACACCATACATTTGGAAACACATTCTCATAGATGCATTCCACGCAGTCCAAATTTGTGAAGGGAATCTCATGTTCTTGAAGATGAAGTAAATGTTAGAAGATATTGTACTCATCGAAATGGTTTTCAACATGGTTTGGCGAGTAGATATCATATTCATTATGATGAAAACATGATTGAAGTGCATAAAAGGTTTCGAGCAAAGATAGATAGCTTGTCAGTTGTCTAGATGTGCCACATTTACCAAGAATCATATCCCGGAATCGTTGTTGTCAGACATTCTGAAGGACCTCTTTGCAGACGATGTAAGAGTGAAAGAGGAGCCCATCGTTTTTGTTAGTATAATAACATGGATCCTGGTGAGCAACCTCATATTTTAAGAATTCTTACTCAAGTTGAAGAAATGCTAATAGTACCTGTGAATCCCATTTTGCAAGTGACACATGCTCGAGGTGGGCAATATAAGTATAGTGATCATACAATTAGCTTTCCTCAAGATATTTCTACAATTGTATGAAGCCTTCCCCGACGTGTTGAAGATATTGAATTTCTAATTGTGAGGAGACATGGCGCTGAGTCTAAATATTATGAATGTTATGCCAAAAGATCTCAAGTGATGGATGCATTGCTTTTCAAAATATAGCATGATCAATACAATCGATATGTTGTAATTGATTATGATTCACTAAATGCTCTACCCGAAAGTTAAATAGATGTCTCGTCCAGGCTTAAATTTATTGATTGTCATATTGAAGAATCTGAGATCAATGAAACTAACAATTTGAAGAGGCAAATGCTAAGCATTTTCCCTCTCATCCTTCTTCCTTTGTTGCTCGCCTAGCAAATGAATGCAGAGAAGTTAAAGAAATTAGAGCATTTCTTGATAATGTTCATTCTTCACATGTTCAAGACATGGATTGGCCCACTATTGGAACCTCTCCTGTGAATGAATATAATATAGAGGGGTTGTTTGATATGGTATTCCCAACATTGTTCCCCACTGGTGATGTTGATTGGTTGCAACCACGTGTTTGTAGTGTTGAAGTTCATGAATATGCATTGCATCTTCTTAGGTACTATGATCAAAGATTTGGAAGTCATCCTTGGTTTCAATATTACCTATTAAACATCATAATGCGGCATTGGAGCCAAGCAACTATTGCAGTTTTTGCAATGAAACATTTACATGATAACTCACCTACAATAGTTGAGAAGTTGCATCACCAACTATCTGATTTACTAGATAATAAGTTGGCTAAGCATCTTATGCGGTTTGGTTCTTCTCTGAGAGGTACAATGGCATACTGGACTAAGTGTCGATTTGAAATGATGGACATGATTACTCAATTAGGATGTCCATCTTTATTTTTTACTTTGAGTGCAGCTAACACAAAGTGGCCAGAGTTGCATAACCTCATGCCCATACATTCACATTCTCGTTCTTCAAATGAGCATTGTATGAAAATTGAAAATGTTATCTAGTACCCTCATATTGTTGCGGCATTTACGCACCACAGATTCAATATTTTTTGAGAGGAAGTTATCCAAAAATACCTTAAAGCTAAATATTTTTGGTACAGGTTTGTGTTGAATTTTTATTCTATACTTTTTCAACTTTTATTATGGTTCTATTTATATTTTTTGTAGTAACTATATGTTCATTTATTTCAGATATGAGTGGCAACACAGAGTTTCAATGCATATCCATGGTTTCCTATGGTTAGAAGGTGCTCCTGACAGGAAATACTTGATTGGTCAAATAGTTATGATGTACAAGTTGCAAAGATGTTCTTCGACAAATATGTAACTGCATGGAATCCGCGTGACATCCATCATCGCAACATAATGGCTCCACGAGGCCTCAATGATAACCCTTTCCTGTTGAATATTGGTCAAGTTTTCTCTTGTGATCCTCATAATGATTACGAAGAATTGTTAAACCGTGTCCAAAGGCACACAAAGTGTACTGTGGATTCTTGCTTGCGCAAAAAGGGTGCTATTCTAACATGTCAGTACAATGCTCTGTGGGATCTTTGTGGTGAATCAAGATTGTCCATAGATGATCAGGGAAGGAAAAAATATGAGCCATCAAGAAATGATGACAGGCTTAATGTACATAACATTGACCTTCTAACAATGTGGCGTGCAAATGTTGATTGCCAGCTAGTGCTTTCTCGCTATGTTGTCTTGAAATACATTACTAAGTATTCATCAAAAGTAAAAAAAAGGTCTGAAAGTTATCATCATATGTTAACTAGAATTTCAAATTCTATTGGCCCTGAGGATCCTGCTTTATGTGCATATAGAAAGTTTCTTGCAGAAATGATTGTTGACCGTGACATTGGAGCACAAGAAACATGCCATATGTTGCTTAAGCTGCCTCTTGTTGTTTGTAGTCGGAAATTTGTTTCCTTAAATGTTGGAAGAAAGGTTTTTAGGAAAATATCAAGGGATGGCTTGCAATTTTCATCTAAGAATACTTTCGTTCAACATTATCAGAAGAGACCCTTTTTCCTTGAACATCTATCTTTCATAGAAACAACAAGATCTTGGACGTTTGATAGCAAGGGTAAACAAGATCCATGGAAGGCTAGAGATGTTCATGCTATTGTTCGGGTTTGGCCACGGTTTTATTCTATTTTGAGTGAGGATTCAGAGGAATTTGAAACCTTTTGCTGGTCAGAATTGCTATTGTACAATCCATTTTGTGACATTTCTGCAAAAATTGGCCTTTCAGCTGAAGTTATTATTGAAAGTTGGAGGAATTTTCGATATCGAGCATGGCATGTTGATCGACAGCCATCAATTATAGACAATATTGAAGATGAAGAACATGGTGATTTTTCTAACCAAGAAATGAATGTTGAAGATGATTTTCAAGAATGGCAGATTTTTTCTCAGTTGGTTCTACCAAGCGATGTGAATGTTTCTGATCTTCACACCCTTGGTTGAAGGGACTTTGATATATCCTTTGACTGGGAGAGTATGACTATTTCTGATGATGTTGCAGAGGAAGCTACTAATTTTATAAGGATTGCAAAATCAGTGGGTCATATTGTTGACCTATCAAACAGAACATTTGCATCTCCAGGTTCTTTGTTGGAAAAACAACGACTTGCTTTTGAGATTGTGTTAAGGCACTTTTCTGAATATGAAATTCGTGAAGCTCTTCTTATGATTATTCAAGGCACTATGGGCACTGGGAAGTCTTTCCTTATCCATTGTATTTTTGAAGCTCTTTCTAATTTTTCAAGTGATGGAAGAAGCCCCTTGCTTCTTCTTGCGCCAACAGGAATAGTTGCTTTTAATATACATGCAAAAACAATACACTCAGCTCTAAAAATCCCAATTAAAGATATGCAGCCACTGCAGGGGTAGTCACTTGTAGTATTCCAAGAAGAAATGTGACATGATAGACATATATTGATTGATGAAATAAGCTTTCTGGGATCAAGGTTGTTTATGCATATAGATGCTCAGTTACGAGAAGCATTTCCAGAGAAAAAGGATTGTCCTTTTGGTGAGAGATCCATCATCCTTGTGGGTGACCTTGGCCAAATGCCTACTGTTAGAGATAAGCCATTGTATGTAGGTAATACAGCAGGGAAAGTCTTGTGGAAAAAATTCAACATTGTTGTCACTCTTGACACAATCTTTTGCCAACAAGGGAGTAATCAGAAACAATCTTGTTTTCATAGAGTCCTCAATAACATAAGAAATGTAGAACCTATTCTTGAAGATTAGGAATTTCTTACGTCTCGGGCTGATATGAGGTTGCATCCTATAGAAAGAGATTTATTTAATGTAGCATTTCACATGTTTCCAACAAATAATTTGGTGTCCTTGCATAATAGGCATATGTTAAAATCATTAAATTCTCCAATTGCACAATGTGTTGTTGAATATTCAAGGCGTTCAAAAATCGGTGGTGTTGATGATGATCAATTGGACGTGAAGTTTTGTTGTGTCATGGTCAGCATGTTATGTTGACATGTAATTTATGGGTTGAAGCTGGCTTGGCGAATGGTGCACTTGGTTTTGTTAAGGATATATTCTATGCGCCTACCTATAAGCCACCTGCACTTCCAATGTTCACAACTGTTGTTTTTGATAAGTATGTTGGTGTTCCATTTGATGCAAGCAATCCAAACATTGTCCTTATCACCCCAGTGATAAGAGGAAATCAAAAAAAGAAATTCCTTTGAAGATGGCATGGGCTCTTACAATCCACAAGTCACAGGGATTGACTTTAGAATGAGCGTTAGTTGATATCAGGAATAAAGAGTAGCAAGGCCTTACCTTCACAGCCATATCAAGAGTGAAATCAATAGATGGTTTACGCATTGCACCGCCTTTTACATTCCAACATTATGCCAAGATGAAAGATAGCACATATGTTACAATTAGGAAGAAGGAAGAGGAGCGATTGAAGTCCATATCACTATGAAATACAACTAATAACATTGTGGCCTTGTTTATAGTTTTGAACTTCAATTTTGTAGTGGATTATTTGATGTAGACAAAACAAAAAATATATGTTAAGACTCAATGTTCTTTCTATGGTTGCAATGTTGGTTAAATTGTGATTATTTTAAACACTAGTGTTGTTTTTATGTGCAAAATTGTATATCTCTAGTCTTAGAGTGTCCTATTATGTTGTTCTTCTTTAAATCCAATGTGTCCAATTTAGATGTGTTTTTTTCATTTATGTTGCTTTGCTCCAATGGGAGTGTTACTATTTTATATCTTTCTCTTACATTTGTGATTGTTGTGGGCTTCTGTGTGGATCCCTTCACTTTGTTCACCAGGATCCATAAATGAAAATATTATTTACATTTATAATATTGTTGTTGCAATTTCATGTTCTAGGTGTTTATATCAATATTCTTGACATTTATAGTATTAATACATTCATGTATTGATATCAATGTATTTATGGCCCGAATTCCATTTACTGTTTACAATGTAGTGATATAAATGTGTTATTATTAATGTAGTCATGGTTTATCATTATCGCATTCATCAAAATATATATATCGCTGACATATATCCTTTGAAATATAACAATTCTAACTGTTCAGAAATGATATGATAAAGAATTATTTGAGAAAAAATGCATATATCAGCAATATCAATTTTAAAGAAGTTTTCATTCGCATAAGGAAATAAGACAAAAACAATGATAGAAGTACCGCATGCATTTGAATCCTTCCGATGTGAACAACACTTCGATTCCACTTTCCTATTTGAGAAAACCTCTAGAAGATGCAAAAGTGCAAGTCTTGAAAAAGCTTCTTGGTTTGCAATGTGGTTCTTATATTGGTTTTGGTTTAGATCACTATCGAACTAATCTATTCTAACTCTTCTATAGGAAATATTAATATTGGCACAAGCATCTTAAACAGCAGAGTAACATTTACTTCATTTTCAAGAACATGAGATTCGCTTCGCAAATTTGAAGCATGTGGAATGGGTCTATGACAATGTCTTTATCCTACAACTGAAAAATATATAAATATTCTTATCTAAGCCAGGTGATTTATAAACAATGCTATCTTTGATTATTCCTAAAAGACAAATAAGCATATAGATGACTTACTTATCAAATAGAAAGATGCATTCATACAATGGTTACTTTGTTTAATAAATTTAACAAAGTAGTTATAAAATCATTATCGCATTCATCAATATATATATATATATATATATATATATATATATATATAACATATATCCTCTGAAATATAACAATTCTCAATCTTCATAAATGATATGATAAAGAATTATTTGAGAAAAAATACATATATCAACAATAACAATTTTTAAACAAGTGTTCATTCACATAAGGAAATAAGAAAAAAACAGTGATAGAAGTAGTGCATGCATTTGAATCCTTTCGGTGTGAACAACACTTCAATTCCACTTTGCTATTTGAGAAAAACCTCTAGAAGATGCAAACGTGCAAGTCTTGAAAAAGTTTCTTCACAAAAATGTAAAACCTTGATGCAGTTTTTGATAAAAAGAAAAATATTTAGAAGTATAGTAGTGCAACTTCCCAAGTCAAAATTTTATACAAATTGAGGACCCTTTCTAAATACATGAAAGGGTCTTAAATAGTAAAAATAAAAACTAATATCAACAAAAATCGTTATAAGGTGTTCAAACTATGACATGAAAATGTGGGATTTGGTATCAAATTAGCAGTGCGATGGCAGTTGACCTAATTCATTGAATCAACTTCTTCTCTTGTGCTTGAAGCTCATATATTGCTAGCATTGGATGGATTTCCAGAGGGTAGCTCATCCTAGAATGTAGTTGGGCTATGTAGGTGGCATCAGAGAGTTTGGGAACCATGCAATTGACCGCGTCAGACAGGGATTTCATGGCCAGCTACTGGCTATGAGGCTTGACTAGAAGAAACCAGAATGCATCCCATGTCAAGTTTTGAACTTCTCCAATCTGTTTTTCTCTGCTTGCTAGCTCCTATCTCCATTGACGTTCCAGTTCCTTTACTTTCAGGAGTTTTCCCGGAGAGCAATTGGAAATCAAATTAGACATACATAAACTGTTATTTACTAATTCAATTACAACATTCATTATAGCTCTGGCTCTAGAAGTTTCCCTTTCAGCTTTCATTAGCTAAGATTCCCATTCCGAAAATAGGATTTCCTTGTGCGATTCTTGTATTTTCGGCAGATCTGTAGCCATTCCTTCCTCTGAATTTTTCCAAGAGAGAAAGTTTGTTATTTCTTCATCTTCTTTCTCCACTTCCAATCTCCTGTCAACTGCCTTGTCAATCAATGATGCAAAGATGTCACACAATGGATCGGCTAATGATATATTATGGGAAAGGATGTTCAATTGCTAGGACAAGGCTTTGGTTATCTCCAAGGCTTCTTTTTTTGAATTCAGTAACCTGTGGATAACCCTTGTATTTTTCTATCTGTAATTGTAGTTGTGCAATTTCATCATCCTTGGCCGTCTTTTCTTGCTCAATCACTATCTGAAGGCTACTTAGTTCTTGATACAACTTTTGTTGTTTCTGGAGAACCTGCTTATCAATTTTACGTTTCTCCAAATTCAATTGTTCTTTAAGAAGCTCATTTTGTTTCCTTTGTTCTGCTAGATGTTGTTCTAGTTGATTAATATTTTGTTGTTCTTTTGCCGATTGCATCTCAAGCTCAGTGATCCTTTGATCTTTATCTCTAATTAGTTGACTGACCTCTAAGGCTTTTTCCATTGTTGCTTCTATGGAAGCCCCTACATACTGATATAATTTTGTTAAATCCTCAGAAGGATTGACTTCTGACTTCCATACCACATTCATGATTTCATCCTGAGGAGTTAAAAGAGGTGCTTGATTGGTTGTCCTCTTTTTCCTCTGTATTTTAACTATAGCCCTGTGCTTTGGACTGTAGAATACATCAAGGGATGGTATTTCCTCTATTTTTAGTACAATCCCTTCTGTGAGATTTTTTGGGAATGATTTCTATATCTTGTTGCATTTTGGGTGGGCCACTTGTCCCTTCATTTGGAACACTAATAACCTTAGACTGTTGTGCTGTGGGCGGTTTTGGTGTAGTGAGGTTTTGGGAGTCCTTTGGGTTTTTTAAGATTCGATCAAATTTCTCCCATTCCTTGATTAAAGTTTGATCAATATTTCTATCAATATGAAGGAGCTCAGTAGTTCCTTACTTTGTCCTCTACCTTTCAAGGCTCTTCTTCTTTTCAGGAATCTTCTGGGTAGTTTTTCCTTCACTTTTCCCTTCATGTTGTAGCATAGGGGTGGTATTTAATAAGTTCATCGATAGATTTTCCAACCTCCTTGTTCTAAACTGTAGAAATGCTTCTACTCCCTCTGCTCCCAATTTGATTTTTGCAAGTTATTTTACTTGATAAAATAAGTCAACTGAGGTGAAAAAATCATCATAATCATCTTTCTCATGTTCAAACTTAGCAATTTTGACATGAGAGGTGAAGTTATAGGATATTTCTTTTGGATCATATTGCCTCTTTGGAATGGTTGCTAACTTAGCGCTTTTATTTTCTCTGCTTATTTCTCTACATGTTTGAAGTCATGTAGTGTGAAAGTACCACATGGGAGGAGGAATGAAGGCCACGTTTGCTTTTTGGAATCCTTTAGGTTTTTGGACATCCCTTTTTCTGTGATTTGATAAACTATTTCCCTGGAAAATAGTTTATCGGGAGTGTATAAGGGGAGAACATGTGGAGCAGCAGTGCTTCCAAAAAGTCTAATGTAGGTGAACTTTTCTTCACCAAACCAATTACCAATTGATGTTAAGTCAACACTGGCTTCATCAGATAACCGAGGAGAGGGTTTATTGAATATAGCATAATGAACAGGAAAGAAAAAACCATGAAAAATTCTATAAAGATGGTTTTTATAATGGGTTTTCCACAATTCCTTATGATAGATGTGAATGGGGGTTGGGTCTTGTGAAGTCCATTTCCAACCTAGAATCGGATAACTGGAATTGAAACAGATAGTGTCCATAATGTAGGCACTCATATAAAATGGGGGTATTTCCCGGGTAGTCATGAACCTGTTTCTTCTATAGTCGAGGATATGGTTGGCAATTTTATCAAAAAAATGGTTGCCCAATCCATGATATACGAGCTAATCGCTGCCTCCATTAAAGGAACCATTTCAATTGAAAACCTAGCGAAATCGGAGACTCCAAAGAGTGTATATATCATAGCACCAGCATAGCAATAAGGAGATGCTAAGGAGTCAACGGAATACATACCCGATGATTCATGATTGTGTTTGTTTGGGTAATGCCTCCACTGCCTGATAAGATCCGATTCCACGTAATTTTGTTTGGCAAAGGCTTCAATAAATGCCTTGTTGTAATGCTTCTCTGGTTCCGCCAAATGGTACATCTTTTTGATATATTTTGTCTCCAATCCCGGATGGGTTTGGATTCAACTTCGTTCTCGTTCGAAAACCTTTCCAGGAATGCCTTATTGTATATCTTCTCTGGCTCAGGCAAATGATACATTTGCCTCAAATCATCAGCTTTAAATGACCCGAAAATTCTCCCGTCTCTGGTGCTGAAAGTTCTATCCAGGATTGGGATTTCTTCAATTGCCCACCGCACTACATCTGTGTATGGGAGAATTTGCTCCCTGGCTGCTATCCAATGAAGGAAAGAGTCAGCTAAATCCTTGAGAGTATTCTCTGATTTCTGAGTAGAATCTGCAGTAGGTTCTACTATTTCTTTTGCTGGTTCTTCGGCTTCAATCAGGTTGTAAGTACCTTGCCAAGTAACTCTGACGAGGCCCGAACATGTAGTATCAGATATCAATCCCTTCTTTTTGTCCGCGACAGCTTGTCTTGCAGCTGGTGCAGCGGAAGCGCCTGTGGTCTTCTTGGATTTCTTCCCCATTTTGCTCGAGCTTTCTCCTTTGGATGAATTCTGCACAGAGGCGAAAATAAACGTAACACGGAGATATGCCAATGAAAATTCAATATGGGAAAGATGTATTGATCAAAGCGTGCTGAGAGATTAACTCTAAAAATGGCCGTGGATACAATCTATGGGAAGATCTTTCAATTACATTAAATGGCCGTTTAAAACCTGCCACCCCTTAAATGCATATTATATCATTATTCGGCCAAATGGCCCGCTTAAGCGTGCTATGGATATTTTGGCGGTTGAGCACAGGTGAATGATTGCTTAATAGATCAAGCTTTAAATATGAACGGATCATAATATTCCTCCACTTAACGGCTTTTTGAAAACTGCGCTTTATCGCAATCAGCGATCGGGGGAAACTTAAATCCTTTATATTGACGTTTTTCTAAAACCCCGATAGCTGATAGCGATATCGCATCGGGAGTATTGGGATCATATGAGATATGCATTATATATTACCGATCGCCGATCACCGATATCGCATCGCATCGGGCTGGGTCACCTGGGCGCCTTAACAATGTGCGTAGGATATTGCCGATTGCCGATTGCGATATCGCATCGCATCGAGGTGAAAGGCTTGGGGTGCTTTAAGACTGCGTATAGAGTATCGCCGATAGCCGATAGCGATATCGCATCGGCGGAAACCAATATGCCACTTATTTATGTTCCCTATGTCATTGCGATATGCGATCTTGCGATCGCTTTATCGCAATGATAAAAGATTATTTTATTTGATCAAAATGAGTTTTTCAAAAGGTTTTTATATAATGTTTTCATTTGGTTATCAGACCTTTTTGAACAATACAATATTGATACCAATTAACTTCTAAAGGGACCCATTTCATCTGATAATAAAAATGATAGGAAATGGGGGGTTGTTGTAGAACACAACAATTGGCGATTCGCTGGAAGAAACAGTTATCTCTGAAAAGCCTAGAAATACTTAAACTTTTTCAAAATAGAGTTCTAATCAAAAGGGAAATTTCTAATGTAACTAGGTATCCATGCATTCCAAGTAAAATGAATCTATTTTTTGCTAATTTCCTTTCTTTTTTTTAAGAAAATAGATACATTCTAAGTTTTAAATAGGCCTCTATTGGTTTATAATGATAAAATAGAAAACCTTTCCAAATCAGCTTTTATAGTGAACTCTTCTGTCATAGGTAGAGCCTCTGCTGCCAGCAAACGTTCATAGTTTCGACAGGGATACCTTTTAACCAATGTTATTGTCCATTGTTCCATCCAATTAAGAGTGTGATTAACAGAATGAATTCAAAACATGTTTTCATATTTTGTATATCATTTCCTTTTTCTGTTATTGATAAGATAAAAAGCCATTGTCCTGGTTTGGTGGCCAGTTATTGACAATGCCATTCACTAGTAGTAATCTAACCGAATAAGCTGGCTCGTGATGAGACCTCTTGTCTTAAAATTGCTAAGCCATTACCCTGTTATGGTATGCAGTATTGGTAATGTCGGTTAAACTATTTCCCTATGATCATGGTAAGCAGGCTTGTAATAAGACCTCTTATCTTTTATATCAAATATTTTAGAATTACACTCTGAGTAATCATAAACTTTAGTGAATGGGATGGACAATTTTCTCTTTTAAGAGTAAATGGATGACAGGGTAAGAGTTGAAGATGCTGAAATTGGATCAGCTTCTAGCTTCTATCTATATTAATAACCTTTTGAGACCAATTTAAAAACAGAAAATGATTTACAATACTTCTAAACTTTGAGAGGAGTTCACAAAACTTGAAATGTGGTTTCAAAATACAATGATACCTAATTTCCTAGAAATTATCTCTTTTGGTTGTGAGCTCTATTATTTAAAAGCAAATATCCATACTACTTCCGTGGGACAACTTTTTAAACATAGCAAAAGGTCAATGGAAGATACCTTACAACTTTATTTCGTAAAGATTCTACAAACTATAAAACTCTATTAAACTAAAAAAAGGGAGAAGGGGTTACCTTCTCAATTAAAGAATTTTTTCAGGATAAGGCCATTAACAGGGAGAGAATCTCTCAAACCTGATAAATCTTGTAACATAAAGGTCGAATGGCCTATCTTTTCATAGATCTGAAATGGTCCAAGCCACATCTTCTGGAACTTGGTATGTTTACCCTTGTCCGCATGGGCTTTGTCCCATTTTAGAACTAAATCACCGACTTGAAATTGTTTTGAACCGGATGAGACTGAATCAAAAGCTGCTTTGATGATTTGCTGATGTTTGGCATGAGTAATCCTAGCTTTTTCTCTTTCCTCTTCTAATTTTAGAATTTGGTCATGTCTAAACTGAATAGAAGAGGAAGGACTTTCCTCAATGAACTGAATTAGGGCTAGAGAAGGAAGAACAAGATTTGTGGGCAGTACTGATTCTTTTCCATACACAAGGTTGAATGGGGAAGATCCTATAGAAGCTTTCTGTGTTATCCTATCAGCCCATAATGCAAATATTAAGGATTTGTGCCAGCTTTTATGATTCTGTTCGATAGTTCGCTTAATGATTTTGATCAGATTCTTATTAGTAGACTCTGCTAAACCATTACCCTGGGGATAGTAATTAGCAGAATATTTCAATTTAAATCCTCTTTTAATAGCGAAATCAAACATAGCATTTCCTGAGAAATAAGATGCATTATCAAAAACAAGAGCATTTGGGACACCAAACCTGGTAATGATGAATTGATATATGAACTCAATGATTGCTTCAGAATTTGCTGTTTTCAGAGGAATTGCCTCCACCCACTTAGTAAAATAATCGGTAGCAGTAAGGATATACTTATGCTGTTTGGAAGATGGTGGAGTAATTTCCCCTATGATGTCCAATCCCCATTGCTCAAATGGTTGTTCAATATTGACTGGTTGCAGAGGGAAAGCTGATTTACGTTGTCTTCCACTAGAAGTTTGACAATTGAGGCATTTCCTTACGTATTCGTGGGAATCTCTAAACAGAGTGGGCCAATAGTATCCAACATGAATAATTTTATGAGTTATTGTGTCAGCTCCAAAATGTCCTCCTGCTGGTCCATCATGTAACTCCTGCAAAACCTTTTGTGCTTCAGGTTTTGCAAGGCATCTTAATAAAATAGAATCATAATTCTGCTTAAAAAGCACATCATCAATAATTGTGAAATTCTTTGCTTTTAACCTAATGGCCCTTTTGTTTTTGTAAGACAGGTTTGGAGGTGCATAACCATTCTTTAAATAAAAGATTAAATCTGCATATTGAGATTCAGAATCAGTAACACTTATCTGGTTGATTTCTTCAGTTTGATCTGTATCGCTTGATTCTGGAATGTTGGATGCTCCTGCCAATATCCTGCAAAAACCTTGGCCCCTGACAATCTTTGCTGATTTAATTTCTAGGTCATATTCTTGAAGCGCTGTGACCCAATTTGCCCTTTTTTCACCCAGCTCTTTTTGGATTAATAGTTGCCTAACTGCAGGGAAAGGAACTATAACTCTTGTGTGGGTTTTCAAAAGGAAGGGTCTATAATGCTTGACTGCTTTAAATACAGCGAAGGCTTGTTTTTCTACATCGGAGTAATTTAATTCAGCACCCTGATTGTGATCATTTAGTTGTGTGAGTACTGTAGCATAAGACAAGTTGGATGCGATGGTATACAATGTAAAATGATTAGAAAAATTTGGAGTATTTAAGGCTGGGGCATTGATTATTGATTGCTTGATTAAATCAAAAGCTTCTTTTTCTGCTGGTCCCCACTTAAAGACTGAATTCTTCTTGATCATAGTTTGAAGTGGCAAAATAATTTGAGAAAAATCTGGAACAAATCTTTTAACAAAATTGATCTGGCCTAAAAATGACTGCATCGATTTCTTATTGTGTGGAAAAGGGATTTCAGAGATTTCTTTGATCCGATCAGGATCAATATAAATGCCATCTTTAGACACAATAAAACCTAAGAGCTTTCCTTGATCAAGAGCAAAAAAAGACTTTTTAGGGTTAAGAGAAATACCATATCTTTTGCAACGCTGAAAAATTTGATTTAGATCATGCAAATGATTGTACCTCTCCTTAGAGAATACAGTAATATCGTCTAGATAGACGACTACTGTTCTATTAATCAACCCTCTAAAAGCTATATCCATAGCTCTTTGGAATGTCGCTCCTGCATTTATAAGTCCGAAAGGCATTTTCTGATATGCATATGTTCCCCATTTTGTTCTGAATGTGGTTTTAAGCTAGTCATCAGGATGAACCAGGACTTGGTTATATCCTGAGAAGCCATCTAGAAAGGACATCAATTCAGAGCCTGCTACTGATTGAAGTATTTGCTCCATAGTAGGTAATGGGAAATTGTCTTTCAAGCTTGCTTTATTCAAATTTCTAAAATCAATACAAATTCGAATGTCGCCATTTTTCTTTCTAACTGGCACCATATTAGAGACCCAGTTTGAGTGTCGGATAGGAAAAATAATCTTGGCTTTCAAGAGTTTGTTAAGTTCCGATTTTATCTGGCTCTCTAAGTTTGGATGTATTTTTCTTAACTTCTGCTGAATCGGTTTCTGATCGGGAAGCATTGGAATGGTATGCTGGATAATAGATGTATCATAAGTTTTCAAATCATCGTACTTCCAAGCAAAGACCTGTTTATTTTTCCTTAACAGTCTAATGAATGCCTCCCTCTCTTCCAAGGAAAGTCCTAGTCCTAAGTTAATGTTTTGAGGAGTTTGCTCGGTGCCAAGATTTATCAATTCAAACCTAAGGGTAGAACTTTGGAGCTTTGCATTAGTTATAGGTTTAAACCTGTCTTTGATATCATAAAGATCCTCGAGCTTTACCACTGGCTTAGGGATTGAATTTTCCTGCGGCGTTTCTTTCATTTGTAGATCATGGTCATTTTCCTCAATAATTTGATCATCATAGGACTTTTCAGAAGCTAGAAATTGTAAAATATCCTCATCATGGTTGAATACTCTCCAATTAGTGACATTGTCAGGAATTGAAGGCCTAAAAAGCAATTCTACGGAAAATCTATCTGGGTTGTAGTCTTCAGAAGGTAGGAGTTTGGAAGCTACATTGGTTAGGAGATCGGCTGCCGAGTTTTGAGACCTAGGGATGGAGGAAATGTTGAACACGGAAAAGTGCAATGTAAGTTCTTGTACTAGCAATTGATAATGCTTGAGGTGATTTGAAAGATAATGGATTGCATTCCTCACCTGTTTAACAATAATTTCAGAATCGCCGAATACTTTTAGATATTGCACTTTAAGGCCGATTGCTTTATATAGTCCCTGGACTAAGGCTTCATATTCAGCTATATTGTTAGTGCATTCAAATTCTAGCCTACAGGACAGCATTGTCTTTTCCCCTTGTGGACTAATTAAAATACATCATGCCCTGAGCCCTCACTAGACTTGGACCCATTGAAATATAAAGACCAAAATAAAGAAGTATTAACAATTGTATTTACAGTTTTCTCAGTATCATTGAAACATCTTGATCGATCTGTCTGTGAAAAATTTTCGATCTGAGATGTAGAATGGTTCACTGAGAACGGAGAGGGTTGGGAAACGAAGTTGCCAAAGAATGACTCTGATGAATAATTCCCCAAAATGTTGTTGTTGAATGCTACCGGCTGGTTTTCTTTTTCGAATTTTGTAACTGTATGGGTCATATGTTTTTCCCGATCGATCCTTATTTGATTTGGCTTGCCCTTGTAGGGAAGCCACATATGTGACCAATCAATGGAAATATACCCATGCAATTTCTCAGACCAATCCCTACTCAAAATTAAACCGTAAAATTCAGGTATATCGGCTATTAGAATATCAATCCTCTGTACTATTCTTGGATCAGCAGATAACCTAATAGTTACGGAATTAATTTCTCCTAAAACCTGTACTTTGGTCCTGTCCAACTGTACAATATGAATAGCATATTTTTGGGGTTCAATGTTCAGTTTAGAACAAACTGAGGCTGGCATTATGTTAGATGATGCCCCTGAGTCAATTAAATAGTTGTGCAGGTTTCTGTTGTAAATCTCATAGGTCAATAGGAAAGGTGGGGTATGAGAATTTGATCTATCGCCAATCAGAACTGAATCGGTAGCTTCAACCATACTGGGAGGGGGTTGGCCTGAATCATTAGCAGCTTTAGCACTGGGAAGAGGTGCAGAGGGAACACCATTCAATTCCTTGAGAAGCAATTTCTACTGATGTTTTAATTTACTAAGTTCAAACATAGTAATGTTTGCTTTAGTTTTCTTCATGTCATCAATAATGTTGTACTCCATTGAATCTGATACCACTAATGTTTTAGATGTTGAAGGAGTATTAGAAGTTGAAGGCTGGTTTTGGGGAACTGCTGCAGGCGGTTTCTTTGCAGGCATTTTTTCTTTGGTTGTAGCAGCACCAGCACTCCTTTTCTTTGACGTTGCCTGAACAAGTTCGGAAGCACTTTTACTCCTAGTAGTGACCGAGAACGCTTCTTCTTCATTATCGGAATCGGAATTGGGGAGTATAAAATCCCACATTCCATGACATTCTACTTCTTCTTCTTCATCGCTAGTTGGTGAAATGGTTTCCTCTTCCTCTTCTTCTTGCTTTGAATCAGCATTGGATATGACATTTGGTGGCTTTGATTCATTTTTCTTAAAAGTCCTAAAGGGTCTTTTGGTTGAGGTCTCGGCTACCTGTTTCTTTATTTCAACCATTTCATTTGATAAAGTTTTTAGGACTTTTTGCAAACCCTCCATGTCATAGGGGTCTTTTGAGATTTTCTTTCTTGAGTCATCTTTAAAAGAGACTTTTTTGGCTTTTCTGTCTTCCAGGGCAGCTTTCTTTTCTAGAGCATTGATATGTTTCTCCACAGCAAGCGCTTCTTTCATGTTTTCAGCTAAGGTAGGTTTCCCAGCCCTGTCTACAAAAATGGCTATATTGGCAGGTAGGGCGGTGATATACCAATCGCTTCGAATTTTCTCACTTGGTTTGGAGGCTGTAGGGATTTTATTCATGAGTTTATTGAAGCGAGCATTAAATTCCTTGATTGGTTCCCTATGCTCTATTCTCGGATTGGAGAGATCGTTTATTAAAGTAGCCAAAGACCTATCATCTCCATATTTGGTAAGAAACTGCTCTTGGCAAGTGTTCCAACTGGTAATGGAACCAGAGGGTAAAGAAAAATACCAGGATCCTGCCGATCCTTGCAAGGTGTAAGGGAAAATTCTAACAACAATATCTTCTTCTGTTACTCCTTTCAAATTGACTGCCAACATGAAATTATTAATGTGTTCCTCAGCCTGGGTCCCATCATCTGGATTAAACTTGGGTAGCCATTTTTCTAGGAGCATCTGGTAATGGATGCAATGGTGCAGGCATATTGACTGCACCAGGTCTGGTCCATGGATCTGCCATTATAATAGCAGTAGTGGTTGGTACTACTGTTGGGATTCCAGATGTCTGGGAAGGAAATAATGTCGAGGAGTGAGCAGGTTGGGATACTGAAGCTCCTAATCCCTGGTGAACAACAATATGTAATGGGGGAGTGGATGGTTGACTTTGCAGAGGAGAATATGCAATGGAGGATGTGGATGAAGGCTCTTCACTATCAAATCCTTCAGTATACTTCTTTGCCTTTTTTCTTTTGGGTAAAGGGAACTCAGTGGGTTCAATACCGAGTTTTTCGCTCTGAAGTCTGGTGAGAGGGTGAGGTAAATTGAACTGCGAAGTCGCACTGCTTTGTGATACCTCAGATTTCTGTGGTGAAATCGAGAAGCTCTGAAGTTTATGGATAAGAGACTGGACTTCAGGTGATTCAAGACTTAATTGTTCTGGAGTATGATGAGTTTGAGCAGTGGTAGTTGTTTCCTCTTCTTCTTGTTTGGATACTGGAGAACCAGCATGTGAATGAGAAGATTGAGGGGATTTGGAGGGAGAATTACTCTTAGAATGGATTATAGGTTTTGGTTTATGTGCCATTCACAGTCAGGCCCTCCTTCTAGCGCCACAAATGTTGATACCTCGAAAATCGCTGCAACAACATTGGGGATAACCACCCGGTCCGGACCTTAGTACAGCTCCTTTTCCGTTTGGAATAGTGGCTCCGACTGGGGATAATGGGACCAGTTTCCCAAAAGTGGATAAACGGGATGAATGGATGATTTATAACCTTAGCTAACGGTGAGCGAATAACTAAAACTATTAACAAGAATACATAAACTATGATCTATCCTGGGAATTTATTTGAACTTTACAGTGCAGCGCTTGATGATCTATGTCTATAAATAGGCATATAGATGACTCTATTTAACAGACATAGACATTATTTCATTCATGGTTACTATGCTTAAATAGTTAAGCAAAGCGATTGAAGCGATATTACCACACTTATCATTTATATCATTGACATATGCATGATTTAAAAGAAAGGCACATCATAAAAACATCCAATAGTGGAATGAATATAGATCTGCTGTTACAGCGCATGCATATAATCAATAATAGCAAGAATAATCACATAACAATTCATATGAAAGGAATGAAGTCAGACATAGATAGAAATACCATATGAGCTGCTTGACACTCCCAATATCAATCGCTACTTGTAATTCTTCCTTCAACGCAGAAACATTCTCAACAAAGACAATAGTGCACAATTGCATAAAAGCTTCCTTGTCAAATTAAGAACAACTGGTCCAGTTTCATAAAAGAATATTGACTGAAGCACAATAGTGCAAACTTCAGTCTTTAAGTCTGGTACAAAACTTTACGACCCTTTCCAAAACAATGAAAGGGTCTATAAATACTTAACTAATCTACCTATCTATAAAACAAAAATCCTATTAAATTGGTATCAATCAATCTTGATATGATCTTCTTCAGCGATCTGGCAGTCGGTGGCATGATTCATCAGGTAGGCTGCTTGCTTTATATCTGAGCTGACTTATCGCAAGCATTGGCTCTACTTCAAGAGGTTTGTTGAGGCGCGAGCTGAGCTGGGCGGCATAGGTGGCATCCTGAATATCGGGAATCATATACCCGATTGCATCTGTCAGGCATTTGAGGGCGGCTCTCTGTGTATGCGGCTTTACCAGGAAGAACCAATATGCGTCCCAGGGTAAACTGTTAATCCCAGTGATTAATCTCCCCTTTTCCTCTAAATCAGGATAACATGATTGCTCCAATGTGTTCTTCATTGTCAACTTTCCTGGTGTACATTGGGAAATCATATTTGATAAGTAGAGAGTGTTATTAACTAGTTCAACTAAATTGCTGGAAGTTGATTTACATCTTGAAGCAGCCCTCTCTGCTTTCATTAACTGGGACTGCCATTCTGTGAAGAGTATATCTTTATGCGTTTCTAGGATCATGGGCAAATTCGCCGCTTTCCCTTGATCAGAATCTTGCCAGTCAAGAAATGCAGCTATGGTTTCTTCGGCTTGATCCAATTCATTTCTGGCCTTCTCTACCTGTTGATTTATGGATGTCGCTAATTCACATAGTGGCTCTGCCTGGGCGATTTGTTGACACAGAAGCTTAATTTGGGATATTAATGCAGTGTTTATTTGTAATGCTTCTGCTCTGAATTCAGCCACTTGTGGAACGCCCTTTATTTTTTCGAGCTGCGATGACAATTGAGCAATTTGCTCATCCTTTGTTTTCATCATTTGCTCATTTGCTGCCTTTAATTGTGCCAATGCCTCTGATAATTCTTTCTGTTTCTGGATCGCGCTTTGGTCGATCCTTTGCTTTTCTGCCTACAATTGTTGAGTTAGTTGACTGTTCACTTGCTGTTGTGTCAACAATTGCTGCTCTGCCTTCTGCTTTGTCTCAGCTAACTCTGCCTGTAATAAGAAAATTTCTTGATCCTTGGTTTTCAGTAGCAGACTTACCTCCGATGCCTTATCAATTGTCGCTGTCGAATAGGCTCCCGCATACTGCGACAGTTTTGTCAGGTCATCGGAGGGGTCAAATTCCTCCTTCCAAACCACATTGCCCGTAACAGTTTGCTCTGGGAAAAGGGAAGGTTGATCAGTCCTTCTTCTCTTCCTTTGTCATTTAACCACTGCTTTATGCCTTGGGCTGTAGAAGACATCTAGGGGAGGAATATCTTCTACCTGCAAAATGATTTGGTCGGAGGGGTCCTTTGGTATTACCTCAACTTCTTTGGAAATGGGTGGGCCGCTGGTTCCACTTAGAACCTGAGGTGAATTGATGTCCTGTGTATCATTGGTCTTGGAAGTGTCTGTATCCTTTGAACATTCCAACCCACTGATGATAGAATCAAATTGCTTCCATTGCTGGAGAAATTTAGGGTCAATATGAGTATCTATATTGACATCAATGGTGGTTTGTTTTTGCTTTTCGGCTTGGGACTCCTTCCGCACTTTTTCCTCCTCTCTCTTCTGTTGTTCCTCTTGTTCTTTCTTTTGTCTCTTCCCCTGCTCTCTCTTTTGCTGTTCCTCTTTTTCTTTCCTTTGCTGTTCCTCTTGCGCTCTCTTATGCTTTTCCTCCTGTTCCTTCTTCTGATCCTTTGTTATAACGGGAGGTTCTTTTGACTGTTGTTGATCGGGCTCGCTTGATGATGTCGCTGGGGTTGTCGCTAGTAAATCTAGAGGCAGAGTTTGCAACCTCTGTTCTCTAAGTTTATTGAATTCAGTCAACCCTTCATCAATGTATTTCTCTTTGGCGAATGCCTTAACCTGATTTATTGTCTCAGCTGAAGAGAACAGGTCGTCAAACATATCTTCTTTATGGTCGAATCTTGTCAATTTGCCCTGTTCTAGTGCAGTATAGGCAACTTTGTTTGGATGAAACTGCCTATTTGGGAGAGTCGCCAGGGTTAAGGATTGAATCTTTGTAGCTTCTTTTTCTGCATGTTTGAGATCATGCAAGGTATATACACCACATCTCAAAGGAAAAGAGGGCCAGCCTTGCTTCTTATTTTTCTTGAGCGTTTGTGTAACACTCTCAGCAATGATTTGGTAAGAAATTTCCCTCGCCAGCAGTTTATCCGGTATGTATAAAGGGAGGACATGAGGTCTGGCTTGGCTACCGAAAACTCTTATGTAGGTAAATCTCTCCTCTCCAAACCATCTACCTATTGAGGATAAATCAATTCCGGCTTGATAAGAAATCTTGGGAGCAGGTTTATCGAAAATGGAATAATAAATAGGTAACATAAAGCCATTACAGACTTGGTATAGATGATGTTTATAAGAAGATTTCCACAATTTCTGATGATATATATGAATGGGCGTGGGGTCTTGTGTAGTCCACCTCCAGCTGAGTACGGGGAATTCAGAGTTAAAACACAGGGTATCTAGGATATAGGCACTGTAGTAAAATGGGGGAATTACCCTTTCAGAAATACGGGTCTTGCTTCTAAACTCAAGCACAGCTCTTGCTAGTTTGTCTGAGAGGATAGTGGCCCAATCCATAATTACACTGTTGCATGCTGCTTCCATTAGGGGAACCATTTCTATGGTAAAATTAGCAGAGTCATGCAATCCCCATAATCTACACATCATTATTCTGGCATAGCAATAAGGAGAAGCCAGAGAATCAACCGAGTACTTACCGGAAGATTCATGTTTGTGCTTGGCCGGATTTTGTCTCCAATCCCGGATGGGTTCGGATTCAACTTCGTTCTCATTCGAAAAATTTTCCAGGAATGCCTTATTTTATATCTTCTCTGGCTCAGGCAAATGATACATTTGCCTCAAATCATCAGCTTTAAATGACCCGAAAATTCTCCCGTCTCTGGTGCTGAAAGTTCTATCCAGGATTGGGATTTCTTCAATTGCCCACCGCACTACATCTGTGTATGGGAGAATTTGTTCCCTGGCTGCTATCCAGTGAAGAAAAGAGTCAGCTAAATCCTTGAGAGTATTCTCTGATTTCCGAGTAGAATCTGCAGTAGGTTCTACTATTGCTTTTGCTGGTTCTTCGGCTTCAATCAGGTTGTAAGTACCTTGCCAAGTAACTCTGACGAGGCCTGAACATGTAGTATCAGATATCAATCCCTTCTTTTTGTCCACGACAGCTTGTCTTGCAGCTAGTGCAGCGGAAGCGCCTGTGGTCTTCTTGGATTTCTTCCCCATTTTGCTCGAGCTTTCTCCTTTGGATGAATTCTGCACAGAGGCGAAAATAAACGTAACACGGAGATATGCCAATGAAAATTCAATATGGGAAAGATATATTGATCAAAGCGTGCTGAGAGATTAACTCTAAAAATGGCCGCGGATACAATCTATGGGAAGATCTTTCAATTACATTAAATGGCCGTTTAAAACCTGCCACCCCTTAAATGCATATTATATCATTATTCGGCCGAATGGCCCGCTTAAGCATGCTATGGATATTTTGGCGGTTGAGCGCAGGTGAATGATTGCTTAACAGATCAAGCTTTAAATATGAACGGATCGTAATATTCCTCCACTTAACGGCTTTTTGAAAACTGCGCTTTATCGCAATCGGCGATCGGGGGAAACTTAAATCCTTTATATTGACGTTTTTCTAAAACCCCGATAGCTGATAGCGATATCGCATCGGGAGTATTGGGATCATATGAGATATGCATTATATATTGCCGATCGCCGATCACCGATATCGCATCGCATCGGGCTGGGTCACCTGGGCGCCTTAACAATGTGCATAGGATATTGCCGATTACCGATTGTGATATCGCATCGCATCGGGGTGAAAGGCTTGGGGTGCTTTAAGACTGCGTATAGAGTATCGCCGATAGCCGATAGCGATATCGCATCGGCGGAAACCAATATGCCACTTATTTATGTTCCCTATGTCATTGCGATATGCAATCTTGCGATCGCTTTATCGCAATGATAAAAGATTATTTTATTTGATCAAAATGAGTTTTTCAAAAGGTTTTTATATAATGTTTTCATTTGGTTATCGGACCTTTTTGAACAATACAATATTGATACCAATTAACTTCTAAAGGGACCCATTTCATATGATAATAAAAATGATAGGAAATGGGGGGTTGTTGTAGAACACAACAGGTTTATAATCCCTTGGACTTTTAGTATTAATTCCTTGGGTTTATTGTTCATTGGGGTTTTAGTATTAATCCCTTGGGTTTATTGTTCATTTGGGTTTATGATATCAATCCCTTGGGTTCATTATTCTGTTTGGTTTATAATATCAATCATTGTAAACCATTGCCCCTTGGGTTTATTATTCCTTTGGGTTTATTATATCAATACCTTGGGTTTATTATTCCCTTGGGTTTATAATCCCTTGGGCTTTTAGTATTAATCCCTTGGGTTTATTTTTCATTGGGGTTTTAGTATTACCCCCTTGGGTTTTTTGTTCATTTGGGTTTATGATATCAATTCCTTGGGTTCATTATTCCGTTTTGTTTATAATATCAATCATTGTAAACCATTGCCCCTTGGGTTTATTATATCAATACCTTGGGTTTATTATTCCCTTGGATTTATAATCCCTTGGGCTTTTAGTATTAATCCCCTGGGTTTATTGATCATTGGGGTTTTAGTATTAATACCTTGTGTTTATTGTTCATTTGGGTTTATGATATCAATCTGTTGGGTTCATTATTCTATTTGGTTTATAATATAGATCATTGTAAACCATTGCCCCTTGGGTTCATTATTCCTTTGGGTTTATCATATCAATACCTTGGGTTTATTATTCCCTTGGGTTTATAATCCCTTGGGCTATTAGTATTAATCCCTTGGGTTTATTGTTCATTCAAGTTTTAGTATTAATCCCTTGGGTTTATTGTTCATTTGGGTTTATGATGTCAATCCTTTGGGTTCATTATTCCGTTTGGTTTATAATATCAATCATTGTAAACCATTACCCCTTGGGTTTATTATTCCTTTGGGTTTATTATGCCCTTGGGTTTATCCTCCCTTGACTTTTAGTATTAATCCCTTGGGTTTATTGTTCATTGGGGTTTTAGTATTAATCGCTTGGGTTTATTGTTCATTTGGGTTTATGATATCAATCCCTTGATTTCATTATTCCATTTGGTTTATAATATCAATCATTGTAAACCATTGCCCCTTGGGTTTATTATATCAATACCTTGGGTTTATTATTCCCTTGGGTTTATAATCCCTTGGGATTTTAGTATTAATCACTTGGGTTTATTGTTCATTGGGGTTTTAGTATTAATCCCTTGGGTTTATTGTTAATTTGGGTTTGTGATATCAATCCATTGGTTTCATTATTCCGTTTGGTTTATAATATCAATTATTGTAAACCATCACCCCTTGGGTTTATTATTCCTTTGGGTTTATTATATCAATACCTTGGGTTTATTATTCCCTTGGGTTTATAATCCCTTGGGCTTTTAGTATTAATCCCTTGGGTTTATTGTTGATCTGGAATTTATCCAGGATAAAGAATGAAAGATATTACAGACTCATGCACATGGATATGCCTATGTTACTTATGCAACGGATCGATAAGATTGCTAGAATACATAGACATTGAGGCAATCAGAGAAAACATAATAGTCAAACATGTAAACAAAACACATTTAATAAAGAGTTCACCCAATGCTCCTAGGCTATGTCTCCTAGTCCAGCCTTTCAGTGGTGGCCTCTCTATTATGTTTTCAAGTAGAGTTTTTACATCAGTGAGCTCAATTCGAGACTCACTAAACAGAATGAAGTCGGTAGGAATGGAGTGCACAGAATCTCCTTACTGAAACTCGACCTCTGAGGGTCACAATAGTATGACAAGCCTCTACCAAGGAGCTTGCTTGAACCTCTCAAGCCTTCAATGGAGTACATAGAATCTCTGACTCTATCTAGCTCGATGCTGCCTTCAGGTCAGCTCAGCTTCTACTCCCTGTTCTTTGCTATTAGCTTCTTACGTCTCTGTATGTGCCTATTCTCTGCTTCTGTCAGTTCATGGCTTTAAAGCCAGTCTGCTCTTTGACTACCCATTTCCGCTTCCCGCCTTCTGGTTTCCTTTCCTCTGTCTGTTTGAATTCCTCTGCTCTGTGTCATCATCACTGGGTAACGCCTCACAGGGAGGTGGCCACCTGTTTTGCTAATGAACTGGGTGTTAGATTCCCTGAATCATGTTCAAATGGTCGTTAAATCTGTTTGCTTCAAGATCACCCATGAACACAAATCATTTGCCAACTCATCATCCACGTCGAACGTCAAATCCTCTGTCATCTTGCTTTTTGACATGTCAAATCTAGTCAGTCATCGAGATGCATCTCCACTGTCGATCTGGTCCCCACAAGTCTTACGATTGTCCTTCATATCGCGCAGATAAGTTGTATGGCGTTTACCCATCCAATGCGGGCGATTTTCTCTCTCTTCCACCCGACGCATGTCACTCGATATGTGGCATCAGGTGGGACTCAATCAAAACTACTCACTTCCTCGAAGCCTTTCGATATCCTGCCAGTTTTCGGGAATCCCATGCTACGGAACCAAAACAGTTACTTTTTCGAATTTTATAGTTTTTTTGGGTTCGAGCACTTCGGGGCTTTCCTTCACTGAGGGGGACGCCCTGTGATATACGATTAGTGCTAATTGTATATCATAATCCACCTCTGTTTCCCGAATTAGCCTCCGGTTTTGCCACTTTTTTGCCTTTGCGCTTTACCATGGGCCAACGGCCTGCACTCTCGACTGGGGGTCCTCGTAGCTCTGCTCTAGCCACAATTGTAATTGCTATGAGGATTCCTTCTGATAGCTTCGATCTTTTCTAGGACTTGAATCTTTTAGCATAATTTGAAATAGTCATGAAAACTTAGAGAGTTTTAGGATCCAATTCGGATCACGGCCTTCCCATTGAAAAAGTTTTTGGACCACCAAAAGTTGGTTTTCCTTCACGTATCCATCAAGTGAAGGTATTGCTTCCTTGCTTGCTCAATTTCTATCCATTTCACACTACTTGGCTTTGAACCTTTGAGTCCGATCCTGAGGTACTCAACATCACCTCTGCGTGTAGTTCTTACCTTCCTATCTAGAAATGCATCTTCCTACAACTCATTAAGATATTTAGGTAACAGATCATCAATAGAAGGCAATTGACTCTGCTCTTTGGGATCTTCAAATAATGAAGGTTCAAATAGTCTCAAGCTGTCTACATTAACAACTCAGTAGATGTGTATGTAAGCTGGTAGATCAAGTTGAAAAGCATTCTCACCAATTTTCTCAAGCATCCTGAAAGGTGCATACCTTATTGGCTTCAACTTCTTACCTTCACCCTGCATTCTGTCTTTGCTGATATACAGCCAGACTTAGTCACCAACTTGGAAACTATGCTCCATACGATGCTTGTCATGCCTTTCCTTGTACTTGGCTTGGCTCTTTTCCAGCTATTCCTGTACTGCCTAGTGAATCTCTTGGATTTGTTCAATGAACTTGGTTGCCTTATCCACATCACTGTGTCCATCAACTGCTATGTCTTTACCAAAGACAAAATCCAAGGGAGACCTTGGTGTGAAACCAAAACAGGTCTCGGAAGGAGATCTTTGTATAGAAGAATGTTTAGCTCGGTTATAAGCATGATGCACATAACATAAATGTTCATCACAAAGTTTGGGATGCTTGCTGCAATAGCCTCTGAGCAACTGGATCACTGTCCTGTTGACCACTTCTGTTTGGCCATCTATTTGCGGATGAAAAGTTGTGCTTTTCTTCAGCCTGGTGTCCATCAATTCCCACAAGCTTGACCAAAATTTCCCAACAAATCAGGTATCTCGATCATATATTATGGAAGTGGGTAATCCAAAATGAACCCATACATGCTGAAAGAACAACTTTGCAGTTTGTTCAGCTGTAATTTGTTTGTTACAAGGTATCAAAATACACATTTTGCTGAACCTATCCACAACAACACATAAATAGTCATGACATTTCCTAGATTTAGGCAGTCCTCCAACAAAGTCCATGGAAACACTTTGCCAAGGATGAGAAGGAACTGGTAGTGGAGTGTACAAGCCTAGTTTTCTATTGTTGGGCTTGCTTTTAGCACACATGGTACACCCTCTTACATATCTAGAAACTGTCTCATTCATTTTCGGCTAATAACAAAATCTTTCCATCTGTGCAACCGTTTTACTTACACCAAAGTGACCTGATATTAAAGAAGTGTGTGTTTCTCGAATTATCTTTACTCTTTCATTTTGTGGAATGCATAGCTTCCCAAAATGATACAAGAGTTTGTCCTTAACATGATAATCCAATTCTTCTACTCGTTTTCCTTGACTTAAAGTTGCATATACATCTTTAAAATCTATATCTTGAGTATATTGTTCAATGTAGCTCTCATGAAATATTGAATTATGCTTAAGTATAGTAGGTGCATTTATAATGGGTCTAGATAACATATCTGCAACTTTATTGTGTATGTTATTTTTATATTTGATGACTAAATGAAACTATTGTAGAAAACCCATCCATCTATAGTGTCTTGATTGTTGCAACTTAGTTTGGGAACGTAGATATTGAAGTGGTTGATGATCAGTATGTATAACTGTCTCTTTGCCAATTAAGTAATGTTTCCACTTTTTCACACTCTGTACTAATGCATACAATTATTTATCATATGTAGGATAGTTAACTACTGCAGAATTAAATGTCTCGAAATGATAACATATGGGTTTACGATGCTGCATCAACACTGCTTCCATGGCATAGTCACTAGCATCTGTTTCAATCTCAAATTGTCTTTGAAGAACAGGTGGTACTAGTACTGGTGCTATACTAATCTTTTCTTTCAAGGTGTCAAAGGCTTTCTACTGTTTGCCTCCCCATTGAAACACCTTGTTCAATCCTGTTAAAGCATGTAAGGGAGCTACAATTAAGGAAAAGTTAGAAATAAACTTTCTTCAATATTGTGCTACCCCTAAGAAGCTTCTAACCTCTATAGCAGATTTGGGTTTAGGTCAGTTTACAATGACTGCAAACTTAGAGGGATCTATCTTCAATTCACCACCCCTACTATATGTCCCAAATAATTCAAAGATGTTTTTCCAAACTCACATTTTGAGAGTTTAACATAAAGTTTTTCTATTTTCAAAACATCTAGATGTTGTCATTATGATGCATGTGTTGTACTTGATGGCAACCCACTTGTAGCAGAACAACTCACTTATATATAACTAGATGAATCTACAGAAGAGATATCAGATGTGACAGAATACATGGTAGTTGATGGGTTGTAGGGAAGTTCAAAGGAATCAGTTCAGGTGTAATGTACAATTACAACTCATTAAGATGACAGTTCACAGTGTAGCAAGTTAGCATTGCCATCAAGTCCAAAGGGGGAGATTGTTGGAATTATGATACAGGTGTTGTCCTTGATGGCAAATCACGAAGATGACAGATCATGGTCCAGACTCACAGAATGAAGAAAAAGAGATACATGCAGGTTCCCCTTTACCAAGCCACATATACACGCAGGGTCGACAACCAAAAAGCGTGTATGCATATACACGCACTTTCATGCAAGGAAAGGCGCGTACATTTGGTTTTGGTCCGTGGTATTTGGACCATGGTATTGTGATCCATGGTATTGGTCCAAGGTATCTTGTCCGACATGTTGACCCCGGGTATTTGGTCCAAGGTATTGGTTCTAAGTGGTTTTGGACCCTGGTATTGAGTAAGGTTTAAGACTATAAAAGGAGGAGAAGATCATTAGGCAAAGGATCAAGTAAGTCTCAAATATCTAATGAAGTATGAGATCCAGTATGCAAGTTATGGGTTCATGATGCTTTGCTTGATCTGAGCTAAGGAGGAATCTCAGCGGTTGATAGAGGAAAAGATCTAATGATGGATCAGGATCTTATGGCTTGGAATGAATCATCTCTATATGGTTTGATCATGCTTATTCTAGATCTCTATACTGACGCATGTAATGTTCTGTAAATATTATGATCTAGTTATAACTCAAGCTTGGAATAGCTGCAAATGATGAATGAATATTTAAATATCTATATGATGATTGACTATGATAAAACTGCGTACATGCATAGGTTAGATACATCTAAATAGTGTATACCATCTAAACTATGATGTTTGAAGTTACAGGTGTTTTTGGTTGTTGATGCAAAGTTCTAAGTTCTTGTGACTATTTACTAGTGTCGATATTATGTGCATTCAGATTGGTTGATTGTGATTAGCTTCAGAGTTGATGGATGAGATCTAATAATGGATCAGGATCTTAATGACTTATCTTTATCTGATGGACTAGATCTGGTTGCTAACACACGTATCATCCTTGTATATGTAATGATCTGGGTATGTCTAAAGTCAAGAAGTGCAGCAAAGTTATAAATAAGTATTTGATGACATATAAGCTGGTTCTCTTTGGTGAAGTTGCGTATACATGCTGGTTAGGCTCTTCCAAGTAGCGTATGCACTCTGATGCATGATTTTTGATGATACAGTTAGCTCTGAATATTGTTGCAGAGTTATGTCTTATGCTCTATGTTCTGGTGACTGCATTTTGTTGACAGGGTTTCAATGATTCAGTATTGGGTGATTCAGAGATTGATGATGCAAGTGTTGATTGATTTTATGCTTCAATGATATTGATGGGTCCAGTATGAAAATTGGACGAAACGTGGCTTTCAAATTATGATGTTGTTTTCCATGAGTATCCAATTTGAAAATTTATGAAACATGGTATCTGGAGGAAGAAAGATAAAGGTTGTAGCCTTCTGTATGCCAGAACCTACGTACTAGTACATCGGCTAGCACAAGAGCTAAGGGGGTTTTAGCTCCCTTCCAGGAGAAGCCGGAGAACGAGAGAAGGTTGTAGCCTTCTGCAGGTAGAAGCTGGAGAACGAGAGAAGGTTGTAGCCTTCTATAGGTAGAAGCCTGCATACTGGTATAATACTGCACTAGTACAAAAATATTGTAAAAAGAAGTTTCTTATTAAAAGAAGATAGAGACGAATTACAATAGGTGGTTTTCACCCACATTGGGTTTCCACCTTACATCATGGTGTTCATGTGTGCTTTTTATGTGTGATAACTTGTTTTGTTTTTACTGCACCTGTTTACTATTCATATGGATAATGAAGTTCTGATGCATTAAATAAAGATCAACATTTAATGGATTAACTGAATGATAAGTTTACTGGATATATGCTAGTTGTGTGTACACGCGGGTTCCCTTAACTGAAGTAACGTATATGAATCTAAGTATGGAAATGAAAAATTTATTGATTTGCTAATATTGATTCACCCCCCTCCCCTCTCAGTATTATTTCCAACACTAGAGTCTGCTTGACATGCTTTAAATGTTCTTCCCACGTTTTTCTAAATATAAGAATGTCACCCAGATATACAATAACAAAATCATCAAAAAAAGGTCTGAGTACATCAGTCATTACTCTCATGAAAGTAGCAGGAGCATTGGTTAAGCCAAAAGGCATAACCAGCCACTCATACAATCCCTACTTTGTTTTGAAATCAGTCTTCCATGCATCTTGTTCTACAACACTGCCTGATGATAGCCACTATGTAAGTCTAACATGGAAAAATAAACAGCTTCCTTTAACTGATCTAATAGATCATCTATGCGAGGAAGGGGATAACGATTTTTGTTCGTTATCTTATTCAATGCTCGGTAATCAATGCATATTCTCTACGAGACATCTTTATTTTTCACCAAAATGATTGGAGACCCACATGGTGATGTGCTAGGTCTGATGAACCCCTTCTTAAGCAGCTCTTGTACCTGCTTCTTGATTTTTTCATTCTCTAAAGCGGACAACCTTTTATACTTGTGGTTGTGATTGTTGCTTCATCCCCTGAGTCTAACCCCAAATCTTTTTGAATAGTTGCAGCAATTTTCTTCTTCTTACCCTCGAACTTCTTAGGTTTCAGCTCTGGATGCAGAATCCAATAGTGTTCATCATCATGCCCATCCTTCTTATAGTGAGTGCATGAGTACTTGCTTTTTTGTACCATGTTTGTCTTCCTCTCTTTCCATTTCTATTTTCTTTTCTCCTTATTTTTGCTTGCAGTGGGTTGGGATGATCCCCAAACTTGTGGGTTCCCATTCTGACCTCTAGCTTTTAGATGCATAGCCTGAACGGATTAGAACGGATACCTAATATATGCTAGTGGGATTAAACATCAGGATAGTGTGCCTCATGTAGCTGTGTAGACCACCTATGTACTTCAACAGAGTCTCGGGTGAGTCTAAAGAAATTCCTAGAATCAGAGCTCTTTTCCTAAATTCTTGAGTGTAACCTTGTACACTTTTCCTTTTTAGTTGTCGAAGAGTTTGCCAACTCATCATGGCTTGCTGCATGTAAGCTAGTGGATATAATTTCTTTTTAATTGCAAAAACAAATTCACTCTAGACAGAAAGAATCTTACCATGTTTCTTCATGTCAGCTTGTGTCCTTCCTTCCCACCATAACAAGGCAATGCCCCCAAGGCATAGGCTGGCCAGCTGAATCTTACTCTTGTCTGAGTCAATACTCTGCACTTTGCAATAAATATCAATTTGTCTAATCCAATTATCCAGCTTCTCTACATTCAACTCTCCATCATATATTGGTAAGTCAAATTTAACATCTAATTTAATTAGAGATGTCTTCTTTTTATGTTCAGGGCTATTATGAGGCGTGAGGATTTTTCTTCTTTCCCTTTGCCTTTGGAGTGGTCATGGAGGAAAGATTATTCTACTCCTTTTCTTGTTTGGAGCTTGATGCATCTTCATCTCTATGTTTCTTATAGCCCCTATACATTTCCTCCACCATGGATTTCAGGGTCATAAAACTATCCATGAACTGGAGGTTTGATTCCAAGGGATTTTCTTCTGACATTTTCCTCTTAGAATAGACTCTTCCAATTTCCGGGTTAGTTTCAGCCAATTCTCCTTTTTAATCTTTGATCTAGTTAGCATTCAACAACAAAATCCAGCACAAGCTTGTCTCACCTTAGTAACTCTATGCTCTGATACCACGTGATTTGGAATTTATCCAAGATAAAGAATGAAAGGTATTACAGACTCATGCACATGGATGTGCCTATGTTACTTATGCAACGGATCGATAAGATTGCTAGAATACGTAGACATTGAGGCAATCAGAGAAAACATAACAGTTAAACATGTAAACAAAACACATTTAATAAGGAGTTCACCCAATGCTCCTGGGCTATTTCTCCTGATCCAGCCTTTCAGTGGTGGCCTCTCTATAATGTTTTCAAGCAGAGTTTTTACAACAGTGAGCTTGATTCGAGACTTACTAAACATAATGAAGTCAGTAGGAATGGATTGCACAGACTTTCCTTACTGAAACTCGACCTCTAAGGGCCAAAGTAGTATGACAGGCCTCTACCAAGGAGCTTGAACCTCTCAAGACTTCAATGGAGTAAATAGACACTCTGACTCTCTTTGGCTCTGTCTGGATCGATGTTGCCTTCAGTTCAGTTTGGCTTCTACTCTCTGTTCTCTGCTATTAGCTTCTTGCATCTCTGTATGTGCCCGTTCTCTGCTTTTGTCAGTTCAAATCTTTAAAGCCAGTCTACTCTTTGACTGCTCGTTCCACTTTCCAGCCTTCTAGTTTCATTTCCTCTGTCTGTTTGAATTCCTCTGCTCTACGTCATCATCATTGGGTAATGCCTCGCAAGGAGGTGCCCACCTATTTTGCTAATGAACTAGGTGTCAGATTCCCTGAATCATATTCGAATGGCCGTTAAATTTGTTTGTTCAAGATCGCCCACGAACATGAATCGTTTGCCAACTCGTCATCCATGTCAGATGTCAAATCCCTTGTCATCTTGATTTTTGACCTGTCAAATCCAGTCAATCATCGGGACTCATCTCCGCCATCGATCTGGGCCCCCAAGATCCTACGGTCGTCCTTCATATCGAGTAGACAAGTCGTACGGCATTTACCCATTCGAAGCAGACAGTTTTCTCTCTCTTCCACCGTACACGTGTCGCTAGATGTGTGGCATCAAGCAAGACTCAGTCAAATCTGCTTACTTCCTCAAAGCCTTCTGATATCCTGTCGGTTTTGGGGAATCCCGCGCTATGGAACCGAATCAGTTACTTTTCTGAATTTTATAGCGTTTTCAGGTCCGGGTGCTTCTAGGCTTTCCTTCACTAAGGGGGATGCCCTGCAATACGCGATTAGTGCTTAGCGCGTATCAGAATCCACCGTTGTTTCCCGAATTAGCCTCCAGTTTTGCCAGTTTTGTGCCTTTGCGCTTTACCATGGGCCCACAGTCTGCGCACTCGACTGAGGGTCCTCGTTGCTCCGCTCTGGCCACAACCACAATTGTTATGAGGATTCCTTCTGATGGCTTTGATCTTTTCTAGGACTTGAATCTTTTAGCATAATTTGAAACAGTCATGAAAACTTAGAGAGTTTTAGGATCCAATTCGGATAAATTTTTCATTGGGGTTTTAGTATTAATCCTTTGGGTTTATAATATCAATCCCTTGGGTTCATTATTCCATTTTGTTTCTAATATCAATCATTGCAAAGCATTTCCCCTTGGGTTTATTATTCCTTTGGGTTTATTATATCAATATCTTGAGTTTATTACTCCCTTGGGTTTATAATCCCTTGGGCTAGTATTAATCCCTTGGGTTCATTGTTCATTTGGGTTTTAGTATTAATCCCTTGGGTTTATGATATCAATCCCTTGGGTTCGTTATTCTGTTTGTTTTATAATATCAATCATTGTAAACCATTACCCCTTGGGTTTATTATTCCTTTGGTTTTATTATATCAATACCTTGGGTTTATTATTCCCTTGGGTTTATAATCCCTTGGGATTTTAGTATTAATCCCTTGGGTTTATTGTTCATTTGGGTTTTAGTATTAATCCCTTGGGTTTATGATGTCAATCCCTTGGGTTCATTATTCCGTTTGGTTTATAATATCAATCACTGTAAACCATTGCCCCTTGGGTTTATTATTCCTTTGGGTTTATTATTCCATTGGGTTTATAATCCCTTAGATTTTAGTATTAATCCCTTGGGTTTATTGTTCATGGGGATTTTACTATTAATCCCTGAGGTTTATTGTTCATTTCGGTTTATGATATCAATCCCTTGGGTTTATTATTCTGTTTGGTTTATAATATCAATCATTGTAAACCATTGCCCCTTGGGTTTATTATTCCTTTGGGTTTTTATTATATCAATACCTTGGGTTTATTATTCCCTTGGGTTTATAATCCCTTCGGCTTTTGGTATTTATCCCTTCGGTTTATTGTTCATTGGGGTTTTAGTATTAATACCTTGGGTTTATTGTTCATTTGGTTTTATAATATCAATCCCTTGGGTTCATTATTGCGTTTGGTTTATAATTTCAATCATTGTAAACCATTGTCAATCATAGCCAAACATGGTCAATCATGGTTGAATGTCGCATTGTGATAAGAATTGTCTTACCATCACAATAAACCATGTTTATTTTAGTGTTTGTGGTATTTATATTTGGGTTTACCAATGTTGTTTTTATAATATTAGTCCATTGGTTGAATGTCACATTTTGAGAAAGATTGACTCACCATGAAAATAAACCTTGTTTATTTTAGTGTTTTTAGTGTTTATATTTGGGTTTAACAATGTTGGGTTTATAATATTAGTCCCATGGGTTTAATATTATTTCCTTGCGTTCATAAACCTTTGGGGTTTTAGTATTGATCCTTTTGTTTATTATTCCTTTAGGTTTATAATATCAATCCCTTCAGTTTATTATTCCCTTCAGTTTATAATATCGATTTTCAGTTTATAATATCGATTACGGTAAACCATTGTCAATCATAGCCAACCATGGTTCAATGTCACATTGTGACAACAATTGTCTCACCATGAAAATAAATAATAATCCCTTGGGTTTATTATTCCTTTGGGTTTATTATATCAATACCTTGGGTTTATTATTCCCTTAGGTTTATTGTTCATTGGGGTTTTAGTATTAATCCATTTGGTTTATTGTTCAATTGGGTTTATGATATCAATCCCTTGGGTTCATTATTCTGTTTGATTTATAATATCAATCATTGTAAACCATTGCCAATCATAGCCAAACATGGTCAATTATGGTTGAATGTCGCATTGTGACAAGAATTGTCTCACCATCAAAATAAGCGATGTTTATTTTAGTGTTTGTAGTATTTATAAACCCTTGGGTTCATAAACCCTTGGGTTCATAAACTATTGGGGTCTTTTCCCACTTTTAATACTATTAGCACGACTATCGAGGCATAGCCCTCATCGCAATTGGCAATCGGCATTTCCCCATATATATATATATATACATTATATCGTTGATATGATGGACCCGCCATAGTCATGAAACGTAATACATAGGCTTTCAGGTCCGGCTTACCCATATCGCAATCGGCAATCATTTCTATTATAATCTCTTTATAATTGAAATATATAAAATGCGCAATCATAAAAAGACTTTTCGACCTGTCGGACCTAACGGGACTTACAACCATAATGAATATACCTTTCGAGTCCGACCCGCAATTGCAAATCGCAATCGATGATCATTGAATGCACCAACATACGTATTCAACGTTTTATAGAGCCACCGGGTTGTTAAAACATAACATAAATATGTTTCGGGTCCGGCTTACCCATATCCCAATCGGAAATCATTAAATCCACCAACATACGTATTCAGCACCTTACGGACCCACTGGCCTTTTAAACATAACGTGAATATGTTTCGGGTATGCCAGCATTAATCACAATTGGAAATGTTTATATATGTAGATACATATAACTGTGGACCCGCCGAGACTTTACAACAAAATATAAATGTGTTTCGGGTCCGCACTGCTCATTACAATCGAGGATCGGTGATTCCTGTGGTAATAACCTGCCCACTACACTTTTGCAATTTCGATTTATTTGCATTAGTAATATATATATAAGGGGACCACTCCATATAACTTCTTATATTATGAGTTGATTTAATTCTTGGCAGTGTTTGGTGCCTTACGAACCCGCCAGGCTTTTAAACATAATGAAAATATGTTTCAGGTCTGCCACCGTTAATCGTAATTGGCAATCTTTATATATATATATATACATATAACTACGGACATGTTGGGACTTTACAACAAAATATAAATGTGTTTCGAGTCCGCGCTGCTCATCGCAATCGGGGATCGGTGATTCCTGTGATAATAACCTACCCGCTGAACTTTTGAGATTGCGATTTATTTGCATTAGTAATATATAAATAAGGGGACCACTCCATATAACTTCTTAAATTATGAGTTGATTTAATTCTTGGCTGTATTCGGTGCCTTACAGACCCGCTGGGCTTTTAAACATAACGTAAATATGTTTCGGGTCTGCCACCATTAATCGCAATTGACAATCTTTATATATGTAGATACATATAACTATGGACCCGAATAGAATTTACAACAAAATATAAATGTGTTTCGGGTCCGCACTACTCATCGCAATCGAGGATCGGTGATTCCTGTGGTAATAACCTGCCTGCTGCGCTTTTGTGATTGCTATTTATTAGCATTAGTAATATATATATATATATATATATCTATATATCTATATATATATATATATATATATATATATATATATATATATATATATGTGTATAAGGGGACCACTCCATATAACTTCTTATATTATCAGTTGATTTAATTCTTGCCTATATTATTATAATATTATTATAATTTTATAATAATATAATATTATTATAATATTATAATCAAATATTATTATTATTTTCGATTTAGTTTCCGGAGAATCCACAGTAAGAAACTTTTTATGCCAATGTTTCGAATCCCAACTGGGATCCATCATCAGGACAAATTGAATGCTAATTCTATTATTATTATTATTATTATTTTTCTAAGTAAAGGCTAATTCTATTAATAAAGAGAAAATATTTACATGGAGGTCAAGACCTCAGAGGAAGCCGAAGCCATCCAACAACACTGACCCAGAGAACATGAGACCAAATAACTGGATGACCAGACAACCAGATAACCCAATTCCCAGATTGAGATGACCAAATACATAATTCCCAGAATCCGTACATACAAAAATACTGGCCAAGATGGTAAACAACAGTACATGGCATATGAGAGCTATAGCCATGATTGCTACCCTGATAACCATATTCAAAACTGAACAAAAACAAAGGCCTGATAAACTTGTCGAGCCAAGACCTGATACAAAATATGTTGACAGAAGACAGAGTATCATAGCACATAGGATAGAAGAACCAGAAGGAAAACTGCGACATCAGTCGAGGTTCCGGAGGCATTATGCATTTTTCAGAGGGTCCCGAGCATCCTTCTCCACCCGGCGAGGAATGCCCATCCACTTATCATCGACATTATCCCCAGCGTCCATGTCGCTGCCACCTGGAGGAGCTGCCAAGCACAGATTGCAATCTGATGGGTTCGCCAGATCGACCGCAGCCAAACTGTCCTGAGCAATATCTTCTAGAGGCTTGGGGACATCAGGAATGTTCCCCTCAGCCTGCAAGTCACCACGATCAAACACAATTCCTACATCTTCTCCCTGGAGCACGCTATCATCCTGAGACTGCGAGGGTGAGGTATGGACAGAGACACTGGGCCTGTCTTCTTCCTCAGCCAAAATGACAGTAATGCTAGCCGAGAGAATCGGTCTGTTGAGACAACTGTGGAATTTAAAGCGGGTGGTTTGGAATGAATTATGTGGGAAGGGCTTACCATGATCAGAGGACGGGGAGGCCGAAGCCAAAGGTATGATATTCTGGGGAGCAGGCTGAGAACGTCCGCAGTTTCCACCGTTGCCTCCATGGCAAGAGCAACCACGGCGACGCACCATCGTCAGGGGAACAAAGAGACCTGAGGGAAAAGATGAACAGGGCCAGACAGAGCAGGATCGAAGGTGGGAAAGCCAGGTAAGGAGCTTACACCGGAAAAGCCACCAAGCTACCAGAGCAACACAAGGATGCAGGAATAAGGACAGGCTGATGAAGAGAGACCCAATAAGAATGACAGCAGAAACCACCGACGAAGCCATGAATATAACAACCTGCGAAGAGTCTCGAACAGGGAGCGCATTCAATACCGAATGCTTGAAGAACTGCCGGTACTGAGAGTGATTCATATCATCCGCGGGAGGAGATTGAAGGCCGTGCAGGATTGCCAGGTGCAAGTCCAGATGCCGGCTTGACATGAGCCCGCATTTATTAAGCTTTGAAAGCACCCGCATCCGGGTATTATTATTATTATTATTAATTTTTTTATAATTTTATATGATTAAACTATTTAAATAATATAATGATAATCTAATATTATTAATAATCCTATATAGTTATTAATAATCCTAAATACTAATAATAATTAATCCTATGTATACAAACGCTAAGATAAATACTAAAGATAATAATATAGTTATGAGTTTATATTATTATAATAATATTAATATAATAATCATAAATATATAAGAATATAAGAATATAGTTGCTATTATTTGTATGGTTATTAATTATCATAAATAATAAATAATTGGTCTTTATTTTTCTTATTATAATAATATTGATTATATCATTATTATAATAATAATTATATTTGTATATTATTATAATAATATAATACTAATAATACAATGTCATTACAATATTATAGTCAAATATTATTATGAGCTATTCTTATTGTTAATTAATATATATTAGGAGTTTATATAATTATTATAATATTAATATAATATTTATAGAGTAATCTTGTTGTTAATATTTATATAGTTATTAATAATTTTATATAGAATCCTAAATACTCATAATAATTATTAAAGTGGTTGATATAAGCCTATCCAGATATATCAACCACATTAGAAAATAAAAAATGTGGTTGATATATACCTATCTGTATATATCAACCATATTTCCCTTGATAAATATGACTATGCTATTAGATATCGCACCAGACCCACAAAATCTATACAACATACCCATAAGGTTCCTTGCCTCATGATTCTCACGAGGAAAGCTCCAATTTTCTTACCACCCAATCAAGTTTAAGGGCGAAACGAGTCCCACCAAAAACACGTGTAGGTACTTTGGTTTGAATACGTCCTGCTGTGGTTATTCATTCACCGGAATAGTTTATGGTGGTACCTTTATATGTTTCGCCAGAATAGTTTAATGTGCTATCTATCTTATAATATTACAAAGAAAATGTCAACAAATGGCAACCACCTATGCGTTGCCAAGAAATGGTTTTTGCTACCCGAGTAGCTGAGGGCCTTGTCAAAAACTACATTTCCCCTTTGAATCTTTCTGGTTACGCAATCTTTATAGAACACGGGTTCATTTTGACCTCTTCCCCTCTAACTTGTGTAAATTGTTATTCTATGTTTGGCCAGTGCGTAAATGGTGTCTGGGGTTTTAATTTGATTCCTTGGAAGTATGGTTGATTTTCTTTTCTATTTGGACTCCATTTGTGGTAAAGTGATATGTTGATCCGTTATAAGAAAGGGTATATAGTTTGCTTTTCCCTCTACTTTTTTTTTTCCAACTGGATTCAATTTTATAAAATAGGATAGAGTGATATAGGGTTTAGGGGGTGAGTTTTGTTGGGTGAAACTCACTAGATGAGGGTTCAAATCTCGGCTTTTATTGAGGCATAAGTTTTCTGTTATTGTGCGGCTCGCATGTTGTTGCACATAGCCTAGGTTTATAGCGGCAGCCAGTTAGATTTGATCCTCGGTTTGTTCAGGATAACTCTCACTAGTTACCCATTATCCTAAATTCAAAAAAAATCCTAGATTAAAATATATATATATATATATATATATAAAACAGGGATTTGCAAAATGATTTGTTAAAGCAATATGATAAAACGAATATAATTTAATTTCCTTTTCATCAAAATTTATTGGTTTAAACAATTCTATGTCATATAGAATATTAAATTAATTAATTATATCTATATATATATATATATATATATATATATTTTATTAATATTTTAATGAATTATATGTGAATAAAAGCTTAATGATTAAAAATATTTTAAAAAAATTATTTTGGATTTATTATATAATTTAATAAATTGTATATGTTTTTATGGTTGATCATCATAATGATGGGAAGAGTATAATCATCATCGTCATAATTTAGTTGAAGAGAAATTGATAAGGCCAAAAGTTAAATAAAATTAGTTTAAGTAATAACGGAATTAAAAGTTAAAAATATAGATTATAATATATTATAAAGAATTAATTAAAAAAAATAAATAAATAAAAATTTATAATTATAAATAATAATGATCAAAATACAAAATAAATAAATTAAAAATATAATAAAAAACTTATAATTATAAATAATAAAGGTCAAAAATATAAAATAATTATAAATAACTATTTATTAAAAATAAACCATTGATTAATATAATTGATGATGGTGATAAATGTATATATATATATATATATATATATATATATATATATATATATATTCTAAATCAAATAAAAAAAAATATGAGGAATTATGGTGTAATTATAAATCAAATAAAAAAAACTATGAGGAATTATGGTGTAATTATATATCTATTTAATTTATAATTTGATTCTAAATTTTATATATATATGTATGGGGTTTACTTTATTATTTTTATAATTTTATTTTATTTAGAATAATTTATTATTATTATTATTATTATTTTAAATATTTCTTCATATTTTTCATTTTTGATGTTTGTTATATAATTATTTATTCATTATTTATATCATTATATTATTTAACTATTTATTTTTATTATTTAATTATTTACATGGTCTTTAATTTATTTATTTTATAGTTTTCGTCCTTATTATTTAGTTAATTAAGATTATAAGGTTTTTTTTATTATTATTATAGTCAATTTAGAATATATTATCATTTATATTTTTAGTTTTTAATTCTCTTATTACTTAAAGTAATTTATCTATTGCTTTTTTTTATTTTCTTATTATTATTATTTTTTTTTTTTTCTTATTATTATTATTATTTTGTTATTTTATTGTTATTATTTTCTTGTGATTAAGTGTTAATTTTAACTCTTTTTTGACTTTACACCTTACATTTTTTGATACCTTTGTTGAATTAGCGTTTTTTCATGTAAAGTCTCCATGATTAACTACATTGGTTGGTTAGAAGTACATATACAATTTATTCTATTATGTAATGGATAGAGAAAACTTCTTTTTAAATATTTCAGTGAGCCATTAAAGACTTATGGTATGTAAATAAAATAATCTATATAATTCAAACCTATCATTTTCACTTTTATTAATATGTCAATGAACAATGAGAAGCCTAATCTCTCATACAGATCATTCCCTTCATTACATAGTTATATGGAAAATGTTCCTAAATTACTATTATGCTCATCATAATTAATATTTTATTAAATAGTTTATTGTAAGAATAATGTTTATAAATATATATTTTAATTCTTTTAAATAAAAGTAAATATTTATGAAGACAGATATGTATATGGAATTTGTTGAATTAGTAGATTTAGATTACTATTTATTTATTTTACAAATTTAAAATAGTTTTAGATTAGTAAATTGTTGATTTTTTTCATATATTCATATTATTATTAGATTAAAAAATGTCTATTGTTTTTTTTATGCTTTTTCTTTGCATGTTATTTTTGAAATTTTTTATGGTGTGGCCTAGAAAAATCTTAGAGTGTGGATCATGTTTTGTAATGGTTTAATAAGTACTGTAAAAAGAATATGTATGTAAAATTTGTGGCCAAATGAAATTGACAAATCAAGTGGCTTCTTAGGTGCACATTCCTTTACTACATCAATTAATAAGGTTAGGGTTTTGACTTCTTGTTAATATGAAATAGGAACACATTTTTCATTAGTTAAGTTATGACATTTTAGCTAGGATATATTGCCCTGTAATTTTTTTTTATTTTATTAATGAATACTTTCTTCTTGTTAATATGAAATAGCAACACACTTTTCATTAGTTAAGTTATGACATTTTAGCTAGGATATATTGCCCTGTAATTTTTTTTGTTTTATTAATCAATAAAATTTGGGTTTCAATGTATTATTTTGTTTTATACAATATTTATCTAATTTTCCATTTATATTTATTTCCTTAGTTCATTCTCTAAACAATTTAGATTAGTATTGTTATAACAATCTTCTCTTTCTTATTTCTTTGTGCATGTCAAAGAGAAGGTTAGGGTATACAAAGTTGGCTCTTTAGTTAATTGAACTCGGGGAATACTACTTTCCTGATGCCAAGTGGCATCTGATGGTGTAAGAAAAAATAATTGGCGGTTCAATATATCCTATCAAGTTGTTACTTAGGAAATACCTTGCGTGGAAAGCCACTCACGACACTTGATGAAGGATTTGATGACATAGATGACGTGGATAGTTGTTGAGGGCACTCTTATTTCAAGAACAATTAGAAAGAAGAATATACATATTTTATTGCAAACCGACCTACACACATTCATACAAGTCAGCCTCATTTCAAATAGATGTGTCCCTTCAATTATAAATGAAATCACTATAAATACAAGTTCGTACCACTCATTTGAACAAGGATTTTTGCTGAAGATTACAGTCAAGGGACAGCACAACGAGAACCAATACTGAGGAGGATCTTTTGATTGGGTTAGAAATCAGATTGTAATTATCTAACAACTAAAGCAGCTACAGTGGAATCTTGGACTTAACCACAAGCAGCTAAAGAACCTCGGACACCATAGGCAGCTAGAAGGATTAAGCTACAAGCAACCAAACTTAACTCAAACACCACCAGGTAGCCACAATAATTTCAAACCTGTGATAGAAAGGGAATAAAATTGTTTGCTGCAATACTGTGGGGCAACATTTGATAAGCCACAACTCAGACTCCTCCACAAAACCTAAGATTCATTCACAGAACCTCAAAATCTTCCACAGAAGCTTAGATTCCCACACAATCTCTTGGATAAGGCACAAGATCTTGAGCTCAACATTCAAACCTTGTTTTACACTTGGAGTTAAGACATGGTTCATAAGTTATAATAGTTTTATTGAACCTCAGTGGAGCTTGGGCATTGCAGTCTTAGTGGAGCTTTGACCTGTGGAGTGTATACACATTTAGGCCTCTACTTGTTGCAGCCTTGGACCTGTGTGATGAATGTGAAGATTGGATGTTGAGATAGTGATGAACTTATAACTCTGAAAAGTGAAGTAAAAATCTGTAAGCAGTGAAGCATTTGAAGAAGCATTTGCCAAAATAAATCTTGGAGCAATTTGTGAGCATCTTGAAGCAACATACTAGACTTGAAGTGGACAGATCTTGTGTGTGGGAGAAAAATCTTAAAAGACTATTTTGGAGCCTTGAAGATCGTGGAAATCCTTGGAGCAGTTTTTGGAGCAGGTTTGGTGCAGTGTATTGAAGAAAATTTGAAGAAGTCTTGGGGCACCTTATTAAAGACCTCGAAGCATCCTTGAAGAATGTTTGGAAGAGCATTTGAAGATTTGTGAAGACATACCTTAGAATTGACATTTTGAAAGGCACACCTAGAGACATGATGCTTTGCTAAATCCCTCATGAAGTAACCTTGGAGATGCTTATTTTGGGTAATATGAAGAGCAGTGGTGACACCTTCTAAGAAGACAAGGTTCTCATTGATGAAGTGATTTGGAGTTGGAATTGTTGAAGATAGACAAGGCTCATTGAAGAAGATATTGGTAGTTGTGAACAATCATCAAACTTATCCTGATGAATTGAAGATGAGGGTTGGAGCCTCATAGAGACAAGGTTGGTTCCTTGGAAGATAGGATTGGAGTCCCTAGAGGATAGGAGTCCTCAAAAGACTAGGTTGGAGCCTGTACTAGAGATTTAGATCCCTAGAGGTTGGTGCCTCAAACTGACAAGGTTGGAGCCTTGGGAAGTACAAGTTGGTGCTTGGAATAATACAGGTTGGAGCCTGGGAAATTGAAGATTAGTGTCTTCATGTAGGGTTGGAGTCGTACACTATATTGTACTTCATTTATTGTAAAGAAGAGTATTGGAGTCCTCATTATTCCTGATTAATAAAATTATTTATTCTTATTATTCATTTTGTATTCTAATTATAAGTGATCTAACTAGTAAAAATAACAATTGAAAATAAATAATGATTCACCCCCACTCTCAGTATTTCCAACAATTGGAATCAGAGCCAGTACCTTTACTCAAAGCCTAATAGCTTGAAGGTTGATCCTTAGAACAAAATTGGAAAAGCCAAGGAAGAAAGCCCCCAATCCTTCTAAAGATGTCTCTTCCTTAACCTTGAAAATTGAAGACAACCAATTTGGGAAATTTCCTTTGTTCAATTAAAACTTTGATATATGGACAATATGAATGATAAATTTCTTAATGGCTCAAGGCATTGAAATATGGGAATCAATGATTACTGAAAGCATGATGGAAGGAGAATCCAAGGAGTATAATGCAAGAGCAATGAAGGCAATCTTGAATGGGCTACCAGATCCTATAAAGGCCAAAGTGGAAAAATGTTCATCAACAAAATATATGTGGGAAAACTTCATGATCTTCCCTCAAAAGGAGCATTGACCATGACTGCTAGTCAAGAAGATGATGGAAACCAAGAAGGAAATCTAGAACCCATTAAGGAAGATGAAAATAACAGTGAATATATCAAGGCCAAAGAAGACCTAGAAGATGAAGAAAATAAAGAAGACTTCAAAGAAAATCTCATGGAAAAGATTATAGATTCCCTAGAAGAGATTAACAGTTTAGAAAAGGAAATTGGGTATCTTAAGAAGCAATTACAATATGGTGACCATAACCTTGAGAAAACAAGAAAGGAAGTTGACCTATTCAATCTTCAAGTTCAAGAAAGAGATAAGGAGCTCACCAAGCTAAAGGAGGATTGTCATCAAAATTAGAGAAAACATCATGAAGAAGTCGTATCCATGACAAATCAATTGGATAAAGAAAAGAAAAAGGAAGACACTTTGGCGAGCCACCTTGAACAAAGACACACGATCTTGAACAAACTTGAAGAAGAAATTGGTCAATACAAGAAAGAGGTTTCCTCCCTTAGATATTAACTAGAAGAAGAAAGAAACAAGCACAAGTAGCTAAGAAGGTAATGGAATAATTGGCACTCAAAGAAGGACAAGTTGATGATGCAGAAAAGGAAAGAAACACCATGATATGCCAACTAGAAGAAAAGAATGATGCCATATCCAGATTAATATCATAAATCTCTTCACCTAAGGCCCAATCATGTGAGGCAACCAAGATGAAGGATAAAATGATGATTAGTCTATCAAAGAAGGATGAAGAATGCAAGAAAATGAATGAAGAAGTTGTCTTTCTTAAAAAGGAAGTTGACTTGCTGAATAAGAACTTGAAGAGTTCTCAAACCCTATATGACATCCTAAGTCATCAAATATATCGTGTCAATAAATCAGGTCTTGGATATGTAGGTAAACCCTCAAATAATAATGATTCAAACCCTAATTGTCCAAACAACAAGAATGTGGAAAATATTGGAAGAAATGTTGATGCTCCAAGTTCCAACAAATGCAGGAGAAGAGTCAAGATGACCTTGGAAGAAATCCTACTCCAAGAAGACTTGAAGATGTTGTCAAGTATGCAAGAGGCAATGGATATCATCAAAGGATCCCAAGACAAAATGACTTTGGAAGTACATCAATGCAATCTCCATCCTCGAGGTACCAAAGTACATTTTTTGGTTATTTATATTCTTGTACAAATTTTGGGCACATGGAAAAGGACTGTAGGGCATACCACAAGGGAAAATATAATCGTCCCCATCAATTTCCCAAAAGAAATTTTATAGGAGAAAATTATGCTTCTTCATTTATGTACAAAAGTGAATGCTACAATTGTCATAATATTGATCATATGGATCGTAATTGTAATTTGAATTGGGTCCCTAACCAAGCCAAAAAAATGAGTATCAAGTAAGATAAGAAGGTCACACAAGTTTGGAGAAGAAATAAAAATGGATCTGAGAGTCTCTTGAACACTTACGACATCCACTCATGTTGTTGATCTAACGAGTACATCATTGGTAGATGTGATATTCCAAGTGTTTTGATTATAAGACTTTGCCAAAAAGGAGATCATGCATACTGTTAATGGGAGCTTGTGATTCCTGACCATTCTTGCAGAAGATATCCGTAAAGAGCCCTATGAAATCCTTGACGGATAATCATCACTTACTGGATGTCTTATCATGCGGTTAGGTGGCCAAGAGACTTGGTTTCCCATTGGGAAAGTTGAGGCCACCTAACCAGTTTAATGTAGTTGCAACTTGCTTATGTATATTGGTGAAAATGGAAGAATCTACCAAGCTTACAAAAAAATAAAAAATCATACTTGAATATAGCAACAATATCTAGTAATAATAACATAAAATATACCAAACAACTATCCATATTGAAATAATTATTTTTGCAACGTTAAATATTATAATTGCATTCTTCAATGCTATGAGAATGTTTTTTTTTTAACATTTAATGAAATGAATGATTTTATCAATATGCAGATGTGTGAGTTTTCTATGTTGTTGGTACATACAACAACAACTTTGGTACATATAACAACAACCATTAAATATTTAATAAAATGATTGATTTTATCAATAATGCGGATGTGTGAGTTTACTATATTATTGGTAGATACAATCTCATAGCTCTTGAGAAAATTTGAGCAATTTCATCTTGTTGAAAAAGCTAAAAAGAATTGTTGAGGACTCGATCTGACCATATATTGAAAATATTAAGAGAAAAATATTATTTATATTTTCAAGTTTTAATTTATGATGTAATTATGGTTGTTATCTAAAAGATGACTAGACAAGAAAACCATACAATAAGACAATAGATCTAACTCTTAATAAATCATTAAATAAACTCGAAATTATTAATAATTATGTTGATAGAGGTTTATATTTTTTAATAGGGCTTTCAGAATTATAAAAAATTATATAGAATAATGTAGAATATTATTAGTAGTATGCACAAATAAAAAGTTGAGATTTACCTCTAAAATAGCTATGTTCATTTTTTTCCCTTTCAATTAAATGGATTAATTAAAGAAAATGCCACATTAGCAAGTGTTATGGTTTTTTGGGACATATGATCTTGATAAGCCATGGCATTGTAACATAACCTAGTGGCAAATATGGTAAAGTGGTGTAGATCTTCATATTAACAATCTTATTACATGTTTTTGTAACTGTATAATAATTATTGTTATTTAAAATTAATTTATAATTTATACTTTAATAGTAACAAGTTTTTATTTTCATTAAAATTTAGTAGTTAAATGTTTTGAAATTGTTAGTTTTGAATATGTAATATACCAACAACAAAAAAATGTGAGAAACTAAGTCTATTTGTATGTTTTAAATAAACAAAATGCAATATATTCATAAACAATTATGCTATAAAATCCCAATGAAAATAGGAAAAAAAATTCAAAACAATTATACTGCACAAATTATAAAAATTGCTTATAAGGGTTTATAGAGAAACATTGCTCAATTGAATCTTTTGGAAAGCAAGTACATATTCCAATATTAATAACTTAATGTTTTTCAATTCCAATATTAATAAGATATGAATTTAATTAGAATCTTTTGAAAAGCAAGTATATATTCTAGTATTAATAATTTAATGTTTTCAATTCCAATATTAATAAGATATGAATTTAATTATTTCCAATTCTAATCTAAAGTAGGGTGATTCTGAATTAGCTTTACAACATAAAAATTGAATATGAAATTTGTTCATAAAAAATAAAAACAAAGAAACTATTAACTTTAAAAAAAAAAAATCACAAGATTATAAATGCAAATTAACTCCACTTTATTTCATATATATATATATATATATATATATATATATATATATATATATATATATATATCAAACAACAACAAAATCTCCAATCTCCAATGTTATTGATTTTGATTTTAATTAAAATAAATAAGGTGCTTTCATTAATAGAAACTAAATCTTGTGTTTGATTAAATTATGGTTTTAATCTTTAATGGACTATGGTTTTAATCTTAACGTCATTTCCAATCACAGAATCTTAAAAACCATGGCTTTTAATTAAATTTTGATGACTACTGCTTCTGATTAAACTTTAATTTTGATCTCACTAAGCTTAATTAAAGCGTTTTCAATACATAAACAAAATTATAACAAGCTTAATTATTTCATTTTCAATCACATAAATGAATTACTAAAAACCCCAAACTTCTGATTAAGATTTGTTTCTTATTCGAATGAGGTAAATTCCGACCTTTCCACGAAATAATAAATTTGATTATTGCATTTACGATCACATAAACGAAATATTAAAAATCCGAAGCTTTTGATTAAGCGTTGATTTTGATTCGAATGAGGTCAATTAAAACATTTCCAAGATCATTATGGCGTTTTCCATCACAAGAATGAAATCTAATTTTTATGTTATTATTATGTTTCCAGATTTGTGTGCGCGTATCAATACATTTGAAACTTTTCCTTACAGTGCCAGAGACCACATTTGTAAACCATACCCATATCTTGTGTGTTATTTATTGGAATGAGGTAAATCAAGACATTCCCAACCACTGAATCTTACAAACACTACTTTTGATTTTTATTATTATGGTGTTTTCAATCACAAGAATGAAATCTTATTTTTTTTTTCTCATTATTCTGTTGCCAGATTTGTTTGCGTGTGTCAATACATTTGAAACTTCTCCTTACAAATTCTAGGTGCCAAATTTGTAAACCATAAGGTGTGTTATGTGGAGATCACTATGAATCTAATAACAACAAACTTGCACTCTGTTTGTTGCACTCTGTTTGATATAATTTTGAGAACCATAATTTTAGCATTTCGAAAGCTTTCGGTGTTGCCAGGTGCTGAAGAATTTAGTGAATGTTTAATTGTTCGACGTTGAATACTCCAAATTCTCACTTAAAGATTGCTCCCATTATCAATATCTTTTTGTTGTTCATATGTTCGGATTCAATGCACTTGAGAATTCTCGCGATTAAATGACAGGCATCTCTACACACATCGGAGCACATTTCTTCCCATACGAAAATGGGTTGTACAGCCCAAGTCTGCCTCAAAATCGAGTTTTGGCCGCTAAGGAAGAAAGAATGTATTTTTGTGTGGAGAGCGATTCTAAGATTACCAGGGATTTTTGTCCCGATAACTTTTAATGGAAAAGCTGGTTTTTTTTATTGCAGTCAGAACAAAGAAAATAGGGCATAAATGAAACTTACCAATATGTGAAGGAGAGACACTGAAAAAGTTTCACAGGATTATTTGTAAAAAGAAGGTTTTTTTAAATAGAATTCCCAATTTCGGATTGTGGAAGCTGCCAAAAAAATCACACTACTATGGTGCACAAGTTTCATGCCTTTGGTGCACAAGTTTCATGCCTAATTATCTGAGATGTGAGACTTACTAACAAACTTGCAAGGATAACCAATTAGGTTTTCTAGAATAACCAATATAACCAATAATTAATTATTTTATGACATCATGATACAATCATCATTACATTATTCTAAAACATTTTCCTTTTAAAAATTTATCATATGGATTTTTAGTGATTACTCACAAATAATAAGAAGCATACAAATTACGTTAAACATGCTTTAAACCTATTTTATTTCTATAATGTTATTAAAATAAAATGATAAAATTGAAACGTATATAAAATTCACCACAATCAAAAAGTTTAAAGCAAATGAATTGAAAACACAAATTGTATTATGAAAAAAACATTATTGGTCAAAACTTTACACCCACATTCAAATAAAATACAAATCCGATGATGATGATGATAAACTTAAACCTTTAATACACAATAAATAAAATATAAACCACCAAAAAAAATATTCTTAAAGAGAAAGAAAGAAAAATGTTAACATGCATGTCGCTTAAAAAATCAAAATCCATGTTTCATAACACAACGAATATTCATATAACCGTGGAAGAATAATCGATGTAAACGAATTTTAACGTTGACTACATATAATATTTATAAGTGATAAAATTTAATATAATTAAAATTATTATTTATAAATATTACCATTAAAATTTATATTATATTAAATAATAATAATTTAAATCGTTAATCTATGTCTATGTTTTCAAAATTAATGAAAAATAATTTTTAATAAATTTTGGATGAGAAAAATGCAGGACGTTTCACCACTGAGTTAACGTCGTCATCTGTGTAGCCCTTCCTAGGCTGCCCAAGAAGTTTCGGATTAGATGACTATGGGAATCAAATCTCGCCCGCAAACGCATTGTCGAGATCCTGTAATAATCAGAGATCCCTCTTGGCGATGAATAATTTCATCTGCAAGAGGCGGTGGCGAAGGAGAAAGAGAGCTCCGATCACGATTATGAGGGCAGATCCCACTGATGTCCAAGCAACGATTCAGCAGATGACGGGGCTTCCCCATGAAAGTAGTAACAGGACCGCACCGTGTAGGTTGAAGACACAGCCAAAGCCTCCCGCCCGAATCGGCAGTAACAACAGTCCCTCAGCCCTGCTCACGCTGGATTCTTCGTCTGTGGGTCCCTCGGCTGCCATAAACAGCTCATTTGACATTCGCCCTAATTACCAGAATCCAGCAGCCTTCTGCAACAGTTTGGCATCTGGTTCTCAATTCCATGGGAATTGATAAGAGTAACACTCCGAAGAGCGATATTAACACTTTGGCTCAAATGGATTTCTCGCGATTCCTTTGGCAGCATCGAAAAGGTAACTCAGAAGTGTTTAAGTTTCCTTTGGCAGCATCGAAAAGGTAACTCAGAAGTGTTTAAGTTCTAATCCTTCTGGTTAATTAGAGATGGATTTTAAGTAGAAATATGTAGTTATGCTGTTGATTTGTGTGTTGGAATGAGGAGTATGGGTGAAAGAATAAGTTGAAAATAGTTAATATTATTTTGTATTAGTGGAGAAATGGTTATATAAGTTGTAACATATCTATTTAGTTTAGGATTTGTTCCTAAACTTTAGGAGTTTGTTTGCAACTACCTGATTTCTAGTGATGTATTTAATGATGTAATCTTTCATTCATGAAAAGTAGAGTGTACGGAGAGAGTTCTCTTTGTATGAGTGCAGTCTCCAGGTGCCATACTCACCTATGAGTTGTATCTCCTTCCTTTTAATTCAAATCTGATTTTTATCTTGGTATCAGAGCTCAGAGTAGGGATAGCCTTAATTTTTTTTAGGATGCATCATTGATTACAGAACTGTAGTGGCGCATTTGTAGAATCAGGTGGACTGCAGTAACACCTGGAGCATAGGTCTCAGATGACTGATCATCTCTGAGCGCAAGAAAGTGTTGGCGCGGTTTTGACGCGAACAGTCGCGCCATTTTTGAGCGGAAAGAAGAGCTGGCGCGGGTTTTTAAGGAATAGTCGTGCCACTTGGCGCGGTTCTGAGGGTGATAAGTGGGTGATAAGTGCGCCAGCATGCTAGAAAGTCTTATTGGCACGGAAAATCAAGGATTAATCGCGCCAATTTCGTGCCTCGCATCGATTTTGTTTCTGGCGCGGGCATTTCGCTGTCGAAGGAGCGCCAACCTCTTTCTCTTTGAAAAATCTGCAATTTTTGCAGATCGGAGTTGCCTGGTGGTGGCACTTTGAATTTCCGGATCTGTTCGGTGGCAGCAGATCGGAGTAGCCCGGTGGTGGCGTATTGGAGTTCCTGATCTACTCGGTGGTAGCAGATCGGACTTGCCCAGTGGTGGCGCGTTGAAGTTCCTGATCTACTCGGTGGCAGCAGATCGGACTTGCCCGATGGTGGCGTATTGGAGTTCCAGATCTGTTAGGTGGCGGCAGATCGGATTTGCCGGTGGTGGCACATTGGAGTTCCGGATCTATTCGGTGGCAGCAGATCGGACTTGCCCAGTGGTGGCACATTGAAGGTACAAATTTTTTGCTTCAGCAAAACAGAGGTTCGGATCTGGTATAAGTCAATATGAATAACAGTTTAGAATCGTATCTCCACGAGTCTGGCAAACTCGATGGATCAAATTTCAACAACTGGAAATTCAAGATGCAGACTTTACTTGAAAGTGCAAATGTGTGGTCGATTGTGATAGGAAATGAGCTGAGATCGGGATCAGCCACACAAGAACAAGATTGGGATAAAAGGGAAACAAAAGCAAAGGTCATATTGAAGATGTCCGTTAAGGACAATGTTATCCCACATATTAGAGACTGTAAATCGGCCGCTGACATTTGGACGACCGTTAAAAACCTATACTAGATGCCGAATTCAAACCGTGTCTTGTCACTCAAAGGCAAGCTGTTTGCATTGAAGATGGAGGAGAATGAATCTGCTGTTGGATTCATTGCGAGAGTCAAATACCTGAAGGATAGATTGGGAGATATCGGAGAGAAAGTTTCCGATTCAGATCTGGTCACGATCACGTTGAATGGAATGATTGATGATTACCAGACATTTATCACAAGGCTGTCAGCAAGGGAGGAGGCCCCTTCATTTGAAGAGCTAACAGGGATTCTAATACAAGAAGAAGAGCGACGACAAAATTTGAAATCTCAGAGAAATGACCTTGCTCTGATGGCAAAAAGGAGACAGTTTAAAGGGGAGAGGCACTAGCAACCACAACAGCAGCAGCAGAGAAGAGCCAACACATTTCATAAGAGACTGTTTAAAGGTATGTCTACTAATAATTTTCCCATCAAGAAATGTTTTTACTGTGGGAAACCTGGACATGAGATTAGGGATTGTTATAAGAGGCAGGCAGACGAAGGAAGAAACAAACAGAGAAAACATAAGGGTTACTTCGTTAAGGAAGAGGAGGATCATAGCCACGAACTTCGACTATTTATAGTCGATTGTGCTCTTTCAGCTTCAAAGGAAGATGAGGACGACATATGGTATGTCGACTCTGGCGCATCCTCACATATGACTAGTAAGAAGGATTGGTTTGAATTTCTTGAAGAAACTTCATGTGGGTCGAAAATCTATTTAGGAGATGATAGCGGACATGAGATCAAAGGATATGGTGACATTCCTATAAAATTACCTAGCGGAGACATTAGACACCTTAATTGTATGTTCCAGGAATTAAGAAAAATTTGGTCTCTGTCTCAATGATTACTGATCAGGACATGCAAGTTCAATTCTGTTGGACACCTAATCCTCAATGGGTTAGTGTGGAAGCTGAATGGACAAAAGAAGTCCAAGAGACCTTGGGATGTGAAACCCAACGGTCACATAATGTACTATAAATGTATATCATTTGTCAATAAAAATTGTACTTGCATGTTTATCTTTCATATTTTCTCTAGCCGCCCATGTGTGTTTAACATGATATCAGAGCGGGCGAATTCTGGCCCTGCTCATATTTGAAAGCATTGAAATAGTGTGAGGCAGATGCGTTTGTCCATATTTAAATATGCAGTGGAATGTGGTTATAAATATGACCTCTGCTATGTGTTTAAGGCTGTGCAAAAACGTTGAGAGTTAAAAGTCCTGGCGCGTTGGCTCTGCCATCCCTGACATTCTTGACCTCTGAAATCCGCAGGTCTCTATTTTTGGTCTCTGGCTGTCCCGTCTGTCCAACTGTTAAACGTTTGCTCTCTGAACATAAATTGAATTAGAGCCTGGGCGCCCAAAGCTTGTCAGCGCTACCCATCCTCACCGGATTAAAAGTTGTCAGATCTGCAACTTATATTTCACATGACTTCTGTATTTTCCATTATGAACGCTAAGCTAATTTGGCAACCTGAATTGTCTTAATTATGATCGAAGCCTAAGTTTTCTTAATTATATATGCTTGAACTGTGCATAACAATGCCCCTCAAACCTGCCATCATTATTTAACCCTAACGCTCCTTGTAACTCCTCTCTGCCTTGACAGAAAACATGTCTTTGATTCCTTGCAATGTGCACTGAATGCTATGTCGATTCTCTGTCTCAAACATTCACATTTGATTTTTCGATCGTCCTTGCTCTCTCCCTTTGAACACCGGTTTGACCTTCCTGGACATTTAATATCTTGTGCATTTAGGCTGGTATATTGGCTCTGCATTGAACAATTTAGAAGTGTGCGTTGAATGTATGATGCGTTGGTTGGCGTTCAACTCGATGTTGTGAATAAAGACCTGTTATGAAAGACCATGTCAGAATTCCATAGCCACACAAGGGAAATTGAAAATGAATGGCCCTTGGGCTTCGCTTTCTCTGCATAAAAATCATGAGTATTGTACACAGTAATTTGTCACCATTGGTCACCGTCCCTGTTACCCCTTTCCCGTACTTTGGAGGACTCATTCCGGGACCTGTGAGCAGTGACATAACCTAAAAGCACTTGCATTATGTTCCCCTAAGTATGTACTTCATGTTCCCTGAAGACACCTCCTGCAAAATATCCCTGAAAAGTGCCCTTTTTCCATTAGCGCGGGTCCACAATGTACTACCCGCGCTAATAAATGAGATCCTCAAAAGAGGGTGCGACCATTGGCGCTCTGTCTTAGAACAACACCCGCGCCAACCAACTTTGGTAAAGATTTTTGGACAAACGCGCGCCTAGATGTTTTTTCCCTTCAAGTCATGAAGTCTTTTGAGGATACAGCTCATCTTCTAGATGTCGAGAGTCATCATCTATCCTTGACATCTATCCACAACGGCTTTTTGGAGATAATGCCAATCCATAATGAGGTGTCCTGGTGCATTGTATCTTCCTCCCCTCTTCCATCTATAAAAGTCTGTCCTCATGCATTTGACAAGCTAGTTTTTGAGTAATGCTAGTTGTGATAACGCTTGTCTTGAGTGATAGTAAGAGTCTTGAAGCATAGGGAGGTTATGCTGCCGGAAGTCTGAGAGAGAGAAGGTCTATTGCAAGACATGTATAGATGCTCGCCCAGCCAGAGGAGAGGTTCAACGTCAGAACTTTGGTTGTATCTTTCTCTATTGATTATTCATTAATAAACGACTACTATTATGGTTCCGATCTTATTGTTCATCATGATAATGTTTGATCTATTTCCTTTCTGACTGAAATATAGTTGTATTTAGTGGATTTTATGCTTGTATTCGCTTTGCTCTTTGCATGTGCAGGTATCCATTCGCGAGGATCGCAAGGATTGTGACCTGCCGGAGCAAGGGAACGGGAGTATCAACTCTTCTTCGACATTAGCGTTGGACTCCAGGTTGGTTCTCATAATCCACTTTCGATTTGCAACTAGGAACTTGCATGGCAGCGTGAATTGATTGTTGCTAGATCCATTTTGATCTAGTGGGATCACCTCTGTCCGCAGAGGGGATTTACCTCTCCAAAAATTTGGCGACTCCACTGGGGAGGAGCTATTTGTTGTTTGATTCATAAACCTTGGACGGAGTCTGAAGCACGGCCAGGCAGCCTTTGAAACGTTATCGCTTTGCATTAGCGGAGTAGATCAACGCCACTTCAGTCAATCTCCGGTTTGGTTTATGAACCGAACAGCTTGGAGTTTGTCTTGCATGTTAGTTTTCTCTTGCCTGCTTGCGTAAATGAGCTTTTTGGGTCAGTTTTAAAGTTGTTTCTTGCTGTTGGATCTGTCTGAGTACTGTTGACCAGACCCTGGGCTGCTTTATTTATTTTTTGGGCCAGCAAACTTAGTTGGCGCGTTTTTCTACCTGACAGTCGCGCCAGTTGGCGCATGTTGCACAACAGCAACTCGCGCCAATTCCTTAATAGCGCAAGTTACAGGCTGACAGTCGCGCCAGTCCTGTGAATTTTGCCAGTGTGTTTGTTGGAAGCTCTTTAAACTCAGAGTTTTGTCTTTTTACATCCTCTGCAGCTTCTGGAAGTGTGTTGGAATTCTGTTTGACTGGTTTTTTACCTCTATCCTTCAGGTGTTCGCCTATTTCTATCGATTTTATATCCCAGCCCTAGAGCATCTAGTGGCTTTGTATATCGAGCCTTCTGTGGGAGTTTTGGTTCTGTAATTGTCCAGTCAACTTTTTGGTGGTTTTCCGCACTTGTCTAGTGGTTGTTAAAGCTTGTTATTCTGTGCTTCGAGCAATTCACCTCTAGCTCGTTTGGATTTTTCTTGACTTCGTTTGAGCTTAGATCACATGGTTCATTGAAGTCTTTGTAATTTTCCTTGTTTTGACAGTTTATCTTGGTGTTTCAGACTTGGTTCTATTTGCATTGAGTGAAATTTGTCTGTTTATGCTTGTTAGTATCTCTCGAGATTTGTTAAGTGCATTATGCCATTTTAAAAGAGAAAAAACAAATGATCTTTTTGCATTATATTAATTAGCATTTATTGTTATTGGCAATTAGTCGCTTTTAAAAAGAAAAAGAAAAAGTTTCATTTCTTGTTATTAGCTGCATTAGGATCTTTGTTGATTGTTTATTGTTCATTTTGTTTGTTTGAAAATCTCAACTCTCCTGTAGTTAGCTTTCATTGAACGAAATGATATAATTTTGGCATATAGTTTGCATTTAGGAAGTTTTGAGAGATCACATACGGTAGGACCTAAAAACTGAGACTTAATTGAAGATCAACTGTAAAATAAACCCAATGAATCTAACAATGCATTGGAACCTAACGCATATATTCTAGAGGTCTAGGCTAGAGACGTGTTCCGACGTCGTTAAACCTAGTCACTATTGTTTCACATTATGGTTGGGTGATTCCTCCTCTTGTGACTCGATAGTGGTCTAGTACGGACTGAGCTCCCACATACCGTCGCGTATATAAGGGAGACCCCACTAGGTTATCATCCTTTATCCACAGGAAGCCGTGTCTGCCGCCTTACAAGCCGTAATGCACTGAACACAGCATTCGGGAAGATTGACTGCCATATGGGAAGTCCTTGGTTTTCATCTGATTGCCAAGGTGTATAAGCAGTTTTACGGATTGTTTGGTAAACCCTTTGCCTAGAGTCTCCAGAGTAGTCACTTTTGATCCTTTTCAGACTCCTTAAGAGAAAATGTGCCAGTGAGCGTCTTGTCACTTCGTGCTCATTAAACATTCGAAGGAGACTAGAGTCATCTTTTGTCCTTTTCTCGACTCTTAAAACATGAAAAGGTCAAGTTGTGTCTTTGCGTCTTAAAATTTATTCGGCCACGATAACATTTACCCGGTTAGACTTTGTTTGCGTTAGTTTGAGTAGGGTTTTGTCTCGTTAGATTCCCTAGGATTTTGTGAAGTTTCATCCTGGCGGAATTTCCAATTTCGTCCTCTTCTGAGATACCGGTTGTGAGTGAAACTCTTCCTGTGGTTCCGAGTATACAACCGATTAGTTCTCGTGCTCCAGGCGACGAGACTTACAAGTTTCATTGGAACCCTGTTTGGGAACCTTCTGAGGATAGTGTCCCTTTTTGGGACTACACTTCTCCTCGTGTTTCAGTCCCCCCTGTTTCCTCTGACATGGAGGATGTCTCCCCTACTTCGACTGACGAGTCCGTTGCGACGAGCGGTGAAATTCCCACCGCAACGGAACTTACACCTATCAGTAGCACTCCTACTACTGCGAACCTACCACCAGGCTATAAAGCATTCAGGGATACTATGCCCTCTGGAACCCCTTTCACGGGTTCTATTTGGTCGCAACTTGCTTTTCCCACCACGGAGCCCTTTACTCCACAAAGTCGCAGTGCGTCTGTTACCTCAATCACAACCTCTCCAACGATATGTAAAGCTTCTTCGACTCCTATTTTTAGTCGTCCTTCGGCTTCTTTATTCGGAGTCTTTGATCCTACGTCAAATATCCCAACAGAGGGGCCATACGATCGATATTTGCCGTCTCAACCGATTGTTGAGGTATCAGTTCCGTTGTCAATTGATTGGGGTTCCACCTCTTTTCATGGTGGCCAAGTATCGTCTGCGCAATCTCCAAGGCAACCTCCTCAAGACCAACAAGGGCAATCCTTCCATGGAAATCCTTTTGCCTCTGGTGGTCTGTTTTTCCCTTCTTATGTTCAACCTTCTGGTAACTCAGGTCAATCTTCTGTTCAACAAGCCCAACCTAGTATCCAGCAAGGTTATCCTACTGGACAAATTGGTCAATTATATGTTAACCCAAACCAACCCAATGTCCAGTATGGTTCAATATCTGGACAAGCTGTTCAACCACATGGTCAGCTTACCGTCCAGTTTATTCAACCTTCTGGGAAAGTCGGTCAGCCTCAAATCCAATCAGGCCAACCAACTGCCCAGCCCACTCAGCCATCTGGTCCGTTAGGACAACCTTCAGTTGTGCAACAACAACTCCATTCCCAGCAGGTACAACCTTCTGGGCAGGGAGGCCAACCTCAATATCAACAAGGTTATCCTTCCAGCCGGATAGCCCAACCTACAGGACATCCTTCTGGCACTGCTCAACCTGGTTTTTTGCCCCAGGCTGGACCCCAGACCCCATCCAGTCTTCAAATGCAAGCTGGGGTTCAATCCCAACCAGTCTATCAACCTCAGCCTGTTTCTCAAACTCAGCTTGGAGTCCAGCCACCTTATGGTTACCAGCAACCTCAAGGGCAACCTTTGTTTGCCCCATATCAAAATTATCAACAATTGCAGACGAATCCTTATCAAAATTATCCGCAACCATATGGTGCTCCTGCAGGACCGATTGGTAATCCATGGAACGCTGGGGGGCAGAACCCAAGTCCCTACGGACAAAACCCTATGGGGCCTAATCCGTCCGGACCAAGCCCTTGGGGGCAACCGCCAGTTGGTTGGAACCCTGGTGCTCCATCCCACCAGCAGCCCCAGATGTCTTTTAATCCTCAATTACCTTTCTTAGCAACTCTAGAATTACCGGATGTGTCCAAATTGACCAATGATCCGATTCTCCATAATCCATATTGGCCTCCGGTTCCAACGAAAATTCCCGGTGACTGTCCAAAATTCGATGGTAAACCTAATGAAGATCCACAAGCTCATGTCATGACTTATCACTTGTGGTGTTCATCCAATTCATGGCTTGATGATTCAATTCGGCTTCGCCTTTTTCAAAGGACTCTCACTGGCTCTACAGTTAAGTGGTATATTGAGCTCAATCACAGATCCTTTCAGGATTTCAACTCGCTGGCTATGGCATTCCTCACTCATTTTCAGTTGCTCGTTCGATATGAAACGGGTACACACCTCCTCACATCCTTAAGACAAACAACGGCTACACATATCTCTGATCATATCCATGAATGGAGACGGATGATTAAATTTTGGATTCCCGACCAGCTTCTTACCGATTGGTTTACGACTTCGTTCGTTCCTCCAATAGCTCGGGACATTGCCATGGGGGCGTGTGTCACTGAAGAGCAAGCTATCGCGCGCGCTCAGTACCTTGACTTGGTTTATTCTCAGTCAGGTACATTGTATGATTATCTGCCTGACGCCCCGAGACCAGGAACCTCCAAAGCCCCGCCAACACCAACTGTTGACGGTATTATTGGTTCTGTTAATTCGTCCTCAAAGAAGAATCCCGCGAACCCTGGGAAGCAAAAATCACCTGTTTCGAATGAACCCACTTCTCAGGTAATACCCACTTCGAATGTTACTTCCGAGGTCAATGCCGTCCAATCCACCACGGCAGACAAAGCCTCGAAAGGAAAGAAGAAAGGGAAAGCGAAGAATAAACCAGATCCACCTAAACAGGACTCCCCTAAACCTCCACCCGAGGACGGTGCCAAACGCAAACCCAAGTATCCTTGTCTTTCCTGTGACGAAGATCACTATACCAAAGACTGCCCTAGGCGGTCCGAAGTTAGTCGTTTGTTGAAAGGCGCTCCCGGGACTCCTGCGGTGCTCAAAGAACCCTTTCCCTCACAACAAACTCAAAAAACTCAAATGGTGGCTGACCCTTCTCAGCCTCCCTCTTCTTTCGGTTCTCAAGTGTTTATGGCTGGAACGATACCTGTCAATATCAGTACTCGAACAAAAGATTATTCGCCATCTGCCGGGAAAGAGCCTGAGATCCCCTCTAGTGCTCCACCGTTCAGTTCAGGTCCACTCCACATTGAGAGACCTACCACTGAGACGCCTCTTCGACCCCCTCCAAAAGGAGTTCTCCGGAAATCTTCTTACAACCCAAATTCTTGTGCTGCACAGCACTACAACATCGTTGAGGACTTAGCGCAGACTCCGTCGACTATGTCCGCTTTAGAAGTTCTCCAGAGCTGCCCTTCTCAGAGGAAGTCCTTGCTATCCGCTATTGGTGGCATAGACCCGGCCGACTCGGATTTAATTACTTTTGACTTAGAACGCCATACGCAGAGACTGCCTCCCCAAATCGCATTCCTTATACAGGTTATTATTGATTCCAAAACGATTCATCGTACAATCATTGATGAAGGTGCTTCAACTTGCATCATGTCTGTCACCTGTTGGAAAGCTATTGGATCTCCTACACTGAGCCAGTCTCCCACAACCTTGGAAGCTTTTGATGGAAGAGCCTCTCGCCCTTATGGTATACTCCAACGTTTGCCCATCTCTTTGGAAGGGAAGACGGTCGAAATGGAAGTTGAAGTCGTTGATGCTACTCTTACCTACAACCTCCTTCTCGGACGTAGCTGAATCTACACGATGAAAGCTGTAGCTTCATCTTTGTTTCGTATCATCCGTTTCCCTCATCAAGGGAAGATTGTTACCGTAGACCAACTATCATTCTTCGCTTCCTCTTCTGAAGGCAACATTCCTTTTGTGGAGCATACCTCGAAATTATCTGAGAGTCTGGGAGCCGGACTTTTCAAAGATCCCGCCCTTATGGGTGTTTTTCCGCTCCCACCTCCTAACGTCGCTTCTGTTAATATGATTACTACTTGTTCTGATCCGTGGATTATTCCTCCCACCGACCAAGTAGATTCTTGGGGCGACCAGATGCCGTTGAGTCCTGCCGAACTCAACTATGTTGAAATTATTGCTGCATCGGCTCCCTCTTCTGAACTTGCTCCTTCGAGCACGATTCTCCACTCATTTGCTCCATCCTCAGGGCTTGTAGAGGAGACTTCCTCGGATCCTTTATAATAAACATTCTCTTCCAATGAAGCCATTATTGAGACTATGTCTCTCGAGGAACTTCCTTCGCATGATTCTCACCATTGTTCCTCGTTTCTCCCTGCCCCTCAGGATATTCTCACTTGCCTTGAGCGGTTTGCTCCTTGTCTCCCATTACAAACACCTATTCAGATTTATCAGGTGTCTTCTGAAGGGAATATGGAAAATATTACGCAAACCCAGCCCATCGACATCTCTGTGAAACCAGGGATTGTCAAGCATCTTCATATTGGAGTCACTTGTACTCCGGAGGAGATTCAACTTTATTCTAATCTTTTTCGCGAATTTCGTGACGTCTTTGCATGGTCCTATGAAGAAATGCCTGGCATTGATCCTAGCATAGTGGTGCATGAGATAATCACGTACCCAGGTGCTAAGCCTGTTCGTCAACGTTTATGCCCTGTACACCCCCGAAAGGCTGCAGCTATTAAGGCCAAGGTAGAGAAGCTTCTTAAAGCCGGTTTTATTTATCCTATTCCGCTTACAGATTGGGTTTCTAATATCGTACCTGTGACTAAAAAACAGGGTACAATCCGTGTTTGTGTCGATTATCGTGATATAAATCGAGCCTGTCCTAAAGACAATTTTCCCACACCATTTAATGATCAAATCATTGACGAGTGTGCTGGAAGTGAAATGTATTCTTTTATGGAGGGTTTTTCTGGCTATAACCAGATCAATATTGCTCCCGCTGATCAACACAAAATTGCCTTTATCTGTCCATGGGGCACTTTTGCCTATAAGAAGCTCCCTTTTGGTCTTAAAAATGACGGTGCTACCTTCCAGCGTGCAATGTCCTATGCATTCCATGACATTCGACACATTGTACAGCCGTACCTAGATGATCTCCCTGCTCATTCAGCCAAACGTCAGGACCACCCTAAGCACCTTCGCGAAATCTTTCTTTGCCGTCGATACTACCGAATCAGGCTTAATCCTCACAAATGTGTCTTCTGCGTTGAATCTGGCCGACTTCTGGGGTTTGTCGTTTCCCGAGAGGGCATCCGTTTGGATCCCCTTAAAGTCGAGGCTATAGTGAATCTCCCTCCCCCTGCTTCCTTACAGCAATTGCAAAGCTTGCAGGGTAAAGCAAATTTTTTACGTCGTTTCGTTCCAAACTATGCCGAGGTGGCCAAAGGTTTTACACGATTACTAAAGCGCGATGTCCCTTTTCATTGGGATACCATTGCTCAGGAATCTTTTGAGCGTCTCAAGGGTCTCCTTGTTTCTGCTCCATTGCTCCGTCCTCCGAATTATTATCGTGACTACACTCTGTATTTGGCCGCCGCCGACACCACTATCGGCATGGTTCTTGTTCAAACTGACGATGATGACACTGAGCATGTTATCTATTATCTCATCCGCAACCTTTTAGACACGGAAACTAGATATGCTTATGTCGAGAAGTTGGCTTTGGCCGTCGTTTGTGTTGTCCAACGTTTCCGTCATTATATTCTGCTGCGTACTACTACCGTGATTTCTGATTGCAACCCCATGACGTATATTTTGTCACTCCAGTTGCTGGGGGTAAAGTACTCAAAGTGGATTGTTATCCTCCAAGAGTTTGACTTGGAATTTACAACTGCCAAGTCCAAGAAATCCCTTGTATTTGCTGAGTTAATTTGCTCTTTGCCATCTTCTTCCCCGACCTCTCACGTAGAGGATCAAATTCCGAATGAGACCTTATTTCTCATTAGCACCCTCGATCCCTGGTACGGCGATATAATTATATATCTGCAAACGTCCTCCTTTCGCCCTGGCGTATCCAAAGACACTCGGCGAAGGATTCGTCATCAGTCTCAACCATACCGTATTATTGGGGATACATTATATCGCCTCGGCGCCGACTCTGTTCTTTGTCGTTGTCTTACTCTCAAGGAGGCTGAGCGGGTCTCGAATGACTGACACTCTAGTGCCTGTGGCGGTCACATGTCCGGATATGCTACTGCCCAAAAAATCCTCCTTGCTGGCTACTTTTGGCCCTCTATCTTCAAGGATTGCATTCTTGCCGTCCGCTCTTGTCATGAGTGCCAGATATACCAGCGGAAGATGCGAGCGCCTCCTGCTCCATTGCACCCTGTTGTCACCGTCGGCCCTTTTGCAAAATGGGGCATTGATTATATGACCTGTAACCCTCGCTCGGCCGGGGGGCATGGGTTTATTATCGTTGCCGTCGATTACTTTACTAAATGGGCCGAGGCGATGCCTACATTAACTGAAGACGGTCACACAGCGGTGCAATTTTTATTCAACCATGTTATCTCGCGGTTCGGCGTCCCTCAAGCCATCGTCACTGATCACGGGAAACATTTCCGTAATCATATGATGTCGGAATTAACAACCCAGCTAGGCTTGCAGCACGATAGTTCAACTCCGTACTACCCTCAGTCCAATGGCCAAGTTGAAGCTATCAATAAGATTTTGGTTACAATGCTTCAACGTACCGTTGGCATGCATAAGTCTAACTGGAATTTGATGTTGTTCCCTGCCTTGTGGGCCTACCGAACCTCTGTGAAGGATGCCACTGGTTTCAGTCCATTCCAACTAGTTTATGGACTAGAGGCTACCCTTCCAATAGAATGTGAAATCCCTTCATTAAAGTTGGCTGTCGAGCTGCTTCCCAACACCACTCCGTTAGAAGAACGCCTTCTTTACCTGGAACGGCTAGATGAGACTCGTCGCCTGGCCTCTTTGGCCATCGAAACACAAAAGAAGCGAGTTAAGACTCACTTCGATCAGACCGTACGTCCACGTTCTTTTGTTGAGGGAGATTTAGTCCTGCTCTACGATCAGGCAAAAGATAAGCTAGGAGCAGGAAAGCTCGAGTCTATGTGGCTAGGCCCTTACATTGTCAAGAAAGTTTTGCAGAAAGGGGCCTACGAGCTGATTGATTATGAAGGGAACCCTCTTGGGAAGCCCCGAAACGGGCTGTATTTGAAAAAGTACTATGCGTGATGCTAGTACATTTTATTTTGTACATACATGTACTCTAGCAAGTGTGTTGTGTGTGTGTGTCAGTTTTAAAGGCGTTACTGCCACTTATTGTGTTTTTTGCTTCTTGTGCAGATGTCTAATGCACCTTATGTTGGTTTCGCTGATGGTGCCTACCGCAGTACTCGCAACTTGTCCTCTGCGGCGTGGGTGATCTATGATCCTCATGGCAAGCTGATAGATTTTCAGGGTGTGTGTTTGGGTCATACCACTAACAATGTCGCCGAATATTGTGTTGTAATCGAGCTACTTGCTAAAGCAATTAATCTCGGCATTCGTGCATTGGTAGTGAACCTGGACTCTCAACTTGTCGTCCACCAGCTCAACGGGCAATATTCCGTCAGAGACCATCGCATTCTAAGGTTATATTTACGTGTGAGATTGTTAGAAAGGAACTTTGATTTTATCACATATCAACATATTCCACGACAATTAAACACATTATCTGATGCATTGGCTAATTATGTATTAGATAGACATTTGCGTAATTTGTAATCAAAACATTATACAAGTAAGCACATGAAAACACAATAATAAACCATAGGCATATGTATATATATACGTGTGTGTCATAATGTTTGCGCCACGCGCATTACATAATCCAAAAAATAATACATGTTCGAATCTCATATGGCCGCAGACAACATGTCTCTCAAAAATATGCAAAAATGAAACCTAGGCATCTAATCACGGTGATGCTCATGATAGCATGTCACCGCTCGCACCAAACGTCTCAGTAGACGATGGACGCGAGTTGGTACTCCCACTGTGTGCCTCTGGTACGGGAAGGGCACATCTGCCAATCTGGCGTAGTCTGGAATCCCTCGAGTGAGTTCCTCAAGGTTCTGTACTAGCTCGTCACCCGCACCACCCTCTACCTGAGGGTCGGCTGCAGGTTGTGCCCTCCGTGCTATGTGAGACAAATCAGCTGGTCGCTCTGCACCAACATCTACATACATATATATAGCTGTTGTCAGAGACAGACATGTATTACAAAAAAACTTAAATACATAAAAAACATCAAAAACACAAAGAGTTCTTACCAAGCTCCTCATCCCAGTCTTCTCCCGCAGGCAATGGGAGATCTGGGTCTCCAGTAAAATCAGTGCCCGCATAGGGCCAGTCCTCTATAACGATCATCTGGTGACGGAGCCATATGAAGAACTCGGGCCTCCAGGCCATCTGCTGGCCCCCTCCTCCTCTGGGCATGAGTGCTGCCCATCGAGTCAACCTCGGCTCCCGTGGCACTGGATCTGCCAAATACCTCCCTGAATCCAAAATATCGGCAGTCGCTCCAGGAAGAAAGACACCACAATGGATCCATACCCGAACTGTTTGTTACCACGCTTACACTTCGTAAGCTGCCTCTTGATGTTTGTAGTCACAGCTGTGGCCCAGTCAAACAGTGTAGGTTAGAGACACTCAGTTGCTAGCAGTAAATGATTCTTGCTGGCCTCGTGGGGCGCCTGTACCCCAGCCGTCCGTGTGATAGTGAATAATATCACCCGTAATACCAGGTCTCGGACTGTAATAATATCTACCTTGGCACTGTTTGATCCAAACTGTGCCCCAGGACAAACCCGTTCCATCACCTCCCCCATCTTCTCCCCAGAAGGCCTACTACCAGTCAAGATGGGCATGCACCTCTCCGCGATAGTCCAGTGATAAAGTAGACATCGGAAACATCCAGCTCCAATGTTTGATCTTTCAGGCGGAATACCTGATCCTTCGTGTCCCAAGCATCCACGATAAATCGTAGCAACTCAGGTTGTGCACGTAAATAGGAAGTGAGGAAGAATTTCTTCAAGCCGCAGTCCCTCAAAGCATCCATGCAGGCATCATCCTCCAATGCCATGGCATCTATGGCATCATGCTCTCTTTCTCTCCATTCTACAACCATTCTGACGAATCCCTGCAACCATAAAGTCGAAAATTTCATCATTAGATCACTGGTGAAACCAAAATTGAAAGAAATTTGCAAAATTAATGGTCAAATTCATGGGAAAATTAGGTCGCGCGGTTGGCGCGACTGTTTTCAAAACAGTCGCGCCCCCTTTGGGTAAAAAATCCCATTGGCGCGATCCCGAGCGGGAAACTCGCGCCAATGGCGCAACCCTAAAATTTTGCAATTCCTCTTGCAGGGGACCTATCTATGGATGAAAAACTGAAAAAATGGAATGAAAATGAAGCTAAGGATGAGGCCTCTTACCTGCTTCAGACGGTAGCTCAAATGTTCTCCTGGATTGATCGCAATCAACAGTTGAAATTTGCACCCAAAACCCTCCAATGGTAAACTCACAATGTGAAAAGTAAAAAGTAAATTTATTTTTTTACCATTTCACTATTTATAGCATTTTTTTGACCTAAAAATACATTAAAATAATATTTTTTGGGTATTTTTGGAATATATTTATGTCGAAATGGGTTTTACACTATTTTTGGTGTGATGACAGGGGTTGGTGCAACTCAAGCAACGAAACGAGCTCCTTTTTCTACTTTTTCAAGCTCGGTAAAACATGTGAAAAGGTTACTTTAAGGTCCGCTTTCAGCTCTTTTCTGACCGTTTAAAGAAGAAAAGATTGCCGAGTTACTCCTCTTGACTCGTTAAACGTTAATAAGGGGCGGTCATTTTAAGTTCTTTTTGTCGACCGTTAAAACATAAAAAGATTACCGGGTTTTTGTCATTTCAAACTTGTTAATGGTTACGAGACGACGTGGTTTTGATCACTTTTTTACTTTTTCGGGTCGAAATCACTATTTATGAAAAGTACTCCTCGATCGTAATGGTCGGGCGGTTCTTTCGAGCATTGTTTTCTACTTTTTCGGGCTCGCGAGACATAACTTTACGAAAAAGGACACCCCTGGAGTTTCCTTTTCCGCTGTCTTTTCAAACTCTGTAAACATGAAAAGATGTTGATTTCTTCCTTTGTCAGACTCGTTAAAACCTGATGACATCGGATTTTGTCGAAATGACGCACCACAAGCATATCTTATCCCCATCAAGCTTGTTAGAAATAATTGGGGTACTCGCCAGAAATGGCGGGGGAAAAAGGAACCATAATTATTGTCGTGTCAGCAGTATGTCGCTCTTGAACATGGCACTTGTCTGCTTTCGTGTCTGGGTGGGGATATCTCATCTCATTTTTCACTTGCCTCCGTGGATTTGGGTAATCCTGTTTGACCTCTCATCTGCTCATTGCCTCGTCACCATGACCTCTGATCCATTGATGTCAAATACTGCCAATTCCACTATCGTGCCGCCGATATGTTCAAGAGAAGTTGACCTCTGCAAAGAAAAAACCTCCCTCTGATAGCTCGCATAATCTTGATTCACAACATTATCCCTCTGTCTCGTGTCGATGATGTGGGAAACATTATGGCCCACCTTCGATCAAGGTCACTTCCTGTCGACGTCAGCTCATTATCCAGGAAGCTGATCTAGAGACTCCCTTCAGGTGCCCTGGAGCCTGCATGCCTCAATGGCAGGTTCTTCGTGTTCGACGTGAGGTTTTCATCATTGGCCTCCGATCAAATGATTCTACGAGTGTTCGATGCCAGATCACTAATTCGCATGCCGTAGATTGTACCTATAGTACCTTGAGGGCCATTGTCATTATTGGTGGTACCTCTCGCATCTATTAACAGTTTTCGTTATTGACTGGTAATCAGACGATGTTCATGCATGTTCGACTTCAGCTCATATATTCGCATGCTTGAACTTGTACTTTTGTTCGGGTCGAGATGGAGCGCAAGACCCTGGATTTTGTCTGTTGTAATCCAGGCGTGATTCTTGATACATGACTCATTCACTGGATGGCTGCGACCATACCTGAGTCGATTCATTGATCCTAACCAGATGGCTGCGTCCATACTATGGATCTAGATTATTATGTACTCTCTTATGGATGGCTGCGACCATACGACATATATCATGTACTTGAGCTATCAGTTGTATCTCTCAATGCAGATTCTCGGCAGCAGCTACATGTGTTCTTGTAAAGCATTTCACCCCTCTCTCTCTCTCGGGCCTCATGCTTTAGGGGGCATCTGTTACACAGTAATTTGTCACCATTGGTCACCGTCCCTGTTACCCCTTTCCCGTACTTTGGAGGACTCATTCCGGGACCTGTGAGCAGTGACATAACCTAAAAACACTTGCATTATGTTCCCCTAAGTATGTACTTCATGTTCCCTGAAGACACCTCCTGCAAAATATCCCTGAAAAGTGCCCTTTTTCCATTAGCGCGGGTCCACAATGTACTACCCGCGCCAATAAATGAGATCCTCAAAAGAGGGTGCGACCATTGGCGCTCTGTCTTAGAACAACACCCGCGCCAACCAAGTTTGGTAAAGATTTTTGACAAACGCGCGCCTAGATGTTTTTTCCCTTCAAGTCATGAAGTCTTTTGAGGATAAAGCTCATCTTCTAGATGTCGAGAGTCATCATCTATCCTTGACATCTATCCACAGTGGCTTTTTGGAGATAATGCCAATCCATAATGGGTGTCCTGGTGCATTGTATCTTCCTCCCCTCTTCCATCTATAAAAGTCTGTCCTCATGCATTTGACAAGCTAGTTTTTGAGTAATGCTAGTTGTGATAACGCTTGTCTTGAGTGATAGTAAGAGTCTTGAAGCATAGGGAGGTTATGCTGCCGGAAGTCTGAGAGAGAGAAGGTCTATTGCAAGACATGTATAGCTGCTCGCCCAGCCAGAGGAGAGGTTCAACGTCAGAACTTTGGTTGTATCTTTCTCTGTTGATTATTCATTAATAAACGACTACTATTATGGTTTCGATCTTATTGTTCATCATGATAATGTTTGATCTATTTCCTTTCTGACTGAAATATAGTTGTATTTAGTGGATTTTATGCTTGTATTCGCTTTGTTCTTTGCATGTGCAGGTATCCATTCGCGGGGATCGCAAGGATTGTGACCTGCCGGAGCAAGGGAACGGGAGTATCAACTCTTCTTCGACATTAGCGTTGGACTCCAGGTTGGTTCTCATAATCCACTTTTGATTTGCAACTAGGAACTTGCATGGTAGCGTGAATTGATTGTTGCTAGATCCATTTTGGGCTAGTGGGATCGCCTCTGTCCGCAGAGGGGATTTACCTCTCCAACAATTTGGCGACTCCACTGGGGAGGAGCTATTTGTTGTTTGATTCATAAACCTTGGACGGAGTCTGAAGCACGGCCAGGCAGCCTTTGAAACGCTATTGCTTTGCATTAGCGGAGTAGATCAACGCCACTTCAGTCAATCTCCGGTTTGGTTTATGAACCGAACAGCTTGGAGTTTGTCTTGCATGTTAGTTTTCTCTTGCCTGCTTGCGTAAATGAGCTTTCTGGGTCAGTTTTAAAGTTGTTTCTTGCTGTTGGATCTGTCTGAGTACTGTTGACCAGACCCTGGGCTGCTTTATTTATTTTTTGGGCCAGCAAACTTTGTTGGCGCGTTTTTCTACCTGACAGTCGCGCCAGTTGGCGCATGTTGCACAACAGCAACTCGCGCCAATTCCTTAATAGCGCAAGTTACAGGCTGACAGTCGCGCCAGTCCTGTGAATTTTGCCAGTGTGTTTGTTGGAAGCTCTTTAAACTCAGATTTTTGTCTTTTTACATCCTTTGCAGCTTCTGGAAGTGTGTTGGAACTCTGTTTGACTGGTTTTTTACCTTTATCCTTCAGGTGTTTGCCTATTTCTATCGATTTTATATCCCAGCCCTAGAGCATCTAGTGGCTTTGTATATCGAGCCTTCTGTGGGAGTTTTGGTTCTTTGATTGTCCAGTCAACTTTTTGGTTGTTTTCCGCACTTGTCTAGTGGTTGTTAAAGCTTGTTATTCTGTGCTTCGAGCAATTCACCTCTAGCTCGTTTGGATTTTGCTTGACTTCGTTTGAGCTTAGATCACATGGTTCATTGAAGTCTTTGTAATTTTCCTTGTTTTGACAGTTTATCTTGGTGTTTCAGACTTGGTTCTATTTGCATTGAGTGAAATTTGTCTGTTTATGCTTGTTAATATCTCTCGAGATTTGTTTAAGTGCATTATGCCATTTTAAAAGAGAAAAAACAAATGATCTTTTTGCATTATATTAGTTAGCATTTATTGTTATTGGCAATTAGTCGCTTTTAAAAAGAAAAAGAAAAAGTTTCATTTCTTGTTATTAGCTGCATTAGGATCTTTGTTGATTGTTTATTGTTCATTTTGTTTGTTTGAAAATCTCAACTCTCCTGTAGTTAGCATTCATTGAACGAAATGATATAATTTTGGCATATAGTTTGCATTTAGGAAGTTTTGAGAGATCACATACGGTAGGACCTAAAAACTGAAACTTAATTGAAGATCAACTGTAAAATAAACCGAATGAATCTAACAACGCATTGGAACCTAACGCATATATTCTAGAGGTCTAGGCTAGAGACGTGTTCCGGCGTCGTTAAACCTAGTCACTATTGTTTCACATTACGGTTGGGTGATTCCTCCTCTTGTGACTCGATAGTGGTCTAGCACGGACTGAGCTCCCACGTACCGTCGCGTATATAAGGGAGACCCCACTAGGTTATCATCCTTTATCCACAGGAAGCCGTGTCTGCCGCCTTACAAGCCGTAATGCACTGAACACAGCATTCGGGAAGATTGACTGCCGTACGGGAAGTCCTTGGTTTTCATCTGATTGCCAAGGTGTATAAGCAGTTTTACGGATTGTTTGGTAAACCCTTTGCCTAGAGTCTCCAGAGTAGTCACTTTTGATCCTTTTCGGACTCCTTAAAAGAAAAGGTGCCAGTGAGCGTCTTGTCACTTCGTGCTCATTAAACATTCGAAGGAGACTAGAGTCATCTTTTTGTCCTTTTCTCGACTCTTAAAACATGAAAAGGTCAAGTTGTGTCTTTGCGTCTTAAAATTTATTCGGCCACGATAACATTTACCCGGTTAGATTTTGTTTGCGTTAGTTTGAGTAGGGTTTTGTCTCGTTAGATTCCCTAGGATTTTGTGAAGTTTCATCCTGGCGGAATTACCAATTTCGTCTTCTTCCGAGATACCGGTTGTGAGTGAAACTCTTCCTGTGGTTCCGAGTATACAACCGATTAGTTCTCGTGCTCCAGGCGACGAGACTTACGAGTTTCATTGGAACCCTGTTTGGGAACCTTCTGAGGACAGTGTCCCTTTTTGGGACTACACTTCTCCTCGTGTTTCAGTCCCCCTTTTCCTCCGACATGGAGGACGTGTCCCCTACTTCGACTGACGAGTCCGTTGCGACGAGCGGTGAAATTCCCACCGCAACGGAACCTACACCTATCAGTAGCACTCCTACTACTGCGAACCTACCACCAGGCTATAAAGCATTAAGGGATACTATGCCCTCTGGAACTCCTTTCACGGGTTCTATTTGGTCACAACTTGCTTTTCCCACCACGGAGCCTTTTACTCCACAAAGTCGCAGTACGTCTGTTACCTCAATCACAACCGCTCCAACGGTATGTGCAGCTTCTTCGACTCCTATTTTTAGTCGTCCTTCGGCTTCTTTATTCGGAGTCTTTGATCCTACGTCAAATGTCCCAACAGAGGGGCCATACGATCGATATTTGTCGTCTCAACCGATTGTTGAGGTATCAGTTCCGTTGTCAATTGATTGGGGTTCCACCTCTTTTCATGGTGGCCAAGTATCGTCTGCGCAATCTCCAAGACAACCTCCTCAAGACCAACAAGGGCAATCCTTCCATGGAAACCCTTTTGCCTCTGGTGGTCCGTTTTTCCCTCTTATGTTCAACCTTCTGGTAACTCAGGTCAATCTTCTGTTCAACAAGCCCAACCTGGTATCCAGCAAGGTTATCCTACTGGACAAATTGGTCAATCATATGTTAACCCAAACCAACCCAATGTCCAGTATGGTCCAATATCTGGACAAGCTGTTCAACCACATGGTCAGCCTACCGTCCAGTATAGTCAACCTTCTGGGCAAGTCGGTCAGCCTCAAATCCAATCAGGCCAACCAACTGCCCAGCCCACTCAGCCATCTGGTCCGTTAGGACAACCTTCAGTTGTGCAACAACAACTCCATTCCCAGCAGGTACAACCTTCTGGGCAGGGAGGCCAACCTCAATATCAACAAGGTTATCCTTCCGGCCAGATAGCCCAACCTACAGGACATCCTTCTGGCACTGCTCAACCTGGTTTTTTGCCCCAGGCTGGACCCCAGACCCCATCCGGTCTTCAAATGCAAGCTGGAGTTCAATCCCAACCAGTCTATCAAACTCAGCCTGTTTCTCAAACTCAGTTTGGAGTCCAGCCACCGTATGGTTACCAGCAACCTCAAGGGCAACCTTTGTTTGCCCCATATCAAAATTATCAACAACTGCAGACGAATCCTTATCAGAATTATCCGCAACCATATGGTGCTCCTGCAGGACCGTTTGGTAATCCATGGAACGCTGGGGGGCAGAACCCAAATCCCTACGGACAAAACCCTATGGGGCCAAATCCGTCCGGACCAAGCCCTTGGGGGCAACCGCCAGTTGGTTGGAACCCTGGTGCTCCATCCCACCAGCAGCCCCAGATGTCCTTTAATCCTCAATTACCTTTCTTAGCAACTCTAGAATTACCGGATGTGTCCAAATTGACCAATGATCCTATTCTCCATAATCCATATTGGCCTCCGGTTCCAACGAAAATTCCCGGTGACTGTCCAAAATTCGATGGTAAACCTAATGAAGATCCACAAGCTCATGTCATGACTTATCACCTGTGGTGTTCATCCAATTCATGGCTTGATGATTCAATTCGGCTTCGCCTTTTTCAAAGGACTCTCACTGGCTCTGCAGCTAAGTGGTATATTGAGCTCAATCGCGGATCCTTTCAGGATTTCAACTCGCTGGCTATGGCATTCCTCACTCATTTTCAGTTGCCCGTTCGATATGAAACGGGTACACACCTCCTCACATCCTTAAGACAAACAACGGCTACGCATATCTCTGATCATATCCATGAATGGAGACGGCGTAGACGTATGATTAAATTTTGGATTCCCGACCAGCTTCTTACCGATTGGTTTACGACTTCGTTCGTTCCTCCAATAGCTCGGGACATTGCCATGGGGGCGTGTGTCACTGAAGAGCAAGCTATCGCGCGCGCTCAGTACCTTGACTTGGTTTATTCTCAGTCAGGTACATTGTATGATTATCTGCCTGACGCCCCGAGACCAGGAACATCCAAAGCCCCGCCAACACCAACTGTTGACGGTATTATTGGTTCTGTTAATTCATCCTCAAAGAAAAATCCCGCGAACCCTGGGAAGCAAAAATCACCTGTTTCGAATGAACCCACTTCGAATGTTACTTCCGAGGTCAATGCCGTCCAATCCACCACGGCAGACAAAGCCTCGAAAGGAAAGAAGAAAGGGAAAGCGAAGAATAAACCAGATCCACCTAAACAGGACTCCCCTAAACCTCCGCCCGAGGACGGTGCCAAACGCAAACCCAAGTATCCTTGTCTTATCTGTGATGAAGATCACTATACCAAGGACTGCCCTAGGCGGTCCGAAGTTAGTCGTTTGTTGAAAGGCGCTCCCGGGACTCCTGCGGTGCTCAAAGAACCCTTTCCCTCACAACAAACTCAAAAAACTCAAATGGTGGCTGACCCTTCTCAGCCTCCCTCTTCCTTCGGTTCTCAAGTGTTTATGGCTGGAACGATACCTGTCAATATCAGTACTCGAACAAAAGATTATCCGCCATCTGCCGGGAAAGAGCCTGAGATCCCCTCTAGTGCTCCACCGTTCAGTTCAGGTCCGCTCCACATTGAGAGACCTACCACTGAGACGCCTCTTCGACCCCCTCCAAAAGGAGTACTCCGGAAATCTTCTTACAACCCAAATGCTCGTGCTGCACAGCACTACAATATCGTTGAGGACTTAGCGCAGACTCCGTCGGCTATGTCCGCTTTAGAAGTTCTCCAGAGCTGCCCTTCTCAGAGGAAGTCCTTGCTATCCGCTATTGGTGGCATAGACCCGGCCGACTCGGATTTAATTACTTTTGACTTAGAACGCCATACGCAGAGACTGCCTCCCCAAATCGCATTCCTTATACAGGTTATTATTGATTCCAAAACGATTCATCGTACAGTCATTGATGAAGGTGCTTCAACTTGCATCATGTCTGTCGCCTGTTGGAAAGCTATTGGATCTCCTACGCTGAGCCAGTCTCCCACAACCTTGGAAGCTTTTGATGGAAGAGCCTCTCGTCCTTATGGTATACTCCAACGTTTGCCCATCTCTTTGGAAGGGAAGACGGTCGAAATGGAAGTTGAAGTCGTTGATGCTACTCTTACCTACAACCTCCTTCTCGGACGTAGCTGGATCTACGCGATGAAAGCTGTAGCTTCATCTTTGTTTCGTATCATCCGTTTCCCTCATCAAGGGAAGATTGTTACCGTAGACCAGCTATCATTCTTCGCTTCCTCTTCTGAAGGCAACATCCCTTTTGTGGAGCATACCTCGAAATTATCTGAGAGTCTGGGAGCCGGACTTTTCAAAGATCCCGCCCTTATGGGTGTTTTTCCGCTCCCACCTCCTAACGTCGCTTCTGTTAATATGATTACTACTTGTTCTGATCCGTGGATTATTCCTCCCACCGACCAAGTAGATTCTTGGGGCGACCAGATGCCGTTGAGTCCTGCCGAACTCAACTATGTTGAAATTATTGCTGCATCGGCTCCCTCTTCTGAACTTGCTCCTTCGAGCACGATTCTCCACTCATTCGCTCCATCCTCAGGGCTTGTAGATGAGACTTCTTCGGATCCTTTACAAGAAACATTCTCTTCCGACGAAGCCATTATTGAGACTATGTCTCTCGAGGAACTTCCTTGGCATGATTCTCACCATCGTTCCTCGTTTCTCCCTGCCCCTCAGGATATTCTCACTTGCCTTGAGCGGTTTGCTCCTTGTCTCCCATTACAAACACCTATTCAGATTTATCAGGTGTCTTCTGAAGGGAATATGGCAAATATTACGCAAACCCAGCCCATCGACATCTCTGTGAAACCAGGGATTGTCGAGCATCTTCACATTGGAGTCACTTGTACTCCGGAGGAGATTCAACTTTATTCTAATCTTTTTCGCGAATTTCGTGACGTCTTTGCATGGTCCTATGAAGAAATGCCCGGCATTGATCCTAGCATAGTGGTGCATGAGATAATCACGTACCCAGGTGCTAAGCCTGTTCGTCAACGTTTACGCCCTGTACACCCCCGAAAGGCTGCAGCTATTAAGGCCGAGGTAGAGAAGCTTCTTAAAGCCGGTTTTATTTATCCTATTCCGCTCACAGATTGGGTTTCTAATATCGTACCTGTGACTAAAAAACAGGGTACAATCCGTGTTTGTGTCGATTATCGTGATATAAATCGAGCCTGTCCTAAAGATAATTTTCCCACACCATTCATTGATCAAATTATTGACGAGTGTGCCGGAAGTGAAATGTATTCTTTTATGGACGGTTTTTCTGGCTATAACCAGATCAATATTGCTCCCGCTGATCAACACAAAACTGCCTTTATCTGTCCATGGGGCACTTTTGCCTATAAGAAGCTCCCTTTCGGTCTTAAAAATGCCGGTGCTACCTTCCAGCGTGCAATGTCCTATGCGTTCCATGACATTCGACACATTGTACAGCCTTACCTGGATGATCTCCCTGCTCATTCAGCCAAACGTCAGGACCACCCTAAGCACCTTCGCGAAATCTTTCTTCGCTGTCGATACTACCGAATCAGGCTTAATCCTCACAAATGTGTCTTCTGCGTTGAATCTGGCCGACTTCTCGGGTTTGTCGTTTCCCGAGAGGGCATCCGTTTGGATCCCCTTAAAGTCGAGGCTATAGTGAATCTTCCTCCCCCTGCTTCTTTACAGCAATTGCAAAGCTTGCAGGGTAAAGCAAATTTTTTACGTCGTTTCGTTCCAAACTATGCCGAGGTGGCCAAAGGTTTTACACGATTACTAAAGCGCGATGTCCCTTTTCATTGGGATACCATTGCTCAGGAATCTTTTGAGCGTCTCAAGGGTCTCCTTGTTTCTGCTCCATTGCTCCGTCCTCCGAATTATTATCGTGACTACACTCTGTATTTGGCCGCCGCCGACACCACTATCGGCATGGTTCTTGTTCAAACTGACGATGATGACACTGAGCATGTTATCTATTATCTCAGCCGCAACCTTTTAGACACGGAAACTCGATATGCTTATGTCGAGAAGTTGGCTTTGGCCGTCGTTTGTGCTGTCCAACGTTTCCGTCATTATATTCTGCTGCGTACTACTACCGTGATTTCTGATTGCAACCCCATGACGTATATTTTGTCACGCCAGTTGCTGGGGGGCAAGTACTCAAAGTGGATTGTTATCCTCCAAGAGTTTGACTTGGAATTTACCACTGCCAAGTCCAAGAAATCCCTTGTATTTGCTGAGTTAATTTGCTCTTTGCCATCTTCTTCCCCGACCTCTCACGTAGAGGATCAAATTCCGGATGAGACCTTATTTCTCATTAGCACCCTCGATCCCTGGTACGGCGATATCATTATATATCTGCAAACGTCCTCCTTTCGCCCTGGCGTGTCCAAAGACGCTCGGCGAAGGATTCGTCATCAGTCTCAACCATACCGTATCATTGGGGATACATTATATCGCCTCGGCGCCGACTCTGTTCTCCGCCGTTGTCTTACTCTCGAGGAGGCTGAGCGGGTCTTGAATGACTGCCACTCTGGTGCCTGTGGCGGTCACATGTCCGGATATGCTACTGCCCAAAAAATCCTCCGTGCTGGCTACTTTTGGCCCTCTATCTTCAAGGATTGCATTCTTGCCGTCCGCTCTTGTCATGAGTGCCAGATATACCAGCGGAAGATGCGAGCGCCTCCTGCTCCATTGCACCCTGTTGTCACCGTCGGCCCTTTTGCAAAATGGGGCATTGATTATATGACCTGTAACCCTCGCTCGGCCGGGGGGCATGGGTTTATTATCGTTGCCGTCGATTACTTTACTAAATGGGCCGAGGCGATGCCTACATTAACTGAAGACGGTCACACAGCGGCGCAATTTTTATTCAACCATGTTATCTCGCGATTCGGCGTCCCTCAAGCCATCGTCACTGATCACGGGAAGCATTTCCGTAATCATATGATGTCGGAATTAACAACCCAGCTAGGCTTGCAGCACGATAGTTCAACTCCATACTACCCTCAGTCCAATGGCCAAGTTGAAGCTATCAATAAGATTTTGGTTACAATGCTTCAACGTACCGTTGGCATGCATAAGTCTAACTGGCATTTGATGTTGTTCCCTGCCTTGTGGGCCTACCGAACCTCTGTGAAGGATGCCACTGGTTTCACTCCATTTCAACTAGTTTATGGACTAGAGGCTACCCTTCCAATAGAATGTGAAATCCCTTCATTAAAATTGGCTGTCGAGCTACTTCCCAACACCACTCCGTTAGAAGAACGCCTTCTTTACTTGGAACGGCTAGATGAGACTCGTCGCCTGGCCTCTTTGGCCATCGAAACACAAAAGAAGCGAGTCAAGACTCACTTCGATCAGACCGTACGTCCACGTTCTTTTGTTGAGGGAGATTTAGTCCTGCTCTACGATCAGGCAAAAGATAAGCTAGGAGCAGGAAAGCTCGAGTCTATGTGGCTAGGCCCTTACATTGTCAAGAAAGTTTTGCAGAAAGGGGCCTACGAGCTGATTGATTATGAAGGGAACCCTCTTGGGAAGCCCCGAAACGGGCTGTATTTGAAAAAGTACTATGCGTGATGCTGGTACATTTTATTTTGTACATACATGTACTCTAGCAAGTGTGTTGTGTGTGTGTGTCAGTTTTAAAGGCGTAACTGCCACTTATTGTGTTTTTCGCTTCTTGTGCAGATGTCTGATGCACCTTATGTTGGTTTCGCTGATGGTGCCTGCCGCAGTACTCGCAACTTGTCCTCTGCGGCGTGGGTGATCTATGATCCTCATGGCGAGCTGATAGATTTTCAGGGTGTGTGTTTGGGTCGTACCACTAACAATGTCGCCGAATATTGTGCTGTAATCGAGCTACTTGCTGAAGCAATTAATCTCGGCATTCGTGCATTGGTAGTGAACCTGGACTCTCAACTTGTCGTCCACCAGCTCAACGGGCAATATTCCGTCAGAGACCATCGCATTCTAAGGTTGTATTTACGTGTGAGATTGTTAGAAAGGAACTTTGATTTTATCACATATCAACATATTCCACGACAATTAAACACATTATCTGATGCATTGGCTAATCATGTATTAGATAGACATTTGCGTAATTTGTAATCAAAACATTATACAAGCAAGCACATGAAAACACAATAATAAACCATAGGCATATGTATATATATACGTGTGTGTCATAATGTTTGCGCCACGCGCATTACATAATCCAAAAAATAATACATGTCCGAATCTCATATGGCCGCAGACAACATGTCTCTCAAAAATATGCAAAAATGAAACCTAGGCGTCTAATCACGGTGATGCTCATGATAGCATGTCACCGCTCGCACCAAACGTCTCAGCAGACGATGGACGCGAGTTGGTACTCCCACTGTGTGCCTCTGGTACGCGAAGGGCACATCTGCCAATCTGGCATAGTCTGGAATCCCTCGAGTGAGTGCCTCAAGGTTCTGTACTAGCTCGTCACCCGCACCACCCTCTACCTGAGGGTCGGCTGCAGGTTGTGCCCTCCGTGCTATGTGAGACAAATCAGCTGGTCGCTCTGCACCAACATCTGCATACATATATATAGCTGTTGTCAGAGACAGACATGTATTACAAAAAAAAACTTAAATACATAAAAAACATCAAAAACACAAAGAGTTCTTACCAAGCTCCTCATCCCAGTCTTCTCCCGCAGGCAATGGGAGATCTGGGTCTCCAGTAAAATCAGTGCCCGCATAGGGCCAGTCCTCTATAACGATCATCTGGTGACGGAGCCATATGAAGAACTCGGGCCTCCAGGCCATCTGCTGGCCCCCTCCTCCTCTGGGCATGAGTGCTGCCCATCGAGTCAACCTCGGCTCCCGTGGCACTGGATCTGCCACTATACCTCCCTGAATCCGGAATATCGGCAGTCGCTCCAGGAAGAAAGATACCACAATGGATCCATACCCGAACTGTTTGTTGCCACGCTTACACTTCGTAAGCTGCCTCTTGATGTTTGTAGTCACAGCTGTGGCCCAGTCAAACAGTGTAGGTTGGAGACACTCGGTTGCCAGCAGTAAATGATTCTTGCTGGCCTCGTGGGGCGCCTGTACCCCAGCCGTCCGTGTGATAGTGAATAATATCACCCGTAATACCAGGTCTGGGACTGTAATAATATCTACCTTGGCACTGTTTGATCCAAACTGTGCCCCAGGACAAACCCGTTCCATCACCTCCCCCATCTTCTCCCCGGAAGGCCTACTACCAGTCAAGATGGGTCGTGCACCTCTCCGCGATAGTCCAGTGATAAAGTAGACATCGGAAACATCCAGCTCCAATGTCTGATCTTTCAGGCGGAATACCTGATCCTCCGTGTCCCAAGCATCCACGATAAATCGTAGCAACTCAGGTTGTGCACGCAAATAGGAGGTGAGGAAGAATTTCTTCAAGCCGCAGTCCCTCAAAGCATCCATGCAGGCATCATCCTCCAATGCCATGGCATCTATGGCATCATGCTCTCTTTCTCTCCATTCTACAGCCATTCTGACGAATCCCTGCAACCATAAAGTCGAAAATTTCATCATTAGATCACTGGTGAAACCAAAATTGAAAGAAATTTGCAAAATCAACGGTTAAATTCATGGGAAAATTAGGTCGCGCGGTTGGCGCGACTGTTTTCAAAACAGTCGCGCCAAGGTCGCGCCCCCTTTGGGTAAAAAATCCCATTGGCGCGATCCCGAGCGGGAAACTCGCGCCAATGGCGCAACCCTAAAATTTTGCAATTCCTCTTGCAGGGGACCTATCTATGGATGAAAAACTGAAAAAATGGAATGAAAATGAAGCTAAGGATGAGGCCTCTTACCTGCTTCAGACGGCGGCTCGAATGCTCTCCTGGATTGATCGCAATCAACAGTTGAAATTTGCACCCAAAACCCTCCAATGGTAAACTCACAAGGTGAAAAGTAAAAAGTAAATTTATTTTTTTACCATTTCACTATTTATAGCATTTTTTGACCTAAAAATACATTAAAAATAATATTTTTTGGGTATTTTTGGAATATATTTATGTCGAAATGGGTTTTACGCTATTTTTGGTATGATGACAGGGGTTGGTGCAACTCAAGCAACGAAACGAGCTCCTTTTTCTACTTTTTCAAGCTCGGTAAAACATGTGAAAAGGTTACTTTAAGGTCCGCTTTCAGCTCTTTTCTGACCGTTTAAAGAAGAAAAGATTGCCGAGTTACTCCTCTTGACTCGTTAAACGTTAATAAGGGGCGGTCATTTTAAGTTCTTTTTGTCGACCGTTAAAACATAAAAAGATTACCGGGTTTTTGTCGTTTCAAACTCGTTAATGGTTACGAAACGACGTGGTTTTGATCACTTTTTTACTTTTTCAGGTCGAAATCACTATTTATGAAAAGTACTCCTCGATCGTAATGGTCGGGCGGTTCTTTCGAGCATTGTTTTATACTTTTTCGGGCTCGCGAGACACAACTTTACGAAAAAGGACACCCCTGGAGTTTCCTTTTCCGCTGTCTTTTCAAACTCTCTAAACATGAAAAGACGCCGAGTTCTTCCTTTGTCAGACTCGTTAAAACCTGATGACATCGGATTTTGTCGAAATGACGCACCACAAGCATATGTTATCCCCATCAAGCTTGTTAAAAATAATTGGGGTACTCGCCAGAAATGGCGGGGGAAAAAGGAACCATAATTATTGTCGTGTCGGCAGTATGTCGCTCTTGAACATGGCACTTGTCTGCTTTCGTGTCTGGGTGGGGATATCTCATCTCATTTTTCACTTGCCTCCGTGGATTTGGGTAATCCTGTTTGACCTCTCATCTGCTCATTGCCTCGTCACCATGACCTCTGATCCATTGATGTCAAATACTGCCAATTCCACTATCGTGCCGCCGATATGTTCAAGAGAAGTTGACCTCTGCAAAGAAACAACCTCCCTCTGATAGCTCACATAATCTTGATTCACAACATTATCTCTCTGTCTCGTGTCGATGATGTGGGAAACATTATGGCCCACCTTCGATCAAGGTCACTTCCTGTCGACTTCAGCTCATTATCCAGGAAGCTGATCTAGAGACTCCCTTCAGGTGCCTTGGAGCCTGCATGCCTCAATGGCAGGTTCTTCGTGTTCGACGTGAGGTTTTCATCATTGGCCTCCGATCGAATGATTCTACGGGTGTTCGACGCCAGATCACTAATTCGCACGCCGTAGATTGTACCTATAGTACCTTGAGGGCCATTGTCATTATTGGTGGTACCTCTCGCGTCTGTTAACAGTTTTCAATATTGACTGGTAATCAGACGATGTTCATGCATGTTCGACTTCAGCTCATATATTCGCATGCTTGAACTTGTACTTTTGTTCGGGTCGAGATGGAGCGCAAGACCCTGGATTTTGTCTGTTGTAATCCAGGCGTGATTCTTGATACATGACTCATTCACTGGATGGCTGCGACCATACCTGAGTCGATTCATTGATCCTAACCAGATGGCTGCGTCCATACTATGGATCTAGATTATTATGTACTCTCTTATGGATGGCTGCGACCATACCACATATATCATGTACTTGAGCTATCAGTTGTATCTCTCAATGCAGATTCTCGGCGGCAGCTACATGTGTTCTTGTAAAGCATTTCACCCCTCTCTCTCTCTCGGGCCTCATGCTTTAGGGGGCATCTGTTACACAGTAATTTGTCACCATTGGTCACCGTCCCTGTTACCCCTTTCCCGTACTTTGGAGGACTCATTCCGGGACCTGTGAGCAGTGACATAACCTAAAAACACTTGCATTATGTTCCCCTAAGTATGTACTTCATGTTCCCTGAAGACACCTCCTGCAAAATATCCCTGAAAAGTGCCCTTTTTCCATTAGCGCGGGTCCACAATGTACTACCCGCGCCAATCAATGAGATCCTCAAAAGAGGGTGCGACCATTGGCGCTCTGTCTTAGAACAACACCCGCGCCAACCAAGTTTGGTAAAGATTTTTGACAAACGCGTGCCTAGATGTTTTTTCCCTTCAAGTCATGAAGTCTTTTGAGGATAAAGCTCATCTTCTAGATGTCGAGAGTCATCATCTATCCTTGACATCTATCCACAGTGGCTTTTTGGAGATAATGCCAATCCATAATGAGGTGTCCTGGTGCATTGTATCTTCCTCCCCTCTTCCATCTATAAAAGTCTGTCCTCATGCATTTGACAAGCTAGTTTTTGAGTAATGCTAGTTGTGATAACGCTTGTCTTGAGTGATAGTAAGAGTCTTGAAGCATAGGGAGGTTATGCTGCCGGAAGTCTGAGAGAGAGAAGGTCTATTGCAAGACATGTATAGCTGCTCGCCCAGCCAGAGGAGAGGTTCAACGTCAGAACTTTGGTTGTATCTTTCTCTGTTGATTATTCATTAATAAACGACTACTATTATGGTTTCGATCTTATTGTTCATCATGATAATGTTTGATCTATTTCCTTTCTGACTGAAATATAGTTGTATTTAGTGGATTTTATGCTTGTATTCGCTTTGCTCTTTGCATGTGCAGGTATCCATTCGCGGGGATCGCAAGGATTGTGACCTGCCGGAGCAAGGGAACGGGAGTATCAACTCTTCTTCGACATTAGCGTTGGACTCCAGGTTGGTTCTCATAATCCACTTTCGATTTGAAACTAGGAACTTGCATGGTAGCGTGAATTGATTGTTGCTAGATCCATTTTGATCTAGTGGGATCGCCTCTGTCCGCAGAGGGGATTTACCTCTCCAAAAATTTGGCGACTCCACTGGGGAGGAGCTATTTGTTGTTTGATTCATAAACCTTGGACGGAGTCTGAAGCACGGCCAGGCAGCCTTTGAAACGCTATTGCTTTGTATTAGCGGAGTAGATCAACGCCACTTCAGTCAATCTCCAGTTTGGTTTATGAACCGAACAGCTTGGAGTTTGTCTTGCATGTTAGTTTTTCTTGCCTGCTTGCATAAATGAGCTTTCTGGGTTAGTTTTAAAGTTGTTTCTTTCTGTTGGATCTGTCTGAGTACTGTTGACCAGACCCTGGGCTGCTTTATTTATTTTTTGGGCCAGCAAACTTAGTTGGCGCGTTTTTCTACCTGATAGTCGCACCAGTTTGCGCATGTTGCACAACAGCAACTCGCGCCAATTCCTTAATAGCGCAAGTTACAGGCTGACAGTCGCGCCAGTCCTGTGAATTTTGCCAGTGTGTTTGTTGGAAGCTCTTTAAACTCAGATTTTTGTCTTTTTACATCCTATGCAGCTTCTGGAAGTGTGTTGGAATTCTGTTTGACTTGTTTTTTACCTCTATCCTTTAGGTGTTCGCCTATTTCTATCGATTTTATATCCCAACCCTAGAGCATCTAGTGGCTTTGTATATCGAGCCTTCTGTGGGAGTTTTGGTTCTATAATTGTCCAGTCAACTTTTTGGTGGTTTTCCGCACTTGTCTAGTGGTTGTTAAAGCTTGTTATTCTGTGCTTCGAGCAATTCACCTCTAGCTCGTTTGGATTTTGCTTGACTTCGTTTGAGCTTAGATCACATGGTTCATTGAAGTCTTTGTAATTTTCCTTGTTTTGACAGTTTATCTTGGTGTTTCAGACTTGGTTCTATTTGCATTGAGTGAAATTTGTCTGTTTATGCTTGTTAGTATCTCTCGAGATTTGTTAAGTGCATTATGCCATTTTAAAAGAGAAAAAACAAATGATCTTTTTGCATTATATTAGTTAGCATTTATTGTTATTGGCAATTAGTCGCTTTTAAAAAGAAAAAGAAAAAGTTTCATTTCTTGTTATTAGCTACATTAGGATCTTTGTTGATTGTTTATTATTCATTTTGTTTGTTTGAAAATCTCAACTCTCCTGTAGTTAGCCTTCATTGAACGAAATGATATAATTTTGGCATATAGTTTGCATTTAGGAAGTTTTGAGAGATCACATACGGTAGGACCTAAAAACTGAAACTTAATTGAAGATCAACTGTAAAATAAACCCAATGAATCTAACAACGCATTGGAACCTAACGCATATATTCTAGAGGTCTAGGCTAGAGACGTGTTCCGGCGTCGTTAAACCTAGTCACTATTGTTTCACATTACGGTTGGGTGATTCCTCCTCTTGTGACTCGATAGTGGTCTAGTACGGACTGAGCTCCCACGTACCGTCGCGTATATAAGGGAGACCCCACTAGGTTATCATCCTTTATCCACAGGAAGCCGTGTCTGCTGACTTACAAGCCGTAATGCACTGAACACAGCATTCGGGAAGATTGACTGCCGTACGGGAAGTCCTTGGTTTTCATCTGATTGCCAAGGTGTATAAGCAGTTTTACGGATTGTTTGGTAAACCCTTTGCCTAGAGTCTCCAGAGTAGTCACTTTTGATCCTTTTCGAACTCCTTAAAAGAAAAGGTGCCAGTGAGCGTCTTGTCACTTCGTGCTCATTAAACATTCGAAGGAGACTAGAGTCATCTTTTGTCCTTTTCTCGACTCTTAAAACATGAAAAGGTCAAGTTGTGTCTTTGCGTCTTAAAATTTATTCGGCCACGATAACATTTACCCGGTTAGACTTTGTTTGCATTAGTTTGAGTAGGGTTTTGTCTCGTTAGATTCCCTAGGATTTTGTGAAGTTTCATCCTGGCAGAATTTCCAATTTTGTCCTCTTCCGAGATACCGGTTGTGAGTGAAACTCTTCATGTGGTTCTGAGTATACAACCGATTAGTTCTCGTGCTCCAGGCGACGAGACTTACGAGTTTCATTGGAACCCTGTTTGGGAACCTTCTGAGGACAGTGTCCCTTTTTGGGACTACACTTCTCCTCGTGTTTCTGTCCCCCCTGTTTCCTCCGACATGGAGGACGTCTCCCCTACTTCGACTGACGAGTCCGTGGCGACGAGCGGTGAAATTCCCACCGCAACGGAACTTACACCTATCAGTAGCACTCCTACTACTGCGAACCTACCACCAGGCTATAAAGCATTCAGGGATACTATGCCCTCTGGAACCCTTTTCACGGGTTCTATTTGGTCGCAACTTGCTTTTCCCACGACAGAGCCCTTTACTCCACAAAATCGCAGTGCGTCTGTTACCTCAATCACAACCGCTCCAATGGTATGTACAACTTCTTCGACTCCTATTTTTAGTCGTCCTTCGGCTTCTTTATTCGGATTCTTTGATCCTACGTCAAATATCCCAACAGAGGGGCCATACGATCGATATTTGTTGTCTCAACCGATTGTTGAGGTATCAGTTCCGTTGTCAATTGATTGGGGTTCCACCTCTTTTCATGGTGGCCAAGTATCGTCTGCGAAATCTCCAAGGCAACCTCCTTAAGACTAACAAGGGCAATCCTTCCATGGAAATCCTTTTGCCTCTGGTGGTCCGTTTTTCTCTTCTTATGTTCAACCTTCTGGTAACTCAGGTCAATCTTCTGTTCAACAAGCCCAACCTAGTATCCAGCAAGGTTATCCTACTGGACAAATTGGTCAATTATATGTTAACCCAAACTAACCCAATGTCTAGTATGGTTCAATATCTGGACAAGCTGTTCAACCACATGGTCAGCCTATCGTCTAGTTTAGTCAACCTTCTGGGCAAGTCGGTCAGCCTCAAATCCAATCAGGCCAACCAACTGCCCAGCCCACTCAGCCATCTGGTCCGTTCGGACAACCTTCAGTTGTGCAACAACAACTCTATTCCCAGCAGGTACAACCTTCTGGGTAGGGAGGCCAACCTCAATATCAACAAGGTTATCCTTCCGGCCAGATAGCCCAACCTACAGGACATCCTTCTGGCACTGCTCAACCTGATTTTTTGCCCCAGGCTGGACCCCAGACCCCATCCGGTCTTCAAATGCAAGCTGGGGTTCAATCCCAACCAGTCTATCAACCTCAGCCTGTTTCTCAAACTCAATTTGGAGTCCAGCCACCTTATGGTTACCAGCAACCTCAAGGGCAACCTTTGTTTGCCCCATATCAAAATTATCAACAACTGCAGATGAATCCTTATCAAAATTATCCGCAACCATATGGTGCTCCTGCAGGACCGATTGGTAATCCATGGAACGCTGGGGGGCAGAACCCAAGTCCCTACGGACAAAACCCTATGGGGCCTAATCCGTCCGGACCAAGCCCTTGGGGGCAACCGCCAGTTGGTTGGAACCCTAGTGCTCCATCCCACCAGCAGTCCCAGATGTCTTTTAATCCTCAATTACCTTTCTTAGCAACTCTAGAATTACCGGATGTGTCCAAATTGACCAATGATCCGATTCTCCATAATCCATATTGGCCTCCGGTTCCAACGAAAATTCCCGGTGACTGTCCAAAATTCGATGGTAAACCTAATGAATATCCACAAGATCATGTCATGACTTATCACCTGTGGTGTTCATCCAATTCATGGCTTGATGATTCAATTCGGCTTCGCCTTTTTCAAAGGACTCTCACTGGCTCTGCAGCTAAGTGGTATATTGAGCTCAATCGCGGATCCTTTCGGGATTTCAACTCGCTGGCTATGGCATTCCTCACTCATTTTCAGTTTCCTGTTCGATATGAAACGGGTACACACCTACTCACATCCTTAAGACAAACAACGGCTATGCATATCTCTGATCATATCCATGAATGGAGATGGCGTAGACGTATGATTAAATTTTGGATTCCCGACAAGCTTCTTACCGATTGGTTTACGACTTCGTTCGTTCCTCCAATAGCTCGGGACATTGCCATGGGGGCGTGTGTCACTGAAGAGCAAGCTATCTCGCGCGCTCAGTACCTTGACTTGGTTTATTCTCAGTCAGGTACATTGTATGATTATCTGCCTGACGCGCCGAGACCAGGAACCTCCAAAGCCCCGCCAACACCAACTGTTGACTGTATTATTGGTTCTGTTAATTCGTCCTCAAAGAAGAATCCCACGAACCCTGGGAAGCAAAAATCACCTGTTTCGAATGAACCCACTTCTCAGGTAATACCCACTTCGAATGTTACTTCCGAGGTCAATGCCGTCCAATCAACCACGGCAGACAAAGCCTCGAAAGGAAAGAAGAAAGGGAAAGCGAAGAATAAACCAGATCCACCTAAATAGGACTCCCCTAAACCTCCACCCGAGGATGGTGCCAAACGCAAACCCAAGTATCCTTGTCTTATCTGTGACGAAGATCACTATACCAAAGACTGCCCTAGGCGGTCCGAAGTTAGTCATTTGTTGAAAGGCGCTCCCAGGACTCCTGCGGTGCTCAAAGAACCCTTTCCCTCACAACAAACTCAAAAAACTCAAATGGTGGCTGACCCTTCTTAGCCTCCCTCTTCTTTCGGTTCTCAAGTGTTTATGGCTGGAACGATACCTGTCAATATCAGTACTCGAACAAAAGATTATCCGCCATCTGCCGGGAAAGAGCCTAAGATCCCCTCTAGTGCTCCACCGTTCAGTTCAGGTCCACTCCACATTGAGAGACCTACCACTGAGACGCCTCTTCGACCCCCTCCAAAAGGAGTACTCCGGAAATCTTCTTACAACCCAAATGCTCGTGCTGCACAACACTACAACATCGTTGAGGACTTAGCACAGACTCCGTCGGCTATGTCCGCTTTAGAAGTTCTCCAAAGCTGCCCTTCTCAGAGGAAGTCCTTGCTATCCGCTATTGGTGGCATAGACCCGGCCGACTCGGAATTAATTACTTTTGACTTAGAACGCCATACGCAGATACTACCTCCCCAAATCACGTTCCTTATACAGGTTATTATTGATTCCAAAACGATTCATCGTACAATCATTGATGAAGGTGCTTCAACTTGCATCATGTCTGTCGCCTGTTGGAAAGCTATTGGATCTCCTACGCTGAGCCAGTCTCCCACAACCTTGGAAGATTTTGATGGAAGAGCCTCTCGCCCTTATGGTATACTCCAACATTTGCCCATCTCTTTGGAAGGGAAGACGGTCGAAATGGAAGTTGAAGTCGTTGATGCTACTCTTACCTACAACCTCCTTCTCGGACGTAGCTGGATCTACGCGATGAAAGCTGTAGCTTCATCTTTGTTTCGTATCATCCGTTTCCCTCATCAAGGGAAGATTGTTACTGTAGACCAGCTATCATTCTTCGCTTCCTCTTCTGAAGGAAACATTCCTTTTGTGGAGCATACCTCGAAATTATCTGAGAGTCTGGGAGCCGGACTTTTCAAAGATCCCGCCCTTATGGGTGTTTTTCCGCTCCCACCTCCTAACGTCACTTCTGTTAATATGATTACTACTTGTTCTGATCCGTGGAATATTCCTCCCACCGACCAAGTAGATTCTTGGGGTGACCAGATGTCGTTGAGTCCTGCCGAACTCAACTATGTTGAAATTATTGCTGCATCGGCTCCCTCTTCTGAACTTGCTCCTTCGAGCACGATTCTCCACTCATTTGCTCCATCCTCAGGGCTTGTAGATGAGACTTCCTCGGATCCTTTACAAGAAACATTCTCTTCCGACGAAGCCATTATTGAGACTATGTCTCTCGAGGAACTTCCTTCGCATGATTCTCACCATCGTTCCTCGTTTCTCCCTGCCCCTCAGGATATTCTCACTTGCCTTGAGCGGTTTGCTCCTTGTGTCCCATTACAAACACCTATTTAGATTTATCAGGTGTCTTCTGAAGGGAATATGGCAAATATTACGCAAACCCAACCCATCAACATCTCTGTGAAACCAGGGATTGTCGAACATCTTCATATTGGAGTCACTTGTACTCCGGAGGAGATTCAACTTTATTCTAATCTTTTTCGCGAATTTCGTGACGTCTTTGCATGGTCCTATGAAGAAATGCCCGGCATTGATCCTAGCATAGTGGTGCATGAGATAATCACGTACCCAGGTGCTAAGCCTGTTTGTCAACGTTTATGCCCTGTACACCCCCGAAAGGCTGCAGCTATTAAGGCCGAGGTAGAGAAGCTTCTTAAAGCTGGTTTTATTTATCCTATTCCGCTTACAGATTGGGTTTCTAATATCGTACCTGTGACTAAAAAACAGGGTACAATCCATGTTTGTGTCGATTATCGTGATATAAATCGAGCCTGTCCTAAAGACAATCTTCCCACACCATTTATTGATCAAATCATTGACGAGTGTGCCGGAAGTGAAATGTATTCTTTTATGGACGGTTTTTCTGGCTATAACCAGATCAATATTGCTCCCGCTGATCAATACAAAACTGCCTTTATCTGTCCATGGGGCACTTTTGCCTATAAGAAGCTCCCTTTCGGTCTTAAAAATGCCGGTGCTACCTTCCATCGTGCAATGTCCTATGCATTCCATGACATTCGACACATTGTACAGCCGTACCTGGATGATCTCCCTGCTCATTCAGCCAAACGTCAGGACCACCCTAAGCACCTTCGCGAAATCTTTCTTCGCTATCGATACTATCGAATCAGTCTTAATCCTCACAAATGTGTCTTCTGCGTTGAATCTGGCCGACTTCTCAAGTTTGTCGTTTCCCGAGAGGGCATCCGTTTGGATCCCCTTAAAGTCGAGGCTATAGTGAATCTCCCTCCCCCTGCTTCCTTACAGCAATTGCAAAGCTTGCAGGGTAAAGAAATTTTTTTACGTCGTTTCATTCCAAACTATGCCGAGGTGGCCAAAGGTTTTACACGATTACTAAAGCGCGATGTCCCTTTTCATTGGGATACCATTGCTCAGGAATCTTTTGAGCATCTCAAGGGTCTCCTTGTTTCTGCTCCATTGCTCCGTCCTCCGAATTATTATTGTGACCACACTCTGTATTTGGCCGCCGCCGACACCACTATCAGCATGGTTCTTGTTCAAACTGACGATGATGACACTGAGCATGTTATCTATTATCTCAGCCGCAACCTTTTAGACACGGAAACTCGATATGCTTATGTCGAGAAGTTGGCTTTGGCCGTCATTTGTGTTGTCCAACGTTTCCGTCATTATATTCTGCTGCGTACTACTACCGTGATTTCTGATTGCAACCCCATGACGTATATTTTGTCACGCCAGTTGCTGGCGGGCAAGTACTCCAAGTGGATTGTTATCCTCCAAGAGTTTGACTTGGAATTTACAACTGCCAAGTCCAAGAAATCCCTTGTATTTGCTGAGTTAATTTGCTCTTTGCCATCTTCTTCCCCGACCTCTCACGTAGAGGATCAAATTCCGGATGAGACCTTATTTCTCATTAGCACCCTCGATCCCTGGTATGGTGATATCATTATATATCTGCAAACGTCCTCCTTTCGCCCTGGCGTATCCAAAGACGCTCGGCGAAGGATTCGTCATCAGTCTCAACCATACCGTATTATTGGGGATACATTATATCGCCTCGGCGCCGACTCTGTTCTTCGTCGTTGTCTTACTCTCGAGGAGGCTGAGCGGGTCTTGAACGACTGCCACTCTGGTGCCTGTGGCGGTCACATGTCCGGATATGCTACTGCCCAAAAAATCCTCCGTGTTGGCTACTTTTGGCACTCTATCTTCAAGGATTGCATTCTTGCCGTCCGCTCTTGTCATGAGTGCCAGATATACCAGCGGAAGATGCGAGCGCCTCCTGCTCCACTGCACCCTGTTGTCACCGTCGGCCTTTTCGCAAAATGGGGCATTGATTGTATGACCTGTAACCCTCGCTCGGCCGGGGGGCATGGGTTTATTATCGTTGCCGCCGATTACTTTACTAAATGGGCCGAGGCGATGCCTACATTAACTAAAGATGGTCACACAGCGGCGCAATTTTTATTCAACCATGTTATCTCGCGGTTCGGCGTCCCTCAAGCCATCGTCATTGATAACGGGAAACATTTCCGTAATCATATGATGTCGGAATTAACAATCCAGCTAGGCTTGCAGCACGATAGTTCAACTCCGTACTACCCTCAGTCCAATGGCCAAGTTGAAGCTATCAATAAGATTTTCGTTACAATGCTTCAACGTACCGTTGGCATGCATAAGTCTAACTGGCATTTGATGTTGTTCCCTGCCTTGTGGGCCTACCGAACCTCTGTGAAGGATGCCACTGGTTTCACTCCATTCCAACTAGTTTATGGACTAGAGGCTACCCTTCCAATAGAATGTGAAATCCCTTCATTAAAGTTGGCTGTCGAGCTGCTTCCCAACACCACTCCGTTAGAAGAACGCCTTCTTTACCTGGAACGGCTAGATGAGACTCATCGCCTGGCCTCTTTGGCCATCGAAACACAAAAGAAGCAAGTTAAGACTCACTTCGATCAGACCGTATGTCCACGTTCTTTTGTTGAGGGAGATTTAGTCCTACTCTACGATCAGGCAAAAGATAAGCTAGGAGCAGGAAAGCTCGAGTCTATGTGGCTAGGCCCTTACATTGTCAAGAAAGTTTTGCAGAAAGGGGCCTACGAGCTGATTGATTATGAAGGGAACCCTCTTGGGAGGCCCCGAAACGGGCTGTATTTGAAAAAGTACTATGCGTGATGCTGGTACATTTTATTTTTTACATACATGTACTCTAGCAAGTGTGTTGTGTGTGTGTGTCAGTTTTAAAGGCGTTACTGCCACTTATTGTGTTTTTCGCTTCTTGTGCAGATGTCTAATGCACCTTATGTTGGTTTCGCTGATGGTGCCTGCCGCAGTACTCGCAACTTGTCCTCTGCGGCGTGGGTGATCTATGATCCTCATGGCAAGCTGATAGATTTTCAGGGTGTGTGTTTGGGTCGTACCACTAACAATGTCGCCGAATATTGTTCTGTAATCGAGCTACTTGCAGAAGCAATTAATCTCGGCATTCGTGCATTGGTAGTGAGCCTGGACTCTCAACTTGTTGTCCACCAGCTCAACGGGCAATATTCCGCCAGAGACCATTGCATTCTAAGGTTATATTTACGTGTGAGATTGTTAGAAAGGAACTTTGACTTTATCACATATCAACATATTCCACGAAAATTAAACACATTATCTGATGCATTGGCTAATTATGTATTAGATAGACATTTGCGTAATTTGTAATCAAAACATTATACAAGTAAGCAAATGAAAACACAATAATAAACCATAGGCATATGTATATATATACGTGTGTGTCATAATGTTTGCGCCACGCGCATTACATAATCCAAAAAATAATACATGTCCGAATCTCATATGGCCGCAGACAACGTGTCTCTCAAAAATATGAAAAAATGAAACCTAGGCATCTAATCACGGTGATGCTCATGATAGCATGTCACCGCTCGCACCAAACATCTCAGTAGACGATGGACGCGAGTTGGTACTCCCACTGTGTGCCTCTGGTACGGGAAGGGCACATCTGCCAATTTGGCGTAGTCTGGAATCCCTCGAGTCAGTGCCTCAAGGTTCTGTACTAGCTCGTCACCCGCACCACCCTCTACCTGAGGGTCAGCTGCAGGTTGTGCCCTCCGTGCTATGTGAGACAAATCAGCTGGTCGCTCTGCACCAACATCTGCATACATATATATAGCTGTTGTCAGAGACAGACATGTATTACAAAAAAAAACTTAAATACATAAAAAACATCAAAAACACAAAGAGTTCTTACCAAGCTCCTCATCCCAGTCTTCTCCCGCAGGCAATGGGAGATCTGGGTCTCCAGTAAAATCAGTGCCCGCATAGGGCCAGTCCTCTATAACGATCATCTGGTGACGGAGCCATATGAAGAACTCGGGCCTCTAGGCCATCTGCTGGCCCCCTCCTCCTCTGGGCATGAGTGCTGCCCATCGAGTCAACCTCGGCTCCCGTGGCACTGGATCTGCCACAATACCTCCCTGAATCCGAAATATCGGCAGTCGCTCCAGGAAGAAAGACACCACAATGGATCCATACCCGAACTGTTTGTTACCACGCTTACACTTCGTAAGCTGCCTCTTGATGTTTGTAGTCACAGCTGTGGCCCAGTCAAACAGTGTAGGTTGGAGACACTCAGTTGCTAGCAGTAAATGATTCTTGCTGGCCTCGTGGGGCGCCTGTACCCCAGCCGTCCGTGTGATAGTGAATAATATCACCCGTAATACCGGGTCTGGGACTGTAATAATATCTACCTTGGCACTGTTTGATCCAAACTGTGCCCCAGGACAAACCCGTTCCATCACCTCCCCCATCTTCTCCCCGGAAGGCCTACTACCTGTCAAGATGGGTCGTGCACCTCTCCGCGATAGTCCAGTGATAAAGTAGACATCAGAAACATCCATCTCCAATGTTTGATCTTTCAGGCGGAATACCTGATCCTCCGTGTCCCAAGCATCCACGATAAATCGTAGCAACTCAGGTTGTGCACGTAAATAGGAAGTGAGGAAGAATTTCTTCAAGCCGCAGTCCCTCAAAGCATCCATACAGGAATCATCCTCCAATGCCATGGCATCTATGGCATCATGCTCTCTTTCTCTCCAATCTACAGCCATTCTGACGAATCCCTGCAACCATAAAGTCGAAAATTTCATCATTAGATCACTGGTGAAACCAAAATTGAAAGAAATTTGCAAAATTAACGATCAAATTCATGGGAAAATTAGGTCGCGCGGTTGGCGCGACTGTTTTCAAAACAGTCACGCCAAGGTCGCGCCCCCTTTGGGTAAAAAATCCCATTGGCGCGATCCCGAACGGGAAACTCGCGCCAATGGCGCAACCCTAAAATTTTGCAATTCCTCTTGCAGGGGACCTATCTATGGATGAAAACCTGAAAAAATGGAATGAAAATGAAGCTAAGGATGAGGCCTCTTACCTTCTTCAGACGGCGGCTCGAATGTTCTCCTGGATTGATTGCAATCAACAGTTGAAATTTGCACCCAAAACCCTCCAATGGTAAACTCACAATGTGAAAAGTAAAAAGTAAATTTATTTTTTTACCATTTCACTATTTATAGCATTTTTTTGACCTAAAAATACATTAAAATAATATTTTTTGGGTATTTTTGGAATATATTTATGTCGAAATAGGTTTTATGCTATTTTTGGTGTGATGACAGGGATTGGTGCAACTCAAGCAACGAAACGAGCTCCTTTTTCTACTTTTTCAAGCTCGGTAAAACATGTGAAAAGGTTACTTTAAGGTCCGCTTTCAGCTCTTTTCTGACCGTTTAAAGAAGAAAAGATTGCCGAGTTACTCCTCTTGACTCGTTAAACGTTAATAAGGGGCGGTCATTTTAAGTTCTTTTTGTCGACCGTTAAAACATAAAAAGATTACCGGGTTTTTGTCGTTTCAAACTTGTTAATGGTTACGAAACGACGTGGTTTTGATCACTTTTTTACTTTTTCGGGTCGAAATCACTATTTATGAAAAGTACTCCTCGATCGTAATGGTCGGGCGGTTCTTTCGAGCATTGTTTTATACTTTTTCGTGCTCGCGAGACACAACTTTACGAAAAAGGACACCCCTGGAGTTTCCTTTTCCGCTGTCTTTTCAAACTCTCTAAACATGAAAAGACGTCGAGTTCTTCCTTTGTCAGACTCGTTAAAACCTGATGACATCGGATTTTGTCGAAATGACGCACCACAAGCATATGTTATCCCCATCAAGCTTGTTAAAAATAATTGGGGTACTCGCCAGAAATGGCGGGGGAAAAAGGAACCATAATTATTGTCGTGTCGGCAGTATGTCGCTCTTGAACATGGCACTTGTCTGCTTTCGTGTCTGGGTGGGGATATCTCATCTCATTTTTGACTTGCCTCCGTGGATTTGGGTAATCCTGTTTGACCTCTCATCCGCTCATTGCCTCGTAACCATGACCTCTGATCCATTGATGTCAAATACTACCAATTCCACTATCGTGCAGCCGATATGTTCAAGAGAAGTTGACCTCTGCAAAGAAACAACCTCTCTCTGATAGCTCGCATAATCTTGATTCACAACATTATCTCTCTGTCTCGTGTCGATGATGTGGGAAACATTATGGCCCACCTTCGATCAAGGTCACTTCCTGTCGACTTCAGCTCATTATCCAGGAAGCTGATCTAGAGACTCCCTTCAGGTGCCTTGGAGCCTGCATGCCTCAATGGCAGGTTCTTTGTGTTCGACATGAGGTTTTCATCATTGGCCTCCGATCGAATGATTCTACGGGTGTTCGACGCCAGATCACTAATTCGCACGCTGTAGATTGTACCTATAGTACCTTGAGGGCCATTGTCATTATTGGTGGTACCTCTCGTGTCTGTTAACAGTTTTCGTTATTGACTGGTAATCAGACGATGTTCATGCATGTTCGACTTCAGCTCATATATTCGCATGCTTGAACTTGTACTTTTGTTCGGGTCGAGATGGAGCGCAAGACCCTGGATTTTGTCTGTTGTAATCCAAGCGTGATTCTTGATACATGACTCGTTCACTGGATGGCTGCGACCATACCTGAGTCGATTCATTGATCCTAACCAGATGGCTGCGTCCATACTATGGATCTAGATTATTATGTACTCTCTTATGGATGGCTGCGACCATACCACATATATCATGTACTTGAGCTATCAGTTGTATCTCTCAATGAAAATTCTCGGCGGCAGCTACATGTGTTCTTGTAAAGCATTTCACCCCTCACTCTCTCTCGGGCCTCATGCTTTAGGGGGCATCTGTTACACAGTAATTTGTCACCATTGGTCACCGTCCCTGTTACCCCTTTCCTGTACTTTGGAGGACTCATTCCGAGACCTGTGAGCAGTGACATAACCTAAAAACACTTGCATTATGTTCCCCTAAGTATGTACTTCATGTTCCCTGAAGACACCTCCTGTAAAATATCCCTGAAAAGTGCCCTTTTTCCATTAGCACGGGTCCACAATGTACTACCCGCGCCAATAAATGAGATCCTCAAAAGAGGGTGCGACCATTGGCACTCTGTCTTAGAACAACACCCGCGCCAACCAACTTTGGTAAAGATTTTTGGACAAACGCGCGCCTAGATTTTTTTTCCCTTCAAGTCATGAAGTCTTTTGAGGATAAAGCTCATCTTCTAGATGTCGAGAGTCATCATCTATCCTTGACATCTATCCATAGTGGCTTTTTGGAGATAATGCCAATCCATAATGAGGTGTCCTGGTGCATTGTATCTTCCTCCCCTCTTGCATCTATAAAAGTCTGTCCTCATGCATTTGACAAGCTAGTTTTTGAGTAATGCTAGTTGTGATAACGCTTGTCTTGAGTGATAGTAAGAGTCTTGAAGCATAGGGAGGTTATACTGCCGGAAGTCTGAGAGAGAGAAGGTCTATTGCAAGACATGTATAGCTGCTCGCCCAGCCAGAGGAGAGGTTCAACGTCAGAACTTTGGTTGTATCTTTCTCTGTTGATTATTCATTAATAAACGACTACTATTATGGTTTCGATCTTATTGTTCATCATGATAATGTTTGATCTATTTCCTTTCTGACTGAAATATAGTTGTATTTACTGGATTTTATGCTTGTATTCGCTTTTCTCTTTGCATGTGCAGGTATCCATTCGCGGGGATCGCAAGGATTGTGACCTGCCGGAGCAAGGGAACGGGAGTATCAACTCTTCTTCGACATTAGCGTTGGACTCCAGGTTGGTTCTCATAATCCACTTTCGATTTGCAACTAGGAACTTGCATGGTAGCGTGAATTGATTGTTGCTAGATCCATTTTGATCTAGTGGGATCGCCTCTGTCCGCAGAGGGGATTTACCTCTCCAACAAGTATATTTAAAGGTTGCGCGGAGGATACAATTCCTGAAACTCTGCTGAGAATCGTGGTAAACGCTGCCTAAATTGAACATTGCGATGGGAGCATGACTGTGTTTGATTAAATGTTGCGGTCCATGTTGTGGCGATTATGAATTGAAGACATTAGATCCTTACCTCAATTCTGGCTGTAGCTGAGATTCGTCAGACGTTACATTCCAACGTTGAAACGTTACATTCCTCCAATTCTGAATACGTGTCCAATTCTGAATACGTTGAATCATTACGGGAGCTGGAGACGGCATGTGCAATGGAAGCTTCCTGAACCTGATGTGAAACGAACAGGCAACCTTCCATTGTTTTTCCAGCTTTTGAAATTGCAGTAAAAGAAATCCGCATATGGGTTGGCTAATCACAGCAGGGAGAGTCTGTTTCATTGTTCTTTTGAGCTACCTTTAGGTTTTGAAACCTGAATCTTACAAGTCGATTGGAAAAGAGTGAGATACGTGTTATCTGCGACAAGGCATTTTCCCGTTTGAAGGGATCTGATCGACAGCTTCCTCAGGTTGTACGAGTACAAGATTTGTTACGTAGAGGAATCGGTGTACACCATGCAGGTCTTCTGCCTATTGTAAAGGAAGTTGTCGAGATTCTCTTTTGTCGTGGTGTCATTAAGGACAACCCAAAGGCCGCAGACATGGTAACAGGCAGAAAGAGCGATTAAGTTGGTGCAGAGACTGGTAGAGGCGACTTGTCTGAGCATTTGCCTCGGTGACTTTCTGTGAGGAGGCATCTTTGGCTCTTCACTGATTCCATAGGTGCCTGGCAAGAAGGTTTGTGAGTGCCCAATTGCCATTACCCAAGCGCCGACATTCATCAGCCACAAGTGAGGCGACTCTGCGATAGATGCTCAGTGAAATATCTGCATCGAAAAGAGTGGAATCTTCATCATATCCAGCAGCACAAGGAGACTTTCCTCCCGTTTAGACTTTCGAATCTCCACCAGGTTTTCCTCCCGCTTGCGACGGGCCTCCACTGTATCGACCGCCACCTTGTAACGTTGCTTCCGGGCATCGGCTTTGGAATTGGGTCTGACAGACTACAGTGAATCGATGTGTGTTTAACAGAAAATTTTGTTACAAAATGCCAAAACGCATCAGTGTTTGCCATTGTTTTGTAAATTCGAAGTTGTCAAATTTGTAATCTCTACGAATAGTACAAAGAATCTATTATATCTTGTACTTCGGGCCTCATAGCAGCCATCACATGCATCTGCACTCGGATTGGTGTGCATGAATCACTCCCACTGAGTGCCATGAATATCACCAAGGGTAGAGATTTATGTTAAAAACTCTCCATATTTCATTGTCAATAATAAAATAAGACAGGTCTACTAAGGCTGTGGCCATGGTTAGACCGAGATATCTGTTCAAAACTCTCGATGTGTTGGAGAACGCAAGTGTATCAAAGTCCACTCAGCAACGTATATGCTCACCGTCACTATGGTATCGAAGTCCGCTCAGAACTTGTTGTCACTCTTGGGTACAATTTTTGGGTATTGCAAAGTGGGAAATCTTCATCTTAAACAGTTGAAACTTCTACCGAGATATCTAAAGGAACGTGCATTGGAGGCTAAAATAACAACAACAAAAAGGTGGGGGAGTGCATTTTTGGTCATTTGATTGTTTTTACAAATACATTGTTGATTTGATTGTCTGAATAATGGAGAAAAATCATGGATTATTAGAGTTATTAAGCACTCTAATCTTATCTACTGATGGAAGTACAGTTAAAATCAACAAAAACACTCTCAGAGATATTCAAAAATCTTTACAATATGCACAGGAAAAGATTGATTTTTTGCAGCTTGAGACAAAGCTACAGCAGGAAGAATTACAGCAGTGGAGTCATCATTCTGAACCTGTTTCTGTTCAGAAAATTGAAACAAACTCCCATAAACATCAAGACACTAATGTTGCAAATTTTGTGCCTAATACAACAACAGATTTACATGCAGATGCAGAAACTCAGTCTGCACTTCCCAAGCCCATCATCAGACGTTGGGAACAGCTTGTCCACAACAAGCATAGAACTGGTCTTGGATATGACAAGGACTTGTCCTTTCATATTCCAGACTACTCAAAGCCCATTCAGTTTCAGAGTGCTGGATTCATTCATGACAGTTCACCTGCTCCTCATGACAGTTCACCTCCAGCTGTTCCAGATTCTGCCCCTCTTCCACAGCAACAACAACAACAACAGATCGTGAAATGCCAACACTATGACCGAGTTGGCCATTTGAAAGATCACTGTTTTGATCTTCATCCATGTAAGCACTGTCATAAAACTAGTCATTCTTCACATAGATGCTTCAGAAATAAACGTCCTGCAAGAACAAAGATTCATCTTGGATGGATCTCTTCTTGGCAATGGGCATCAACAGCCAAGAAGATATTCCAAACACATGTCGGAACTTGTTCCAGAATATTGAAAAGTCTTGCAGTTGAGTTTCCTCCATCATCTCACCTTGTATCTGACAGGGGGGGGAATGATGGTCATCTACAAGCTTCAAAGTCACATCAAGCGAGCCTGAGCCACAACCTACCACACCAGTTTCAGAGTTGTAGCCAGAGACAAAGATTCCCGTGAACATGCCTTCAGTTGGCAATCTGGGACACTTCCTCTAGCAGAAGACTTCAGCTTCTTGCCAGTTTTGGAAGAATTCCAGGAACACAATTGAGAACACTTCCTCTAGCAGAAGACTCCAGCTTCTTGCCAGTTTTGGAAGAGTTCCAGGAATTGCATTAAGCATTCCAAAGTTGTTGGTCATCCTTAAACCATTACAGGTTTAGACTTCCCTTTTCAGGTTGAAGTTTTACCTTTTATGCGGGGTGAGAGCTCCCTTTTATGGTTGAAGGTTAAGACAATAGGATCACTTCCTCTAGCAGAAAACTTCAGTTTCTTGCCAGTTTTGGAAGAGTTCTGGGAACTGCACTAAGCGTTCCAGTGTTGGTGGTCATCCTTAAACCACCGCCTTTTATACCAACATTTCATAGAGCACATTCAGCATAGTGCTGCCATGCATTTTTTGCACATTTTGTATTACAGCTCTATTCTTGGACTCATACATAACCCTTCGGATTAAGGGGGGGAATGTTGGACACCTAATCCTCAATGGGTTAGTGTGGAAGCTGAATGGACAAAAGAAGTCCAAGAGACCTTGGGATGTGAAACCCAATGGTCACATAATGTACTATAAATGTATATCATTTGTCAATAAAAATTGCACTTGCATGTTTATCTTTCATATTTTCTCTGGTTGCCCATGTGTGTTTAACAAATTCTTTAAGACTAACTGTGTCATTAAGGAAAGCCAGATGGAAACAGTTGCAACAGGAGTGCGCGTGGGGAATTTGTACAGACTAGATGTGAAGAGTATGCCACAGCAAGCAATGGTTGCAGCTGGATCGACAGCGGAAAATCTCTAGCATCAGAGATTCAACCATCTTAATCTGCAAGACCTCATTCTACTTCAGAGAAAAGGTATGGTCGATGGACTCCCTGTTCTCCATAATGTTAAGTTGGATTGTGATGGATGTGCATTAGGGAAAATGTATACATAAGAGTTTCCTTTGCATGTTAATAGAAAGGAAAGAGACGTTTTAGAACTGGTGCATACAGACATCTGTGGACCCATGCAAACCAGGTCATTAGGAGGAGCATATTACTTTCTCTTATTTACAAATGATTGCACTAGATTTTCATGGGTATACTTTCTGAGTAAAAAGAGTCAAGATTTTCAGTATTTTAAAGAGTTTAAATCCATGGTAGAAAACCAGACAGGAAAAAACATAAAAATTCTCCGCTCAAATCAAGGGGGAGAATACAGGTTGGGAGAGTTCATGGATTTCCGCAAGCATCATGGGATTGTGGAACAGTTTATAGTGCCCCACACTCCACAGCAGAATGGAGTGGCAGAACGAAAGAACAAAACCCTTGTGGAGTGCGCAAGGAGCATGCTTCAAGGTAAGGGTCTAACAAATGGTCTTTGGGCAGAAGCTATTAACACCACTGTATATTTAAATAATAGGAGTCGTACTAGATGTTTAGGCTTCAAAACCCCTTTTGAAGCATTGTTTGGATTCAAACCAATAGTTAGTCATTTAAGAATATTTGGGTCAAAAGCTTATACTCATATACCTAAGGCAGATAAGAAGAAGTTAGATCCTAAAGCACAGAAAAGTATATTTGTTGGATATGGCATTGAGTTCAAGGCATATAAGTTATTTAATCCTGTGACTCACAAGGTTTTTGCAAGCAGAGATGTCATATTTCATGAAAAGGTTGAAGAAGAAAAGAATGACTCTAACAATTATTGGCACATTCCATTGCTATTGGAAGAAAACAGTGAGGAAGATGAACAGCAAGAGGAGAAACAAGAAGAAGAAGTAACAGATGATATAATCAATGAAGATGCAAGCTCGGAAAAGGTTGAAATTGAGGTAAGTCCCCTAACAAGGAGATCAGGTAGGAAGACTCGATTATCTTCTAAATTGAAAGGCTATGCATTAATGTCAAAGATTTTAAACATTGTAGAACCTGCAAATTATGAGGAAGCATGTAAATCTAATGCATGGAGGGCTGCAATGTATGAAGAAATAGATTCAATAAACAGAAACCATACTTGGGATTTTGTTGAATTTCCTGAAGGTAAAACCCCCATAGGATGTAAATGGTTGTATAAACCAAAAATAAATGCAAATGGGAGTATAGAGAAACTTAAAGCTAGACTAGTAGCAAAGGATTACTCACAGCAAGAGGGAATAGATTTCGATGACACCTTTGCTCCTGTAGCCAAATTAAACAACATTAGAATGCTAATTTGCTTAGCAACAAAACACAGATGGTAGCTACACCAACTAGATGTCAAGTCTGCATTTCTGAATGGTGACTTGAAAGAAGAAATTTATTTAGTACAACCTGAAGGTTTTGTGAAAAAGGTACAGGAATATCTTGTGTGTAAATTGAAAAAGGCACTTTATGGTTTAAAACAGGCACCCAGGTCGTGGTATGAGAAAATTGACTCATTTTTTTTTCAGCATCGCTTTCATAGGAGCTTGAATGATCCAAATCTGTATACCAAGTTTAATAAGCAGAGACAAATTATTTTGATTCTTTGTATGTAGATGATATGATCATAACAGGGAATGCTAACAATCTGATCAAAGAAATCAAGCAGCAGATGTCACAAGTGTTTGAGATTAAAGATCTTGGAAACCTTCATTATTGTTTGGGATTGGAGGTGTGGAGAGACTCTGGACAAACTTTTCTCACTCAAGGAAAGTATGCCAGAAGCTTGTTGGAAAGGTTTAGAATGGAGCAGTGCAGATCAGCAGCAACACCATTACAGCAGAACTTAAAGTTGAGCAGTGACGACAGTACTAAACAGGTGGATGCTACCATGTACAGATAGCTAGTTGGTAGTTTGATATATCTGACTACAACTAAACCAGATTTGGCATATTCTGTTAGTGTGTTGAGCCAGTTCATGTCAAAACCACTCGAGAGTCACTGGATCGCAGAAAAAAGTGTGTTGAGGTATCTTAGTGGTACTAGTAATTATGGCGTTTTGTACACTGACACTTTTAATGTTATTCTAGCAGGTTTTTCAGATTCCGATTGGGCAGGTAACTTGGATGATCAAAGATCTATCACAGGTTACGCATTCAGCATTGGATCCGGGATCATAGCATGGAGCAACAAAAAGCAGCACACTGTAGCTCTATCTTCATGTGAAGCTGAGTACCAAGCATTGTGTGCAGCCACATGTGAAGCTATCTGGTTGAGAAGACTTCTCAACGATGCAAGAGAAGAGCAGAAAGAATCAACTATTATCAAAACTGACAACCAGAGTACCATCAAGCTTGCAAACAATCCAGTCTTTCATAAAAATACCAAGCATATTGATACTCAAGTTCATTTTGTTCGAGAGAAGCAACAGTCAAAAGAGATATGTGTTGAATATTGTAAAACTTGTGATAACATGGCTGATATTTTTACTAAGCCTCTTGGGCATGTAAAGTTTGAATTGTTTAGAGGGATGCTAGGAGTTCAGGATAATCCTTTCTCCATTAAGGGGGGGAGTTGAAAATAATTAATATTATTTTGTATTAATGGAGAAATGGTTACATAAGTTGTAACGTATCTCCTTAGTTTAGGATTTGTTCCTAGAGTTTAGGAGTTTGTTTGCAACTACCTGATTTCTAGTGATGTACTTAATGATGTAATCTTTCATTCATGAAGAGTAGAGTGTACGGAGAGAGTTCTCTTTGTATGAGTGCAGTCTCCAGGTGCAGTACTCACCTGTGAGCTGTATCTCCTTCTTTTTAATTCAAATCTGATTTTTATCTAAATAAGATAAATTATAGAGAGGAAATGAACAATATCGTTATGTTGATCATTTATTGAAGTTGAGTTTTTCAATACATTTATAGTGTAGCTAGGTATAAATTTTAAATGAATTAGTATATTTACAAAAAACAGTTAGATAAAATCATTTATATTAATGATGTGTGTCTTCAAAGTCACTTTATCAAGTAAACATGCCATTGAACCATGTGAATTATGAAGAGGGGTAGGCATGTAGGAAATATTTTTTTATTACAATGAATTGAAAATATTTTTTTGATTATAATGAATTGGGATAGGACGGATGAAAAGTATATATTTTTACATCTATTTAAAATCTTCTTTATAATCGTCTCAACCGTTGGTCTTTTGGCGGATTATCTCTATTTTGAATTATTTAAGCGTATATTTGGCGAGAGACCACATTTTCAGGATGTTTAAATTGTCGGCACTGCACTAAGATTTATATTCCACAATATTTATTAACACGAGGTTTAATAAAAAAATTAATATATTATTTCTAATTTTTACCTTTATCCAAATACCTCTATGACACTTTTATTAAAATAACTACCTATATATATTTTATATTTAAATTTAATTGTCTTTATTTATATTTGATATTTAAGTGTCTATATATATTTTATATTTAACTAGTTTTTTGGTATTTTTAATGACATTATCTACTGAAGCATCAATTTCTCCTAATAAGAAACGTTTTCTAGGCATTTCTCCCAAGTGCATTTTCCTAGGGTAAGTTTGTTGTATCTATTATGCTTGGTTGTTTTTTATTGATCCCACTGTTATTATAAAATTGTTGAAGATTTTGCAAGTCTAATTGTTTAATGATAGATGTGACAAGTAAAATTGTTAAATCATTGGAAGTAATTATCGAAGTTAGAAGATCATATTGTATTATGTACTAATGTAGAAAATTCAACATGGTATTAGAGTGAAGGTTGTTAAAGAAAAATCCTAAGACACGAGATAAGTGAGGTTAAAGAGAAACCATTTGAAGCCAATGGTGAGAGGACGAGCCTAATAAAACTAAGTGCTTGTGATGAAGAAATAAAATCAAGCAAGAATAAGGGATCTAGTAGAAAAATGACATCTCAATTATTAGTGTAAAGTATATTGTTTTTCCTTTTTGACAAAACTCTATCCATAAGACATGGATGAATTTGATGGAATGGAATCCTTGAGTTGCATAGCATACACATTACAAGATTCTTTTGGAAGTCAATGGTTGAATTAACGAAATTCATATGTCTAACATTCACTCAAGAATCCTTTACTTACCATGGTTTGAAAATTTTTAAGGTACATAAGAGCAGACACAACTTAGCACTTGCCAAGGACCTCAGAAAGTGTAAAGAAAAAAGGTTGAGACTAAGTATAGGTTGGACTATGGAGTGTATAGACTGAAATGATAAGGTGTTGTTAAAGTGTTGACTGAGATCTTGATTTGAAGGACTAGTAGAGTTGAGACAAGGTATTGTAACTAGCACCAAGGGCTACAAGGAATAATTCCATTAGAATCTACAATAATGGTTTTGGACGCATGGATGAAAACAATGCTATTACTACTTGAGATTGGGATAAAGGGATTTGGGACAAGACACCTCCAATGGCTTACTGCTGAAGGATATTTTTGTTCGTGATTATGGATACATTTTTTCAAGATGGCACATTTCTTGAACAACAATGCAAGCTACTACACAAGAGTGACAATGTAAAGGTATTAGACATAAATTATGTGTGCATATGAGAAGATTCAAGAGGTTCAAAGAATAATATGGATCAAATGAGATCAAAACAATTTTCTACCATGGATATCATGACAAGCTAGAGGGATCCAGGATCCTTATCCTCCTTAACACTAAAGTATGTGCTTTTCCTTGACATATTTATGGTTTTGTGGCACAAGAATTGGAAGCCTCAGGGTTTGTAAACCCTAGAAGACTTGGAAATTACAACTTGTATTAAAGACTTGAATGAAAATCCTAGGGTTTGTGAGATGAAACCCTAGAGAAATACCTAGAATGTTGATGCAAGTGAAGCTGGTGTGATGCATCTCTTTGATAGCATAAGGATGACTTGGTATTGATGATCCAAAAGAAGCATACCAGCCACATCAAAACAAATCAAAGGATTCTTTCATACAAAAGATAAGTAAGAGTCGGGAAATCTAAGAGGAAGTGTTTTTCATCTTCCACCCTCTTAGTATTACAAAGTTGATATATTCTATCATCCTAAGGAGTTTTGGGAGTAGACCATCACCCGATTTCACTTTGAAGCTCATGAGAATTAGTTATAATCCTAGCAATGTTCCTTTTTTCTTGTTGATGGACAAAACAAAGAGATAATTCGGGTTATCAAGGTTGGGATTGATCACCTCCTTATCATATTTTAGCTTTCGTTTCCATCCATCTCCTTATCATCTCAAAATTTATCCTTAAATTTGAAGGTAATAGTATCTTTGACACTATCCTTGTTTCCCAGGATGATCTCCTCATTTATCCCCTAGTGGTTGAGCCAAGACTGCACATCCTTATGCCACCTACGCTTGAGGCATAAGTCAAGATTTTGACTAGAGTTAGAAGAAATTTTGGGAAGCCTCTTGGATTCCATATTGTAAAGCTTCTTATTATACATCATCTACCTAAACATACTTATGCTTTCAATGGCTGAAAGGCAAACCTCGATCAAGAGTATAAGATAGGATAGGATATATTCCCCTTGATCTTGAGGTTATAGGTTATAAATTACTTTTGAATACTCTCAATATTTCTCCATGTCTCTTTGGATATATTGCAACCCCAAACTTCACATATGTATAAGATAATATGGGTGACAAGAGTCTCCAAAAGAAACCTTTTTTTACACCAAATACAAATATCAACCAACTTACAATTGTTTTCTAACTCATAATAAGTTTTCCAACCTCCAATAATCCTTTTTTTAATGCTATAATTTCAGTTGATTTAATGAGGAATGTCAACACCTAAATATTTATAAGAAAAAACCTATTTAAAGTAATTGTTATCATAGACGAAATTACCATGGGTGATTTTTTGGATTTAATTATTAGGACTTTAGTCTTGTTGGTATTAATTGTCATACCAATCTTAGAGCAGTAATCATGAAGAGACTTAAGCTACTTGTCTAGGTCATCATGGCCTCTGGCAAGAAGAACGATATCATCAGCGCAAAGGAGAAGACTAATGCTTATACCAGCAAGCTTGATGCCCTTGCAACTTGCATATTCCAAACACTTCTCAAGCTTATCGAAGCAAATGCCATAAAGGGTAGGTGATATGGGACACCCTTGCTTAACCCTAATATTGCGTTTACTATATTTAGACAACCCTTTGTTGGTCCTAAGATTAGAAAAAGTAGTCTTGTAAAGGCGAGTCACAAAAATCCTCAATTTAGAAGGAACCATTATCTCTTCAATTCTATTCCAAAGCTTATCCCAAGGAACAATGTTGAAAGCTTTTCTAAAGTCTAAAAAATAATAAAAGGGATCAGTTTTACTATTACGACATTCCTCGGCAATGATCTTGAGAGTGACAAGATGGTCGATAATGAAGTGATGTCTCCTAAAGCAAGCTTGCCCTTCAGCTCTATTACCATGGATTTAAAGGCAAAGGCTAATCTTCTTTTCCAAAATAAGCCCATATAGTTCGGCTAAGATATGACTAGTCATAATGGTCCTATAGTTAGAGGGAACGTTTTTGTTCCCACTTTTAAAGATAGGCACAATAAGGCTTTGCGTTCAAGGCTTAGGGAAGTCATGCTTTACCGCCAAATTGAGAAGCTTGTGGAGATGAGATATGAGGATAGACCTTCCCATTTTAAAGATTTCAGGTTGTTATCCTTCAATATCTTTATCTTTCCGATTACCGAGATTATTAATCCAAGATTCAACGTCTTCTAGAGAAAATATATCCTTCTTAATAAGAGTGCTTAAAATGGTCCCCATGGTATCTAGAGAGTAATAATGATAATAGTAATAAAAATCAAAGTTGAGTAATTAAAGTTTGTAAATTTTAGAATAGTAACATTATGGAGTTGACCAATCTTAACTAGTCTAGATCCATGTTAAATCCAAATCTACTATGGATCTAGGCTGGTTTAACCCCCCTTTAAATAGGCTATATTCCAAATTTTAAAGCTATATTCCAATTTTTATTTTAAAGATATTTTCTATTAATTTTATTTTATTTTGACTGAATGAAAATTATGACAATTTTTTTTTCAACTATTTAAAAAATAATAATTTTATTAGAAAAATAAAAATATGATATATTTTTTAAAATAAAATATTACATTTAAAAATCTTATATTCAAATACAAATTGTCTATTTTACTTTAATATCATTTTAATTTTATTTTTATTTTTATGTAATTTGACCAAGTCAAAATGTTAAATAGTATAGGATAGGACAAGACACGACATCTCTACAAGGCTTGAGAGCGCCTCTATATTATTATTATTATTATAAGCTTGAATATATTATTAATAGTTGACCATGATTTAACAACCCTTTTACCATAGTTAACAATAATTAACCTTGTTTATTCATAATAATAATAACAACAATAATAATATCTAAATAAATAAATGAAATAATAAATAATTAAGAAAATATAATAATAATAATAAATAAATATAAATATAGGAAAAGAAATTCTAAATAAATATATAAAAAAAAATTATAAGAATAATTAGATTTAAAATATAAAAAAAATAATAATCAAGAATTAAATTTAAAAAAAGAAATTGAGAAAAAAAAAAAATTATGATAACACATGGATTGTGTATATGAGGATCACTTTCCAATCCCCTCACCATTTTTGGAACAAATGGTTCTATTTAATGGATGAAAATGGACAGGAGAAGCATTCATTCTTTGAAGAGGAGAATTCTGAGAGACAAATGAAACATTGGGAGTAGTGGTTGATTAACGGTTTGAGGATGACCAACTAATAGAAAGATTTTGTGTAGAGCAGCCTAAGTTGGGTGAAGTGTATTCCTAAAAACAATGTTGCGGTCACTGGAAATAGGATAACACAACCACTTTAAATTATCCAATAAAAAATATTATCACTTACAAGTAAGCCTTTTCATTTCATGTTCTCGTAAATTATGTGCTAGCTAAATGAATAATTATGTGTTGATATTTTACACAACCACTTTAAATTATCCAATAAAAAATATTATCACTTACAAGTAAGCCTTTTCATTTCATGTTCTCGTAAATTATGTGCTAGCTAAATGAATAATTATGTGTTGATATTTTTATAACATAGATTAATGTAAAATTTGTATGTTATAATTCTGAGTCTTTATATGACTGCTTGTATCTACCCATCTGTGGATGGAGTATTGTAGACCTTTCAACTTAGTGTTCATTTTCTCCCACAAGGTAGTCCAAAATGCACTGAAAAATCTTGTGTCCCTGTCTAAAACAATGCTCTTTGGTATCTCAAAATGCACAGAGACCTATCCAAAGAAAAAGTTTGCTGCTTCTTGCCCACTAATGGTATTTTTAGAGGCTCCAAACACACATTTTGGTGAACCTATGAACTACAACAAATAGGTAGGCATATCCCTTCATTGTTATTGGGAAATCTCCCACAAATTACATGGAAATGTTTTTCCAAAGACGACTGGATACATGTAAGGGATGATATAGACCCTATTTCTTGTTACTAGGGTTGTTTGTACGTCAAAACATGCATCTTCTTATGAACTTAGCCACATTCTTACATCTTGGGCCAATGCACATACCTCTATGTCTCCCCTACATTAAAGTGCCCTGCAACTTTGGACGTGTGATCCCTCTAATCAACCATAATTAGTGACCTTTAGGAACACATAGCTTATCCATCATTTAGAGGAACTCATTGTGGACACAGTGGTCAACAATGTCATGGCTATAGTGCACATGACTTTGACTTCGCCAATAGACTTTACTTTCACATTTGATATGCCAATTAGTATATAAAAATGACTCAAATCTACCTATATTCAACCATATTTAATAATGTAGTTGTGCTAGTTATGCATATTAATGAAGTTTCTAACTAATTAATACTTGTATGATTAAAAATTTCACTTTCATCCACCTACATTCTCCATTATTTATAATTTCCCATACTAAATCTCTCGTTAATCTCCATTATTATTGTCTTTTCAAATGACATTATTTTTAATTCTATTATATCTTTCTATTTTCGTGTTTATATCTTAACAAATCGTCAGAAATAAAAATTCATATGGTTAGGATCCTAAAACTTAAAATCCTACAACTTCAAATTTATGTTTTGTATTATATAATGCAATCCACTCATGGTATAAGAACAAGCCTTTTCTTATGATTATTATTTCTTTTCAACTAACCATTATTTTTAATTCTATTATATCTTTTTATTTTGCTCTTTATATTTTATAAAATCGTCAAAGATGAAAATTCATATGGTTAGGATTCTAAAACTTAAAAACCTACTACTTCAAATCCTATATTCTAGTGGGAGGCTGGAAAAGTCTTGTAACTTCGAAGATGAAAATGAATGATGAGACATCATGGATATAATCTCCAAAACTATTTTGATTTTAGTAATTGATTCTAGGTGTAGCTATTGGAAATATTATAGAGTGCAAGCGCAAGTTTAATAGATTCTCTTGGACTGAAATAGTAATCATTATAAAATTGACCTATTTCATGTTATTTCTTAGGTTGTTATAGACTTTGAGGTAAATGAAAGGGATTCTTATGTTCATTAAGTTTTCTATTATATCATTCCATACAGTAACACCATCATAATGAAATAGAATAAATTGTTTATGAAGTCTATAAATTCTACACAACATTATTAATTAAAGGTGTTTGAACATTGAATTTGGATATTGAGAAGATCTATCTTTAATTAGTTGAGCATAAATTAGTTCTTACATTTACGTTGGAGTCCAAGAGAATAGAGAGAGCGCACCATCATAACCAAATAGAATAAGTTGTTTATGAAGTCTATACATTCTACACAACATTATTAATTAAAAGGTGTTTGAACATTGAATTTGGACATTGAGAATATCTATCTTTAATTAGTTGAGCATAAATTAGTTCTTTCATTTACGTTGGAGTCCAAGAGAATAGAGAGAGCGCGCTGCAGTAAATAATTTGCATTGGGTAGATAAAAACAACTGCATATTTGAATTAACAACGATACTAAGTGGTTTACTTATTAGCGAAACAGACATGAATCCAATACATCCAATGATGGGTGGTGATCCAAAAAATCCAAGAGAATAGAGAGAGCGCGCTGCAGTAAATAATTTGCATTGGGTAGATAAAAACAACTGCATATTTGAATTAACAACGATACTAAGTGGTTTACTTATTAGCGTAACGGACATGAATCCAATACATCCAATGATGGGTGGTGATCCAAAAAATAAATGATGTGAAGAAAACAATTTGCATTGGGTAGATAAAAACAACTGCATATTTGAATTAACAACGATACTAAGTGGTTTACTTATTAGCGTAACGGACATGAATCCAATACATCCAATGATGGGTGGTGATCCAAAAAATAAATGATGTGAAGAAAACAATCTGAAATTAACAACGATACTAAGTGGTTTACTTGTTAGCGTAACGGACATGAATCCAATACATCTAATGATCGGTGGCGATCCAAAAAATAAATGATGAGGAGAAAACAATCTAAAAGCACCAACGAATCCTGACGATGGCGCTCACTCAATATTGAAGTGAGAAGGTATTTGTGTATGCCTACAGCGAGGCCATGGCAAATAAAAGAGATCCTCCAAGGAGGGCAGCACCCATGGGGTATGAAGGGGAGGCTGTGCTCGCTCCGTTTGTCGACGACGATGGTGTTTGCACTGCAATCAGCGTAGATGCGGATGATGGGGAAGGCGTTCCAACAGTTGCGTTGTGGGAGAGGTCGATGACGAGGAAGGCAATCCAACAGTTTGTGCGGTGGGAGCCGCCGATGATGGGGATGACGATTGAACAGTTGCTGTAGTGGGAGGGGCTGATGATGATGGAGAACGGGCCGGCGAGTGGGATGGTCTCGGAGAGGCCGATGATGATGGAGAACGGGCGTGCAAGGGGGATGGCGCTATTCTGTTCTTCTTTGAAGCAGATGCAGCGCCAACGGTGATAGTGACTTTCATACCGGCAGAGCAGACCTGTGATTCGGCAGATGTAATACTTGGCAGCCGTGTTGTGCAATGTAATGTTATCGTTTCCACTGGTGTGTGTTGCCAATGGATTACTAGCATTTGCACCAGATGTTGCAAAGGAAACGCCGTAAGGCATAAATTGAAAAAAGCAAATAGAACAAAAAAATACTTTGATAAAGAATAAAAATATATTGAACCACTGAAATCAATGCCCCATTAACTGAAACCACTTAGTAGACGTTGCATATGAAATGGGCATATGATCCAAGAGTCCCATCCCCAAACTGCTTCCTCTCTATGTAAAATTGTTTGGGTTATATCGTGATTCCATGGGATTGATGCCGACTTCGCAGGCAATGCCCATCCCTAGTGAGTATAGAGGTATTTTGGGTGGCATGATTGGAGGAACAGTACTGCAGACTCTAATTCTTATGTTTATCACGTATAGGACTCACTGGGACAGAGAGTTATTTACCTGTAATTCCAAATCTACTCTTTACTAACATTCTTCCTGGGCTTCGTAATTTAGTATATCATTGGTTTTACCCATAAATTGCAGGCTTCACAAGCTAAAGATCAGATTAAACTTTGGGGAGGTTCAGTAGATTCAATCAAAGACAGTTTAAGGAAGGTAGATAAAGCAAACCCTTTATGATTTACTATGTGATATCTTGTATTATACAGAGATGTTTATTGTTTAGAAGATTAATCCTCTCATGTTATATAGAGATGTTTATTCACAAGATTAATCTTGTGGCAGGACAGTGAAAGAGATGACAGGGAGCAGTTATCTTCTGAAGTATGAAATGAGGATTGCTACACTGTTACTCTGAAGTGATGCATGTACTCTAATCCATCCACATCACCAGTTTCGGCAGATAATAGACATTTTTAAGTGTATTTGAAGAGGACAGTGACTTCATGGTGAATTTGATTATGGTGTCTTCTTCCACAATCAAGAACAAGGAAAGCCATTTTGTCAAGCTGCATTCAATTGTCTAGACAAATTTTTAATTCCCTCATTCGTTGTTTTCGTGGAATCACCCTGTTCTTTTATTGTAGGCTTTGACTTTTACAAATGTTGATTAATGGTATTCTATTTTCCATAACATCATGTGACTATCAGGTGATGTTGAAAAATATACAATCTTCTGCCACATTCAAGGGCAAGGAGAGTCATTTTGTCAAGCTACACTGAATTGTCTAAACAATTGTTTAGTTCCCTCATTCATTATCTTCATGGAACCACCCTGTTCTTTTATTGCAGACTGACTTTTACAAATGCTGATTAATGGTTTTCTAATGCTGATTAATGGTTTTCTATTTTCCCTAGCATTACGTGACTATCAAGTGATGTTGAAAAATATACAAATAGAAGGAAAACTTCACCATGTCTATGTGAATTTAAAACACATGACATATTTAAATGTGAAAATTATTTTTGTTTGTTTGTAGGGTTTAATCTTTATCAAGCTCTAGGTTTAAATTTCTTGGTGAAGAGTTGAGGATTGAAACTCTCCTATGGAACATCCAGACTTGATCAAACATTAGATACTTTCAATGACAACATCACACAATTGAATAGATTATTCTTCCATCCAACATAAAGCTGAACCTGACATGAAACCAGCCCAACCTAGACTCAACCTTCAACTTATAAAAATATAGATAAAAAAATTCAAATAGCTAAGAAGAAAAGGACTACTATAGAGTGTATAAATATAAAGGTATTAAAACTCTATAAATTCTATTCAAATAGTGTCTACATTCTAACTTCAAATAGCAAAGTAGCATAATTAATATGTTCACTTACCTTGGTATCGTTTCTTGCCTCTTGGTTGATTCTTCGGCTTTTACATTGTGTGGGGGCACATTCGTTGATGTTGTTCACCACATCTACTCTCCTTTCTACTTGACTCGAACCTATGTCTGATGACATCTTTCTCTACTGGCGTTTTATCTTCTTGAAACATCTTAGTTATCTTGTTTTTCCCCTAGGGCTTGAATTGCTGGACAAATCTTTTCCAAACGAATCCAATCTCATATTTCTTCCCAAATTGTTGGACAGATCTTCTCCGGATATAATCAATGTCATGTTCTTTTTGCTAAATTGTATTCTAATATCGTCTTCGAGCCTTCCAATATCATGTTCTTGATTAATGGAAACACCTTTGGCAAATGATTTCATGAATTTGCTTTTCATAAATCTCGGAATTTTATCTCTCTAAATCTTGTGAATAGTCATATGCTTGTCTGAAAGATTAAGCCATGCATATCTACATATTAACCAATTCAGACTTTCAAACTTTAAAACTGTGGATGGCTAATAAGATCCAGTCTGATCACAATGCTTTGAATCTAATCAAATTTCCATACAGACAAGCCACCTCTTCAGTCTTACATAAGTGCCGAACATATCTTCTTTAGACAAATCCGATGTCATGTTTCTTCCTAGATTGCCTTACAGATATTTTCTAGACAATCCAATGTCATGTTTCTTCATATTTCTTACCACACACAAGCCACCTTTATATATTTAAATAGATTTAGTGGGTAGTTATAAGTCAAGGAATAGTTTGTTGAGCTCAAGGTAAATAGTAATCAAACTGCCCTATTTTCCTGAGTAAATTTGGCCTTAAATCTAGTTTGAATTATGACGGAAGTCAGAGTTCTGTTTATTGGAGGTGAACTTTGCCTGTGGAATTTATTTTTGGAGTTTTAGTTGATTATCTCTTTTCAAATAAAGAATAAAAAAGATTGGAACTTTTGACTCGTGGAAAAACAAAACTCACCAAAAATGAGGCGATATGAGTGCTGGATATCAAACATGGATCTCAATATAATTTCATTGCATCGACCTGGTTGTTAAGTTACCAATAATGTGATTCTGTACACGTTTCTCGTTTATTGGTAAATAATACATTTCTCCACCAACCTCTTTTTGTTGTCAATGAAACCATAATGTTTCTTAGAGAAATAATCTCTGTTACTTACGTGAGATAAAAAAAAATTAAACCCAGATTTGGCCACTGCAGCAAAGTAAGTCATTTTCCCTTAATGTAATTGTATTCTCTAATTATCATTTGTTTTTGGTTTAATTTCTTTTCAGGTTGTTGCATTTGTCAACTAGGTTCGTTTGTTGAGAGGATTAGAAATACATCATTTTTTTTTGCAGAGTATTGATTTAGACTTGTTTCTTCATTGAATTTTATTTATTTCTAAGCTAAATGGATCACTCACTACTTTTTTTTTAATGAAGTTCAGATTTGCTTCCTCTGGAGTATACCTTCCCACCTAGATCTAGACTGGCACTCTCTCCTCAGCCTCCGTATTTCAATTTTGAATTGATTTGGAACCCTTTTTTCAATAAAAAGACTTCATCAGATCTAATCCATGGATCTTGGCATTCCCACTAAGATTTCACTGAATTTCTTTCAGGTCAGTTAGTTTTGTATTAGTTCTATTTTTTTTTACATTCATTTGTCTCTTACCTCACAACTTTTTAGCTTTGTTATTCTCTTCCATTACTAGCTTGCTTGAACCCAACATCCACTTTTCTCTACGATTTAGCCTATTACTGGCCACATTACACCCCTATCACTGCTCCTGCAGATCAAGATCTTATGCTGTTCACGGTATCTAAAAGTACAGGTCATGCAGGAAGTCGGATTGGGTAAGTAATGTTGATTCTTTTACAATTATATGCAATTTGCTGTGCTACCTCTTCTTTCTCACTTGTAACTTGAATGTTGGCAGACCTTGTACTCTGTTTCTCTGGGTCTGTATGTGTATGCTTGTTTTTGTGTGCATGTGTGTACTCAATGGCTTGGAGTTTGACTGGTACTTATGCATGTCATGTAAGGTATGTACATTTCAAATGGGTCTATCTGTCTATTGAAGTAGAGACATCAATGAATGGTGGAACTAAGTTGATGTCTCTACTTTAAATGGTTGAAATGAAAATACTTGGCAAAATGGACTAATTACTCTTACTCTGGCCGTCTGTATCAATGCAGCTCTTGCAGGGCTAAAATGTGAAGGAAAGGAGGATGAAGATTGTGATAAGTTATTGAAGAGCAATGGAATCGTCACACGCAGTGGGATGCATTTTGGTGCACCTCAAACTTATGTGAAGTTGAGTATTATTGACAGAATCCAGACCTTCAATCTTTTGCTTGACAGGCTTTCAACTATTCATGGATGATAAGTTGAATCGCTCAATCATTGATGTGAGATCAACTATATTCCTTTTCAATGTTTAGAACTACAAATACAGTAGTATCTTTAACTAGAAGGCCGAGCGACCATGGCAGGATGATACAAGGCTTTACAAAAGTTTATCCACTCTTCACAATTCTACAAGCAAATTCCCAAATCAGCGTTCTTTTCTCGGTTCTGTTCCAAATAATCTTTATATGTATGTGCACCACCTACTCATAAAAAATCATTCTCAAGATCGTGGAGGGCCTTCCACCTTTTTGTTGAACAAAGAATTAATGTCACTCACTATAGCAATTGAACTTGAAACTACTGCCAGAAAAATCATGAACAATGCGATAAATATGTCCTTCCTGGTTGAGATTCCATGGGTGTCTCTGCAATTAAAAAATAATTGAGGTTAGAAGTTACATGCAAGCAAGGTGAAAGACAAAACCAGAAATGAAAAACAACTTTTTTTCTACCTGAGAGCAATGGAAGCTGGGAAGATGAACCCAATACAAACTGTTGTTGTGGCCCCTGTGAATTGAAATGCATCCCAGATACTTGGTATGAATGATGACCCGAGGAAAACGATTCCAATTAACCCAGCAGTGATCAAAGTGAACCTCTTATTATCCAAAACAAGATGCTTTTTCGTTGGAAAGACAAGCCCATCAAGATTAAGTCTCAGGGGAAAAAAAATGAGAGGAAAGACCAGAATCAGATGCACAACATAGGTCACACGAACAATGTCATTCAGCACAACACTGTAGGGAAATCCCAAGTTGGTGTCAAAATTGGCCAGGACATCATCCATGGTCTGGTCTCCAAATAGAAGAAAGCCAAAAAAGCTTGTACTTATGTATACAATTGAGCACAATACCAATGATGTGCGAACAATGGGCTGCATTTCTGAAGGGTCTTCAAGTTCATTGTATATGGAATGAACTGCATGGCGCAAAGACATCACAATTCATTATAACATAATTTTAAATGCAAATTCAACTAATGAACTCTAAGATACTACACTACAGGACTAGAGATGGAGGAAAATAATCCATACCATTGTAATGACAGATGTAAGCAGTCACAATAACTGGTACCACAGTGAAAAGCTGCAAGAACGAAGTAAAATCCACAATATCTGGTAACAATCTTGGTGCTTTGACAGTGCCACTGAACAACTTTACAATCGCAATACCAGCCGTAATCACAACAAATATAACAGCAAGTGCAACTGATAATGCAGAAGTGAATTTCAAAGAATCTGCAAATTCATGGAAATGAACACATCAATATAGGCATCAAGATTTGAACATCACAACTCCTAAGGAATAACCCATGATCCACATCCTTGAATGTATATGCCATATGCCATTTCTAACAGGGCAACATGAAAAGTCAGATAAATCGTTAAGCAGATGCCATAAGTATGTGACATTCCCAAGATATGTTGAATCCCCTCATATAATTACAACAGTTTCTAGACATTTAAATCCCTGATAGCTGTAAGGTATGTATATTTCAAATGGGTCTATCTGTCTGTTGAAGTAGAGACATCAATGAATGGTGGAACTGAGTTGATGTCTCTACTTTAAATGGTTGAAATGAAAATACTTGGCAAAATGGACTAATTACTCTTACTCTGGCCGTCTGTATCAATGTAGCTTTTGCAGGGCTAAAATGTGAAGGAAAGGAGGATGAAGATTGTGATAAGTTATTGAAGAGCAATGGAATCATCACACACAGTGGGATGCATTTTGGTGCACCTCAAACTTATGTGAGGTTGAGTATTATTGACAGAAACCAGACCTTCAATCTTCTGCTTGACAGGCTCTCAACTATTCATGGATGATTAGTTGAATCGCTCAATCATTGATGCAACATCAACTATATTCCTTTTCAATGTTTACAACTACAAATACAGTAGTATCTTTAACTAGAAGGCCGAGCAACCATGGCAGGATGATACAAGGCTTTACACAAGTTTATCCACTCTTCACAATTCTACAAGCAAATTCCCAAATCAGCGTTCTTTTCTCGGTCTTGTTCCAAATAATCTTTATATGTATGTGCACCACCTGCTCCTCATAAAAAATCATTCTCAAGATCGTGGAGGGCCTTCCTCCTTTTTGTTGAACAAAGAATTAATGGTACTCACTATAGCAATTGAACTTGAAACTACTGCCAGAAAAATCATGAACTATGCGATGAATATGTCCTTCCTGGTTGAGATTCCATGGGTGTCTCTGCAATTAAAAAATAATTGAGGTTAGAAGTTACATACAAGCAAGGTGAAAGACGAAACCAGAAATGAAAAACAACTTTTTTTCTACCTGAGAGCAATGGAAGCTGGGAAGATGAACCCAATACAAACTGTTGTTGTGGCCCCTGTGAATTGAAATGCATCCCAGATACTTGGTATGAATGATGCCCCAAGGAAAACAATTCCAATTAACCCAGCAGTGATCAAAATGAACCACTTATTATCCAAAACAAGATGCTTTTTCGCTGGAAAGACAAGCCCATCAAGATTAAGTATTAGGGCAAAAAAAATGAGAGGAAAGACCGCCATCGGATGTACAACATAGGTCACACGAACAATCTCATTTAGCACAACACTGTAGGGAACTCCCAACTTGGTGTCAAAATTGGCCAGGACATCATCCATGGTCTGGTCTACAAATAGAAGAAAGCCAAAAAAGCTTGTACTTGTATATACAATTGAGCACAATGCCAATGATGTGCGAACAATGGGCTGCATTTCTGAAGGGTCCTCAAGTTCATTGTATATGGAATGAACTGCATGGCGCAAAGACATCACAATTCATTATAACATAATTTTAAATGCAAATTCAACTAATGAACTCTAAGATACTACACTACAGGGCCAGAGATGGAGGAAAATAATCCATACCATTGTAATGACAGATGTAAGCAGTCACAATAACTGGTACCACAGTGAAAAGCTTCAAGAACGAAGTAAAATCTTCAATATCTGGTAACAATCTTGGTGCTTTGACGATGCCACTGATCAACTTTACAATCAAAATACCAGCCGTAATCACAACAAATACAACAGCAAGTGCAACTGATAATGCAGAAGTGAATCTCAAAGAATCTGCAAATTCATGGAAATGAACACATCAATATAGGCATCAAGATTTGAACATCACAACTCCTAAGGAATAACCCATGATCCACATCCTTGAATGTATATTCCATATGCCATTTCTAACAGGGCAACATGAAAAGTCATACAAATCGTTAAGTAGATGCCATCAGTATGTGACATTCCCAAGATATGTTGAATCCCCTCATATAATTACAACAGTTTCTAGACATGTAAATCCCTAATAGCTGTAAGGTATGTATATTTCAAATGGGTCTATCTGTCTGTTGAAGTAGAGACATCAATGAATGGTGGAACTGAGTTGATGTCTCTACTTTAAATGGTTGAAATGAAAATACTTGGCAAAATGGACTAATTACTCTTACTCTGGCTGTCTGTATCAATGCAGCTTTTGCAGGGCTAAAATGTGAAGGAAAGGAGGATGAAGATTGTGATAAGTTATTGAAGAGCAATGGGATCATCACACACAGTGGGATGCATTTTGGCGCACCTCAAACTTATGTGAGGTTGAGTATTATTGACAGAAACCAGACCTTCAATCTTCTGCTTGACAGGCTCTCAACTATTCATGGATGATTAGTTGAATCGCTCAATCATTGATGCGAGATCAACTATATTCCTTTTCAATGTTTACAACTACAAATACAGTAGTATCTTTAACTAGAAGGCCGACCAACCATGGCAGGATGATACAAGGCTTTACACAAGTTTATCCACTCTTCACAATTCTACAAGCAAATTCCCAAATCAGCGTTCTTTTCTCTGTCCTGTTCCAAATAATCTTTATATGTATGTGCACCACCTGCTCCTCATAAAAAATCATTCTCAAGATCGTGGAGGGCCTTCCTCCTTTTTGTTGAACAAAGAATTAATGTCACTCACTATAGCAATTGAACTTGAAACTACTGCCAGAAAAATCATGAACAATGCGATGAATATGTCCTTCCTGGTTGAGATTCCATGGGTGTCTCTGCAATTAAAAAATAATTGAGGTTAGAAGTTACATACAAGCAAGGTGAAAGACGAAACCAGAAATGAAAAACAACTTTTTTTCTACCTGAGAGCAATGGAAGCTGGGAAGATGAACCCAATACAAACTGCTGCTGTGGCCCCTGTGAATTGAAATGCATCCCAGATACCTGGTATGAATGATGCCCAAGGAAAACGATTCCAATTAACCCAGCAGTGATCAAAATGAACCACTTATTATCCAAAACAAGATGCTTTTTCGCTGGAAAGACAAGCCCATCAAGATTAAGTCTTAGGGCAAAAAAAATGAGAGGAAAGAACGCCATCAGATGTATAACATAGGTCACACGAACAATGTCATTCAGCACAACACTGTAGGGAACTCACAAGTTGGTGTCAAAATTGGCCAGGACATCATCCATGGTCTGGTCTCCAAATAGAAGAAAGCCAAAAAAGCTTGTACTTGTGTATACAATTGAGCACAATGCCAATGATGTGCGAACAATGGACTGCATTTCTGAAGGGTCCTCAAGTTCATTGTATATGGAATGAACTGCATGGCACAAAGACATCACAATTCATTATAACATAATTTTAAATGCAAATTCAACTAATGAACTCTAAGATACTACACTGCAGGGCCAGAGATGGAGGAAAATAATCCATACCATTGTAATGACAGATGTAAGCAGTCACAATAACTGGTACCACAGTGAAAAGCTTCAAGAACGAAGTAAAATCCACAATATCTGGTAACAATCTTGGTGCTTTGACAGTGCCACTGAACAACTTTACAATCACAATACCAGCCGTAATCACAACAAATAAAACAGCAAGTGCAACTGATAATGCAGAAGTGAATCTCAAAGAATCTGAAAATTCATGGAAATGAACACATCAATATAGGCATCAAGATTTGAACATCACAACTCCTAAGGAATAACCCATGATCCACATCCTTGAATGTATATTCCATATGCCATTTCTAACAGGGCAACATGAAAAGTCAGACAAATCGTTAAGCAGATGCCATCAGTATGTGACATTCCCAAGATATGTTGAATCCCCTCATATAATTACAACAGTTTCTAGACATGTAAATCCCTGATAGTTGTAAGGCATGTATATTTCAAATGGGTCTATCTGTCTATTGAAGTAGAGACATCAATGAATGTTGGAACTGAGTTGATGTCTCTACTTTAAATGGTTGAAATGAAAATACTTGGCAAAATGGACTAATTACTCTTACTCTGGCCGTTTGTATCAGTGCAGCTTTTGCAGGGCTAAAATGTGAAGGAAAGGAGGATGAAGATTGTGAGAAGTTGCAGCTTTTGCAGGGCTAAAATGTGAAGGAAAGGAGGATGAAGATTGTGAGAAGTTATTGAAGAGCAATGGAATCATCACACGCAGTGGGATGCATTTTGGTGCACCTCAAACTTATGTGAGGTTGAGTATTATTGACAGAAACCAGACCTTCAATCTTCTGCTTGACAAGCTCTCAACTATTCATGGATGATTAGTTAAATCGCTCAATCATTGATGCGAGATCAACTATATTCCTTTTCAATGTTTACAACTACAAATACAGTAGTATCTTTAACTAGAAGGCCGAGCGACTATGGCAGGATGGTACAAGGCTTTACACAAGTTTATCCACTCTTCACAATTCTACAAGCAAATTCCCAAATCAGCGTTCTTTTCTCGGTTCTGTTCCAAATAATCTTTATATGTATGTGCACCACCTGCTCCTCATAAAAAATCATTCTCAAGATAGTGGAGGGCCTTCCTCCTTCTTGTTGAACAAAGAATTAATGTCACTCACTATAGCAATAGAACTTGAAACTACTGCCAGAAAAATCATGAGCAATGCGATGAATATGTCCTTCCTGGTTGAGATTCCATGGGGGTCTCTGCAATTAAAAAATAATTGAGGTTAGAAGTTACATACAAGCAAGGTGAAAGACGAAACCAGAAATGAAAAACAACTTTTTTTCTACCTGAGAAGAATGGAAGCTGGGAAGATGAACCCAATACAAACTGCTGCTGTGGCCCCTGTGAATTGAAATGCATCCCAGATACTTGGTATGAATGATGCCCCAAGGAAAACGATTCCAATTAACCCAGCAGTGATCAAAATGAACCTCTTATTATCCAAAACAAGATGCTTTTTGCTGGAAACACAAGCCCATCAAGATTAAGTCTCGGGGCAAAAAAAATGAGAGGAGAGACCAACATCAGATGTACAACATACGTCACACGAACAATGTCATTCAGCACAACACAGTAGGGAACTCCCAAGTTGGTGTCAAAATTGGCCAGGACATCATCCATGGTCTGGTCTCCAAATAGAAGAAAGCCAAAAAAGCTTGTACTTATGTATACAATTGAGCACAATACCAATGATGTGTGAACAATGGGCTGCATTTCTGAAGGGTCCTCAAGTTCATTGTATATGGAATGAACTGCATGGCGCAAAGACATCACAATTCATTATAACATAATTTTAAATGCAAATTCAACTAATGAACTCTAAGATACTACACTGCAGGACCAGAGATGGAGGAAAATAATCCATACCATTGTAATGACAGATGTAAGCAGTCACAATAGCTGGTACCACAGTGAAAAGCTTCAAGAACGAAGTAAAATCCACAATATCTGGTAACAATCTTGGTGCTTTGACGGTGCCACTGAACAACATTATATCGCAATACCAGCCATAATCACAACAAATACAACAGCAAGTGCAACTGATAATGCAGAAGTGAATTTCAAAGAATCTGCAAATTCATGGAAATGAACACATCAATATAGGCATCAAGATTTGAACATCACAACTCCTAAGGAATAACCGATGATCCACATCCTTGAATGTATATGCCATACGCCATTTCTAACAGGGCAACATGAAAAGTCAGATAAATCGTTAAGCAGATGCCATAAGTATGTGACATTCCCAAGATATGTTGAATCCACTCATATAATTACAACAGTTTCTAGACATTTAAATCCCTGATAGCTGTGAAAAGGCCCAAATGAAATATGATATATCTCAAAATCAGTGCTAAAAAATGCTTATCAGGATGAGCAAAGCAGACTTACCCACTCTCTTGAAAGACTCTAGACATTTAAATCCCTGATAGCTATGAAAAGGCCCAAATGAAATATGATATATCTGAAAATCAGTGCTAAAAAATGCTTGTCAGGATGAGCAAAGCAGACTTAGGATCGGAACACGTCCATTCCACCAAATGAAATCCAAACCATTCTTCAAGTATACCAGCATGATGCACGCCATTTGATGATGTTCCAGATAGCACATCGCCTGCCCAAATCAAGAAAACACCTCCATCAGACATAGAGATTTCTAATTCAAAGCCATATATAAGATAGGAATCATGCCCAAAGTAATATAAAAGTGGCACCAGATAATTGACCATTCAAACAAAAATGAAAGGAATCTAAGAAAAAAGAGACACTAATAAAGCATGTCAAGCCATGTATGCTTCATAGAACACTTCAACTTTGTTAAACAGAAACAAGTTGTTAGTGTTTCAGCTTGCTAAACTGCTCACAATGCAAAAATTGGGTCGAAGTTTCAATTCAAGCAGTACTTTTAAAATACTCTAGTTGTAACATACATGCTTAAATATTCCCACACGATATACTATTTATCCTTGGATATTACCCTCAAAACTGGGCTAATTCAGCCTACGACCTAAAATGCATAACCTACAATGTTTAGATTGAATTACTTTTCAATTCATCTTATCTTGATTCCTTTCTAACAGAAGCCTGTAAAAAAAATATCAACGGACTGCTTCTAAATCAATGATTGCAAATAGTTAAACTCTTCACAAGGTACGAGGGTCTCCCTTGATCTCCAACATATTAAACACGATGCAATTATGATCTAAAGTCAGATGAACAGAAACAGACTCAAGTTCAAACACTGGATTCAGTGATTAAAAGCAAGGGACTATCACATATTTACCAAGATTCAACTTGGGAAATATCACTGAATAAAAGCAGTGATAAACTGGTAATTCACCTTATGTTGCATCCCTATCCATAATCTTCCAACAAATTGGTCTCCTCAAACAGAAAATACTGATTATGATCGGTTGTTCTAACAACAAAGGGAGTGAGATTTTTTCAAAAACCATTAGAAGCAGAAAAAAAATAACAGAGGAGAAAGAAATAATTTGTTCCCAGTATATGATTCTGTAATCAAATAAAAAGACTTTTATAAGATATGTTGAATCCCCTCATCTAATTACAACAGTTTCTTGACATTTAAATCCCTGACAGCTGTGAAAAGGCCCAAATGAAATATGATATATCTCAAAATCAGTGCTTCAAAATTCTTATCAGGATGAGCAAAGCAGATTTATCCACTCTCTTGAAAGACTCTAGACATTTAAATCCCTGATAGCTGTGAAAAGGCCCAAATGAAATATGACATATCTGAAAATCAGTGCTAAAAAATGCTTATTAGGATGAGCAAAGCAGACTTACCCACTCTCTTGAAAGACACCAACGGAGATAAAATAAGGACTATGGTGAGAACTAGGATCGGAACACGTTCATTCCACCAATGAAATCCAAACCATTCTTCAAGTATACCAGCATGATGCACGCCATTTGATGATGTTCCAGATAGCACATCACCTGCCCAAATCAAGAAAACACCTCCATCAGACCAACAGAGGCCATCACTGCTACATTCCTCCTGGCTGGCAAATTTTTCTTCTCTCCGTTTCTCAAGAACGAAGTCCCCTGAGCACCCATAAACCTTCCAACAGCGGAAGCCATGATCTGTAACAAAAATAGGATGATCCACAAACCTAGCTTGAATCCCCAGTGCAAAACAATTCTATCTAAATGTACAGAATGGGTGTACCAAAATCCAGTAAAATACTCAGGATGAACAGAAACAGACTCAAGTTCAAACACTGGATTCAGTGATTAAAAGCAAGGGACTATCACATATTTACCAAGATTCAACTTGGGAAATGTCACTGAATAAAAGCAGTGATAAACTGGTAATTCACCTTATGTTGCATCCCTATCCATAATCTTCCAACAAATTGGTCTCCTCAAACAGAAAATACTGATTATGATCGGTTGTTCTAACAACAAAGGGAGTGAGATTTTTTCAAAAACCATCAGAAGAAGAAAAAAAATAACAGAGGAGAAAGAAATAATTTGTTCCCAGTATATGATTCTGTAATCAAATAAAAAGACTTTTATAAGATATGTTGAATCCCCTCATCTAATTACAACAGTTTCTTGACATTTAAATCCCTGATAGCTGTGAAAAGGCCCAAATGAAATATGATATATCTCAAAATCAGTGCTAAAAAATTCTTATCAGGATGAGCAAAGCAGATTTACCCACTCTCTTGAAAGACTCTAGACATTTAAATCCCTGATAGCTGTGAAAAGGCCCAAATGAAATATGACATATCTGAAAATCAGTGCTAAAAAATGCTTATTAGGATGAGCAAAGCAGACTTACCCACTCTCTTGAAAGACACCAACGGAGCTAAAATAAGGACTATGGTGAGAACTAGGATCGGAACACGTTCATTCCACTAATGAAATCCAAACCATTCTTCAAGTATACCAGCATGATGCACGCCATTTGATGATGTTCCAGATAGCACATTGCCTGCCCAAATCAAGAAAACACCTCCATCAGACCAACAGAGGCCATCACTGCTACATTCCTCCTGGCTGGCGAATTTTTCTTCTCTCCGTTTCTCAAGAACGAAGTCCCCTGAGCACCCATAAACCTTCCAACAGTGGCAGCCATGATCTGTAACAAAAATAGGATGATCCACAAACCTAGCTTGAATCCCCAGTGCAAAACAATTCTATCTAAATGTACAGAATGGGTGTACCAAAATCCAGTAAAATACTCAGAGCAGATATTATTGCAAATGTGGGAAAGGTAAGGAAAGCCAATATCTCAAGTTTACCATCATTCGCTAAAAGGAATTCCAGGCGTCCGCGCGTAGGGCTCATACCAGGCATTACAGTGGCAGATTTGGTTTTCTTCTCGCTGGCGTTTGCCGCTGTGTTTCTCAAAAAAACGAAATACAGAGAAAAGATCGAAGAATGGGAGCAGGATTTTTTTGGCCCCATAGATTCATTTACAAGGAACTCCGCATCGCCACCAGTGGATTTAGGCACGAAAATGTATTACGCCAGGGGATTTGGGAAGGTTTATATGGGCGTTTTCCCTAGCAGTGGCCAGGCATAAACTAAGGAGTCAGTTCGGTCCAGATCCAACGGTGTAAAATGTTTTAATTGTCTAACAATCTATTATAGGGTGCAGATTGTGCCAGCGCAACAGCCAGGGGAGTTGTTTCCAGAGGGAAACGCCTTACGGCGTAACTAGTGGTGCACGAATCGTACACTGCCTTGTTCACAACCAGCAGAGTGTACGTGCCGGGCGTGTATTTGAACACTGCATTATATTCAATTACCACTCGTTAATATATATCTTCAGTTGCAACAGTATCATCAAATATTCATTTTGGGTTTTGCTATAATTTGTGATTTTACATACCGAGTTTTTCGCCCACAACAAATGTTTTGCCAGAAGCCCAGGTCTTATAGTTGACGCCCATATTCCACTGTGCGCTATCGTCGACGGTGTAGTCAGTAGCCAAAAAATTGAATGGAAAAAGCATCATCACCATTGCCATCACAATTACAATCCACAGTCTCTGCTGCTCCATATCTCCCGCTAAAATTACTGCCAATATCCGCTATGCGAACAAACACCATACATGAAAATTTCTAAGAAGATACATCAAAAGGTCACTGCGTTCTACCATCAAAAGTAAATGGTTATACAACAATACAAATGGGCATCTAAACAAGAGACCATGGAAATATCATTGAAGAAAGATCAAAGACCATATGATATTTTGCAAAGAATTATCAAAGCGATTTTGATGGTGCAGGCGCTACTGGTTCCGAAATAGCTCTTTCGATGAACTGAGAGAAGTATTTTTGTTTCAAAAAGATTGGATATATAACACTCCCGACGCATTTGGTATCCGGAAGTCTTCCAAAGGCAACCATATCAATGGTCAAAAGTTGGCATTTTAATATAATGGATATAGCACAGCCCGACCCACAAAATCTCTTGAATATACCCATGAGGTTCCCTTTCCCACGAGGAAAAGCTCCAATTTTCTTACCACCCAATCAAGTTTAAGGGCGAACGAGGTCCACCAAAAACACGTATAAGCAGTTGGTTTGAATACATCTTCTTCTAGTTATTCATTTACCTTCATTTACCGGAATATTTACACTACACGACATTACATACTGTTGGGAATTTTCTGGTAAATTCCAAAACAAAATCACTGAACAGAGAACAATGCTCTATTTTTGCCACAGGATCTTAACACAGGGAAGCTATAAACAAATTATTTTCTGAGAACAGAGTATTACACACACCCACAAAAGCTTTGTATTCATTAATCAAAGACAACTGCTGTTACAAAAATATTCTTCCTCTGCCTGAGGGATTACACCAAGAACATTTCAACAAAAATTACTCTGTCTCCTTTTGAAAAGATTTACACTGTTGTGTGTAAATTTTTCATTTACATTTACTGTTGTAAATAAAAAAATCTTACATATCCATTCTTCACATTACATTTCAATCAACAAAAATACATATGCGCTGCTGCATATATTTCCCTCACGCTGCTGCATTTACATTGCATTTCCCTTTTTAACAAAAGTTACATTCTCCCTCTGCTCTGTTTTTGTTTCGCATTGTTGTGTGTTTCTTCCCTTGCATTACAATACAATACTAAAAAAAAATTATATTACATATGCAACCAAAAAAAAACTTACATGCGTTTACTATGCCATACTTCTCGTACATGATAAAAAACAATAAAATTTAAAATTCTACCAACATTTACTTGTGCCCATACTCCCGCTAATAGAAAATAATAAAATTAAAAAAATTTACCTACGTTCTACCCATCACAATAAATTTCATTTATTACTTTTACGGAGAATACTAGCGGTCAAAACAAAAACTTCATGCAATGTGTTTGCTGCAGGCCTGTACGCAGCTTTGACTTTAATCAGCGGTCATCATCCATCCTTGCAATCGGACGAATATCACTTGCCCAAACCAAACCAACAATACGTCCCGATGAAAAATAGTTTTGGAAAAAGTACTGTGGACACGCGTCGAAAGGTGTACAGTATCGGAGTCCCTCGGAGGAAAACCACTAACTCGTGAAAGGCGGTGCGATAAGGCTCAGCGGTTTTCTGGAGTAGTTTTACAGTCACTGTTTTAATGTTTCTGCACGGCAGTTGAAAGTATAATTTCAACACTCCCCTTTAATTTCAACTGCTGGGTTATTAGTCATACCCAAACATTTCCTCAAAAATTCAAAGCTTTTCTAGTGCAATGGCTTTGTTAGAATGTCTGCAACTTGTTCCTGAGTCCTGCAATGTTTTAAAACAATTTCTCCATTGCTTACCAATTCCCTGATGTAATGAAACCTTGTGTCAATGTGTTTCGTTCTCTTATGAAACACCGAATTCTTGGATAATGCAATAGCTGAGCTATTGTCACAAAAAATCACAGTTCCATTTGCCTGCTCTTGGCCTAAGCTCCTTAACATTATTCTCATCCAAACTACTTGACATGCTACTGTTGCAGCTGCCACATATTCAGCCTCTGCTGTAGACAGTGCTACAATAGGTTGTTTCTTAGAAGCCCATGAAATGGCTCCTGAACCCATGTGAAAGACACAACCGGATGTGCTTTTCCGATCATCTACACTTCCAGCCCAATCACTATCAGTGTATCCAATTAAATTTGAACATTCTGAAGTAGTATACAAAATGTCAAATCTTTTAGTACCATTAACATACCTCAGAATTCTTTTCGCTGCCTACCAATGTGCTTCTTTTGGCCTCTCCATGAATCTGCAAATTAAACTAACAGCAAACATTATATCTGGCCTAGTTGTAGTCAAATACATAAGGCTGCCAACTATACACTTGTACAAACTAGGATCAAAATCCTTGCTGCTGTCCTCTTTGCTGAGTTTTAATCCCATCACTGCGGGAGTGATTTCTGCCTTGCTGTCCTGCGTATTGAATCTCTCCAATACTTCATTAACATATTTTGCTTGTGAAATAAAAATCCCATTTTCATTTTTATCTACTTCTATTCCTAAGAAGTATCTCAGCAAACCCATGTCAGTGATCTCAAATTCTTCTTTCATCACTATTTTGAAGTTTTCAATAAGGTAGTCATCATTACCTGTGAAAATAACATCATCAACATATAACACAACAATTAGAAATTTACCATCCTTTTCTTTGATGTAGAGGGTGAGTTCTCCCTCACATTTGTCAAATCCATTTTCCAGTAGATAGGAATCTATCCTACTGTACCATGCTCTTGGCGCTTACTTCAGCCCATAAAGAGCTTTCTTCAATCTGCACACTTTGTGCTTTTGGCCTTTCTTTTCATAGCCTAGAGGTTGTTCAATGTAAACCTCTTCCATTAACACTCCATTTAGGAATGCTGACTTCACGTCCATTTGGTAAACTTTCCACTTGTTTTGTGCTGCTATGGACAACACTACTCTCACGGTTTCCATTCTTGCAACTGGTGCGAAAGTTTCCTCATAGTCTCTCCCATACTGCTGCTTATATCCTTTGACAACCAGCCTTGCTTTGAGTCTTTATATTTTTCCTTCAACATTACTCTTGGTCTTGTAGACCCATTTAACTCCAATGACTTCTTTTCCTTTTGGTAGTTCAACCAAATCCCATGTTTTGTTTCTTTCTATGGCATTAATCTCCTCATCCATAGCTTCTATCCATTTCTTATCCTTAATTACATCTTCGAAATGAATAGGGTCATCAACATGACAATATAAAGCAAACAAAGAATTCATACCTTCATCATAAATTTCACTTAAATTTCTGAACTTCTTACCTCTTTCATTTGGTGTACAAGTGCTTGAAGAAGCACTTGAATTTCCTCCTTGTGGTGTGCTTGGAGAAGCACTTTCATTTCTCCTCAAGGGTGTCCCTTGCTATCCTTGTGCTGGCATTGTTGTTTGGGTATGTATTTCAGCCATCTCCTCATCATCTTCATCATGAGACAAACAATGTTTAACATTCACTGTTTTCTCTATGCTTCCATCCCAAGCTTCCTCCTCAATGAATTGGACATCTATGCTCACAAAAAACTTCTTGGTAGATGGAATATACAACCTGTAAGCTTTGGATTCCTCACTGTATCCAATGAAAATACATTTCTCCCCTTTGCTATCCAACTTCCTCCTTAGCTGATCTGGAATGTGTGCATAAGTCACACAACCTAAAACTTTCATGTGGGTGACTCCTCACTTTCTCCCACTTCATAACTGCTTTTGTTGGACACCTATTCAAAATATATACTGCACAGTGTACAACTTCAGCCCAATAATCATTTGGCAAATGCTTTGCCTTTAGCATACTCCTTGCCATATCCATGATGGTCCTATTCTTCCTTTCAGCTACTCCATTTTGTTGCGGGGTGTACCTAGCTGTAAACTGCTTATGAATTCCATTTTCTCTACAAAAGCGTAGAAATTCTTTGGAGATATACTCACCTCCTCTATCAGTTCTTAGAACTTTGATATGCAACCCGCTTTGGTTTTCCACAAGTGCTTTGAAATTCCGAAATTTTTCAAACACTTCACTTTTGTTCTTCAGGAAATAAACCCAAGTCTTTCTGGTGAAATCATCAATAAATGTTAGAAAATATTGGCTGCATGCTAGTGATGGAGTTTTCATTGGTCCACATAAGTCTGAGTGGACAATCTCTAAGGGTGCTTTTTCCCTTATGCTTTTCCCTGATGGAAAACTTTCTCTGTTTTGTTTCCCCAATATACAACCTTCACAAAGGCTGTCCGGCTTCTCTATCAATGGTAATCCTCTTACCATTCTTTTTCTACTCAACAAGTTAAGACCTCCAAAGTTGAGATGTCCAAATCTCAAATGCCACAACCAATTTTCATCCTTTGGTACGCTTTGGAAAGCCTCTTGTGTCGCTGCTGCTATTACTTCTTTATTTTTTAAATCTGCCTTTATTCTGAGAGGGAACATCCTGTTCCTTGTCATATTCACTTCAACAATACATCTTTTGCTGGGTGCTCTATCTATGATGGTGCATACATCATTCTCAAAGAAAATATTGTACCCCTTTTGAACAAGTTGTCCAATACTTAAGAGATTACACTTCATTCCAAGAACATAATAGACATCTGCTATGGTTTTCTTTTCACCTTTCTTTGTAAATATTTTTACTTCTCCTTTTCCCATAACAAAAATTTTACTATCAGTGCCAAGTGTGACTTGTGATTTCACATTTTGATCTAAAGCAGAAAACAAGGCTATGTTTCCTGTCATATGGTTACTACAACCGGAATCTAGAAACCATATATCTTCATTGTTTGTTTCAGCCATGTTACAAGCTAAAAGGACATTATCTTGGCTGATATTTTCTCTAGTGATATTTGCACTAGATCTATTATTTATATCATGCTGCTTCTTCCTACATTCATTTTCATAATGCCCATATTTTTTACAGTAATAACATTGAACACTGGATTTTTCATACCTTTGTCCTTGAGCATGATGTTGTCCACTTTGTTGGCTGCTGCCTTGGCTTGGTTCTGATTTGGATTGCTCCCTCTTCCTTGAGCATTTGTTGGGTTGTTTCTTCCACCTCTGTTTTGACTTCTGCCTCTTCCTCTCTTGCTTCCTCTGCCTTGACCTCTTCCTCTACCAAAGGACATCTGGGTCTTAAAGGGTTGTTCTAGAGATGATTTTTCATTTCTACTCAACCTCTGCCCATGTGTTATCAGTGATGCATATAGTTCATCAATTGAGAAATTTGAGAGATCCTTTGTCTCTTCTATGGTGGTGACAATCACATCGAACTTTGAGGGTAGGACCCTCAACAGTTTCTCCACAATCCTCCTTTCTTCAAGAGTTTCTCCATGAGACCTTATTTGTGTGACCAGACCAATCACATATGTGAAGAATGTGTCAATATTGTCTGACTCCCTCATGCACAGATTCTCAAAATTTCTCCTCAACAACTGTAGTTTTGTTGTCTTCACTTTCTCCATGCCTTGGTAGGCTGTCTTGAGAGTTTGCCACGCTTCTTTGGATGTCTTGGCTGCTGCTACCCTTGGAAACACACTCTCATGCACTGCTTGATACAAAAATACGAGGGCTTTTAAATCCTTCTTCTTATAGCTCTTCAACAGATCTTTCTCTGCCTATGTCAAGTTATTAAACTCTTCTTCATCTCCTGGTTCTTCAAACCCATATTCAACAAGTTCCCATAAATCTTGTGAGGCAAACAGGGCTCTCATGGTTATTGCCCAATAGTCATAGTTTTTCCCATTAAACTGTGGGAGCTGAGTATTAAAAATACCCATGCTAGTGCTGGTGCTGGAGCCAGCCATTCCTTACACTCTCAGCTATGCTTCAAATATTTGACTGTGTATTAAAAATCACTGAGTGTCTTCAACAGCAACACAAAAAAAAACTTGACAAATACCTTTGAATCTTTCCTGACTGAGTCTTCACTCTGCTGGAGAAGCTGATGCAGCAAAAGGAACCATCCTTCAGCTTCTTTGACACCTTCAAGGGCCCTGGAGAAGCTCTGATACCACTGTTGGGAATTTTCTAGTAAATTCCAAAACAAAATGACTGAACAGAGAACAATGCTCTGTTTTTGCCAAAGGATCTGAACACAGGGAAGCTATAAACAAATTATTTTCTGAGAACATAGTATTACACACACCCACAAAAGTTTTGTATTCATTAATCAAAGACAACTGCTGTTACAAAACTATTATTCCTCTGCCTGAGGGATTACACCAAGAACATTTCAACAAAAATTACTTTATCTCCTTTTGTAAATATTTACACTGCTGTGTGTAAATTTTTCATTTACATTCACTGCTGTAAATAAAAAAATCTTACATATCCATTCTTCACATTACATTTCAATCAACAAAAATACATATGCGTTGCTGCATATATTTCCGTCACGCTGCTGCATTTACATTGCATTTTCCTTTTTAACAAAAGTTACATTTGCCCTCTTCTGTGTTTTTTTTTTTTTTTGTTTCGCACCGCTGTGCGTTTCTTCCCTTGCATTACAATACACTACTCAAAAAAAATTACATTACATATGCAACAAAAACAAAACTTACATGCGTTTACTATGCCATACTTCTCGTACATGATAAAAAACAATAAAATTTAAAATTCTACCAACATTTACTTGTGCCCATACTCCCGCTGATAGAAAATAATAAAATTAAAAAATTTTACCTACATTCTACCAATCACAATAAATTTCATTTATTACTTTTACGGAGAATACTAGCGGTCAAAACAAAAACTTCACACAATGTGCTTGCTGCAGGCATGTAGGCAGCTTTGACTTTAATCAACGGTCATCATCCATCCTTGCAATAGGACGAATATCGCTTGCCCAAACCAAACGAACAATACGTCCCGATCAAAAGTGGACACGCGTCGAAAGGTTTACAGTATCGGAGCCCCTCGGAGGAAAACCACTAACTCGTGAAAGGCGGTGCGATAAGGCTCAGTGGTTTTCTGGAGTAGTTTTACGGTCGCTGTTTTAATGCTACTGCACAGCAGTTGAGAGTATAATTTCAACACATACAAGGCTCCAGAGAAGCTTATTATTATTATTTGATGGAATATATTATTAATAGTTGATTATGATTTAATAACTCTTTTACGATAGTTAACCTTGTTTACTCATAATAATAATAATAGTAATAATATATAAATAAATAAAACAATAAATAATAAAGAATCATTATCCATTTTTTTTTGGGTTTCGGAAAAATTGGTTTTACTTAATATATGAAAATAAAGGAGAAGCATTCATTCTTTTTAGAACAGAATGCTGAGAGACAAATGAGTCATTGGGAGTAGTAGTTGATTAAAGGTTTGAGAATGACCAACTATAAAAATAGTTTGTGGAGATTCATCCTAGAAACATTGTTGCGGTCAGTGGAAATGGGATAGTACAACAGAAATATTGTCACTTACATGTAAGTCTTCTCATTTAATTATCTCTTAAATTATGTGCTAGCTAGATGAACATTTATGTGTTGATATTTTTATAACATAGATTGATGTAAATTTTTTATGTTATAATTCTGAGTCATTATATGACTGCTTTTGTCTACCCATGGATGGACTATTGTAGACCTTTCAACTTAGTGTCCATTTTTCCCACAAGGTAATCTAAAATGCACTGAGAAATCTTGTGTCCATGTCTACAACAATTCTTCTTGGTATCTCAAAATGCACCAAGATCTATCAAAAGAAAAAATTTGCCTCTTCTTGCCCACTAATGGTCTTTTCACAAGGCACCAAACACACATTTTATTGAACCTATCAACTACCACAAATAGATAGTCATATCCCTCCCTTGTTGTTGGAAACTCTCCCATAAATTACATGGAAATGTTTTTCAAAAGATGAGAGAATATAGGTAAGGGATGATATAAACCCTATTTCTTGTTCTTAGGCTTGTTGGTACATCAAAACATGCATCATCTTATAAACTTAGCTACATCTTCTTACATCTTGAGCCAATACACATACCTTTGTATCTTCCCTGCACTAAAGTTCCCTACAACTTTGGAGGTGTGAGCCCTCTAATCAACCATACCCACTCACCTTTGGGAACACATAGCTTATCCATCATTTAGAGTAACTCCTCGCGGAGATGGTAGTCAACAATGTCGTGGCCATAGTGCATAGGACTTTGACATTGCTGATAAACTCTACTTTCACCTTTGATATGCTAATTAGTATATAAAAATGACATAAATCTACATTTATCAACCATATGTAGTAATATGGTTGTGCTAGTTATACATATTACTGAAATTTCTAACTCTTTAATACTTGTATAATTACAAATTTCATTTTGATCCATCTACATTCTCCATTGTTTGTAATTTCCAATACTAAATCTCTTGCTAATTTATATTATTATTGTCTTTTCAACTAACAAGTATTTTTAATTTTATTATATCTTTCTATTTTCTTATTTATATTTTATAGAACCCTGAGAGATGAAAATTCATATGGTTAAGATCCTTAAACTTAAAATCTTACAACTTAAAGGTGAAATTTATGTATTGTGTTATACCATGAACTCATGGTATAAGCTCAAGGTTTGTCTTAGGGCTAATATCACTCGAGATGTAACAGGGAATTTATATTTCAAGTAAGAATTACATTGGAACGATGTTTGATATCGTTTGAATTCGTTCGCTATGATATCCTAGTTTATTTGAGAGAAGAAACGTGATGCTCGCGGTGTTATTTTCTTCTTTATATTGTATATTTTATATTTTCAAAGATGGAAACTGTGGTCTCCTCTCTTATATCAATGGGTCTAGTATTGGATCATATTTGAAAAATGAAGATTCCACATATCTAAGATATCATATGACTTTATAAAACTTATCATATGACTTTATTGAACCAGTTTTAGGAGCAAGGCACGAGTGTCCATCTTGGTGATAATGTGGCCTATTCTATGAAACTATTTATTTCCATTGATTTTTATTTGCTGTGGTATTTTTGAACCGACTAATAATTTGTTGATTCCTAGGTTAAACAATAATCTTCAACCCTCAATGATTGATTGTAGAATAATAGTGCACTATCAATGATTGTAATCTAGCTTGTATGACAATGTTGACTTGAACAACAGGATAGGGGCAGTCTTTATCAATGTGATTTGCTATTAAGAGGCATGTATACATTCTAGTGGGAGGTTGGAAAAGTCTTGTAACTTCGAAGATGAAAATGAATGATGAGACATCATGGAGATGATCTCCAAAACTATTTTGATTTTAGTGATTGATTCTAGGTGTACCTGATGGAAATATTATAGTGTGCAAGGACAAGTTTATTACATTCTCTTGGACTCAGATAGTAACCATTGACCTACTTCATGTTATTTCTTAGGTTGTTATAGGTTTTGAGCTAAATGAAAGGGATACTTATGTTCATTAAGTTTTCTATTATATCATTCCATACAGTAACACCATCATAACCAATTAAAATAAATTGTTTATGAAGTCTATAAATTCTACACAACATTATTAATTAAAGATGTTTGAACATTGAATTTGGACATTGAGAATATCTATCTCTAATTGGTTGACACTAAATTAGTTCTTACATTTACGTTGGAGTCCAAGAGAACAGAGAGAGCGCAGTACTCTGCTGCAGTAAACAATTGGCACTGGGTAGATAAAAACAACTGTATATTCGAATTAACAACGATACTAAGTGGTTAAAATTTGATGATAGTTTACATGCAGATTTTGCATTATGAATGATAACAGCTTACAAATAACTAATATTCCTACAAATGGGAAGAAACACTAACATGATATTGGTTTACTTATTAGCGTAAGGGACATGAATCTAATACATCCAATGATCAGTGGTGATCCAAAAAATAAATGATGAGAAGAAAACAATCTGAAAGCACTAACGAATCGTGTGTTGGAATGATAATTTTAATCTGCCGACAGCTGAACAACGATTGGACTTTCCCTGCGATGCGATCTGATCGCATATCGCATTTTTTCCCTCGTCACCCTTCGCTGCATGCTTGATTGTCTGCGATGCGATCGTAGATCGCAGATCGCATGATCGCAGATCGCAGATCACATGATTTAAAGGTTATAGAGGCGGTGGCACATCCTTCTCTTATTGCGATGCGATGGTGTGATAAGCCATGCATTAAATTCCAGCAAGATATTTTCAACCGTGTAATAAATGATATTTACTAGGGTTGGTAAATGTAGGTGAAATCTTAAATTTTACTATTTTTTTTATTTTCACGGAAGTGGGAAAAGCAACATGTATTGTAAAAGATATTTTGTATTGTTCATTGTATATATATAAAAAAAAAATATGCAAGTGTAGAGCGAGTAGAGAGTATTAGCAAGAAGAGTTCATTCTTCTCTGAAAACGCACAGCAGTGCTGAAGATATATTTTCTGGAACTGAAGTTCCTGTTGTAAATCCCTCTGAGTTGAGGAAGACAAATTCTGTAACAGTTTTTATTATTGTTTTATAATAAAGATCCTGCAGAAAACCAGAGCGTTGTTCTCTATGTTATTTTTTTTGTTATGTTTGAAATCAACAGAAATTTCCATCATGGTATCAGAGCTAGTCTAGGCACTCAGTGAATAAAAAAAACAGAGGTGGTTTTTTCACTGTAGGAGCTGTAAGAAGCTTATTGAGCATTTTTTTTTCAGCAGAGAAAAGTTTTTGCTTGTTTTTTTTACAGTAAGTATCTCTTCTTTATTTTTCACAAGTTAAGATGGCAGATGCTGGAACTGGGTTGACAAATCCCCAACTGCCACAGTTTAATGGAAAAAATTATAGTTATTGGTCCATAACCATGAAAGCATTGTTTGCTTCTCAAGGAATATGGGAGCTGGTTGAAACTGGCTATGCTGAACCGGCAGATGCAACAGCGTTGGCTGCCTTGACAGCAGCAGAAAGAGACCAGTTGAAGGGCGACAAAAAGAAGGATGCCAAAGCCCTCTTTTTCCTCTTCCAATCAGTGCATGAAAGTGTTTTTCCACGGATTGCAGCAGCAACAAAATCCAAGGAGGCATGGGATATTCTCAAAACTGCCTATCAAGGCATGGAGAAAGTGAAGACTGCAAAGCTGCAGATGTTGAGGAGAGACTTTGAAAATCTCAGCATGAAGGAATCTGAAACAATAGATTCATTCTTCACTCAGGTTATTGGCTTGATAACCCAGATAAGATCTCATGGTGAGATTCTTGAAGAAAGAAGGATTGTAGATAAAATCTTGAGATGTTTACCCTCAAGGTTTGAATCTATTGTGGTAGCAATAGAAGAAACAAAAGATCTCTCACAGTTCACGGTAGATGAACTGAGTGATTCTCTTTTGTCTCATGAACGCAGACTGAGTAGAGGAACAGATTCCTCTTTTGAGCAAGCATTCAAGACTCAGATGTCTTTTGGCCAAAGAAGAGGTCGAGGCAGAGCAAATAACAGAGGTCGTGGAAGAAGCCAAAACAGAGGCAGAAATTATCCTGCAAGCACAAGCGGAAGGAGCTGCAATCAGAACCAAGATGAAGATTCAAGCAAACAACAAGCTCATGGACAAAGGTATGACAAATCCCAAGTCCAATGTCATTATTGTAAGAAATATGGGCACTATGCCAATGAATGTAGGAAAAAGCAAAGTGACATGAATAATAGGCAGAATGCTAATTTTGCAAATGAAGAAGATAAGAACCCAAAGAACGTGTTGTTAACTTGTAACATAGCACAAGACAAACAAGAAGATTTTTGGTTCTTAGACTCAGGTTGTAGTAATCACATGACTGGTAATATTGCAATGTTTGCCAATCTGGATGAAAATGTGAAATCTGAGGTAACAACAGGGACTGATGATACGATATCTGTCAAGGGTAAGGGCAGAGTCAGTATCCGAGCAAAAAATGGAGAACAGATGATTGTGCCAGAGGTATACTATGTACCTGGTCTGAAATGTAATCTTTTGAGCATTGGACAGCTCGTTAACAAAGGTTACAATGTGTTCTTCAAAGATGATTTGTGTACAATCAGAGACATACCTCCAAGTAAGAAGATCATTGCACAGGTGCAGATGACCAGCAATAGAATGTTTCCTCTCAAACTCAGGGCAGATTTGAAGGAAGGCAGAACTATTGCGGCTGTAACACAAGAAGTCTTTCAGGAACAAGTGAAATATGTGAATTGGTTGTGGCATTTGAGATTTGGACATCTCAATTTCAGAGGCCTGAATCTGTTGCACAGAAAGGGAATGGTAAAGGGATTACCATTGATCGAGAAACCAGACAGCCTTTGTGAAGGCTGCATCTTGGGCAAGCAACACAGAGAAAGCTTTCCAGCAGGAAAGAGTATAAGGGCAAAAGCACCATTGGAAATTGTTCATTCTGATGTGTGTGGACCAATGCAAACACCATCATTTTCCGGAAATAGATATGTTTTAACTTTCATTGATGATTACACCAGAAAGACATGGGTGTATATGCTGAAACAGAAGAGTGAAGTGTTTGAGAAATTTCGCCACTTCAAAACTCTTGTGGAGAAGCAGTGTGGGCATTATATCAAAGTGCTCAGAACAGATAGAGGAGGAGAGTACATCTCCCAAGACTTTCTGCGTTTTTGCAGAGAGAATGGCATACAAAAGTAGTTCACCGCAAGGTATACACCTCAACAAAACGGAATTGCTGAAAGGAAGAATAGGACCATTCTTGACATGGTCAGAAGTATGCTGAAGGCAAAACACTTGCCGCATGAGTATTGGGCAGAAGCTGTCACTTGCGCAGTTTACATCTTGAATAGATGCCCAACTAAAGCTGTCATGAACAGAATACCAGAAGAGGCATGGAGCGGTCAAAAGCAAACTGTCACTCACATGAGAGTATTCGATTGTGTGGCATATGCACATGTACCGGATCAATTAAGGAAGAAGCTTGACAATAAGGGGGAGAAGTGTGTCTTTATTGGCTACTGTGATGAGTCAAAAGCATACAAACTCTATAACCCATCCACCAAGAAATTAATAGTAAGCAGAGATGTGCAGTTCATTGAAGATGAAGCCTGGGATGGAAGCTTAGAGAAGACAGTGAATGTGAAGACAACTGTGTCTCACGAAGAAGAAGAGGAAGGGACAACAGCAAATAATCCTTCCTTAATGGCTCCTCCTACACCACAGCAAGTACAACAAACCACACCACAAACTGGAATTTGAACAGCCTTAAGAAGTCAAGGAAGTGCTTCTCCAAGCACACCACAGGGATCAGAAATACCCTCAAGTTCGGATGGAACTCCAAGTACACCAAGAAGACCAAGATTCAGAAATCTGAATGAGATTTATGAACAAGGAGAGGTAAGTAACAATACCGGTTTGAATTCATTATTCGCTTTATATTGTCATGTTGATGACCCAGTCCATTTTGAAGATGCTGTAAATGAAGATAAATGGATTGAAGCAATGAATGAAGAAATTGGTGCAATTGAGAAGAGTAAAACATGGGAGTTAGTGGACCTCCCTGTAGGCAAAGATGCCATTGGAGTTAAGTGGGTCTACAAGACCAAAAGCAATGCTGAAGGCAAGATTGACAGGCACAAAGCAAGACTTGTTGTGAAAGGCTACAAGCAGCAACAAGGAAAAGACTATGATGAAACCTTTGCACCAGTACCAAGGATGGAGACAGTCAGAACAATGTTGTCTATTGCAGCACAACACAAATGGAAGATTTATCAGATGGATGTTAAATCTGCATTCCTGAATGGGGTGTTAAAAGAAGAGGTTTATGTTGATCAACCTCCAGGCTATGAAGTCGAAGGCCAAGAGCATAAAGTTTGTAAACTGAAAAAGGCTCTTTATGGGCTGAAGCAAGCTCCAAGAGCATGGTACAGCAGAATAGATGCTTATCTGATTGAGAATGGGTTTGACAAGTGTGATGGTGAACCCACACTCTACATAAAGGAGAATGACGGTAAGATTCTTATCGTTGTTCTATATGTAGATGATTTGATTTTTACAAGCAATGATGCTTCTCTCATTGCTGATTTTAAAGCAGTCATGAAAAGTGAATTTGAAATGATTGACTTGGGCTTCTTAAGATATTTTCTTGGAATTGAAGTAGACCAAAGTGAAAATGGCGTTTTCATTTCTCAAGATAAATATGTAGAAGCAGTGTTAAAGAGATTTAACATGCAGAACAGCAAAGCAGCTGTGACTCCAACTGTAGTGGGGTTGAAATTGACCAAAGAAGACAGCAGCAAGGATTTTGATCCAAAATTGTACAAGAGCATAGTTGGCAGCCTTATGTACTTGACTGCAACTAGGCCGAACATTATGCATGCTGTGAGTTTAATCTCCAGATTCATGGAAAGACCGAAAGAGACTCATTGGCAGGCAGCCAAGAGGATTCTAAGGTATGTGAATGGAACGAAGGGGTTTGGTATTTTATACTCCTCTTCTGAAAGTTTCATGTTGACAGGTTACACTGACAGTGATTGGGCTCGAAGTGTTGATGATAGGAAAAGCACATCAGGATATGTGTTTCATATGGGATCGGGAGCCATCTCATGGGCTTCCAAGAAGCAACCAGTTGTGGCTTTGTCGACAGCAGAGGCAGAATATGTGGCAGCAACAGCAGCAGCATGCCAAGCAGTGTGGCTGAGAAGAGTTCTCAAAGATTTGTGTCATGAACAGGAAAAGGGCACAACCATTTACTGTGACAATAGCTCAGCAATAGCATTGTCTAAAAATTCTGTTTTTCATAAAAGAACAAAGCATATAGACACCAAATTTCACTTCATACGTGAATTGGTTAACAATGGTGAGATTGTTTTGCAGCACTGCAGAACAGAGGAACAGCTAGCTGACATCCTGACAAAACCATTGGCAAAGAAAAGCTTTGATCATTTCAGGAAATGCCTGGGTATGCAGAAAAACCCAGCAGTTAAAATTAAGGGGGAGTGTTGGAATGATAATTTTAATCTGCCGACAGCTGAACAACGATTGGACTTTCCCTGCGATGCGATCTGATCGCATATCGCATTTTTTCCCTCGTCACCCTTCGCTGCATGCTTGATTGTCTGCGATGCGATATTTGCGATGCGATCGCAGATCGCATGATCGCAGATCGCAGATCACATGATTTAAAGGTTATAGAGGCGGTGGCACATCCTTCTCTTCTTGCGATGCGATGGTGTGATAAGCCATGCATTAAATTCCAGCAAGATATTTTCAACCGTGTAATAAATGATATTTACTAGGGTTGGTAAATGTAGGTGAAATCTTAAATTTTACTATTTTTTTATTTTCACGGAAGTGGGAAAAGCAACACGTATTGTAAAAGATATTTTGTATTGTTCATTGTATATATATAAAAAAAAAAATATGCAAGTGTAGAGCGAGTAGAGAGTATTAACAAAAAGAGTTCATTCTTCTCTGAAAACGCACAGCAGTGCTGAAGATATATTTTCTGGAACTGAAGTTCCTGTTGTAAATCCCTCTGAGTTGAGGAAGACACATTCTGTAACAGTTTTTATTATTGTTTTATAATAAAGATCCTGCAGAAAACCAGAGCGTTGTTCTCTGTGTTATTTTTTTTGTTAGGTTTGAAATCAACAGAAATTTTCATCATCGTGAAGATGGCACTCGCTCAATGTTGAAGTGAGAAGGTATCTGTGTATGCCTACAGCGAGGCCATGGCGAATAAAAGAGATCCTCCAAAGAGGACAGCACCCATGCGGTATGAAGGGGAGGCTGTGCTCGCCCCGTTTGTCGACGACGATGGTGTTTGCACTGCAGTCGGCGTAGCTGAGGATGATGGGGAAGGCGTTCCAACAGTTGGAGTTGTGGGAGCGGTCGATGACGGGGAAGGCGATCCAACAGTTGGGGCGGTGGGAGCAGCTGATGATGGGGACGGCGATTGAACAGTTGTTGGAGTGGGAGGGGCGGATGATGATGGAGAACGGGCGGGCGAGGGGGATGGCGCTGTTCCGTTCTTTGAAGCGGAGGCGGCGCCAACGGTGATAGTGACCTTCATGCCGGCGGAGCAGTGACCTGTGATTCCGCAGATGTAATACTTGGCACCCGTGCTGTCCAATGTAATGCTATCGTTTCCACTGGTGTGTGTTGCCAACGGATTACTAGTGGTGCAGGAATCGTACCCCGCCTTATTCACCACCAGCACAGTGTGCGTGCCGGGCGTGTATTTGAACACTGCATTATATTCAATCATCACTCGTTAATATATATCTTCAGTTGCAACAGTATCATCAAATATTTATTTTGGGTCTTGCTATAATTTGTGATTTTACATACCGAGTTTGTCGCCTACAACAAATGTTTTGCTAGAAGCCCAGGTCTTATAGTTGACGCCGAGATTCCACTGTGCACTGTCGCCGACGGTGTAGTCAGTAGCCAAACAATTAAATGGCAAAACCATCATCGCCATTGCCATCACAACTACAATCCACAGTCTCTGCTGCTCCATATCTCCCGCTAAAATTACTGCCAATATCCGCAATGCGAACAAACAAATTAAAAAGCCATACATGAGAATTTCTAAGAAGATACATCAGAAGGTCACTGCGTTCTACCATCAAAAGTAACAGGTTATGCAACAATACAGATGGGCATCTAAACAAGAGACCATGGCAATATCATTGAAGAAAGATCAAAGACCATACGATATATTGCAAAGAATTATCGAAGCGATTTTGATGGTGCAGCCGCTGCTGGTTCCCAGATAGCTCTTTCGATGAACTAAACGAACTATTTTTGCTTCATCAACTTATTGAATGGGAAGATTGGATATATATGAGCCAGATCAAAAAGATTGGATATATAGCACTCCCGACGCGTTTGGTAGCCGGCTTAAAGTCTTCCTTCCAAAGGCAACCATATCAATGGTCAAAAGTTGGCATTTTAATATAATGGATATCGCACAGCCCACCCACAAAATCTCTGGAACATACCCATGAGGTTCCTGGCTTATGATTCCCACGAGGAAAGCTCCAATTTTCTTCCCACCCAATCAAGTTTAACCGCGAAAGGAGTCCACCAAAAACACGTGTAACCATTTTGGTTTGAATACGTCTTTCTGTGGTTATTGATTTGCTGGAATAGTTTATGGAGGTTCCTTTATATGTTTCGCCAGAATAGTTTAGTTCTTATAATATTACAAGGAAAATGTCAACAAATGGCGTCCACCCATGCGTTGCCAAGAAATGGTGATTGCTCTCTATTGGAAATGGCTACCCGAGTAGCTTAGGGCGTAGTCAACAACATTTTCCCTTTGAATCTTTCTGGTTACACAATCATTATAGAACACGTATTCCTCTTACGTCTTCCCACCTAACTTATGTAAATGCTCTTCTATATTTGGTCAATGGGTAAATGGTGTGTAAATGCTCTTCCATATTTGGTCAATGGGTAAATGGTGTGTAAATGCTCTTCTATATTTTGTCAATGGGTAAATGGTGTAAATGTTATTCTATATTTTGTCAATGGGTAAATGGTGTTTGGGGTTTTAATTTGATTCCTTGAGAGAATGGTTGGTTTACTTTTCCATTTGGACTCAATTTGTCCAAGGGTAAAGTGATACGTTGATCCTTTATAAGAAACGGTATATAGATTGCTTTTCTCTCTACCTTTTTCCAACTCGATTCGATGTGGCAAAACACGAATTTGCAAAAACTTTTGTTTGGGAAAATGAATATAATTTAATTTCCTTTCCATCAAAATTTAATTGTTTAAGAAAATTATATCCAATATAATTTTTTAAATTTAAAATATATATATATATAAAAATTATATCCAATATAAATTATTAAATTTAGTATATATATATATATGTATTTCAGTGAATTATATGTGAATAAAGACTCTTGTGAGTAGCAATATTTAAAACGAAGTATTTTGAATCTATTACATAATTGAATAATTTGTGTTTGTGCATGCCTTTGTGGTTCATCATTATGATGATTTAGAATAAATAAAAGCTTATAATTATAAATGATAAAAGTCAAAAATATAAAATAAAGAGATTAAAAACTAAAATATAAATAATTCATTAAAAATAAATAATTAACTAATATAATTATATAAATAATAAATAAATATGTATATAACACTAATAATAATAATATAAGAAATTTATTCTAAATAAAATAAAATAAAAAACTATGAGGAATTTTTGGATAATTATATATGTATTTAATTTATAATTCGATTCTAAATTAGTATGATTATTGATCCTATATATATAATTTTTATTTATTCTATATTTTTTTTACCTTATAATTTTATTTTATTTTATTTAGAATAACTTTTTTCTTTTATTATTATTATTTTAATTTTTTGTCTATATCTTTGACCTCTAATTTGTGTTATATAATTATTTATTTATTATTTATATAATTATATTACTTAATTATTTAGTTTTAATATTTAATTATTTACATTATTCTTAATTTATTTATTTTATATTTGTTAGTTTTTATTATTTACATAATTATAATTATAAGGTTTTTTTTTCATTCCTGATTTAGAATATTTTTAGTTTTTAATTCTCTTATTACTTAAATTAATTGATTTATTGTTTTTAATAATTTTATTATTATTATTTTCTTGTGATTAGTTTCTAAGTTTAATTTTAATAACTACTTACTTTAATTTTTCCTTTTATTTTTTTTATTTTTTTCCCTTTTTATACCTTGTTAAATTTTTTTTATGACATGTAAATAAAATAATCTAGATAATTCACACATATCACTTTTCACTTTTATTAATATTTCAATGAACGAGATCATTCCCCTCATTACATAGTTACGAGATCATTCCCCTCGTTACATAGTTATGTGGAAAATGTTCATAAATTATTATTATGGTCATCATAATTAATATTTTATTAAATAGTTTAATGTAAGAATAATGTTTCTAAATATATATTTTAATTTTTTAAATAAAAATAAATATTTACCAATATAAAGATGTATATAGAATCTATTGAATTTGTAGATTTAGATCACTATTTATATATTTTACTAGTTTAGAATAATTTTATATATAGTAAATTGTTAAATTGTTTTTATATATTCATATTATTAAATTGAAAAATGTTCAGTATCTTTTATGTCTTTTTTTTGTGTTAATTTTGAAATTTTTGATAGCGCCGCTTAGCAAAATCCTAAAGGGTGGATTATGTTTTGTAATATTTTAATAAGTATTTTAAAAAAAATGTGTATGTAAAAGTTGTGGCTAAATGAAGTTGACAAATAAATTAGTCTTTTAGGTGCACATTTTTTTATTATATCAATTAATAAGGTTTTTTTTTTCTCGGTAAAGCTATCTATTCTATTAAATATGTACAGGCAAACATTACAATCAAAAAGATAGGCTGCCCAGGGCCGACTGTGGCACTTTGGGTGGCTTTTCTTGACTCAGAATTCGCCCTCGCAGGGGCAGCACTTCCCACATGACATAACACATAGTTGTTTTTGGATCATACCAAAACATCTCGCGCAGGGGCACCAAACAAAAAGACTCGTAACGGACCTTGCAAGGCCTACTCCCCAGACTATAGTAAACGTGAACATAAACAAGAACTAAAGAGACACAAACATAGATATATAGCCTAATCCAGGCCCCACCAGAGACCAAGAACCTATACCAGACCTGAGAGAGAAAAATGTATGCCAGAGTGGGTTGCTGGAGACTATTCCTCTGGCTTTTCCTCAATAATTCTGCACCACCCGTGGCCTTCTGGGTAGCCTTCCCACATTGCCATGGGGTCCTGCGTCGAGGCTGGCGTCTCCTGCTCTTGAAGTCGAGTGGGGGTATGCTTAGGCTCCTCCGCTGGTTTATCCTCTGCAATTGCCGTCTGCACATCCAGGCGTTTCTCCCCACTGCTCTCTGGATGTTCCTTTGCAATGTCCGGTTGCGTTCCTTCGGCATCCTCCTGAGGAACCTTTGTGAAGAGAACCGATATGTGTGCGTTAATGCCATGATTATCCCGCGAGCTGCCAAGGGTGAATATGACTGAGCCATACGCTGGAAGCAGGGGCGCTCCATCATTGGAACTGCCGGCCTCCATGAATTGACTGGCCGGTATAGGGGTGGCTCCCGCCCTTCTATGGCAGTAGCAACAGCAATAGTGATGGTGGGCATCCGCCGCAGGGTGACGTGAAGAACCTCCTCGCCCAGAACCTCTTCTACATGGCATCCTTTCCCGGGGATGAGCCATGGTTGTAGAGACGCCAACAGCTTGTAACCAAACAACGCTTGAGGGCTTGTCGGGATAGAGTCGCCCCCCAACTGAATTTCGTCCCCCCACTGTTCCGTGACAGAGCTCGGCCTCACAGAAGCAGCTGTACCCCGGATAAACAAGCAAGAAGTTTTCTTCGTCAATATGAATGCCGTCGCTCCCAGCAAGAACAGAAGCTTGAAAGAGACAATTTCCCTCAGAGATCTGAGCTGCTTGCTCTGCACTCTGAGTCCAAAACCGCAACATTCCTTCATTCTTAAAACAACAGACATTCCCTCGATTTTTGCCCGCTTTGATTACTCTCTGCAGGCTCGTCATCGTACCCTGCTTCCTCATTAAGGTTTCTGCTCTGCGCCTCCCGTCTTAACTCCTCGACGGCGAGGGGCATTAAACTCCCTTGGCGATTACGAGGTGGCACATGTTGGGCATGTGTCTCCTCACAGCCTGGCATGTTGACACCCGCATCCGGGGATATCAATTAATAAGGTTAGGGTTTTGGATCTCTATGATTTTACAATATAGGACAACATATTTTATGTTAGAAAGAAGTTTTAACTTTTTCTTGTTAATATAATATAGGATCACATTTCATTAAATAAGTTATGCTCATTCTAGCTAGGATATATTTCCTTGTAATTTTTTTTTTTTTTTAAATTATTATTCAATAAAGTTTGGGTTTCAATGTATTATTTTGCTTTATACAATATCTATTTATTTTTCTTTCTTAAGTTCATTCTCTAAACAATTTAGATTAGTATTATTATAGCAACCCTCTGTTTCTCATTTCTTTGCCCATGTCACAAACAAGGTAGGGTATACAAAGTGGGTTCTTTAGTTAATTAAACTTGGGTAATATTACTCTCCTCACGCCAAGTGGCATTTGATGATGTAAGAAAAAATAATTAGTGGTTCAATAGATTCTATCAAGTTGCTACTCAGGAAAGCCCTTTGCGTGACATAAAGAGATAATGAATAAGTTCAGATGGCTACCAATAGTGCTAGAGAAACCTTCAACAAGAAATCATCTTAGAGGTGTTACACCCCTCAAGGTACATGTTAATATTGACCTTCCTTTATTTGAAGTCTAAATAGACACATATGCTTTGTGTATTTGGTTAAATTTCGTAGTTGGTTATTCGTCAACATGGTCATCTTTAGTTACCTATCATAAGCCATAATCAATAATCAATAATGGTCAAGTTTAGTTAGCCTTCATAAGCCATAATCAATAATGGTCAATGATGATCAACCATAATCAACCATGGCCATCTTTGGTTGACCATACTCAAACTTAAAAAAGGATGGTCAAGCCATGCTCAACATGGAAACCATGGTAAAAAATGGTTAGAATAGTAAAACATACTCAATTATGGTCACTATGGTCGAAAATGGTCAACTACGACCGTCCATTGTGGATATGGACCACCATAATCTATGATAGAAAACTATGGTTAACCATGGTCTACCATGATCAAACATGAAAAACCATGGTCAGCTATAGTTAATCATAATCTATCATAGTCAACATATGAAAATAACAAGCAATTACCTCTAACAACCATATTTACTAATCTGGTTAAGCTAATTATAAATATCACTAAAACTTCTAAACCTTTAATAATTGTGTAATTACAAATTTTATTTTCACCCATGTACATTTTTTATTGTTTGTAATTTCCCATACTAAAAATCTTTCTAATTTCTGTTACTCTTGTCTTTACAACTAACAAGTTTTTTCAGTTCTATTATATCCCTTCTAAGATGTCGAGGTTGAAACTTATTGAAACACATAAAACTTGTCAATAAACTTGTTAAGGATTCAAATATTATCCATTGCTTCTATTTTCTTGTTTATATTTTATAAAATCCTTCAGGATGAAAATCCATATGACTAGCCCCCAGGGGGTAGGCGAGTTGGTAATCACAATGCGGTGAAGTTCGTTAGAAAGGCGGGCTCCGTACTGAAGGTCACGAGTTCAAATCCCCCAGACTTATCCTGGAGCTGTATAGAGGGGCAGGTGCAGCTCCCAGTGGTTATAGAGGTAGCGGTCAGAATCGACCCCGTGTAACACGAGTTGCGAGGCTGCCCCTATTGCTGATTCCACTGTAATTACCAAAAACTACAAAAACATATTATAACAAAAAAAAAAAAAAAATCCATATGACTAAGATCCTAGAACTTAAAGGTGAAATTTAGGTATTGTATTATACCATGCAATCCAATCATGGTGTAAGAGGTTACTCTTATGGCTAATATCACTCTAGACGTAACAAGAAATTTGTATAGAGGTAACAGGGAATCCGTATTTCAACTAAGAATTAACTTGGAATGGTGCTTGACATTGTTTGAATTTGTTTTCCATGATACCCTAGGTTACTTGGGAGAAGAAACTTGCTGCTCACAAGGGTTATTTTCTTCTTGATATTGTACATTGTATATTTTCAAAGATAGAAACTTTGGCATCTTCTCTATATCATTGGGTGTAGTATTGGATCATATTTGATAAATTAAAATTCCACACATTTGACGTATCATAGGTCTTTATTAAACAAGTTTTAGTAGCAGCCATGATTTCCTATCTTATGAGACTATATATGACTATTTATTTCAATTTTTTTAGATGCCTTCAAGTCATATTTTTGAGCTCAGTAATATTTTGTTTATTCCTAGGTTGAAGAATAATTTTCCTTTATTATCTTATATATTGTATGATAAATGTGAAATGGAGAATTGTTTTTAATAAAGTGCGCAATTGATGATTGCAATCTAGCTCATATGACAACTTTGACCAGAACAATAAGAGAGGATAGCCTTTATCAATGCGATTTGCTATCAAAGGGGAACTTATACAATCTAGTGGGAGGTGGGAAAACTCTTTTACCTTTGAAGATGAAAATGAATGATGGGATATTATTGAGATAGGTTCCAAAAGATTGATTTCGTGCGTAGTTGATGGAAATATTATATAGTGCAAGGACAAGTTTATTAGATTCTCTTTTATTCAAATAGCCAACCTTGATCGAATTGATGTATTTCATGTTATTTCCTCAATTTCTATAGGTTTAGAGGTCAATGAAAGTGATTCTCACGTTCATTAAATTTTCTAATAAATGATTATATTTAGTAACACCATCATAACTATATAAAGTATATTATTTGTCACACTACTACATGAAGGGCACTTTTAAGACAATAATTTTTTTGTCTTAAAAAGTCACTTTTTATTTTAGTTATATTCCAATAAACTTTAATATCAATTGAATTGTCTTAAAAATATAATTTAGGATAAAAATAGTTCGAGACAAAAACATTTTAAGACAAAACTTTTTTTTAAGACAAAAACAGTTTGAGGCAAAAATATTTTAAGACAACTTTATATTTAAGACAAAAACAGTTCAAGATACAAAAATATTTTAAGAAAAAACTTAACATTTAAGACAATGACCACTTAAGACAATTTCAATTAAGACAATGAACAATTGAGGCAAAAATCATATCAATTTAAGACAACATTATCTGTGATATCCCTCTGCTGCTGTAATGTTGTTTTTATTTAGAGTGAATTATGTTAGTAAGAATGGCAGAAAAGTCATGAAGTACATTGAAATATTTATGTAAATAAATATTTTTATTAATAAATAAATAAATGGAATTTAAGTACTTGGGTAAGAAGCACCTGAATATGAGATTCTTGCCAAAGAAAGAATAATAGAAAAAAATCTCATTGGCAAATCGGATTGGGATAATTGTTTGATGACCAAGATTTTGGATAAGATTCTAGATAAGTTTTAATGGATAGGAGAGAAAATCCACTAAATGGCTTAGTTGGGGAAAGATCCTAAGCCTGGATAAGCCTAAAAGCATCACGAAAGAGAAAGGAGTGATTTTAAGGAAAAGCCTAGGCAAGTGGGCATTAAAGACCAAAAAAGCGAGATGCCGCAAAAGGAAAGAATTATCATGGAAGAAAGGTATAAAATACATATTGAAGGGATCAATAGAGGTTTTTGATTGTTGAGAAACAGAAACAAGAAATTCCAGTTTAATTTGTCCTTGAATTAAACTCAGAATTAAAATTGAATTCTATTCTCACAACATCTTGTAAATAGTTAATTAAGTTTAATTAACTTAATTAGATTAGAAATTTCGGGTTGGAAGTCTTTCTGAAGTCATATATATGTTCTCTCTAAGTTTTAGGGGTCCAGGATGATTTTAATTATGAGTTGTAATTAGATCACTCAGTTTACTGATTTATGTTCATTTAAATTAGTTTCAAATTGTTTGTGGAACTAATAGAGAGTTAACAGTCAATTGGTGCACTAGTGCATCCACATGTGTCACTCTAGCTAACTAAATATTCCCTCATCAAAAACTCATCCATGTCGATTCTGAGAAAGACCCAGTTGATACTAGAGTGCAGGGACAATGTATTATCATTTGTGTGATTTACCAAGTTGTAAATATCATGTAGGCAATCAGAGAAAAACCTGTGTTTGGATTGCACAGTTTTGGAAGCATGAATTCCCTTTAAATATGGGTTATTCATCCTAGGAATTATGCAATAGATTAGGGGCTTGGAGAGCTGCTAAATAGGTCAAGGATATGGCTTGAGCTAGCTTGTGAGCTAAGAGGTTTGGGCATACTTATGCAACATTTTTCTAGTGAGAAAAGACTTTGCATATTTATGATATATGCAATAGAGATAGCGGGGTTTTGAGAAGTTGTTTTCCCTAGATACATCTTGTGTTATGTGTCATTGATTTATCTTCTTCTTGTTCTTATTGTATTCATCAATCTATTGGCTTCCACTAGTTGAAAGTAGAAGTAGATTCTTCTCCTGTGCTTTAGTACATTGTATGAGCTTGTGAATCTACATCATTTTCTACATGGTATTAGAGCTGAGAATAGTATACTCAAGGATATTTCGAAGTTTTGAGTTCCGGATTAGAGGTGAAATTTGAATTTGCAATAGATACTTCAGAATTGACAGATGGCATTCTCTGGTTTGCAGCTCGAGTATGCCTTGGAAGGCAACTCAAATTTTATAGCTTGGAGGGGAAAAATAGAGGTTGTGCTAGAGGATAATGGCTCGAAGGAATTTTTTGATCAAGAAATTCCTAAGCCAGCATCATTGGATGCATAGAATTTGGCCAAATGGAAGAAGCGTGTGGCGAAGGCGAGGCAGATAATCATTGAGGGAGTTTGAGACCACATTGTCTTGAGTCTCCATGGTAATGAAACACCATATGCTATGTGGAAAACATTGACGAACTTGTATTAGGATAGCAGTGACCAAAGGAAATTGGCATTGAATGAAAAACTTCAAAAAATCAAAATGGGGAAATGCGAGACGATTCCAAAATACTTGACCAAGTTCACTCAGTGTCATGATGAACTTGGAAGTGTTGTAATTAATGTTGCCAAGGATGATATAGTGAGTCTTTCTCTTCTAGGACTCCCAAAAAGTTGGAATAGTTATCAGGACTTTGTCAATGGTTAGGAGAAGTTGCCAGATTGGGAACGATTGTGGTCAAATTTGATGCAGGAGGAGATCAGGAGGAACATTAGGGATGGATCTTCATCAAACACTGATGATGAAGAGAACTGTGCCTTAGCGATTAAGGTGAAGAAGGAGAAAGGGAAATCTTCCCATTCCAAATCAGAATCTTATCGTGGAGGTAAGAAGAAATACACAACGAAAGTTAAGTGCTTTCATTGTCATGAGCTAGGCCACTTTTCTAAAAATTGTCCACTCAATAGTTCCAAGAAGAAGTCCTCAGGAGGAGTCGCAGGTGTGGATTTGGCCTCTCAATTCGAATTGGACTTTTACCTCATTGCATGCATGGTGTCATCAATGATGGGAAGTGTATGGTACTTAGATAGTGGAGCTTCATTTCACATGACTAGCGACAAAGAGTTATTTAGTGATCTGGAGGAGAAAGATCTCCAGATGCATATTGAGATGGGTGGCGATGGGAAGTATAATGTTACTGGATTGGGCATGATTACTTTTTAGAGGGAGCATGGGACTCCACCCACCTTGAATAATGTTATGTATGTTCCTGGGATGAAGAAGAACTTGGTATCCATTTCCATGCTTGAAGATAGAGGCTATGATATTATATTCTCAAAAGGAAAGGCGTTCCTTCGACACATAACCACGGGTCAAGTAAATAAGATAGGGATTCACGTGAAGAATATCTATAAGCTGGAGGTAGAGGAGTGTGTTGCTTTGATCTCAAAATAAGAAAGGGTGTAGATCCGAGACATTGGGGAATTGTGGCACATGCGATTGGGCCACTTGCATAATGGGGCTTTGAAGATATTGCACCAGATCTCTATCAGTCTTCCCAAAAGTATGCTTGATCAAGTTGATACATGCAAGGGGTGTACTTTGGGAAAATACACAAAGTTTTCCTTTCACGTCAGAGAAAAGCATGCAAGTTTATTCTAGAGCGAGTCCATTCAGATGTGTGTGGACCATTCTCGATAGCATCCATGACCAAACACAGGTATTATGTTATGTTTGTTGATGACTATTCTCGTAAATGAAAGATATTTTTCATGCAAAAAAGGGATCAAACTTTCAAAGTTTTGTGAGTTTAAAGAATTGGTGGAGAAAGAGTTGGGAAAGAAGGTTAAAGCTCTACGGAGTGATAATGGTGGTATGTCTCAAACAATTTTAATAACTTTTGTGTAGTGGAAGGGATTAAACTAGAGTTTACGACACCCCATAACCCTCAGCAGAATAGGGTGGCAGAGAGGAAGAACATAAGCATAGTAGGGGTAGCGAGGGCGATGTTGCATGATTAGGGCCTACCACTACACTTGTAGGCTGGGGCATGCAACATAGTGGTTTATGTTCAGAACCATAGCCCACATCAGATACTTGAGATCAAGACACTAGAGGAGGCGTATTCTAGTAAGAGGCCAAATGTTGGTCACTTCGAGATTTTTGGGTCATATGTATATTACAATGTGACCAAAGATGCACGGAAGAAGATTGAGCCTACCAAAAATAGTTGGGTATATTTGTGGGGTACACTGATACACCTCACAACTATCGGGTCTACTTGCCGACTAGGAAGATGACAATGGTTCAAAGGAATGTTAGATTCGATGAGGAGAAGGCCATGCGCGTTTCCCTTGAGAGGGAGATTGAGCTACATGTGGATGAGGAGCTTTTAACTCCTAAGATTGAGGAGCCTCAAATTGATGTGGAGCAGCCACATGTAGAGGATCCGAGAGTGGAGACATCCACTCAGGTAAAGTCTTCCAAAGAGGGAAGAAAGCGCACCAGAGAGGCTAAGAGATTGTTGGATGATGCACGGGAGAATGTGGGAGCACCCACTTCCCAACATAGGCAGAGGAGGTCACTTGAGAGGTACACTGGATAAATGGATCTTATGGGCGAATGTGTTGTGACAGAGGCATCTTCCTTTAAGGAGGTAGTGCAACAGCCGGTTTGGGTTGATGCCATGGTGGAGGAGTATGACTCCATAGTTCGTAACAGTGTTTGGGATGTGGTCTCGAGACCGTAGGAAAAGTTAGTGGTGTGCTCCCGTTGGCTTTACAAGGTAAAACATGTTGCAGATGGTAGTGTGGAGAATCATACGACTAGATTTATGGCCTATGGATTTTGAGAGGTAGAGGGGATTGACTATGATGAGAACTTTGCTTCTATTGTAAGGTACTCGTCAATCAAACCTATATTGGCACTATAAGGACAGATGGGTTGGAAGATACATCAGATGGATGTAAAGACAACCTTTCTTAATGGAACGATTGAGGAAGAGGTGTACATAGAGCAACCTGAATGTTTTAAGACCTTTGACCATGAGTTGCATGTGTGCCGACTCAAGAGAGTGTTGTATGGGATGAAGCAAGCACCCCGTGCTTGGTAAATCGGGATAGATAGCTACTTCAACGGGTTGGGCTTCATTAAGAGTGAAGTGGATGTGAACCTATACCACATAGTGGTGGAAGGTAAACTGTTGATCATTGTATATGTTGATAACCTCATACTGACAGGTGATGATAAACTAATCAAATCTTGTAAGGAGGACCTTGCAAGAGAGTTTGAGATGAAGGACATGGGGCTCACGCATTACTTTCTTGGCATGGAGGTATGGCAGGGAGATGGGGAGTTTTTTGTGTCTCATGGAAAGTATGCCAACAAAATACTCAAGAGATTCCTCATGGAAAGGAGCAAACCCATGGAGACTCCTCTGGTAGGTAATTGAAGGAAGGAGGATGCTACTTCACGAAAGTGGTGGACTATTTTGTTTACAAGAAGCTTGCGGGTTCACTCATGTACTTGGTGAACACACGACCGGATATGTGATATGCAGTTAACAAACTTACTTAAGCAATGGTTAGGCCTACCAAGTTGCATTGGAAGACAACAAAGCATGTGTTGAGATACCTCGAGGGCACTTCTCAATATGGATTATAATATAGATGGACAGAGGGAGTGAAGCTTCAAGGCTTCACTAATGAATATTGGGCAGGGATTCCATCCGACCGAAAGATCACATCAGGAGGGAACTTCAACATTCGTTCAGTGACAATTTCTTGATACATTAGGAAAAAAAGGTCGGTTGCACTTAGTGCAGCAGAGGCATAGTACATGGTTGTGATTCAGGAAATGTGTGAGGCCATCTGGATGAGGAAGGTCCTGTTTGGTTTGTTGGTCAGTAAATGGATCCAACTTTGATTTACTACAATAATCAGAGTTGTATCAAACTCTCTGAAAATCAAGTTTTTCATGATCAGTCCAAGCATATTGATATCCGATATCATCATCTCAGAGATCATGTATTGAGGCAGATTATGTTGTTAGAGTATATTCCCATAGAGGAGAAATATGCATACATTTTGATAAAGGCATTATCAAGATGTAAATTCGAATTTCACATAGAAAGGACTTGGGTAGATGATAATCCCTTTCTTGTTGAGAGGGAGTGTTGATAAATGGCAACACCAAATACTAGTTTAATTTGCCCTTGAATTAAACTAAGAATTAAAATCGAATTATATTCTCATAGAAACTTGTAAATAGTTAGTTAAGTTTAATTAACATAGGAATTTGGATTTGGAAGTCTTTCTGAAGTCATGTATATGTTCTCCCTAATTTTTAGGGGTCCAGGATGAGTTTAATTTTGAGTTGTAATTAGATCACTCAGTTGACTGAGTTATGTTGAGTTAAATTAGTTCCAAATTGTTTGTGGAACTAATAGAGAGTTAACATTCATTTGGTGCACTAGTGCATCTGCAAGTGTCACTCTATTTAACTGAAGTTTCCCTCATCGGAAACTCATGCATTTCGATTCTGAGAAAGACCCAGTTGAGACTAGAGTGCATGGAGAATGTACTATCAGTTGTGTGATTTATTGAGTTGTAAATATCATGCATGCAATCAGAGAAGAACTTTTGTTTGGATTGTGCAGTTTTGGTAGTGTGAATTCCCTTTAAATATGGGCTATTCATCCTAGGAATTATGCAAGAGATTAGGGGCTTGGAGAACTACTGAATATGATAAGGATTTGGCTTGAGCTAGCTTGTGAGCTAAGAGAGTTGATCATACTTGTGCGGAATTGTTCTAGAGAGAAAAAGCTTTGTATCTTCGCTCATATTTATGATATATGCGATACAGATAGCAAGGTTTTGAGTAGTGGATTTCCCTAGATACATCTTGCGTTATGTGCCATTGATTTATCTTCTGCTTGTTCTTATTATCGTCATTGATTTATTGGATTTCTCTGGTTGAAAGTAGAAGTAGATTCTTGTCCTGTGCTTTAGTACATTGCATGAGCTTGTGAATCTAGAGGAAATTCTGCCTTGATACCCTCATAAGTTCATCTCAGCTCAGGGGTGAACTGGAGGAATTACAATTCTAGGTTGGGTGGAAAAATGTGTGGAGTTCCCAAGTATCCCTAATGATGCTATTTGAATTATCTGTTAATTTATCTTCTTGTTCTTTTATTTAGAACAACGAGACACTGATGCTTTGTTAGGAATAGTCATAAGTGGATGTTGTATTTTTGAGTTGTTCGTAGTGTATAAATTTAGTTTCATAGAATTGAATGTATTGTAGAGATGTAGGTGTTTAACGAATTGAATTATAAACTTGTAGTTGGAATTGAGATTTAGCGCGGAGACTGATTTTACTGCATTGTTGAAGCACATATATTCTGTTATACTAGATTTAGTGGCGTGAAACTAAATTCTATTACTGTGACGTGTAATTTACTGTAATTTATTGTTATAGATTTTATTTGTACACAAAGAAAATAAATAAACTATTGGTTAGACTTGTTTACACAAGTATGCCAACTTCGTAATTGAGAGGTACGGATATAGATTGAGTGCACCGATTTCAGCAACTACATGATTAGGTTTCCTCTTTTTACAAAAGATATGCTTCAGAGATAACAATTCCTTGTATCAGTGATAAGCTATTGATAAGCGCACATAAAGGAACATGTTTGAAGCCTCGAAAATTTCATCTTAGTATCATTGATTTGTTAAGGTGTAAAGTACTGACATGCACGTGACGTGTTAGGAAGGAAAACCTTCCAAAAAAAAAAAAAATTGTATGTAGATAGCTAAAATCTTGAATGAGTTCTTATCTATAGCATCGACAATATCATCAAACTAACCTCTAAACTATTCAAAGTAGCATTGGTTACTTGCTATCAAATGAAATGTGCATGGGTTGTAAAGAGAGACTAGTAATCATACGAGATGAAAGGATACCAAGAAGAAATGAATGGATCTACTTCTTTTATATAATTATACAAACTCAAATAGCAAAAAGAAAGGAAGAATGAATATGAAAGAAAATTAATTCCTTTTTCATTCACTTGGCAACAATGACATATATATTAACTATTGTGACTGATAATAAAAATAGATTGTGGATCCAATAATTTAACCATTGTAACCCATAACTTGAGAATTATATATATATATATATATATATATATATATATATATATATATATATATATATATATATATATATATATATATATATATATATAGATATATATATATAATGGAAACCTTCGACTATAAATTACATCATTGTTGCATGGAAGACTACCTGAGCAGATCATAATGAGATACATTTGTAAAGAAAGCATCGAGCTAGCCATAGTACGATACCGTCAACAGGTAACACATTGTGGGAAACCAACAATCCCTATTACAAGGCTACATAAAAATCTATTATGATTATGATAAATCATGTTGGAAAACACGATAATACAGGGTTTGCGCCCACATCATGAAGGAGTGCCCTTATAATGAGCCTGGAAAAAAATTAGAATAGACACACTGTATAACTATTACTGATTCGATAACTAAGAGCTAAGGGGAAAAAATGAGTTAAAAGAATCCATTCAACTCTTAACATTCATATTGTGCATCAGAGGGGCACACTTTATCACCATCACATAGGGAATTGTACTGGAACTTTGACAATAAACATGAACCTTGAGAAGGGAGGTGAACCAACGTGAAATCCATATGGATAGCATATCAACCTTGACGGCATCATATCGATCGTGATCAAGGAATATTGTTATGAAAGGCAACAAGAACCTATACGATAGGAGAGGAAGAACATTAACATTATGCATCAGAATCCAAAACCTTACAGAACAAAAAATGTGCCCTAATTAGAAAGGAAAAAAGAAAAAAAGAAAAAAAACCAGGAAGTAGTTAAAGCATTACATGTGTATGGAAGACGTGCCAAAGTGCAAAGTGTGAACCTTTATGCTTAGACCTTTCCAATGTAGTAACTTACAAACAAACAGTGAAAAAGTCAACACTCGTACTCACTTTAATTCACTGAGGGCGGGTGAATTCTTAATTCACTGAAAAATAAAAGGAAATATAAGGTTTCTGTGAGGAGAAATTCAAGGACAATAATGCTAACCAAGTACTTAGAGAGGGGTCATGACTACCCAAGCCCATTGAAGACACATTGTTTCGAACATTGAAAGTACCAGGCATTGACCATTGGATGAAGGAGAATTATCTTTGGCACCCCTTGTATACAAAAATGTGGGAAAATAGGAGTATAGGCAAAGATGAAGAAATCTGAGTACAATGCCTTAAGAAAAAAAACAAAAATAAGTTATAGGGAAATGCTTGTTGATTCATAAAGGAAAAACCAAATTGTAGAAGGATCCATACTATAAATAGGTAGAATTTGCTGCTAAAGGAAACTTGGAAGAAAATTAATGCTTAATATAAACTGTATAGTCAATGTATTGTTGGGTTCTGTTATATTCTTTCCACAACCAGCCCAAGTAGCTAATCGAGGGGTTAGAGGGGGGGCGGAGCCCCCTTCGTTGTGCCAATTGTGTAGCGAGGGAGGGGGGGGTCACCAGGGGTTTGAGGCATACCCGTACCCCACTTTATGGGGTTTGGGGCAGCGCCGCGGAAAATTTTGGTTTTGGACCCTTTGTTAGCTTGGGCGGACCCACCTATGGTTTTGTGCATGATTTTCGCACATGTTTTTGGTCCATGGTATTGGATGCTTCGGCATGTATAAATATGTATTATAACATTGAAAATAACATAATGAAAATCAAGCTGGTAGTCCCGGTTTTGGAATCCAGGGGAAAATCTTTGTGTATATGTGTTTGGTGTGTTATGCTCTCGCATTGTTTATTTTCTGTGTTTTAGAATTCGTATGCAAGTAATTTCTGTATGGGGTTAAAACCTACATTTGGTATCAAAGTAGATTTGGATTCAAAGGGATGCCTTTGTTTCTGAGGGGTTTCGCTCGAGCCTGTGGTAGACCCTGTTCAGTGGGAGATCTACGAAATCAATTCTGGTGGTAAAAGAAGATGGCGAGCAGTGGAAAGATAGAGATTGAGAAATTTAATGGTCGGAGTTTTGAGTTGTGGAAACTCAAGATGGAAGATCTATTGGTGAATAAATATCAGTGTATCGTGGTAAATCCGGGTACTAAACCAACGGGAGTGTTCGATGAAGAATAGAAGAAGTTGGATCAGAAGGCAAAGAGCACAATATGATTGTGTGTCTCAGATTCAGTATTGCTAAATGTATCAGGGGAAGCTACAACAAAGGCTTTGTTGTACAAGTTAGGGACTTTGTACCAATCTAAGTCTGGTGAATAAATTGTTCTTGTGGAAAAAGCTGTATAACCCAAGGATGAAAGATGGAGACTCGGTGACAGAGCATCTGAACGCATTTAATACTGTGGTAAGTCAGTTAGCATCTGTTGATATTACAATTTCAGATGAAGATAAGTGCATCATTTTGTTGTGTTATCTACCAGATTCATGGGATAGTCTGGTTATTGCAATAGGTAACAATGCAACTGCTTTGCAGTTTAATGAAATAGTCTCATCCTTGCTGACGGAGGAGATGAGATGGAACAATATGGAGAACCAGAATGGTGATGCCTTGTTTGTACAAGGACAATCCCAGAACAGAAACAAAAATAAGTCATCGAGTGGGAGATCTAAATCTAGAGGGAGATCTAAATCTCCAGGAAAACCTGTAAAGGTGGTGTGCTATAAATGCAGAAAGGAAAGGCACTACAAAAGGGACTATAAATCTAAAGCTCCTGATAAAGGAAAGGGATCTGATGATGCTCCTTCTGCAGAGGAAAAAACCACCTCAGATGAAGGTGGGGATGTGTACTTGGCTTCTTCAAGTACACATGTAGATCATGAGGCATGGTTGTTTGACTCAGGTGCATCCTTTCACTTCACTCCCCATAGAGAGTGGTTCTGCGAGTATGAGAAATACGATGGTGGTGTTGTCTTCTTAGGGGATGATAGGAAGGCTAGAATCATTGGTCGCAGAAAAGTAAAGTTGAAGTTGCAAGGTGGAAGGGTTAGAACACCTCTAGGTGTTCTACATATTCCTGCATTAGCCAGAAATAGGATTTCTGTAAGCAAGTTGGATGATGCAGGTATAAAAAAAAGTGTTCGAGAAGGATACCTGCAAAATGGTTCAGGGAGCACTGGTATTGATGCGGGGAGTTTGAATTGGAACTCTGTACAAGCTGCAATGTAGAATTGTTGTTGATGGGTGCAACAGTTCTGTGGTTCCTGAAAGTCGAGAAGAAAATCTAGTGGTCTCTGGAGAGAAAACCATGTTGTGGCATCAAAGGCTTGGACATATTACAGAGAAGGGCTTTCAAATACTTCATGGTAGAGGTATGGTAGAAGCTATGAGTAATAGCTCTCTGGATTTTGATTTCCGTGAAAATTGTGTATATGGGAAGCAGAATCAGGTGAGTTTTCCCTCTGGTAGTAAGAGGGTGAAACAAATATTAGAGCTTGTGTAGAGTGATGTGTTTGGACTTGTGAAGGTTCCATCACTGGGTAAGTCTGTGTACTATGTATCATTTATAGATGATTTATCAAGGAATACATGGATATATTTCCTTAAAAAGAAATCTGAAGTCTTTGACAGGTTTAAAGAATTTAAGGCTCTCGTGGAAAATTAGACAGAGAAAAAGATAAAGGCGTTGAGGACAAATAATGGTGGAGAGTTTTGCAGCAAGGAATTTGAAGAATTCTATAAGAAGTGTGGTATAGCACGACAAAAGACTACTCCATATACACCTCAGCAAAATGGAGTTGCAGAAAAAATGAATAAGACGTTGATGGAAAGGGCAAGAAGCATGCTCAGTGGTGCCGGGTTAGGACGAGAATTCTGGGCAGAGGCGGTGGATACTGCATGTTACCTCGTCAACAAGTCACCTTCATCAGTGTTGGAGGATAAAACTCCACAAGAGTTATGGACTGATAAGAAACCCGCTCTTTCACATCTAAGGGTGTATTTGGATGTGATGCATATGTACATGTTCCAAAGGAGAAATGAACCAAGTTGGATAGAAAATCTGAAAAATGCATCCTTATTGGGTATAAGAATGGTTTAAAGGGTTATAAGCTTTGGAACCAAATAACAAGGAAGGTTGTGTACAGCCGAGATGTGGTGTTCAGAGAGGTGAAAGATGTTATTAAACATGAAGTCCAACAAAAGGAACCTGAGAAGATAGAGTTTGAGCTAAAGGAGGAAGAATCAAACTCTACAGTAGAGTAGGAATCAGAAGATGAAGAGCCACAAACTCCAGGTGTGAGGAGATTATTTCGAGAAAGAAGGCAACCAGAAAGGTATAGTCCATCTACTTTCTGTTCAAATTTTGCTTTATCTATTACTGATGATGATCCCAGAACTATGAAAGAAGCAGTAGATTTAGAGGATGGAAAACTCTGGAAAGAGGCCATGGTTGATGAAATGGCATCTTTGCACAAAAATGAGGCTTGGGATCTGGTGGAGTTGCGGGTTGGAAGGAAGCCCATTGGCAGTAAATGGGTGTTCAAGAAGAACACAAATGTAGAATGAAAGGTGGATAAATACAAAGCTCGGTTGGTAGCAAAAGGTTTTTCCCAGGTGCCAGGAATTGATTTTGGTGATATTTTTCCTCCTATTGCAAATGTAACTTCTATTAGATTACTTTTATCTGTTTATGTTGCTTTCAATTTTGAGGTAGAACAGATAGATGTGAAGACAACATTTCTTCATGGGGATCTAGAAGAGGAGATGTACATGAAGCAACCTGAAGGGTTTGCAGTGAAGGGTAAGAAAGAATTGGTATGAAAGTAAAAGAAGTCTTTGTATGGGTTAAAATAGTCACCAAGGATGTGGTATCAGAAATTTGATACATTTATACGGGGACTTGGCTTCACCAGAAGCAAACCAGATCATTGTGTGTATTTTAAATTAATTGGTGACCATGTTATTTATCTGGTCTTGTATGTAGATGATATGTTGCTAGTTGGAAATGACAAAGAAATTATCCTGGATTTGAAAACCCAATTGTCCTCCAAATTCGACATGAAAGATCTTGGTACTGCAAACTATATTTTGGGAATGGAAACTAAAAGATATCAGGCAAAGAGGAAGCTCTGGTTAAACCAGAATAAGTATGTCGAGACAATACTGCAGAGGTTTAATATGCAGGATAGTAAACCGGTGAAGGTTCCTATTCCTGTAGTTGTAAAGTTATCTGCTAAACAATGTCCCAAGACACAAGAAGAGGAAGATATGTCTCATGTTCCATATGCAAGTGCAGTCGGTAGCCTGATGTATGCAATGGTCTGTACTAGACCAGACATTGCACATTCAGTGGAAGTATTGAGCAGGCTTATGTCAAAACCAGGGAAAGAGCACTGGACAGCAGTGAAGTGGGTTTTCAGGTATTTGCGTTGCACTAGTGATTATGGTTTGTGCTACTAAGGAAGACCAGGATTGGATAGAGTGCTGGATATTCATGGCTTTGTTGATACAGACTGGGTTAGAGACCTGGATCAGAGAATATCTACAAGTGGGTATGTGTTTAACATATTTGGAGTTGCAATCAGTCGGATGAGTAAAAAACAATCTGTAGTGGCACTATCAACTACAGAGCCAGAATACATGGCAGCCACTCATGAAAGCAAGGAAGCAGTTTGGTTGCAGAGATTGTGTTCAAGTATGGGGTTAGTACAAGAAGCTATAAGGATAGACTGTGACAACCAAAGTGTAATTTTCTTAGCAAATAACCCTGCATACCATTCAAAGACAAAGCACATTGATGTTCAATATCACTTTGTGAGGGATATGATAGAAGACAAAAAGGTGTTGCTGGTAAAGGTGGACACTTTGAAGAACACTGCAGATGCATTGACAAAATCTGTGAGCTCTGAAAAGTTTTCTTGGTGTAGAGAGACAATGGGCATTTCAGGGTTGGAAAAATGACTAAGCTCTCTTGTTGCCCCCTGTGGAAAGAAAACAACAAGTGGTAGAATGTTGGGTTGTGTTATATTCTTTCCACGACTAGCCCACATAGCTAATTGAGGGTTTAGAGGGGGGGTGGAGCCCCCTTCATTGCGCCAATTGGTAATGGGGGGGGGGGGGGGGTCATAGGGGGTTTGAGGCATACTCGTAACCCCACTTTATGGGGCCTGGAGCAGTGCCCCAGAAAATTTTGGTTTTGGACCCTATGTTGGGTTGGGTAAACCCACCTATGGTTTTGTGCATGATTTTCGCACATGTTTTTGGACGCGATTGTTTTCGATCCATGGTATTGGATGCTTCAGCATGTATAAATATGTATTATAACATTGAAAAGAACATAATGAAAAATCAAGCTGGTAGTCCCGGTTTTATGATCCAGGGGAAAATCTTTGTGTATATGTGTTTTATGTGTTATGCTCTCACATTGTTTATTTTATGTGTTTTAGAATTCGTATGCAGGTAATTTCTGTATGGGGTTAAAACCTACATGTATGAATGGAAAAATGACCAAAAAGTTACCTGCTGATGAAAATTGTCCACAGGGAAGCTACACTTCGAGAAAGCAAGACTATCCTTCTAACTTGTAGTCACGCGCACCGATAGGCTGGTTGAACAGGTATTTCGACAAAGCAGAAGAACACAAATAACAAACAGAGGGGAAGTCAGAGGTAATTCACAAAGGAAATGTGAAAGAAAGCCCAGAATACAAATTTGATTCAATACTGAGGATGGGAAACCATTACCTTCAATGGATGAGAGGGGTCAACAATGTCATGACTATAGAGCACATGACTTTGACTTCGCCAATAGACTTTACTTTCACATTTGATATGCCAATTAGTATATAAAAATGACACAGATCTACCTATATCAACCATATTTAGCAATGTAGTTGTACTAGCTATGCATATTAATGAAATTTCTAACTAATTAATACTTGTATGATTAAAAATTTCACTTTCATCCACCTACATTCTCCATTATTTATAATTTCCAATTCTAAATCTCTCGTTAATCTCCATTATTATTCTCTTTTCAAATGACATTATTTTTAATTCTATTATATCTTTCTATTTTCATGTTTATATTTTAACAAATCGTCAAAAATAAAAATTCATATGGTTAGGATCCTACAACTTAAAATTTATGTTTTGTATTATATAATGCAATCGACTCATGGTATAAGAGCAAGCCTTTTCTTATGATTATTATTTCTTTTCAACTAACCATTATTTTTAATTCTATTATATCCTTTTATTTTGCTCTTTATATTTTATAAAATCGTCAAAGATGAAAATTCATATGGATAGGATTCTAAAACTTAAAAACCTACAACTTAAAATCCTACATTCTAGTGGGAGGCTGGAAAAGTCTTGTAACTTCGAAGATGAAAATGAATGATGAGACATCGTGGATATAATCTCCAAAACTATTTTGATTTTAGTGATTGATTCTAGGTGTAGCTATTGGAAATCTTATAGAGTGCAAGCACAAGTTTAATAGATTCTCTTGGACTGAAATAGTAATCATTATAAAATTGACCTATTTCATGTTATTTCTTAGGTTGTTATAGGTTTTGAGGTAAATGAAAGGGATTCTTATGTTCATTAAGTTTTCTATTATATCATTCCATACAGTAACACCATCATAACCAAATAGAATAAATTGTTTATGAAGTCTATAAATTCTACACAACATTATTAATTAAAGGTGTTTGAACATTGAATTTGGACATTGAGAAGATCTATCTTTAATTAGTTGAGCATAAATTAGTTCTTACATTTACGTTGGAGTCCAAGAGAATAGAGAGAGCGCGCTGCAGTAAATAATTTGCATTGGGTAGATAAAAACAACTGTTTATTTGAATTAACAGCCATAGTAAGTGGTTTACTTATTAGCGTAACGGACATGAATCAAATACATCCAATGATCAGTGGTGATCCAAAAAATAAATGATGAGAAGAAAACAATCTGAAATTAACAATGATACCAAGTGGTTTACTTATTAGCGTAACGGACATGAATCCAATACATCCAATGATCGGTGGCGATCCAAAAAATAAATGATGAGAAGAAAACAATCTAAAAGCACAAACGAATCCTGACAATGGCGCTCACTCAATATTGAAGTGAGAAGGTATCTGTGTATGCCTACAGCGAGGCCATGGCGAATAAAAGAGATCCTCCAAGGAGGGCAACACCCATGCGGTATGAAGGGGAGGTTGTGCTCTCTCCATTTGTCAATGACGATGGTGTTTGCACTGCAGTCAGCATAGTTGTGGATGATGGGGAAGGCATTCCAACAGTTGCGTTGTGGGAGCAGTCAATGACGAGGAAGGCAATCCAACAGTTTGTGCGGTGGGAGCCGCCGATGATGGGGACGACGATTGAACAATTTGTGTAGTGGGAGGGGCCGATGATGATGAAGAAAGGGCCGGCGAGTGGGATGGTGTCGGAGAGGCCGATGATGATGGAGAACAGGCGTGCGAGGGGGATGGCACTATTCTGTTCTTCTTTGAAGCAGATGTGGCGCTGGCAGAGTAGTGACATGTGATTCCGCAGATGTAATACTTGGCAACCGTGTTGTGCAATGTAATGTTATCATTTCCACTGGTGTGTATTGCCAACGGATTACTAGTGGTGCATGTTGGGGATTTTTCTGGTAAAATCCAAAAAACAAAATAAACTGAACACAGATACAATGCTCTGTTTTTCTGCCACAGGATCTTTTGCACAGGGAAGCTATTTTTGACTTAGAGAAACAGAGTTTTTCTACACCCCAAAAAAAAAACTTTTCATTCATCAATATGACTGCCTTTTACAAAAAAAGATCTTCCTCTTAACAGAGGGATTACAAAATTACAAAATTGATGTTACACAAAGGTCTTCCTCACGTAGAGGGATTCACCAACACTGCTTCAGATGCAGTTCCACAAACAACAAAAGAGTCTTCCTCAAACAGTGGGATTAACCAGAGATTATGCTGAAGAGCATCTTCCTCTTGACAGAGGGATTCACCAGTCTATGCTAAAAAGAATCTTCCTCTTGACAGAGGGATTCACCAAGAGACTGTGCTGAAAAGCACCTTCCTCTTTAACAGAGGGTTTCACCAAAAATACATTTCAACCAACAAAAATTTACTCTGTTTTCCTCCTGAGATTTTACACTGCTGTGTGTAAAATCTCATTTACATTTACTGCTATAAAAACAAAGTCTTACATTTACTGTTGTAAAGAACTTTTACATATACTCCTGTAAAAAGAACTTTTACATTACATTCACTGTGAGGTGAAAAACCATTTCTTTACTCACACCATTTACACTGTTGTGTAATACAATTCTTCATCCGCTCGCAGCTTGCTTCCCTTCGTTTGAGCAACCAAAAAAAATTTACATTTCAACCTCTGTTTTATAATACTCCGTGTTCCCTTTTTTTTCACACTGCTGTAGTGAGCCCCTTTTCATTTCATCCTTTGCGTTGCTCCCAGTTTTACATTGCATATCCAATAAACAACATAACAAAAAAATATACGCGCTGCTGCGCTTTTCATATATTCTTCACAAAAGAAATCAACACATAATTTATGCACTGCTGTGCATCTCCCCTTGGTTGTTCGCTGCTGCAAATTGTCACTTTTATTCCATGTGCAAAAAATTACAGCTGCCCCTTTTCGTTTCATTCATTATCCAAATGAACCCAAAACAAAAATATATATGATATTTTTTTTATATTTTGAGGTATGCTCCCGTGTAATAAAATTTCACAAACAATCTACGAACACCATTTAATTCTCAGCATGGCGAAGGTACTTCATAAATTAATTCACTGACAAGTCAGCGGTCAAAACAAAAGTTTGTTTTACTCCACGCAATATTAACTGCAGGCTTGTACACAGCTTCGACTTTGATCAACAGTGGACAGCCATCCTTGCAATCGGACGGTTGACAGTGATTTCGGGAGGCCCTACCATGCTGAATGTTATGTCCCGATGGAAGGGTGGTTTTGAAAACATACATAGGATCACACATCCAAAACTCATTGCATCGGGTGAGATTTACGGAATACCACCTTTCATGAAAAGTGGTCCGATAAGTGTCAGTGGTTTTCCTGAGCTGTTTTCTTGCTGCGTGCTGGCTGATTTGGCAACTGACTGTGCTGTCGTCACTGTCCGCGTCCGCCAACACTGCACACAGTTGGAATTAATATTCCAACACTCCCCTTTAATTTCAACTGTTGTGCTCAAGCACTCCAATCACGTAATATCCTCTTTCTCTCTGCCTTAGGCAAGATTTCCAATCTTTGCATCTCCAAGCTATCCTGCAACCTTTTCTTCTCTGCTCTTATGGAAAATTCAATTTCATATCTCTTCCCTATAAGAAGATCTTCAACAAAAAAAAATCTTCATGCTGCTGCATTTTTCATATTCACACTACTGTGTGTGTGTTTTTTTTTTTACTACATATTCTCCAACAACAAAAACAAGACTTACATTACCCTTTTCACTGCTGTGTGAAAAATTTCATAATTGCACTGATGCGTGCTTCCGTTTTCTACATTACATGCTCCTCCTTCATTTTACTCTGTTGTGTAAATTCTTCATTTCATTTTATTTTTTATTTTACTCACCTTCTGTTGCGTTTTGTTTCGCACTGTTGTGCGTTTCTTCCCCTTTTTCTTATCGCACTGCTGCGCCTTCACTTTCATTACATTACATTGAACAATAAAGAGAACTTACCTCACACTTCTGTGTGTAATGTATTACAATACAACAACAAAAAAATTTCATGCAGCCCCTGTTTTTATCCTCTTCGCACTTCTGTGCATTTCATTCCCCTATAAGAAGATTTTCATCAAAGAATGACTGTTAATATGGTTCAGCAATAATGATCAAGAATTACATGCTCCCCCTAACTGTATGCATCATCTCTTTTTGGTAGAGTCTTCTCAAAAGAAACTTAGATTGACTGGGAGCTCAAAGGAGTTTCGGACTGTATTTCCTTCCTTCTCCATACTTGTGTAACTTTCTTCTTTTGCATGGATCTAGCTTGTGTAAGAGCCCATGTTAAGTTACAATCACGTGTCATACGCCCAATGTTATGACACTTGAAACATTCTACATTTTTCATGAATAAGATTTCATGATTTCTTCCTGTAAAATTGTTTCTTGGAGGTTGACGGAGACCATAACATCTATCTCTATGAGATGCTCTACAGTCTTTTTCCATATGACCAAAGTTTGAACAAGAATAACAATAATCAAAAAATGAACTTTGGTACCTGGGAGATGGAGGTTTCCTTGATGTACATCTGAATCCTTTCTGCCTTGATATCCTTTGATGATAACCATTGCCTCTTACCTCTTTGACATCATCAACATTTCTTCTTGGAGCTGGTTTTCTATTTGGAGTAGGATTTCTTCTATTGTAGCCTTGATCTTTCTCCTTGCCTTTGCTGGAACTAGGAGCATCACAATTTCTCTCTGCCTTCTTCACATCTCTTTTGCTTAAAGCATTTCCATTCTTGTTTGAGGGTTCACCTTCATACCCGAGTCCTGATTTATCAGATGGAGATCTGTGATAGCTAAGCATGTCATCGAAGGCTTGAGAGCTCCTCATGATTTTGTTCATCCCTTCAACCTTTTTTCTGAGGAGGACAATCTCTTCTTCCAATCTTTCACACTCATTATTCTTCTTTGTAAGTTGTTCCTCAGTTTCTTCCTTGCTACGAGTAGCTTCAGCTGCTATTATTTTAAGGGAGATATTATCTGACTTCATTTTGGAGATTTCTTCATTCTTTGCTTGACTGCTCTCCATTTTCTTCTCAGCTTCTTGTGCCTGTTTCCTGGCTTCTTGTAATTCAGACTTAAGGGAGGATACCTCTACCTTGTACTATCCAATCTCTTCTACAAGTTTGTTCACTCTCTTGTGCCTTTGTTCAAGTTGACTTGACAAGGTATCTTCCTACTTCTTTGCTTTATTCAATTGATTTGTCATGGATATGACTTCTTCATGATGCTTCCTTTTGCTTTGATCAAGTTCCTTCTTAAGCTTGGTGAGCTCTTCATCCCTTTCTTGTACTTGAAGCTTGATGAGGTCAACCTTCTCATTTTCAGCTTCTATGATGGGTTTAGAATTTCCTTCTTGACTAATGGTCATGGTCAGTGCTCCCTTTGCGTGAAGGTCATGAAGTCTGTCCCATATATCCTTTGCTGATGAATATTTTCCTAAATTCTTCTTTACAGAATCAGGCAGTCCATCCAAGATTGTCTTTGCTGCTTTTGCATTGTACTCCTTGGATTCTCTATCCATCTTGCTATCATCAATCACTAATTCACAAATTTCAATCCCTTCAGACTTTAAGAAAATCCTCATTTTTATTTCCCATATACAAAAGTTCCCATTGAACCTTGGAGCCTCAAATAGAATGCTTTCAAATAGATTATCTTCTATTTTAGTAGTAGAGGGAGACACAACCTTAGGAGGATTGGAGACTTTCTTCCTTGACCTTGCCATTCTTAACTATGCTTAAAATACTTGACTGTGTTCTTAAAACAACTAACTGTCTTCAGCAGCTACACAAAGAAAGACTTTGAGGAATACCTGGATTCTTTTGCCTGAGACTTCACTCTGCTGGAGAAGTTGTTGCGGCAAATAAACTCCTTCCTTCAGCTTCTTTGTCACCTTCAAAGAGCCTAGATCAGCTCTGATACCATGATGGAAATTTCTGGTGATTTCAAACAAAATACTGATGATCCAGGTGGATATTGGTGGCCACCTGCCAAGTCCACCTAGACCCCCACCATTGTCCCTCTTGACATTTTCAGTTTCCTTAATTATAGCACAATTTACTATTTTTAGCAGTTTTCGGGTCCTAAACTTCCGGAGCCGTTTTGAGGCCCTAAACGACGTTTTTTGGGAAATCCCGCTATTTGCGTTATAGTCCTTAGAAAGATATTTTCAACGGGCTATCATGCGCGTAAAACGGAGATCGTATGCCAAAGTTACGACCCCGGGAAGTTGATGTACCAATTTACCCAAACGGGGCCCATAGTTTGGCGTTTTCATCTTCTAGGGTTAGGTTTTGGAATGTTAAGGGTTTTCCATTGTTTCTCAATAATAAATAGGCCTTTGAGCCTCATTGTAAAGACAGTTCGAAACAGTTCAGAGGCATGTAGCCGACACATCTCTTCTCAGAGATAAGCTACCATCGCCCTAGCTGGGTTATTTCTATTTGTAAGCATATTTCAGTATTCTCCATTAATTAAATGAAGTATTATTTCCGCGGCATCTCTGTTTTTATGGTTATCGCATATTATTATTTCTGTTGCATCTCTGTTTTTATGGTTATCGCATCTCTGTATTTATGGTTATCTCTGTAATCTATTACGTTCCTGCTTAAATCCGGATCAGTGGTATCAGAGCGGTCTGCTTTTTCTCTGTTTTTCTTTGCATGTCCCCAACGAGGTCGGGATATAAGGAGTTAGGGCTTGAACTGGTCGAACCTTTGCAAGACCAGCCTCGCAAATCTCGACGTCCTCCCATGGCGGATGAGAAGAAAGACGAGGGGGCAGGAGATCCTATCAAAATCTTGCTCGAAGAAGCGCTCGAGCGGCAAAGGAACGCGATGATGGATAGCTTTGCGCAGATCCTTCAGCAGCTACCCAGAGGCGACGCATCGGCTTCCAACAGCTACTCTGGAAACGCCACACCGTTTAAGGTACAAGTTAATTTTGAAATCCCCATCTTCGAGGGTCAAATAGACGCAGATGCCGTAGATAAATGGTTAAATCTGCTAGATGGGTATTTTTCTGTTCACGAATTTTCAAGTCGGGAGAAGATTGTTTTCGCTCTTCTCAAAGCAGCCCCCCACGTCAAGGACTGGTGGGAAACCTATTGCGAGCAGAAGGATGAAAGTACAGGCTCACTATTTTCAACCGCACCCACTTGGAATGACTTCCGGGATGGCATCAAGGAGCAGTACTACCCCGTCGGAAGCTATGAGGACAAATACATCAAATGGACCACACTGCGGCAGGGACGAGACCAAGATGTGCCGGAGTTCACAAACATTTTTCATACCCTTCGCACACAGTTGGGTATCAAAGATTCTGAGCTGCATCTGGTACTCAAATACCGCGGCTGCCTACACAGATACATCCAGGAAGAGATGGAGTTCTTGAACATCTCCTCACTCGGCACAGCATACCGATACGCTGTCAAAATCGAGCAAAAGTTCAAACAGAAGAAGCGAGACTTTGGATCTGCAAATCCAAAGCCCAAAGGACAAAGCCAAGGCGGGGTGACCCAAGACAACCCGTCGAAGCTGCAAGAAAAGAACAACACCACGAAGCCGAAGAAGGACACAGGAAAGTGGTGTGAGTTCCACAAGAGTCCCACTCATAACACAAGTGAGTGTCGGACCAAGCAGTCGCTGGTGGCCGAGTTGAAGGCTTCCGAATCAGATGCATGTTCCGACTCTGAGTCAGAACCCGACAAGGGGAATGACAAAGGGAAGCAGATTATTGATGCGGATCCGAGCGCCACTGTTGCTACTGCCAAGATCTAGAAAAATGAGCCCGAAGATCCAGAGGAGGGGGAACGTCTTTTCCACTCACAGATGTGGGTGAAGGGTTCGCCGCTGCAATTCATTGTCGATAGTGGCAGCCAAAAGAACCTCATTTCAGCAGAGGTCGTGAAGTGGTTGGGCCTACCAACTACACCACACCCACAGCCGTACACTATCGGTTGGCTTCACGAAGGACGAGATCTCAAAGTTCGCCAGCAGTGCCGCCTTCCCTACAGCATCAAGCCCTTCACAGACGAGGTATTGTGTGATGTTACACCTCTGGATGTTTGTGATGTACTATTAGGCCAGCCATACTTGTGGAGGCGACATGCTGTGTATGAGTCAAGGCCTCGCGCTGTCATCATTTCTTTGGATAATTCATTATACAGGATACCAGAGGTAGCCCCACCTACCGCCACCTCTTTGATCACTGCTAAGAAAGGCAGCAAGCTCATCTCACAGACTAGGAAATTTATTTTCTGTCTGGTTCGTTCCCAAAGTAAGGGGAAGATCGTTGCTACATCCATGACCCCCGCGAAGGGTTCCTCCACACAGCAGCAGCAACAGAGGGATACAGTCATGACAGAACACAGGAACAACTTCTCGTTACCTGGAGGGGTACCACACAAGTTTCAGGTGGGTGACAAAGTCTGGTTGCATTTACAAAAGGAACGCCTTACTGGAGCCTATCGGAAACTGAGACCACTCCGATATGGTCCCTACACCATTACTAAGGCTGTGGGAGACAATGCATTTGAACTCAGCATTCCCCCATTCCTTGGCCTGCACCCAGTGTTCAATGTGGACCGCATTTGGCCATACTTTCCACCATTGCTAGATACATCCGGCATTGCAGAATAGCTCACCCCCACAGAATTAAATCCAGATTGCATGGAACAAGCTGCAACTGATCGAATCATGGACACACAGATCAAGAATACTCGCCGACAGAATATTCAACTGTATCGAGTTGTCAAAGCAGGCCAACTCCTTCACAATGGCAAGTGGCTCACCAGGGACCAAGTTCAGCAAAAGTTTCCCCATCTCATGGAGGAACTCAACGCAATGGGGACCATTGCTTCCTAAGGGGGAGGAATGATCCAGGTGGATATTGGTGGCCACCTGCCAAGTCCACCTAGACCCCCACCATTGTCCCTCTTGACATTTTCAGTTTCCTTAATTATAGCACAATTTACTATTTTTAGCAGTTTTCGGGTCCTAAACTTCCGGAGCCGTTTTGAGGCCCTAAACGACGTTTTTTGGGAAATCCCGCTCGCGATTTTTTAGATAAAAATCGTTGTTTGCGTTATAGTCCTCAGAAAGATCTTTTCAACGGGCTATCATGCGCGTAAAACGGAGATCGTATGCCAAAGTTACGACCCCGGGAAGTTGATGTACCAATTTACCCAAACGGGGCCCATAGTTTGGCGTTTTCATCTTCTAGGGTTAGGTTTTGGAATGTTAAGGGTTTTCCATTGTTTCTCAATAATAAAAAGGCCTTCGAGCCTCATTGTAAAGACAGTTCGAAACAGTTCAGAGGCATGTAGCCGACACATCTCTTCTCAGAGATAAGCTACCATCGCCCTAGCTGGGTTATTTCTATTTGTAAGCATATTTCAGTATTCTCCATTAATTAAATGAAGTATTATTTCCGCGGCATCTCTGTTTTTATGGTTATCGCATATTATTATTTCTGTTGCATCTCTGTTTTTATGGTTATCGCATCTCTGTATTTATGGTTATCTCTGTAATCTATTGCGTTCCTGCTTAAATCCGGATCAACTGAACAGAGCAGAACAATGCTCTGATACCACTGTTGGGGATTTTTCTGGTAAAATCCCAAAAACAAAATAAACTGAACATAGAGACAATGCTCTGTTTTTCTGCTACAGGATATTTTGCACAGGGAAGCTATTTTTGACTTAGAGAAACAGAGTTTTTCTACACCCAAAAAAAAAACTTTGCATTCATCAATATGACTGCCTGTTACAAAAAAAGGTCTTCCTCTTAACAGAGGGATTACAAAACTGCTGTTACACAAAGGTCTTCCTCACATAGAGGGATTCACCAACACTGCTTCAGATGCAGTTCCACAAACAACAAAAGAGTCTTCCTCACACAGAGGGATTCACCAGAGATTATGCTAAAGAGCATCTTCCTCTTGACAGAGGGATTCACTAGTCTATGCTAAAAAGAATTTTCCTCTTGACAGAGGGATTCACCAAGAGACTGTGCTGAAAAGCACCTTCCTCTTTAACAGAGGGATTCACCAAGAGACTGTGCTGAAAAGCACCTTCCTCTTTAACAGAGGGATTCACCAAAAATACATTTCAACCAACAAAAATTTACTCTGTTTTCCTATGTGTAAAATCTCATTTACATTTACTGCTGTAAAAACAAAGTCTTACATTTACTGCTGTAAAGAACTTTTACATATGCTCCTGTAAAAAGAACTTTTACATTACATTCACTGTGAGGTGAAAAACCATTTCTTTACTCACACCATTTACACTGCTGTGTAATACAATTCTTCATCTGCTTGCAGCTTGCTTCTCTTCATTTGAGCAACCCAAAAAAATTTACATTTCAACCTCTGTTTTATAATACTCCGTGTTCCCTTTTTTTTCACACTGCTGTAGCGAGCCCCTTTTCATTTCATCCTTTGCGTTGCTCCCAATTTTACATTGCATATCTAATAAACAACATAACAAAAAAAATATACGCGCTGCTGCGCTTTTCATATTCTTCACAAAAAAAATCAACACATAATTTATGCACTATTGTGCATCTCCCCTTGGTTGTTCGCTGCTGCAAATTGTCACTTTTATTCCATGTGCAAATAAAAATTACAGCTACCCCTTTTCGTTTCATTCATTATGCAAATGAACCCAAAACAAAAATATATATGAGATTTTTTTTATATTTTGAGCCATGCTTCCGTGTAATAAAATTTCACCAACAATCTACGAGCGCCATTTAATTCTCAGCATGGGGAAGGTACTTCATAAATTAATTCACTTACAAGTCGGCAATCAAAACAAAAGTTTGTTTTACTCCACGCAATATTAACTGCAGGCTTGTATGGAGCTTCGGCTTTGATCAACGGTGGACAGCCATCCTTGCAATCGGACGGTTGACAGCGATTTCGGGAGGCCCTACCATGCTAAATGTTATGTCCCGATGGAAGGGTGGTTTTGAAAACGTACAGAGGACCACGCGTCCAAAACTGATTGCATCGGGTGAGATTTACGGAATACCACCTTTCGTGAAAAGTGGTCTGATAAATGTCAGTGGTTTTCCTGAGCTATTTTCTTGCTGCGTGCTGGCTGATTTGGCAACTGACTGTGCTGTCGTCGCTGTCCGCGTCCGCCAACACTGCACGCAGTTGGTATTAATATTCCAATAGTGCACAAATCGTACACTGCCTTGTTCACAACCAACACAGTGTACGTTCCGGGCGTGTATTTGAACACTGCATTATATTCAATTATCACTCATTAATATATATCTTCAGTTGCAACAGTATCATTTGTGATTTTACATACCGAATTTTTCGCCCACAACAAATGTTTTGCCAGAAGCCCAGGTCCTATAGTTGACGCCCATATTCCACTGTGCACCGTCGCAGACGGTGTAGTCAGTAGCCAAACAATTGAATGGCAAAACCGTCATCACCATTGCCATCACAATTACAATCCACAGTCTCTGCTGCTCCATATCTCCCGCTAAAATTACTGCCAATATCCATATCTCCCGCTAAAATTACTGAAAAGCCACAAATGAAAATTTCTAAGAAGATACATGAGAAGGTCACTGCGTTCTACCATCAAAAGTAAATGGTTATACAACAATACAGATGGGCATCTAAACAAGAGACCATGGAAATATCATTGAAGAAAGATCAAAGACCATACGATATATTGCAAAGAATTATCGAAGCGATTTTGATGGTGCAGCCGCTGCTGGTTCCGAGATAGCTCTTTTGATGAACTAAGCGAAGTATTTTTGTTTCAAAAAGATTGGATATATACCACTCCCGACGCGTTTGGTATTAGCTTAAAGTCTTCCAAAGGCAACCATATCAATGGTCAAAAGTTGGCATTTTAATATAATGGATATAGCACAGGCGACCCACAAAATCTCTGGAACATACCCATGAGGTTCCCTTTCCCACGAGGGAAGCTCCAATTTTCTTACCACCCAATCAAGTTTAAGGGCGAACGACATCCACCAAAAACACGTATAAGCAGTTGGTTTGAATACGTCTTCCTCTAGTCATTCATTTACCCGAATATTTACACGACATTACATACAAGGCTCTAGAGAGCCTTTATATTATTATTATTACTTTTTTTATGGAATATATTATTAATAGTTGATTACGATTTAATAACTTTTTAAAGATAGTTAGCTTTTCTTAACTAATAATAATAATAATAATATATAAATAAATAAAACAATAAATAATAAAGAATCATTTTTCAATTTTTTTGGGGTTTTGGAACAATTGGTTCTACTTAATATGTGAAAGTAGAGAGGAGAAGCATTTATTCTTTTTAGAACAGAATGCTGAGAGACAAAGGAGTCACTGGGAGTAGTAGTTGATTAAGGGTTTGAGGATGACCAATTATAAAAATATTTTGTGGAGAGTCATCCTAAAAACATTGTTGCGGTCAGTGGAAATGGGATAGTACAACCACTCTAAATTATCCAATAAGAAATATTATCACTTACAAGTAAGTCTTTTCATTTAATTATCTCTTAAATTATGTGCTAGTTAGATGAATATTTATGTGTTGATATTTTTATAACATAGATTGATGTAAACTCTTTATGTTTAATTCTGAGTCATTATATCACTACTTTTGTCTACCCAGACCTTTCAACTTAGTGTCCATTTTTCCCACAAGGTAGTCTAAAATACATTGAGAAATCTTGTGTCCATGTCTACAACAATTCTTCTTGGTATCTCAAAATGCACCAAGATCTATCCAAAGAAAAAATTTACCTCTTCTTGCCCACTAATGGTATTTTCACAAGGCACCAAACACACATTTTATTGAACCTATCAACTACCACAAATAGGTAGTCATATCCCTTCCTTGTTGTTGGAAACTCTCCCATAAATTACAGGGAAATGTTTTTCAAAAGATGAAATGTTTTTCAAAAGATGAGTGAATATAGGTAAGGGATGATATAAACCCTATTTCTTGTTCTTAGGCTTGTTGGTACATCAAAACATGCATCGTCTTATAAACTTAGCTGCATCTTCTTACGTCTTGAGCCAATACACATACCTTTGTATCTTCCCTACACTAAATCGCCCTACAACTTTGGAGGTGTGAGACTTCTAATCAACCATACTCACTCACCTTTAGGAACACATAGCTTATCCATCATTTAGAGTAACTCCTCGTGGAGATGGTAGTCAACAATGTCGTGGCCATAGTGCATAGGACTTTGACATTGCCATTATACTTTACTTTCACCTTTGATATGCTAATTAACGTATAAAAATGACATAAATCTATATTTATCAACCATATGTAGTAATATGGTTGTGCTAGTTATACATATTACCGAAATTTCTAACTCTCTAATACTTGTATAATTACAAATTTTATTTTGATCCATCTACATTCTCCATTGTTTGTAATTTCCAATAATAAATCTCAAACTAATTTATATTTTTATTGTCTTTTCAACTAACAAGTATTTTTAATTCTATTATATCTTTCTATTTTCTTATTTATATTTTATAGAACCCTGAGAGATGAAAATTCATATGGTTAAGATCCTTAAACTTAAAATCTTACAACTTAAAGGTGAAATTTATGTATTGTGTTATACAATGAACTCATGGTATAAGCTCAACGTTTCTCTTATGGCTAATATCACTCGAGATGTAACATGAAATTTATATTTGAAGTAAGAATTACATTGGAACGGTGTTTGATATCGTTTGAATTCGTTCGCTATCATACCTTAGTTTATTGAGAGAAGAAACGTGATGCTCACGAGGGTTATTTTCTTCTTTATATTGTATATTTTATATTTTCAAAGATGGAAACTGTGGTCTCCTCTCTTATATCAATGGGTCTAGTATTGGATCATATTTGAAAAATGAAGATTCCACATATCTAAGATATCATATGACTTTATTGAACCAGTTTTAGGAGCAAGGCATGAGTGTCCATCTGGTGATGATGTGGCCTATTCTATGAAACTATTTATTTCCATTGATTTTTATTTGCCGTGGTATTTTTGAACCGACTAATAATTTGTTGATTCCTAGGTTAAACAATAATCTACAACCTTCAATGATTGATTGTAGAATAATAGTGCACTATCAATGATTGTAATCTAACTTGTATGACAATGTTGACTTGAACAACAGGATAGGGGTAGCCTTTATCAATGTGATTTGCTATTAAAAGGCACGTATACATTCTAGTGGGAGGTTGGAAAAGTCTTGTAACTTCGAAGATGAAAATGAATGATGAGACATCATGGAGATAATCTCCAAAACTATTTTGATTTTAGTGATTGATTCTCGGTGTACCTGATGGAAATATTATATTGTGTCCATCTTGGTGATGATGTGACCTATTCTATGAAACTATTTATTTCCATTGATTTTTATTAGCCGTGGTATTTTTGAACCGACTAATAATTTGTTGATTCCTAGGTTAAACAATAATCTTCAACCCTCAATGATTGATTGTAGAATAATAGTGCACTATCAATGATTGTAATCTAGATTGTATGACAATGTTGACTTGAACAACAAGATAGGGGTAGCCTTTATCAATGTGATTTGCTATTAAGAGGCACGTATACATTCTAGTGAGAGGTTGGAAAAGTCTTGTAACTTCGAAGATGAAAATGAATGTTGAGACATCATGGAGATAATCTCCAAAACCATTTTTATTTTAGTGATTGATTCTAGGTGTACCTGATGGAAATATCATAGTGTGCAAGGACAAGTTTATTACATTCTCTTGGACTCAAATAGTAACCATTGACCTATTTCATGTTATTTCTTAGGTTGTTATAGGTTTTGAGCTAAATGAAAGGGATACTTATGTTCATTAAGTTTACTATTATATCATTCCATACACTAACACCATCATAACCAAATAAAATAAATTGTTTATGAAGTCTATAAATTCTACACAACATTATTAATAAAAGGTGTTTGAACATTGAATTTGGACATTGAGAATATCCATCTCTAATTAGTTGACACTAAATTAGTTCTTACATTTACGTTGGAGTCCAAGAGAATAGAGAGAGCGCAGTACTCTGCTGCAGTAAATAATTGGCATTGCGTAGATAAAAACAACTGTATATTCGAATTAACAACGATATAAGTGGTTCAAATTTGATGATAGTTTACATGCAGATTTTGCGTTATGAATCATAACAGCTTACAAATAACTAGTATTCCTACAAATGGGAAGAAACACTAACATGATATTGGTTTACTTATTAGCGTAAGGGACATGAATCCAATACATCCAATGATCAGTGGTGACCCAAAAGATAAATGATGAGAAGAAAACAATCTGAAAGCACTAACGATCGTGACGATGGCACTCACTCAATATTGGAGTGAGAAGGTATCTGTGTATGCCTACAGCGAGGCCATGGCGAATAAAAGAGATCCTCCAAGGAGGACAGCACCCATGCGGTATGAAGGGGAGGCTGTGCTCGCCCCGTTTGTCGACGACGATGGTGTTTGCACTGCAGTCGGCGTAGCTGCGGATGATGGGGAAGGCGTTCCAACAGTTGGCGTTGTGGAAGCGGTCGATGACGGGGAAGGCGATCCAACAGTTGGTGCGGTGGGAGCGGCCGATGATGGGGACGGAGATTGAACAGTTGGTGTAGTGGGAGGGGCGGATGATGATGGAGAACGGGCGGGCGAAGGGGATGGCGCTGTTCCGTTCTTTGAAGCAGAGGCAGCGCCAACGGTGATAGTGACCTTCATGCCGGCGGAGCAGTGACCTGTGATTCCGCAGATGTAATACTTGGCACCCGTGCTGTCCAATGTAATGCTATCGTTTCCACTGGTGTGTGTCACCAACGGATTACTAGTGGTGCACGAATCGTACGCCGCCTTGTTCACCACCAGCACAGTGTGCGTGCCGGGCGTGTATTTGAACACTGCATGATTATATTCAATCATCACTCGTTAATATATATCTTCAGTTGCAACAGTATCATCAATCGTACGCCGCCTTGTTCACCACCAGCACAGTGTGCGTGCCGGGCGTGTATTTGAACACTGCATGATTATATTCAATCATCACTCGTTAATATATATCTTCAGTTGCAACAGTATCATCAAATATTCATTTCGGGTCTAATTTGCTATAATTTGTGATTTTACATACCCAGTTTGTCGCGTACAACAAATGTTTTGCCGGAAGCCCAGGTCTTATAGTTGACGCCCAGATTCCACTGTGCGCTGTCGCCGACGGTGTAGTCAGTAGCCAAACAATTAAATGGCAAAACCATCATCGCCATTGCCATCACAACTACAATCCACAGTCTCTGCTGCTCCATATCTCCCGCTAAAATTACTGCCAATATCCGCAATGCGAACAAACAAATTAAAAAGCCATACATGAGAATTTTCAGAAGGTCACTGCGTTCTACCATCAAAAGTAACAGGTTATACAACAATACAGATGGGCATATCTAAACAAGAGAGCATGGCAATATCATTGAAGAAAGATCAAAGACCATACGATATATTGCAAAGAATTATCGAAGCGATTTTGATGGTGCAGCCGCTGCTGGTTCCCAGATAGCTCTTTCGATGAACTAAATGAACTATTTTTGCTTCAACTTATTGAATGGGAAGATTGGATATATATGAGCCAGATCAAAAAGATTGGATATATAGCACTCCCGACGCGTTTGGTAGCCGGCTTAAAGTCTTCCTTCCAAAGGCCACCATATCAATGGTCAAAAGTTGGCATTATAATATAATGGATATCTCACAACGGACCCACAAAATCTCTGGAACATACCCATGAGGTTCCTGGTTTATGATTCCGAGGAAAGCTCCAATTTTCTTCCCACCCAATCAAGTTTAAGGGCGAAAGAAGTCCACCAAAAACACGTGTAAGCATTTTGGTTTGAATACGTCTTTCTGTGGTTATTGATTTGCTGGAATAGTTTATGGAGGTTCCTTTATATGTTTCGCCAGAATAGTTTACAAGGAAAATGGTTCTTATAATATTACAAGGAAAATGTCAACAAATGGCGACCACCCATGCGTTGCCAAGAAATGATGATTGCTCTCTATTGCAAATAGCTACCCGAGTAGCTTAGGGCGTAGTCAACAACATTTTTCCTTTGAATCTTTCTGGTTACACAATCATTATAGAACACGTATTCATCTTACCTCTTCCCATCTAACTTATGTAAATGTTATTCTATATTTTGTCAATGGGCAAATGGTGTGTAAATGCTCTTCTATATTTTGTCAATGGGTAAATGGTGTGTAAATGCTCTTCTATATTTTGTCAATGGGTAAATGGTGTTTGGCGTTTTAATTTGATTCCTTGGGAGTATGGTTGGTTTACTTTTCTATTTGGACTCAATTTGTCCAAACGTAAAGTGATACGTTGATCCTTTATAAGAAACAGTATATAGATTGCTTTTCTCTCCACTTTTTCCAACTAGATTCAATTTGGCAAAACACGAATTTGCAAAAAGCTTTGCTAAAGCAATATGGGAAAATGAATATAATTTAATTTCTTTTCCATTAATTGTTTAAGAAAATTATATCCAATATAATTTATTAAATTTAATATATATATATAAATAGTTTAAAAAAATTATATCCAATATAAATTTTATATATATATATATGAATAAAGACTTTTGTGAGTAGCAATATTTAAAAAGAAGTATTTTGAATCTATTACATAATTGAATAAATTGTGCATGCCTTTGTGGTTCATCATTATAATGATTTAGAACAAATAAAAGCTTATATCTATAAATAATAAAAGTCAAAAATAGAAAATAAATAGATTAAAAACCAAAATATAAATAATTAATTAAAAATAATTAATTAACTAATATAATTATATAAATAATAAATAAATATGTATATAACACAAATAACAATAATAATATAAGAAATTTATTCTAAATAAAATAAAATAAAAAACTATGAGGAATTTTTAGATAATTATAAATGTATTTAATTTATAGTTGGATTCTAAATTAGTATGATTATTGATCCCTATATATATAATTTTTATTCATTCTATATTTTATTTACCTTATAATTCTTTATAAATTTAGTTTATTTAGAATAAATTTTTTTATTATTATTACTATTTTATTTTATTTTTGTCATCTTTGACCTCTAATTTGTCTTATTTAATTATTTATTTATTATTTATATAATTATATTACTTAATTTTTTAGTTTTAATATTTAATTATTTACATTCTCCTTAATTTATTTATTTTAGATTTTTTAGTTTTTATTATTTACAATGATTTAGAATATTTATAGTTTTCAATTCTCTTATTACTTAAACTAATTGATTTATTATAAAAAGAGTTTCGGCGTAAATCACATGTAGAAAACCTTTGTTGACGAGTTTTGAACCAACTAGTATGGTTCATGTCAAGACAACTAGAGGAGTCAAATCATGACCGCACATTAAATAGGGAGAGCAGACCTTCCCAACAGCTAGGTTGACCTTCAACGGCTAAATAGAAAAACGGCTAAATAATATTCTAATGTTAAAAAAGTCAACAAATAATAATAATAAATAATTTCATATAATTATATATTAGAATGTATTTTATTTAAATTATAAATATTAATTAATTTAAATCAATAGGGATAAGTATTTTTCTTTATTAAGTTAATATATTTAATTGATTAATAATTTATTTAAACAATTAAAATTACCATGGAGTATTATTTAAGTTAACTTATTGTTATTAGGGATAAGTGAAAGGGGTTATTTCTAATAATATTGTTTCAGTTCAATTAAAATTATTAATAATAATATTAATATGGATTTAATAATATTAATTTAGTCATATAGATATTAATTTAATAATATTGAATTCATAATATTAGAATTTAATGGTGAAGGAGAATTTTAGAAAATTCTTCTTGATTAATAAAATAATTTATTTAATTCCTTTTTAATTAATTAATTAATTAATTAATTTATTATTATTATTATTATTATTATTTTCTTGTGACTAGTTTCTGAGTTTAATTTTAATAACTACCTATGATTTTTCACTTTACCTTTTTTTCCTTTTTATACCTTGTTAAATATTTTTTTTTACATATTTCAATTAGCGATTAAAAACTTATGACAGGTAAATAAATAATCTAGATAATTCAAACACATCACTTTTCACTTTTATTAATATTTCAATGAACGAGATCATTCCCCTCAGTTACATAGTTATGTGGAAAATGCTCATAAATTATTATTATAGTCATCATAATTAATATTTTATTAAATAGTTTAATGTAAGAATAATGTTTCTAAATATATATTTTAATTTTTTAAATAAAAATAAATATTTACACATATAAAGATGTATATGGAATTTATTGAATTTGTAGATTTAGATCACTATTTAATTATTTTATTAATTTAAAATAGTTAAATTATTTTTATATATTCATATTATTAAATTGAAAAATGTTCAGTATTTTTTATGCTCTTTTTTTGAGCTTTAATTTTGAAATTTTTGATAGTGCAGTTAAGCAAAATCCTAAAGTGTGGATTATGTTTTGTAATACTCTAATAAGTATTGTAAAAAGAATGTGTATGTAAAAGTTGTGGTTAAATGAAGTTGACAAATCAATTAGTCTTTTAGGTGCACATATTTTTATTATATCAATTAATAAGGTTAGGTTTTTGGATCTCTATGATTTTACAATATAGGACATCATATTTTATGTTAGAAAGAAGTTTTAACTTTGTAATTTTTTCTTGTTAATATAATATAGAATCCAATTTTGTAATTTTTTCTTGTTAATATTGTTGGCATTATGATGCATGTGTTGTACTTGATGGCAAACAACTCATAGAAGATCAATTCACTTATATATATCCAGATGAATCTACGGAAGAGATCAAATGACAATTCTCAGTATGACAAGTCCAAAGGGGGAGATTGTTGGCATTATGAGACAAGTGTTGTCCTTGATGGCAAATCACACAAATGATAAATTATAGTGCAGCAAATTTATTTGATAAATTATAGTGCAACAAAGTTTATTCCATGTAGAGAAAAGTTCACGCACTTTTATGCAGAGAAAAGTTTATTCCATGTAGAGAAAAGTTCACACACTTTTATGCAGAGAAACGTTTATTCCATGTAGAGAAAAGTTCATGCACTTTTATGTAGAGAAAAGTTTATTCCATGTAGATAAAAGTTCACGCACTTTTATGCAGAGAAAAGTTTATTTCATGTAGAGAAAAGTTCACGCACTTTTATGCAGAGAAGAGTTTATTTCATGTAGAGAAATGTTCACGCACTTTTATGCAGAGAAAAGTTTATTTCATGTAGAGAAAAGTTTACGCACTTTCATGCAGAGAAAAGTTCCCTTCATGCAAGAGAAAAGTTCACACACTTTCATGGTTGGTTCATGGTATTAGTCCGACAGTTTTTTATCCTATGGTTTTGGTCCATGGTATTGCATCCAAAAGTGTTGATCTCACGCACTTTCATGGTTGGTTCATGGTATGAGTCCGACAGTTTTTGATCCTATGGTTTTGGTCCATGGTATTGCATCCAAAAGTGTTGATCTCACGCACTTTCATGGTTGGTTCATGGTATTAGTCCAACAAATTTTTGATCCTATGGTTTTGGACCATGGTATTGAGAAAGGACTAAGGCTATAAAAGAGGAAGGAGATCATTTGGCAAAGCATCTTCTGAATGATTGAATATCTGATAAAGTGCTAGATCTGGAATATGGTGATTGGGTTATGGTGCAGATCTGGATCTGAATGAAGAAGGAACCTGAGCGTAAGGAGAAGGATAAGTTCTATTGATGGGTCAAAATCTTAAGGCTGGAATAGTGGTATCTCTATATGATTTTGATCTGTGATCTGGGTTAACTAATATCTAAATATTTGAAAGAATGAATTTATAGATCTGAATTATTGATGCATGTTTTATTGTACACATGTTATGATCTGGGTATGTCTGATGTATGGAACAACTACAAAGTTATAAGGAAATATTTGCAGATCTGTATGCGGGTTGGCTTTGGTGAAAGCATTGATTCAGTTAGAGATTGATGATGCAAGTGTAGTTGATGGGTTTTTGATGTTCTTGGATCCAGTCTGAAAATTAATGAAAAGTGGTCCTTGAAAGAAAAGAAGTAGGGGGTTGTAGCTCCCTTCCAGGAGAGACTGGAAAACGAGAGAGAGAGTTGTAGCTCTCTGCAGGTTGTAGCCTGCGTACTGGTAAAGGACTGCACCAGTACAAAATCATTGTAAAAGGATTTTCTTATTAAAAGAAGATAGAGACATATTGCAGCAGGTGGTTTTCACCCACATTGGGTTTCCACCTTATATCTGGTGTTCTTTTGTGTGACTATTTGCTTTTCTTGTTCCTGCTCATTATTTTATGATACTGACATACAAAGTAATGATCAATATTTGAAGAATTATTCAAAGTATAAATAAGGAAGATATATTGAAAAGAATTTGATAATACTGATTCACCCCCCCTCTCAGTATTATTTCCAACAATTGGTATCAGAGCAGGTCCTTCTGAAGAAGCTTGATCGCTTGAAGGAAGATCTAACATCATGAGAAACTACGAGAGGAAGCATCAATCAGGCCACCGATTTTTGATGGGACAAACTTCGTATATTGGAAGGTAAGAGTTACTGCCTATCTTCAATCTTTGGGTACAGAAGTATGGGACATTATAGAAACAGGGTATACTTTTCCGTCAGCTACTCCTACAGATTCAGCTGAGAAGAAGAAATATGAAACAAATGCAAAGGCGGTTAATACTCTTCTAGGATGTCTATCTCAATCTGAATTCGTGAAGGTTATGCAATATAAATCTGCAAAAGAAATATGGGACAAGATTGTTTTGAGCTACGAAGGAGATGAACAGGTAAAACGTGCAAAACTTCAAACCCTCAGGATTCAGTATGAGAATCTTAGAATGTATAATGATGAAAGTGTGGCTAACTATTTCCTTCGGGTAGATGAGATTGTTAATTGTATGAAAAACTTGGGTGAAGAAATAAAAGAGGCCGTTTTGGTTGAAAAAGTCCTTAGATCATTGTCCCCCAAGTTTGAATCTAAAGTATCTGCAATAGAAGAAAAGGAAAATCTACGAACTCTTATTATGTCTCAGCTACACGGAATTCTAACTGCTTATGAAATGAGAAAAGGAGGTCCATCAGACAGGAGAGAAGCTGCTTTTAAGGCTTCAGGCAAAGGAGACTACTATGAATCAAGTCACGTGCCAAAAGAAGAAGAAGAATCAAATTTTGTCAGAAATCTTCAACGGGGTACTAGAAGTTTCAGAGATAAGCTACCTTTTAAATGTTTTGCTTGTGGAAGAGTAGGTCATTATGCTGCCAAATGTCCTCATAAGGATAATATTGACAAAGGAAAGGAACCTGCTAGATGGAACAAGAAACAGAATGCAAATAAGAAAAGCTACTACACTCATGAAGACAGTGATGGTCTATCAAATAGTGATGAAGATGAATGAGGTAATGACTATAAACTTATAATGGCATTTGAAGATGATGATTACATGGATGCTATAGATGTGGATAGTTTTTATGAAGATATTTCTAGACTTAAGACATGTATAGAAGAAAAGAATATGATCATTGATACTCTACAATTTCAAATTGATGAAAAAGAAAAATATCTTGAAAAGTTAGAAGGTGAAATTGTTGACCTTAGAAAAGAAATTGAGAAAACAAAGGCTATTAATCTTAAGTTTGTCAAAGGATCTGAAACTCTGGATGAGATCATCAATGTACAGCGTTCTCCGCTAAACAAGATAGGTTTGGGGTATAATGGAGAAACATCTCAAGCATCCACCTCAAAGAGTTATCTTGATGCAGCAAGAAGGAATGAGCAAAAGCACAATGGAGATCACCAGGTAAAGCAGGGACGAATTACATCAAGAACGAACAAAGACTATCAGGTAAACCAGGGGCAATCTGTCTTAAGGATGAACAAAAGCTACGACCAGCCACACGTAAAATCTTCTCAATTT